>OX336396.1:217627806-218827806 GCA_946902985.2 Meconema thalassinum
AAATAAACAACGACTGGGCGTTCCTCAGACTGGTATACACACGAGTCTCAAAAACAAGCAGTTCAAAGTGCACACACACTAATTGAGTCAGCTGTAACTTAAAGTAGAACAAGTAACACGACATGCAGTCAATCGTAACTTGGACGTGAAAAAGCAATTTAAAGCTATATGAAATAAAGTAGGACATCAATTTCGCATAATTGAGAGGATCACGAAATCGAACAATTTTCAACAAAAAGAAGCTTAATTCTTCCGAGCAAAGAAGACAAGCTGGGACATTGAGACGAAGGTTATGCATAAGAATAGTTATTCTAGATGCAATGGAATTCAGAGTTTCAAGCGGTTTCATGAGCGACTTCCAATTGCGAGGAAGGGGGGAGGAGCCGGCCGTGGCCATCCCTCTACATAACGAAAGAAGTGAAACATAGCGTGCAGCAAAGTGATGGTGACTGATAGCCATGGTTTTACACAAGGGGAAGATAGTTTTCGAGGAATAGTTTAAGTAATTAACTGCTATAAAAAATGACATAAGAAGATATACGAAATAACACAAAGCAAGGCGAACTTGAATTGCCATTTTGTGCGGGAAGAAGGAAAAACCATTTAAACAACTTACAGGGTTAGCGCAGTTATTCACTATAAGACATCGTTTCGACAAGTGGTTTTCAAAAATATTGAGATTTGAAACATGAGCGTTCTCTTTTTCAGAAATGGGATTTATGTCAGCTGTGACGAAATGACATTGTGCTTTGGTTTGAACACTGGTATGTTTGATCTCACCAGTGATAACCCAACCAAAATCGGTGTCTCTAGCGACCACGGTTGAAGATAACTTGCGTGTTTGTTTGCGAATGCAATTCCAAAAAACATTGGCACTGAAAAGCACATCAATGGGACCTTGAACATTAAACTGAGGATCGGCTAACCTTAAGTGCGAAGGAATCTTTAAACTGGAAGTATTAATGGAGTGACTTGGAGTGTCTTTACCAATACTGGTAAGAATGAGACAGTTTAAATTAAGATTGGTGTTTCTTTGACAAACGTCTCTGATTTTCAATTTTGAAGACTGCAAAACTTGAGTTTTCAAATTGTCAATGCCGGTCACATTGATAGAAGTAGGCGATGACGAAAGACCTAGTTTTTTAATCAACGATTGCGAAACAAAGTTGTGCGTTGAAGCGGAATCGAGAAGACCACGGGTTTTGAACCAATTTCCAAATCTATCTTGGATTTCAAATTGTACAGTGGTCAACAAGGTTTGCGCACTATGAAAAGTTTCGGCGTTGGAAATGCAAGAAGAAGCACTAGTTTGTTCGGAGCTGCTCTGCATGGAGCTTGAAGAGGCGAGTGCTGATGACCTCGATTTATCGTGAACGTGCAATAACGAATGATGCGTTTTTTTACAATGAAAACAAAGATTTAATGACGTACAGTTCGAAGAAGAATGCTTAGGTGATAAGCAGTTGAAACAATGCTTGCTGTTTAAGACAAACTTTCTTCGATCTTCGACAGACAATTCTTTAAAGGATTTGCACAAATACAATGTATGAAGCTTTTTACAGAGCGTGCATTTTAACGATTTGTTAAGCGGCCTGATATCTTCTCTTGAATGATTGAAAGAAGAACGGGTTTGTTTGTTTTCGACAAATGGGGGCTGATGTCCCTTTGAAGAAGCAAGTTTTTTTTCAAAAATTTGACACTGAGGATTCGTTTCGACTTTTTCGCACTGAAATGCGAGTGCTGTAAGGAATTGACATCGACTGTTGAGAAACGAGACAAGGTGTTCGAAGGAAAATTCTTCCTTGCGAGCGAGTTCGATCTCCCAGGCTTTCAGTGTCGAAAAATCGAATCTTGATGTAGCTAGGTGAATAAGTATGGTGTCCCATGTTTGGACAGGCTGTTTTAGCTGGTATAACGCTCTGACATTTAACTGCATAGAATCTAAGAGGTCTCTTAAAGATGCGACGTCATTAGGTTTTACGGCAGGTAAGTTGAAGAGACAACGGATATGACGAGCGACACTCAACCGTAAATTGCCATATCTCTCTTTAAGGAGATTAAAGGCGATGTGGTAGTTGTCTGCGCTTAAAGGCAGTGACTCTACCAAGGTCAAGGCCTCAGATTCCAAAGACGTACGAAGGAAGTAAAATTTATGTATGTCTGGGATCTCGATATTTTCATGAATTAAAGAGCAGTAAAGTTCGTAAAAAGAATACCATTCACCTTCCTTGCCTGAGAAGTGCGGTAGGCTTATCTTGGGAAGTAACGGTTTCGGTTTGTTCTTGTGAACTGAAGCGGGTGCTAACTGGGCCGGATTGATGACCCTAGTGTCCGGTTCTGAGATATTGCGGATCAGTTGGTGGGCCTTTGCAATTCCTTCAAAGTACAAGGGTTCGACCTCATCCCGGTCCAATTGCAGTTCTGGACAAGCGGATTCAATCTCAGTTTGAATTTGGTCATAATAATCATAAGACCGTTCGTACAACTTAAGGCGATGAGTCAAGATATCTAAATCACACTCGGCGGGATTTAATTTGCTGATGAAATTTCGGAATCTAGTGAGTTGCCCTTTATAAGAAGAACGTCTAGCAATAAGAGTTTCATCTTTTTCGGCAGGAGCCATGACAAAAATAATAAATTGAAATACAACTCACGAAACTGTAGAACCTTGGAGATGCTGTCAGGTTTGCAGCAGCGAATGGATAGCAAGAACGGGACACACCAAAGGAGACAGGAGCGGCCTCTTTCCCGTTCACAGGCTTTGCACGACGTAGATATAGCTGAAAGATCCAAAGGAGATATTAAAAATTTGCAAAGTATTGTCAAATGACACTTGACAAACAATGGACATAAAAAATGGACTCTCCCGGGTTTCTGGTACCAAATTTTGGGTAGATTATAGGCTAGGGAATAACCCACCCACCAAGGGAAGATGATTAAAAGAAGGAAGTAGATTTTGGAATTGGAAAAGAAGGATAGAAGAATAGGAGGAGAGTCCCACAAAAGTAATAAGTTGAAGTTTAAATACACTTAGAAGAAGTTGCCAATAGAAAGTAACTCTCGGATACCTAAAGTAGGTACGAGCTTGGTCGAGGCTAACGGGAACCGCAGCTAAGGCTTGGGCAGTTTGCCAGAGAGAACCTGTAGTGTATTTCCTCCCAAGCACGAATGAAAGTACTATAGGGAAGGGTGATGATCTGGCCAGGCAAATAGTAAGAGCTTTATTAAGCATTAACGAGGGCATAAACCTAGGAGGAGCTAGGAAAGCCAGGATCCTGCCTAACTGTAGTGTCAGAGAAATGATGAATCCAAAAATAAATATCTAATTTATTTAACAATGCAGGAAGTTTGAGGAAATTAACAATTGTGCAATATGATTTTAATAAATATAGTTCATTTGAACTTTTTAACAAATGAGGTCGCAGACCTTTCAACATCAAACAGTTGCTCCAGGCAATTGACAATTTTTAAGGTTTTTTAACCGTGTATTAAAATCTTGGTAAGATTTCATAAATAGGCAAATGGAATAATTAAAGTTTTGACATTTACAGGAGTACAAGCAGTGTACTATACGAAACCTTCGAAAGAACATTCTAACGAGAATAACAACTTCGAAGATAACAAACTGTAAAACATAAAGAAAAAGGAAGTTCCTACAACTTCTTATATTTATACAGAGTTAATATATGAGGATTATACAAAGAGAGCAGGTCACTTACTGTGAACCTGAAGAGTTAATAAGAAGGAAGGTTCTAGACCTCTGATACTTTGAATAAGACTCGCCAGTTAAATGAGGCAGTTTTCATTTAGCGAGACCAAAAAATAACTCACTCAAGAGTTGAGAGAATTGTTTTCCCTGCTGTATAGGAAAGGGACAACGTGATTTAAAACTTGTATCACACAAGCAATTATACAGAATTTAATCAATGTTAAACTAGCAAAGTTGGAAGGGTACTTCGTGAGTAACACCTTATAGAAAGTTACAATTTCATAAATAATGGTTGTTAGTAGAAGGTTAAGGAAAGATCATTGGGATATAGGATCAATGTTCATGGCCGTATTTAATATAACCGGACGATCGCGACGCGGTAGAAAAGTTGAGCAAGCACTGATTAACACTATAGTCTGTAAAGATGGATGCAAAGTTCACTGGAGAAACACTGAAGTTTATGAGAAATAAAAGTTATTGCAATTATGGAGATAACTGATTGCACTATGTAGGTGAAAGTCTATTACTTAAAAAAGCTGTAATTTACAATTGAATGCGCCATAGAATTTTCCAGAGGTTCCAGCGGAGGACGAAAATTCACTATTGTAGTAATTTAGTTTTAACCAGAATTCTCCCAAGTACGTGAGAAATACATGATGGCAGGACTCGCAGATAGAGAACAAGTTCTGGAAGGTTCCAGAACGACCTTAGCAGAAAATAGGGTTGAGAAAATCCAACGGAGGAAATAGTTTATAATTATAGGCAGCGGGTATTATATAATATCCCACGTAGCGAGAGGATTTCTCGTTTGAATCGCTTAAGAAAAGCTCTTTTATAGTAAGGTTGGCTTATACAAGAAAAAAGCTCAACATGGCAAATCCCACGAAGAGTGATTATTGCCCCAAAGTAAATAGTTTCACACTGCCTATAATTAAAAGCACTTGAAAGTTAAAACCATGAAGATGAGGTTAAAACTTTTTAAAAAGGTACTTATCTCGATTTCATGTTGAAGTCGGAGTTCCTTGAAGACTATCTAGCCAACATGGCGTAGAATAGAGTGAGCCTCTTGGTTTGAGGAGGCTAAGCTCAAGAAGAGCTTTGACTGATCGAGTCAACTGCAGACGAAGAAGTGAGAGCAGCACAGCGAAGCAAGGAGAGACCACGGAAGGGGGAGAGAGTGGGGGTAGGAAAACAAAAGGTATACATATCAGCATAACCAACTTAATAAAAACAAAATAATCTTCTTTTGCTGAGCTGGTCTTCAAAGAGTTGACAACAGTATCTGGTAGCCAAATGGATGTGGAATTCCTCTTGCGCGAGGAAGAGTTGAAGAGCTTCAGAGATTTGTTGTCATATGACGCTAGGTGGATCACAGAATATATATCTGGAACAGACTCACACAAAATATAAGAAATTTGAACCCCTAAGAAAGAACAGAAGGTCACTGTTGGTGTCTGACAAAAAGGGAGGAAAGAACGTGCAAAAGCATTCAAAATTGTAATCTCAGGTACCGTGCATTTCAAGAATGCACCATACTGGGAGGGCAAGACACCAACAGGGAGCATGAAAAACAAGTACAGTAATGAACCATTACCGAAAAGTAGTCTTGTGATCTGACCATCATTGGTCAAGACTCTTAATACCCTGACTCTCCTATCTCTTCCAGGGTAACACTTAGTCACTTTTCGAAAAGGCCAGACTAGGGGGGGAGAAATATCCCTAACCAAGACCAAGTCTCCTACTTGAATGTCGGGACTGGAAAGAAACCACTTCTGTCTCCCCTGCAAGGAAGTTAAATATTCCAAGTTCCACCTTTTCCAAAAAGAATTACGGAGGGCTTCAAGTTTACACCAAGCAATAGGTAAATCAAAATCCCTGAAAGAAATGGAAAGGGGAGGATGGGCAGAGAGAGAAGTGCGTGTAAAGAAGCGACCAGGTGTAAGTGGAAGGAGGTCATCAGGGTCATTGGAAAGCGGAGTTGAAAGGCGAGAATTATCAACACTTTCAATCACGAAATAGCTGGAAACTGAGGGAAATAAAGCACTAGTAAAGATTACGATACGATGAGAAAGAAGAATTGACAAGTTTAAACAAAGCGTATAGGAACAAGTACATCTATTCAGGACAAGAATATACCAAATAAACAAAGGAACTATGCGAGTAGAAAGCAAGAACGCCATAGGTAACAAACGAGGAGCTATAAACAATGACCTCAAGTTATAATGAGTATCAAAGGGTTTACTCAGAAAAATACTTAAGTCATCGAAAAACGTGACATGACAATCATGAATACAAAAACACATCGAAGGTGACGACGAGAAAAAACAAGTTTGTTCATCAATGAACATTAAGATCGCAAAATATGCAAGCAAATTGCAATTCATGAGCGCGTGAGAAATACGCAACGAAGTTTTGGAACGAGGATCAAAGCAGTTATGTAATACGAGCATGAGTAAGCGGAAGACGTAAATAAGCACGGCCTTGACACACATAGTACAACGAGATAAGACATATAAATAGCTGACAGAGTCCTTAAGCGGAGCGAGTTTATTTTGAGAACTAGGTGAACGACTTCCGTACTTGCAGTAGCAACTCGCTAGACAATGCTTGGCAATCAGCCAGAGTTGAGATAAGAGAAACTTGTTTTGAACTGTGTCAATCATACAGGAAATAAACAACGACTGGGCGTTCCTCAGACTGGTATACACACGAGTCTCAAAAACAAGCAGTTCAAAGTGCACACACACTAATTGAGTCAGCTGTAACTTAAAGTAGAACAAGTAACACGACATGCAGTCAATCGTAACTTGGACGTGAAAAAGCAATTTAAAGCTATATGAAATAAAGTAGGACATCAATTTCGCATAATTGAGAGGATCACGAAATCGAACAATTTTCAACAAAAAGAAGCTTAATTCTTCCGAGCAAAGAAGACAAGCTGGGACATTGAGACGAAGGTTATGCATAAGAATAGTTATTCTAGATGCAATGGAATTCAGAGTTTCAAGCGGTTTCATGAGCGACTTCCAATTGCGAGGAAGGGGGGAGGAGCCGGCCGTGGCCATCCCTCTACATAACGAAAGAAGTGAAACATAGCGTGCAGCAAAGTGATGGTGACTGATAGCCATGGTTTTACACAAGGGGAAGATAGTTTTCGAGGAATAGTTTAAGTAATTAACTGCTATAAAAAATGACATAAGAAGATATACGAAATAACACAAAGCAAGGCGAACTTGAATTGCCATTTTGTGCGGGAAGAAGGAAAAACCATTTAAACAACTTACAGGGTTAGCGCAGTTATTCACTATAAGACATCGTTTCGACAAGTGGTTTTCAAAAATATTGAGATTTGAAACATGAGCGTTCTCTTTTTCAGAAATGGGATTTATGTCAGCTGTGACGAAATGACATTGTGCTTTGGTTTGAACACTGGTATGTTTGATCTCACCAGTGATAACCCAACCAAAATCGGTGTCTCTAGCGACCACGGTTGAAGATAACTTGCGTGTTTGTTTGCGAATGCAATTCCAAAAAACATTGGCACTGAAAAGCACATCAATGGGACCTTGAACATTAAACTGAGGATCGGCTAACCTTAAGTGCGAAGGAATCTTTAAACTGGAAGTATTAATGGAGTGACTTGGAGTGTCTTTACCAATACTGGTAAGAATGAGACAGTTTAAATTAAGATTGGTGTTTCTTTGACAAACGTCTCTGATTTTCAATTTTGAAGACTGCAAAACTTGAGTTTTCAAATTGTCAATGCCGGTCACATTGATAGAAGTAGGCGATGACGAAAGACCTAGTTTTTTAATCAACGATTGCGAAACAAAGTTGTGCGTTGAAGCGGAATCGAGAAGACCACGGGTTTTGAACCAATTTCCAAATCTATCTTGGATTTCAAATTGTACAGTGGTCAACAAGGTTTGCGCACTATGAAAAGTTTCGGCGTTGGAAATGCAAGAAGAAGCACTAGTTTGTTCGGAGCTGCTCTGCATGGAGCTTGAAGAGGCGAGTGCTGATGACCTCGATTTATCGTGAACGTGCAATAACGAATGATGCGTTTTTTTACAATGAAAACAAAGATTTAATG
The DNA here is from genome assembly GCA_946902985.2 of Meconema thalassinum. Taxonomy (NCBI): domain Eukaryota; kingdom Metazoa; phylum Arthropoda; class Insecta; order Orthoptera; family Tettigoniidae; genus Meconema; species Meconema thalassinum. The sequence continues at coordinate 217,635,609 of OX336396.1, forward strand.
ACGTACAGTTCGAAGAAGAATGCTTAGGTGATAAGCAGTTGAAACAATGCTTGCTGTTTAAGACAAACTTTCTTCGATCTTCGACAGACAATTCTTTAAAGGATTTGCACAAATACAATGTATGAAGCTTTTTACAGAGCGTGCATTTTAACGATTTGTTAAGCGGCCTGATATCTTCTCTTGAATGATTGAAAGAAGAACGGGTTTGTTTGTTTTCGACAAATGGGGGCTGATGTCCCTTTGAAGAAGCAAGTTTTTTTTCAAAAATTTGACACTGAGGATTCGTTTCGACTTTTTCGCACTGAAATGCGAGTGCTGTAAGGAATTGACATCGACTGTTGAGAAACGAGACAAGGTGTTCGAAGGAAAATTCTTCCTTGCGAGCGAGTTCGATCTCCCAGGCTTTCAGTGTCGAAAAATCGAATCTTGATGTAGCTAGGTGAATAAGTATGGTGTCCCATGTTTGGACAGGCTGTTTTAGCTGGTATAACGCTCTGACATTTAACTGCATAGAATCTAAGAGGTCTCTTAAAGATGCGACGTCATTAGGTTTTACGGCAGGTAAGTTGAAGAGACAACGGATATGACGAGCGACACTCAACCGTAAATTGCCATATCTCTCTTTAAGGAGATTAAAGGCGATGTGGTAGTTGTCTGCGCTTAAAGGCAGTGACTCTACCAAGGTCAAGGCCTCAGATTCCAAAGACGTACGAAGGAAGTAAAATTTATGTATGTCTGGGATCTCGATATTTTCATGAATTAAAGAGCAGTAAAGTTCGTAAAAAGAATACCATTCACCTTCCTTGCCTGAGAAGTGCGGTAGGCTTATCTTGGGAAGTAACGGTTTCGGTTTGTTCTTGTGAACTGAAGCGGGTGCTAACTGGGCCGGATTGATGACCCTAGTGTCCGGTTCTGAGATATTGCGGATCAGTTGGTGGGCCTTTGCAATTCCTTCAAAGTACAAGGGTTCGACCTCATCCCGGTCCAATTGCAGTTCTGGACAAGCGGATTCAATCTCAGTTTGAATTTGGTCATAATAATCATAAGACCGTTCGTACAACTTAAGGCGATGAGTCAAGATATCTAAATCACACTCGGCGGGATTTAATTTGCTGATGAAATTTCGGAATCTAGTGAGTTGCCCTTTATAAGAAGAACGTCTAGCAATAAGAGTTTCATCTTTTTCGGCAGGAGCCATGACAAAAATAATAAATTGAAATACAACTCACGAAACTGTAGAACCTTGGAGATGCTGTCAGGTTTGCAGCAGCGAATGGATAGCAAGAACGGGACACACCAAAGGAGACAGGAGCGGCCTCTTTCCCGTTCACAGGCTTTGCACGACGTAGATATAGCTGAAAGATCCAAAGGAGATATTAAAAATTTGCAAAGTATTGTCAAATGACACTTGACAAACAATGGACATAAAAAATGGACTCTCCCGGGTTTCTGGTACCAAATTTTGGGTAGATTATAGGCTAGGGAATAACCCACCCACCAAGGGAAGATGATTAAAAGAAGGAAGTAGATTTTGGAATTGGAAAAGAAGGATAGAAGAATAGGAGGAGAGTCCCACAAAAGTAATAAGTTGAAGTTTAAATACACTTAGAAGAAGTTGCCAATAGAAATTAACTCTCGGATACCTAAAGTAGGTACGAGCTTGGTCGAGGCTAACGGGAACCGCAGCTAAGGCTTGGGCAGTTTGCCAGAGAGAACCTGTAGTGTATTTCCTCCCAAGCACGAATGAAAGTACTATAGGGAAGGGTGATGATCTGGCCAGGCAAATAGTAAGAGCTTTATTAAGCATTAACGAGGGCATAAACCTAGGAGGAGCTAGGAAAGCCAGGATCCTGCCTAACTGTAGTGTCAGAGAAATGATGAATCCAAAAATAAATATCTAATTTATTTAACAATGCAGGAAGTTTGAGGAAATTAACAATTGTGCAATATGATTTTAATAAATATAGTTCATTTGAACTTTTTAACAAATGAGGTCGCAGACCTTTCAACATCAAACAGTTGCTCCAGGCAATTGACAATTTTTAAGGTTTTTTAACCGTGTATTAAAATCTTGGTAAGATTTCATAAATAGGCAAATGGAATAATTAAAGTTTTGACATTTACAGGAGTACAAGCAGTGTACTATACGAAACCTTCGAAAGAACATTCTAACGAGAATAACAACTTCGAAGATAACAAACTGTAAAACATAAAGAAAAAGGAAGTTCCTACAACTTCTTATATTTATACAGAGTTAATATATGAGGATTATACAAAGAGAGCAGGTCACTTACTGTGAACCTGAAGAGTTAATAAGAAGGAAGGTTCTAGACCTCTGATACTTTGAATAAGACTCGCCAGTTAAATGAGGCAGTTTTCATTTAGCGAGACCAAAAAATAACTCACTCAAGAGTTGAGAGAATTGTTTTCCCTGCTGTATAGGAAAGGGACAACGTGATTTAAAACTTGTATCACACAAGCAATTATACAGAATTTAATCAATGTTAAACTAGCAAAGTTGGAAGGGTACTTCGTGAGTAACACCTTATAGAAAGTTACAATTTCATAAATAATGGTTGTTAGTAGAAGGTTAAGGAAAGATCATTGGGATATAGGATCAATGTTCATGGCCGTATTTAATATAACCGGACGATCGCGACGCGGTAGAAAAGTTGAGCAAGCACTGATTAACACTATAGTCTGTAAAGATGGATGCAAAGTTCACTGGAGAAACACTGAAGTTTATGAGAAATAAAAGTTATTGCAATTATGGAGATAACTGATTGCACTATGTAGGTGAAAGTCTATTACTTAAAAAAGCTGTAATTTACAATTGAATGCGCCATAGAATTTTCCAGAGGTTCCAGCGGAGGACGAAAATTCACTATTGTAGTAATTTAGTTTTAACCAGAATTCTCCCAAGTACGTGAGAAATACATGATGGCAGGACTCGCAGATAGAGAACAAGTTCTGGAAGGTTCCAGAACGACCTTAGCAGAAAATAGGGTTGAGAAAATCCAACGGAGGAAATAGTTTATAATTATAGGCAGCGGGTATTATATAATATCCCACGTAGCGAGAGGATTTCTCGTTTGAATCGCTTAAGAAAAGCTCTTTTATAGTAAGGTTGGCTTATACAAGAAAAAAGCTCAACATGGCAAATCCCACGAAGAGTGATTATTGCCCCAAAGTAAATAGTTTCACACTGCCTATAATTAAAAGCACTTGAAAGTTAAAACCATGAAGATGAGGTTAAAACTTTTTAAAAAGGTACTTATCTCGATTTCATGTTGAAGTCGGAGTTCCTTGAAGACTATCTAGCCAACATGGCGTAGAATAGAGTGAGCCTCTTGGTTTGAGGAGGCTAAGCTCAAGAAGAGCTTTGACTGATCGAGTCAACTGCAGACGAAGAAGTGAGAGCAGCACAGCGAAGCAAGGAGAGACCACGGAAGGGGGAGAGAGTGGGGGTAGGAAAACAAAAGGTATACATATCAGCATAACCAACTTAATAAAAACAAAATAATCTTCTTTTGCTGAGCTGGTCTTCAAAGAGTTGACAACAGTATCTGGTAGCCAAATGGATGTGGAATTCCTCTTGCGCGAGGAAGAGTTGAAGAGCTTCAGAGATTTGTTGTCATATGACGCTAGGTGGATCACAGAATATATATCTGGAACAGACTCACACAAAATATAAGAAATTTGAACCCCTAAGAAAGAACAGAAGGTCACTGTTGGTGTCTGACAAAAAGGGAGGAAAGAACGTGCAAAAGCATTCAAAATTGTAATCTCAGGTACCGTGCATTTCAAGAATGCACCATACTGGGAGGGCAAGACACCAACAGGGAGCATGAAAAACAAGTACAGTAATGAACCATTACCGAAAAGTAGTCTTGTGATCTGACCATCATTGGTCAAGACTCTTAATACCCTGACTCTCCTATCTCTTCCAGGGTAACACTTAGTCACTTTTCGAAAAGGCCAGACTAGGGGGGGAGAAATATCCCTAACCAAGACCAAGTCTCCTACTTGAATGTCGGGACTGGAAAGAAACCACTTCTGTCTCCCCTGCAAGGAAGTTAAATATTCCAAGTTCCACCTTTTCCAAAAAGAATTACGGAGGGCTTCAAGTTTACACCAAGCAATAGGTAAATCAAAATCCCTGAAAGAAATGGAAAGGGGAGGATGGGCAGAGAGAGAAGTGCGTGTAAAGAAGCGACCAGGTGTAAGTGGAAGGAGGTCATCAGGGTCATTGGAAAGCGGAGTTGAAAGGCGAGAATTATCAACACTTTCAATCACGAAATAGCTGGAAACTGAGGGAAATAAAGCACTAGTAAAGATTACGATACGATGAGAAAGAAGAATTGACAAGTTTAAACAAAGCGTATAGGAACAAGTACATCTATTCAGGACAAGAATATACCAAATAAACAAAGGAACTATGCGAGTAGAAAGCAAGAACGCCATAGGTAACAAACGAGGAGCTATAAACAATGACCTCAAGTTATAATGAGTATCAAAGGGTTTACTCAGAAAAATACTTAAGTCATCGAAAAACGTGACATGACAATCATGAATACAAAAACACATCGAAGGTGACGACGAGAAAAAACAAGTTTGTTCATCAATGAACATTAAGATCGCAAAATATGCAAGCAAATTGCAATTCATGAGCGCGTGAGAAATACGCAACGAAGTTTTGGAACGAGGATCAAAGCAGTTATGTAATACGAGCATGAGTAAGCGGAAGACGTAAATAAGCACGGCCTTGACACACATAGTACAACGAGATAAGACATATAAATAGCTGACAGAGTCCTTAAGCGGAGCGAGTTTATTTTGAGAACTAGGTGAACGACTTCCGTACTTGCAGTAGCAACTCGCTAGACAATGCTTGGCAATCAGCCAGAGTTGAGATAAGAGAAACTTGTTTTGAACTGTGTCAATCATACAGGAAATAAACAACGACTGGGCGTTCCTCAGACTGGTATACACACGAGTCTCAAAAACAAGCAGTTCAAAGTGCACACACACTAATTGAGTCAGCTGTAACTTAAAGTAGAACAAGTAACACGACATGCAGTCAATCGTAACTTGGACGTGAAAAAGCAATTTAAAGCTATATGAAATAAAGTAGGACATCAATTTCGCATAATTGAGAGGATCACGAAATCGAACAATTTTCAACAAAAAGAAGCTTAATTCTTCCGAGCAAAGAAGACAAGCTGGGACATTGAGACGAAGGTTATGCATAAGAATAGTTATTCTAGATGCAATGGAATTCAGAGTTTCAAGCGGTTTCATGAGCGACTTCCAATTGCGAGGAAGGGGGGAGGAGCCGGCCGTGGCCATCCCTCTACATAACGAAAGAAGTGAAACATAGCGTGCAGCAAAGTGATGGTGACTGATAGCCATGGTTTTACACAAGGGGAAGATAGTTTTCGAGGAATAGTTTAAGTAATTAACTGCTATAAAAAATGACATAAGAAGATATACGAAATAACACAAAGCAAGGCGAACTTGAATTGCCATTTTGTGCGGGAAGAAGGAAAAACCATTTAAACAACTTACAGGGTTAGCGCAGTTATTCACTATAAGACATCGTTTCGACAAGTGGTTTTCAAAAATATTGAGATTTGAAACATGAGCGTTCTCTTTTTCAGAAATGGGATTTATGTCAGCTGTGACGAAATGACATTGTGCTTTGGTTTGAACACTGGTATGTTTGATCTCACCAGTGATAACCCAACCAAAATCGGTGTCTCTAGCGACCACGGTTGAAGATAACTTGCGTGTTTGTTTGCGAATGCAATTCCAAAAAACATTGGCACTGAAAAGCACATCAATGGGACCTTGAACATTAAACTGAGGATCGGCTAACCTTAAGTGCGAAGGAATCTTTAAACTGGAAGTATTAATGGAGTGACTTGGAGTGTCTTTACCAATACTGGTAAGAATGAGACAGTTTAAATTAAGATTGGTGTTTCTTTGACAAACGTCTCTGATTTTCAATTTTGAAGACTGCAAAACTTGAGTTTTCAAATTGTCAATGCCGGTCACATTGATAGAAGTAGGCGATGACGAAAGACCTAGTTTTTTAATCAACGATTGCGAAACAAAGTTGTGCGTTGAAGCGGAATCGAGAAGACCACGGGTTTTGAACCAATTTCCAAATCTATCTTGGATTTCAAATTGTACAGTGGTCAACAAGGTTTGCGCACTATGAAAAGTTTCGGCGTTGGAAATGCAAGAAGAAGCACTAGTTTGTTCGGAGCTGCTCTGCATGGAGCTTGAAGAGGCGAGTGCTGATGACCTCGATTTATCGTGAACGTGCAATAACGAATGATGCGGTTTTTTACAATGAAAACAAAGATTTAATGACGTACAGTTCGAAGAAGAATGCTTAGGTGATAAGCAGTTGAAACAATGCTTGCTGTTTAAGACAAACTTTCTTCGATCTTCGACAGACAATTCTTTAAAGGATTTGCACAAATACAATGTATGAAGCTTTTTACAGAGCGTGCATTTTAACGATTTGTTAAGCGGCCTGATATCTTCTCTTGAATGATTGAAAGAAGAACGGGTTTGTTTGTTTTCGACAAATGGGGGCTGATGTCCCTTTGAAGAAGCAAGTTTTTTTTCAAAAATTTGACACTGAGGATTCGTTTCGACTTTTTCGCACTGAAATGCGAGTGCTGTAAGGAATTGACATCGACTGTTGAGAAACGAGACAAGGTGTTCGAAGGAAAATTCTTCCTTGCGAGCGAGTTCGATCTCCCAGGCTTTCAGTGTCGAAAAATCGAATCTTGATGTAGCTAGGTGAATAAGTATGGTGTCCCATGTTTGGACAGGCTGTTTTAGCTGGTATAACGCTCTGACATTTAACTGCATAGAATCTAAGAGGTCTCTTAAAGATGCGACGTCATTAGGTTTTACGGCAGGTAAGTTGAAGAGACAACGGATATGACGAGCGACACTCAACCGTAAATTGCCATATCTCTCTTTAAGGAGATTAAAGGCGATGTGGTAGTTGTCTGCGCTTAAAGGCAGTGACTCTACCAAGGTCAAGGCCTCAGATTCCAAAGACGTACGAAGGAAGTAAAATTTATGTATGTCTGGGATCTCGATATTTTCATGAATTAAAGAGCAGTAAAGTTCGTAAAAAGAATACCATTCACCTTCCTTGCCTGAGAAGTGCGGTAGGCTTATCTTGGGAAGTAACGGTTTCGGTTTGTTCTTGTGAACTGAAGCGGGTGCTAACTGGGCCGGATTGATGACCCTAGTGTCCGGTTCTGAGATATTGCGGATCAGTTGGTGGGCCTTTGCAATTCCTTCAAAGTACAAGGGTTCGACCTCATCCCGGTCCAATTGCAGTTCTGGACAAGCGGATTCAATCTCAGTTTGAATTTGGTCATAATAATCATAAGACCGTTCGTACAACTTAAGGCGATGAGTCAAGATATCTAAATCACACTCGGCGGGATTTAATTTGCTGATGAAATTTCGGAATCTAGTGAGTTGCCCTTTATAAGAAGAACGTCTAGCAATAAGAGTTTCATCTTTTTCGGCAGGAGCCATGACAAAAATAATAAATTGAAATACAACTCACGAAACTGTAGAACCTTGGAGATGCTGTCAGGTTTGCAGCAGCGAATGGATAGCAAGAACGGGACACACCAAAGGAGACAGGAGCGGCCTCTTTCCCGTTCACAGGCTTTGCACGACGTAGATATAGCTGAAAGATCCAAAGGAGATATTAAAAATTTGCAAAGTATTGTCAAATGACACTTGACAAACAATGGACATAAAAAATGGACTCTCCCGGGTTTCTGGTACCAAATTTTGGGTAGATTATAGGCTAGGGAATAACCCACCCACCAAGGGAAGATGATTAAAAGAAGGAAGTAGATTTTGGAATTGGAAAAGAAGGATAGAAGAATAGGAGGAGAGTCCCACAAAAGTAATAAGTTGAAGTTTAAATACACTTAGAAGAAGTTGCCAATAGAAATTAACTCTCGGATACCTAAAGTAGGTACGAGCTTGGTCGAGGCTAACGGGAACCGCAGCTAAGGCTTGGGCAGTTTGCCAGAGAGAACCTGTAGTGTATTTCCTCCCAAGCACGAATGAAAGTACTATAGGGAAGGGTGATGATCTGGCCAGGCAAATAGTAAGAGCTTTATTAAGCATTAACGAGGGCATAAACCTAGGAGGAGCTAGGAAAGCCAGGATCCTGCCTAACTGTAGTGTCAGAGAAATGATGAATCCAAAAATAAATATCTAATTTATTTAACAATGCAGGAAGTTTGAGGAAATTAACAATTGTGCAATATGATTTTAATAAATATAGTTCATTTGAACTTTTTAACAAATGAGGTCGCAGACCTTTCAACATCAAACAGTTGCTCCAGGCAATTGACAATTTTTAAGGTTTTTTAACCGTGTATTAAAATCTTGGTAAGATTTCATAAATAGGCAAATGGAATAATTAAAGTTTTGACATTTACAGGAGTACAAGCAGTGTACTATACGAAACCTTCGAAAGAACATTCTAACGAGAATAACAACTTCGAAGATAACAAACTGTAAAACATAAAGAAAAAGGAAGTTCCTACAACTTCTTATATTTATACAGAGTTAATATATGAGGATTATACAAAGAGAGCAGGTCACTTACTGTGAACCTGAAGAGTTAATAAGAAGGAAGGTTCTAGACCTCTGATACTTTGAATAAGACTCGCCAGTTAAATGAGGCAGTTTTCATTTAGCGAGACCAAAAAATAACTCACTCAAGAGTTGAGAGAATTGTTTTCCCTGCTGTATAGGAAAGGGACAACGTGATTTAAAACTTGTATCACACAAGCAATTATACAGAATTTAATCAATGTTAAACTAGCAAAGTTGGAAGGGTACTTCGTGAGTAACACCTTATAGAAAGTTACAATTTCATAAATAATGGTTGTTAGTAGAAGGTTAAGGAAAGATCATTGGGATATAGGATCAATGTTCATGGCCGTATTTAATATAACCGGACGATCGCGACGCGGTAGAAAAGTTGAGCAAGCACTGATTAACACTATAGTCTGTAAAGATGGATGCAAAGTTCACTGGAGAAACACTGAAGTTTATGAGAAATAAAAGTTATTGCAATTATGGAGATAACTGATTGCACTATGTAGGTGAAAGTCTATTACTTAAAAAAAGCTGTAATTTACAATTGAATGCGCCATAGAATTTTCCAGAGGTTCCAGCGGAGGACGAAAATTCACTATTGTAGTAATTTAGTTTTAACCAGAATTCTCCCAAGTACGTGAGAAATACATGATGGCAGGACTCGCAGATAGAGAACAAGTTCTGGAAGGTTCCAGAACGACCTTAGCAGAAAATAGGGTTGAGAAAATCCAACGGAGGAAATAGTTTATAATTATAGGCAGCGGGTATTATATAATATCCCACGTAGCGAGAGGATTTCTCGTTTGAATCGCTTAAGAAAAGCTCTTTTATAGTAAGGTTGGCTTATACAAGAAAAAAGCTCAACATGGCAAATCCCACGAAGAGTGATTATTGCCCCAAAGTAAATAGTTTCACACTGCCTATAATTAAAAGCACTTGAAAGTTAAAACCATGAAGATGAGGTTAAAACTTTTTAAAAAGGTACTTATCTCGATTTCATGTTGAAGTCGGAGTTCCTTGAAGACTATCTAGCCAACATGGCGTAGAATAGAGTGAGCCTCTTGGTTTGAGGAGGCTAAGCTCAAGAAGAGCTTTGACTGATCGAGTCAACTGCAGACGAAGAAGTGAGAGCAGCACAGCGAAGCAAGGAGAGACCACGGAAGGGGGAGAGAGTGGGGGTAGGAAAACAAAAGGTATACATATCAGCATAACCAACTTAATAAAAACAAAATAATCTTCTTTTGCTGAGCTGGTCTTCAAAGAGTTGACAACAGTATCTGGTAGCCAAATGGATGTGGAATTCCTCTTACGCGAGGAAGAGTTGAAGAGCTTCAGAGATTTGTTGTCATATGACGCTAGGTGGATCACAGAATATATATCTGGAACAGACTCACACAAAATATAAGAAATTTGAACCCCTAAGAAAGAACAGAAGGTCACTGTTGGTGTCTGACAAAAAGGGAGGAAAGAACGTGCAAAAGCATTCAAAATTGTAATCTCAGGTACCGTGCATTTCAAGAATGCACCAACATGTGAGATAACTTTTTCGAGTTTCAATCGTAAATACTATGGCGATCGAAATAAGTTGCTGGAACTCTTACAGCAACACAATGTGATATCGAAAACTCTTCCGTGCGCTAAATGTCGTAGCGATCTACCAGTGAAGTGGTCTAAAGCCACTGGAAGGTTAGTCGTGACCTGCAATAAGGCCATTCCAGGGCTTGAATCAAGATACTGTAATTCTAAATCAACGGCCTTGAACGGAACTTTCTTTTCAAAATCAAAGGTACCTATACCAGATATTGCGAACTTTATTTTTTTATGGTGTCTGCTTCCTAACCCACGACACAGAATACTGATGAAGGAAGTAAACATGAATAGTAATACTGTAGTAGACTGGTCGTCATTTTGCCGGGAGGTGTGCGAGCATTGGTTGTATCAAAACCTAACCTAACCTAACCTAACCTAACCTAACCTAACCTAACCTAACCTAACCTAACCTAACCTAACCTAACCTAACCTAACCTAACCTAACCTAACCTAACCTAACCTAACCTAACCTAACCTAACCTAACCTAACCTAACCTAACCTAACCTAACCTAACCTAACCTAACCTAACCTAACCTAACCTAACTGAACTGAAGTCCTAGCCCAGCCTCGCCTCGCAACTAAACTCCTAGCCTAGCCTCGCATGAACTCGGAACCTTTTAAAACGATTTCGAACTTTTAATTTCGAACTATTTGAAATAGTAACAATTTCAAATTTTAGGTGTCAATAATATGTGTGTCGTGTCGTGAATTTCGAACTTTCAATTTAAAACAATTTGTAACCATTCCAAACTTTACGTGTGAATAATATGTGTGTCGTGTGGAAATTCTTCAATTTGTAACCTTTCCAAACTTTACGTGTCAATAATATGTGTGTCGTGTGGAAATTCATTCAAACGAGTGAAATGGTGAATTTTGTATTTGACATGTTGGTGACGTACTCAGATGTTCGTTTCTCGGGTGTCACATGACGTATGACGTAGTGTCCAAGATGGCGTCCATAGTGAAATGAACGCAATGCTAAACGCATTATTTTCGTAAATAATCAATTAAAAGGAATTATTCCGGTGCAGCAGTGGCAATTGAGAAAGTAAAACGATTCCCAACATCTCCGAGAAAGGTTTGTCAATCATAAATACTATATTTTCAGTAATATACCTTGTTGAAAGCTACGACGGCTCGGTCTCCTGTTCTGTAGTTTTAATAGAACAACAAACACAGCTATAATACGTCAAAGACAAGTTGAAAGAAATCAACGAACCTGTTCTTCTTGGTGGGGAGGTGTTGGGCAGTCACAGGTAACAACAACGAACCTGACCTGAAGCCATAATCATGTAGGCCTACTACGTACTGCTATGTAACTTACTACGTACTTATATTACATGATCCTTGCTGCTACGGGCGGAAACAAATATGCTGAAAAGATCAATGACGCACGTAGCTGTCAAATCACAAAACAGCTGACAACCAGGGTGGCCAACCCAGCACTATGTAGGAATGCCAATGCAAACATTCATCTAACTACTGAAAATTCCAACCATTCTATTCTTTCGGCAACGTGTCAAGAACTTGAACAATGGTATTGTTGGTTTTCATGCAATATACGGTATAATTATATTAATAAAATTGTTAATGTGAATCTAAATAATGGCCTATACAACAAAGATTGGTTGGTTGGTTCCTCAGTTGAGGGGCTGCGACAACGCGGCCATGTAGCCCTGTGTACTTTGGGTGTGTGTAGAATCTGTCTGATAACTGGTGTTAATTGTGATGACTGTATTAGTGCGTGTTATCTGTTTTTGATGTGCAACATCTTTCCACTCGGTTGCTGGATATTTTTGTGAAAGTGATTTTGAAAAATGGGACGGAAGTGGATCGGAACGATCGAGCTGGCAGTGGTGGATCGAACGGATGTGTAAGACGCACTGCCAACTCTATCGATTGATCCAGCTGGCAGTGGTAAGAGAAACGCTGAGCGCGCGGTGTTGGAAATTGATACCATGACGTACTCTCGGCCATGTGGAATGTGTATGACACACTGAACGGTAAATGTGAACTCTGGTGTCAAGTGATTGGAAAAAAAACCACATGGTACATGTTCGAAGTCTTCGTATCAGTATTTAATTGGTGAAAATCCACAGCCTGCTTCCAGTCTCCGACCGGGTCAGGAATGGAATGAATGAAGCCCCTATCTAGCGGCGAGGATATGAACTGTGCCGGCTGCCGAGGCCTGACGCACTCCTCTGGGGCAATGATTAAATGAATGACAGATGAAATGAAATGATAGTGGAGAGTGTTGCTGGAATGAAATTTTGACAGGGAAAACCGGAGTACCCGGAGAAAAACCTGTCTGCCTCCGTTTTGTCCAGCACAGATCTCACATGGAGTGACCGGGATTTGAACCACGGACCCAGCGGTGAGAGGCCAGCGTGCTGCCGCCTAAGCCACGGAGGCTTACTAGTATTTAATTGGTAAAATGCCTTAATATCAAACATTGTAAGTAGTCGGCATTGTCGGTATTATGTTTCTGCACAATGGCTATTCAAATATAATAATAATAATAATAATAATAATAATAATAATAATAATAATAATAATAATGCATTTTATTAATCCCTTAACGAGTCAAGGACTCATATACAAAGGAATCGTACAGTTTTATCTTGTTGGCGACAAATTACAATTCTATGTTTAGTTTACAAAGTTTTCAGTATGAAAATATATACAACATTTTGTAGCTTTCATAAGTTTTTGTACACAATGTAGTCTTCTTTTGTCTTCTCAGATTTTGGAATTTCTTAAACTGACATTTTATAATCATTCCACATAAACTGTTTTAGCCTCCTTTTAAAGATTGGTAGGCTAGGTGCAATTTTTATATTTTCTGGTAGTCTATTGAACTTTACAAAGGCATTATACTTAATGCTATTACTGCCATATTGTTTGGAATTGATATGGAAAAGTGATATGTCATCTGCATGTCTAGTTTTGTAAGCGTGTAAATCAGATTGTTTAGTGAAGTTTAAATTTGTGTGGATACCTTTGTGTAGGATTTGGTACATCAGGACATTTGATTTGATTTCTGCATTTAGGGCTACTGGTTGAATTTTACTCGTAATATAAAGGTGTTTGGTAGGTGTTAAAAAAGGGTAGTTATACATATTTCTTATGGCTCTATTCTGAATTACCTCAATTTCCTTTTTTAGGTAATTTGAGCATTTTATCCAAATTGTATTCAAATATTGTAAGTGGCTATGGATTAAGGAAAAATACACTTTCCTGAGTAGATATTTTGGGATATAGTAGCTCAATTTTTTTATCATCCCAGCAGCAGGTGATATTTTTTTAACTAATGCATCAATGTGCTTTTGCCAGGAGAGATTTTCATCTATTATCAGGCCTAGGTATTTGACAGATGAGACCCTTTTAACTGCTTTTCCATTCAGCATTATATTCTGAGTGATGTCTAACTTTGTTCTACGCTTAGATATTATTAAATAATTTGTTTTACCTTCATTTATTGTTAATTTATTTGACTGGGTCCAGCCAAGTATTGTATTCATGTCCTCCTGCATGTGTGTAATCAGCGTGTTGGTGGTGTACGCATTGTAAAAGATGCTTATGTCATCTGCAAACAACGTTATATTACCATGAAAACTGAGTGTTGCTATGTCATTAATATATACTAAGAAGAGGGAAGGACCCAGTATTGATCCTTGGGGCACACCATGGGTAACATTTACCTCCTCACTTCTGTAGCCATTTATTTCAACATACTGCTTACGATTAGACAGGTAATTTTTAAACCATGTCTAAGCTACTCCTCGGATACCTGCTTTATCAAGTTTCCCTAAAAGAATTTCATGGTCAACAGTATCAAACGCCTTTTTCAGGTCTATGAAAAGGCCACTCGCTGTCATCTTATTGTCTATGACATCCTGCAAGTTAGAGATTATATCAATTCTGGCTATTTCTGTGCTTGAGTTTTCTCGGAATCCATACTGCCCTTTGTAGAAGTAATCATTTTTATTTAAAAAATTAACAATTCTGTTTTTTACTACTGTTTCGAGTACCTTGGATATGGGTGGGAGGATGGAAATGGGTCTGTAATTGTCTGGATTGCTTTTGTCACCTCCTTTATAGACTGGTATGACTCGTGCTATTTTTAGATCATCAGGTACCAGGCCAGTCTCTAACGATAAATTAATTAAAGTAGTTAGTGGGCTACTTAGCATGTCAATGGAGTTTTTTAACAATTTTACTGACATACCATCTTTGTCTTGGCTACTTTTCATTTTAAGGCTTAATATAATATTGCGAATTTCCATCTCATTAGTCGGGGTCATAAATATGGAATCTGTGTTGACATTAATTTCATTAACTTTCTTCCCTGGGAGGATGTTTTTGGCTAACTTGTGTGCTATGTTTATAAAGTGAGTGTTTAGAGCATTGCAAATATTTTCTTTCCCCGTGAAAGATTTACCGTCAATTATTATCTCACTGGGACCATCTTTGTTTACAGTTGTGCAGTTGTAGATCATTTCATTGATTACTTTCCAAGTATCTTTTATGCTATTGGCGTTAAATGTTAATTTATGTTCATAGTATGAGGATTTCAGTTTCCGTTTTAAAGCTGTCACTTTGTTCCTACATATTATGTGCTCTTCCTTTAAGAGGTTGTTGTTTCTGTGAATGTTAGTTTTAAGTTTGGCATGTAGTAGGTTCATTCGTTTTATTAGCTGAATTAATTCTGTTGTTATTCATGGGTTATTGTGGTTCTGGTGTATTTCCTTCAAAGGTGTGTCAGTGTTCTCTTTGTTGGGTGTCTGTGTCAAGATTTTGTGTTTCATGGCGATGTAAGTTTCATTTACATCATCTAAACAGTCTATTTGATTGAGATCATTGGAGAATATGTTTTTGTTCACGTACCGGTAATTTTTATTTACGTTTTTTGAGCTAGACCTTTGCTTGTTGTGGGGGTATTTAATTGTCATGTTCGAGATTGGGCTTTTGCCTGGATAGTAGTTTGACCAGAAAATCTCAGTTACAAGAATATTATGATCACGAATATCACTATTTATATTGCTTATCCTCAGTGGCGGCCGGTGGTAAGTAAAGCTGGGTGTTGCACCAACATTTCTGATGTCGCAATTTTATATGGGAAGTTTACACATGTAACAAAAATTAATTAACGTTAAATAAACTACAGTTCTATAAAAACTGAAATACATGGGTTTTCCAAAATAACTGTACGTTCGACAAATAGACAAATTTTAATGGCTCTTTTGGGCTTCTTCCTATAGGAATTCATTTAAAAAATCAGATTTATGTATTTAAGCCCTATGCCTGAGTTATGGGAAGCATTTTAAACACAGCAGGTTGTCTAAGGTTGGGTCTCAATCTCCGGGATAATAAACATTCTCAACATAAAAACATGGCAACCGAAAAGTTTGTACGTTAACGAAAAATGTTATTACTAACAAAGACGGGCACATATTCTGCATAAGGATAGGATTTTTTTCATTTTAAATGATCTTGTCGACTTCGTAGTTACGCTGGGGTCTGGCGTTACGTTACGGTGACGGGACGAAATGTACCGAGCATGCACTGAGGTGTGTGACGTCATAATACTGCTTGAGCTTCCTCCTTTCCCCGCGCGCTCCGGTGAGCGTGACGTCATCCAGCCAGCTACCTCCTTTGACCTTGGTTTGCACTTGCTAACGGACTTTGAGTTCACGCAGCATTTGTAGCATTTAAAATGATATAAAGTCTAGTCTTTCAGACTGACTATCAGTCTTTTTTTTTACTATAACTTGAACCCCATCAGAGGAACCAGCCATGAAGTGCGCTCTGTCATACGTCGGCGCAATTCATTTTTGCGGAGTTTCGTTCAATTTCTGCTTCTTTAATTCATCCAGTAAACACGCTGCTAATGTGTGTGCATCATGTTCTGTTTGCCTCTTACTACGTATCGGTGCACAACAGCCATCTGAAATATGTTTGAAATATCACTAGTTTCATCTGCTATAATGGCAAAAATTTCCGATTCCTTTATTTGCTTTGATTCTTCTTCTTGGCAAACCTCCATCATAATCTGTAAAAATAATTTTGAATTGTTTTGGACGTTCCTTTGAAAACAGTTGCCCTTACCAAATGACCTTTAACACAGCATCCAACTCAGCGGTAAAATTAATTAGTTCTCTCAAAACACATGGATTTGTTGATGTTACACTTTCATCATGATCACGCAAGGCCAGTCCGAAAGAACCACAGAAACGAATACAGTTTATTACAATATTTAACACATATCTATTGTGCCTAACATCTTCGTTATATTCCGCAATTTACCTTCTATAGGCACTGTCCAATTGTGCATCTTCGTTAACAGTTCCAAAAAGTGTCTTCAAACAGCTGAAGATTGGTTGGTTGGTTCCTCAGTTTAGGAGCTGCGACAAGGCAGTCATGTAGCCCTCTGTACTTTGGGTGTGTGGAGAAACTGTCTGATAACCGGTGTTAATTGTGATGGCTGTATTAGTGAGTGTTATCTGTTTTTAATTCAAGTGAGGACTACAGACATTGAATTTCAAGCAGTTCCTACTTTTGCCGCCAAAGGCCACCGTAAACGACTACTAGTTCAGAGCTTGGTTACTACACGCCACCGCAGTCTTCTCCTGGCGACGAACGTTGGAACCTAAGAGCGTTGTTCAAATTTTTAACCTATAATTTAGCTTCACACATGTGTAATAAGTGGAAGGTTCTTTAACATGCCATAAATCTATGACATGGGACCGCCGGCTTTACTTCCCCTCCGAAGGAATGCATACTGAGGGATTTTAACGCTCTTAAAAAAATCCGATGACTTCGGCCGGGTTTGAACCCGCGATCTTGGGCATAGAGGCTCAGCATGCTACCAACTACGGCACCGAAGCCGCTCAGCTGAAGATTCATGTTTCTTTATTTTAGGGATTATTTTCCATAACTCCTATTTTGGTCCACGCGAATTCTCCACCAACAAACATGTAAAACAGAATAAAGCGTTTTTAATATCGCATTCACATAACCAATTATTATTGCCTTAAATATCTCCTTTAAACGCCCTCGTATACTTATATTTTGGACAATACTTATGCGGTAATGGTGCACCGAGTGTTTTTACTGTAAGTTTATCGTCATCAGGGAGCTGGAAAAACTGTCTGACTAGCAAATTACTTAGCCTACTCTATTCATTTTCACTCACACTCCACAATACAATTAATGTTTCAAACTAAACATTCCGTTAAAATAAATTACTACGGTAACTTACAAGATGCACAGATGATAAATCTGGGTGCTACATCGGAAAGAGGCGCGAAAAGCAAACTAACAAAACACTGAATTTTGCTAGCCAAGAAATTTCGTAGTGAATGCATAATAATTGGGTGTGAACCAACTAATGTCTCCCTATGAAATTCCGATATTTGTACCGTTGTGGGTGGTATAGCATTCTCTAGTGGTGTGGGAAAGAAACTACCCTTCAGGGGCAGATGACCTCGTAGTTCCGCCCCTTAAAACAACAATAACTAACTAACTAAATAACTAACTAACTAAACTACCCTTCGCGGGGTAAGAGAAATCGAGGGTGTTGTCATTTCCAAAGAGTGGTGCAGTCTAACGGGGCCATTTGGAACTGAGTGTTGCCAGGGGGCTGGCAGCTCGTCTGCAACTCCCTGCTACCCATGCTGGTCGGCATGCTATGCACAAGCTTGGCCTCGTCCAGCCTCGTCCTGTACGCCGCGCTGTCTGCTTGGGAGTTGCCACAAGAGAGCTAACCCCCTGGAGTTTGATTTGAAGGCGGCAGCTTTTATAGGTACAGTGTGAAGCATTTGGATAAATAATATCAAAATATAGATGAATTTAACACATTTTTGAGTGCATTAGATCTATAAAACTAAAACATTAAAGGAAAAGAAACTACGAATTAGGTGTAAAATTATTGGGAGTTGTGCAACGCTGCAACAATGTCACCAGCCGCCACTGCTTATCCTATAGGTATATTTACAGTTATTAGTGGCTACCTGATCAAGGAGTGTACTTGTTGATTCACATATTCTTGTTGGATACCGAGTATTGCATTGTGTGAAACCATAGCTTGATAGTAGATTGAGGTATGATTTGGCTAAATTATTTTTGTTTAGTAAGTTAATATTTGTATCACCAATGCATAAGCAAAGATTGGCATTATTTTTCGAAAGAATGTGCTCTAGAGATTGCATGAAATTTGTTGCGTTATTTATGTTAGGATTATATACTGCAATTATATTAATAGTATGCAGGTTGTTGAAACGAACAGTATCACTTCTTATAAGCTCTAACTGGATCAAGCTATGGTTACTCTCAACTAGGTTAAGAACTTTTATATTCCATTTTTTTTTTGACATAAACTCCCACACCTCCACCGTCCTGATTGTCTCTGTGTACAAAAGCAACAGAATAGTTGTTTAGGTTGAAGTATTTAGCTTCATTACTTTTTACCCAAGTCTCGGTTACCACTATGACATCTAGATTTTCAACAATATGAATTAGTATCTCGATATCTTCTAGTTTATTTTTGATGCTTCTGCTATTTAGGTAAAGACACTTGATTTGGCTAACCTCATTTTTAGTGTCTGCTACGTAGTCGTGGATACAGTCATATTTACGCTCATCAATTGATGAGTGTAAGTCAACATCAACTAGTAGGTCCATGTCTTGATTCATTATTATTTATGTGAATGGGATGGCTGAGCCTTGTTGATGGAAGAGTCTCTTACTAGCCTTTCAATGTCTTCCGGTGAGCCGATCCTGACAGCCTTGTCACTATCTGATTTACGGACGAATATTTTGCAGTCCCGGGTCCAGACGTATTTAAGACCTAATTTACGGAGGTCTCTTGCCTGTTTGTGGAGTACTTTATTAGCTGGCGTCAAATGCTCGTTTATGTAGATAGGCCTAGCCCTTGCATTGATTCCAGCATCACTTGAGTTCAGGTTGGGTTTGGGCCTTTTGCCTTTTCAAATTGCCTCTTTTTTTAGCCGGCTGCAGAATTTGACTAGTAAAGGAGGTGGAAGACCTTCTCTGCTTTGTGGTAGCCGATGGCAGGCGTCAATATCGGACTCAACAACTGTGACACCCAGTTGGTCAGCGATAGTCTGGACAATCTGAACGGTGTTTTCGTTTGAAGTGTGCGGCACACCATGAAGCTCTAGGGTGTTTCGCCGAACGTACTGTTGAAGCTCGAGATTCTCTTGCTTTAACATTTTAACCTCACTGCAAGCGATATCCTTTTCTTTCTCTAACTCACAAACTCTTTGGCTGAGCTTTGTAATTTCTGACAAGGCTTGCTTCAGAGTTTGTGTGGCAGTTGAAATGTCACTTTTCATACTATCGAAACAAACAGAAAAGTATGTCACGGACTTGAGCATGTCATTCTGAGTCTTTTCAATGTTTTCGAGTTTTATCAGTCGCAGGTTGATTTCACAAACAAGATCTTCTAAATCAGGTTTACTTACATTCTCGTCTGGCGAAACCTTTTCCGTAGTTGACCTACTTACTGCACTGCACTAGACACAATGCCACAGCTTGGCTTTGTCGGACAAAAGCCGGTTAAAAACTTTCTTTTTTATGTTAACACAGGTTCTGTGGTATGATTTACCACATTCCCCATCACAAATTATGTAGTCTTCGTTATCAGTTACAAATTTTTCACACTGACCGCACTTGGTTGATTTGTCACTTGTCGCCATCTTGAACAACCCACATAACGGTAATGCAGTCATCAATATAATATAATCGTTGTGGTTATACGAGAATTGAGCTAGCCTTCATGAACTATTGCTGAATACATTCTCTTTACTCACAAGAGGGCATATTCATTTTAAACTCATTTTCTCGCAGGAACATTATTGAAACAAGAAAATAAATAAAACTTAATTCCGTAATGCAGTATTATTGGAACGTGGAAATAAGTCACCAACTAGTGCACAATATTTGCGTCGTTGAAATAGCCGTAGGGTTAGCGCATATGACTGTGAATCTAGAGATTTCGGGTTCGAGACCCGGATGGGGTAGATATTTTTGCTGCCAGATTATCATTTTAAACTATATTTATCACATCAATATGACTCATTTTAACAGAATCCATATGAAATTACGTGTTGGTCTGTGGATCAAGAGGACCTGTTTATAAGGAATTTAAGGTTGTGAGCGGTGTCGCGTCTATTAATCTAGTTGATCCATATCGTATTCTTTATTTAGGCCAGTGCTGGTGGAAGCTAATAAAATGAGTTCCGTATTATAAACTACAATATCTGTAAAACACTCCCTTTTACAATAGATTAATATTTGTGCCAATAATAGTATAAAATACCGGCGTATCAACAATTTCACGTGAGGTTTCTTCTATGTCAGATGTTACACATCATATGCGACTACTATAACGCTCGTAATTTTTTAAAATTCAAGTAAGGACTGCAGACTTTGAATCTTTCAAATAGTTCCTACTTTTGCCGCCAATCGCCACCGTCCATGACTACTAGTTCAGAACTTAGATACTAGACGCCACCGCAGTCGGCTCATGGCAACGAACGTAGATTAGATTAGATTAGATTAGCATGCTACCAACTACGCCACCGAAGCCGCTTATAATAGGACCGAAAACAATACAAAATGGCAGATCTAACGATAGACTGTTGTGACATCTGCTCTCAAATCCCGGCATGTATTAAATACCACCTACCTACGAACCCTGTCAATGCCAAGATGCTTGGAAGCCATTTGCAGTGTTGCCTTATTAACAAAAGATATTGTAACTTTCAGTCGGTCAGCTCAAATTAATTCCAATTACTGGAATATGTGAAAAATAACCTGAAATACATTACTATGGACTGTTGCAAAAGGAGAATACTAAGGGATGACATGTTTCGTCAAGCGAGCATCATCAGATCCAAATTTACAGGACAAATGACTGCAAAACATTAACAAACCTACCGTGACACACACAGATAGTCTCTGCCCTCTAAGGACAAAAAACAGAACCAGATGCGTATCCAGAGCCCACCGGCATTAAACGGTGGCGTGATTGTATTAATTAATTCTTAATAATACTACGCCAATCAATACAAATTAAGAAATAACTACCGTATTCAATTGTTGAACATCTATTCAATTGTTTTCTTGTGATGAAGTTTTTTGTATTAAATTAGCTGAACTCTGGTTAGATACACAATATAATCCACAATATACCATGCAAGTGCTAAATACAATACTACGGTACGTATTGTAGGAGTTTTCTGTCAGTGGGAATGAAATTCAGTCTAATATTTCCCGAAAGATGGATAAGAGCAATACACAGAGAAAATGTTAAAGCACTTGTAGATAAGCTAATGAGAAACAAATGACTTCTGTGCTTTTCTAGTGCTCGGTCTTTTCATCCTGATGCTGCAAAAATATAGGCAATTTTCAAAGACGTTGGCTTGAATTTAGCCTCTTTCAGCAGTCACTGAAATCCCTGAAACGCTCTATTTATTGGATGATCGACAGTTACGGTACGTTGTGACCTGCGCGTGATTATTTTCTTGTGATGAAGTTTTAAGTGAGTTTTCACCGGAATTTCAGAGCCCAACTTGATTATGCAGTCACGAGAGTCTCAGTAATATGATCATGCTACGTACTGTCCCCGTTACGTCATGGACGATCAAACAACCAGAGCGTGTGAGGGAAGCGTTTGAGTTCGTCACCTCATTTGAACACACCGCGTGTCGCGGGTGGACAATATTGAATGCACGATATTATATTATTTTGCTGTCTGCTATAATTATGTTGTTTTCGAGGAAGATATTTCGAATCTATTTACTAATTTCGGCCTTTATTCATTAATATTCCATAAATATCTGCCTGTGGAAACGGTATGGTGTGCACCGTGGAATATTCGAGAAGCGGAAGTGAATATTAGAACGCATTCTGTTCTGTGCAAGAAGGCCTCGATCGTCACAGTTCACAATACAACCGTATCGTGCAACCGACGGGACGACTGTAGCCGACTATTTCACTCGCTTTACCTGGGCGCTCAACCTGAGCAAGGCACCCGCGGATCAACACGCACACATTGCACGGGTTTTAATGGGTTCTGAACTCAATGATGCCCTGAAGATCCTGGTGAGTCCTAATCATCCGGAAGCGAGATTGCAATTTCTAGTTCACTTTTAGCATTGGAGAAAGACACGGCTTCCTAATGGGCTATTCTGACGAAGCACGACTGCAGCAAGGGCTGTGATTAGTCAGCGAAGTTATAGGGTGGAGCCTCTCAGCGATGTCGTTCCAGGTTTGAAAAAATATGTAGAGCTCCCGCTGTTCTACCTTCGTATTTTCTACGTAGGCCTACCCGTATAAATTGTAATGTACCAAGCAATAGTTGGATGATCATTGTTCCTAGGCCATAAGTGTTTCCGTATCTTCTTAAGTCAAGAAGAATCATTACGGTACCAGAATGTTTTTTATCGATTAGCTCATTTACTCTGTACGAACGCGGAAGTAGCTTATCATCCACTCCCGATCAAGAATTGTATGCACATGGGAGGTGGCTCAAAATATTTCATTTCCGACGGCCTGAATGGCATGAATGGCAACCACGGGGCCGAAAGATGAGCTTGCCATTCGCCGCAATTCTTGACTTAAGAAGATATGGAAATACTTATGGCCTACGAACAATGATCATGCAACTATTGCTAGGCGAATTATAATTCATGAAGGTACCAAGAAAATACGAAGTTAAAACAGCGGGAGTTCTACTTATTTGGTTCAAACGTGGAACGACATCGCTGATAGGTTCCACTGTATAACTACGCTGACTAATCACAGCCCTTGCTGCAGTCGTGTTTTGTCGGAACAGCCAATCAAGAAGCCGTATTCCTCTCTAATGCTAAAAGTGAACTAGAAAATGCAATCTCACCATCCGGAAACCTTGTCATTCAATGAGATTCAATCTAAGCTGAAAGGCCACTTTGACGCCACACGCGACAAATTTGCTGAGAGCATCAAATTTCGGAGCGTAATGCAGAAGCAAGGAGAAACCATCGCTGGATTCACCCTAAGACTGCGGCAGGCTGCAACGTTTTTTGAGTAGGGCACATTCCTTGATCGCATGTTAATTGAACAAATGCTCGCAGGGTTGGAATAACGAGAAATGTGCGACGAGATTATTGCAAAAGAAACAGAGAACTTCACCGCGGCATATGAAATCGCGCACGCACTCGAAGCTACTCGCACCACCGCCGACGAGGTCAAAACTGCTGCCGCTAAGTCTGAATCAACCAATTGGATTGGATACGAAGCCTCTGTCCAGGAAGAACAGCAACCAGCGGCCGCCACGCAGCAAGTCAGCTCATCAAACTCAGGGGTCTTACAACCCAACCAGACAGCACCAAGGGCCACACCAGGCAAACCAGAGTGCATTCCAGTACAACCAATCAACATGAGCAGGGTGCGGTGAAGCTCACCCTTGCAGTCAGTGCAGGTTTCTAAACGCCGAGTGCCTGAAGTGTGGCAAGAAAGGTCACATCGGAAAAGTTTGCCGATCAAAATCGAGGAAACATCGATCAACAAATCACGTGTCCGAAGAAGAGCTTCCAGGAGAGAACCTTGACGTCGTGGAGTACCTAAGCAAAATCGAGGTCATCGGATTGGTCAACGCAGCACCTAAGCCACTGGTTGATGTCAGCATAGAGGGAACCATCGTCAATATGGAGCTCGACACCGGCAGCCCCTGCCCGACCATGAGCAAAGCAAAGCTAAGTACGATTAAACCAGGCTTTGTGTTGCAGAAAAACGATCGTAACATCGTCAGTTACATCGGCCATCCGATCAAATGCATTGGCAAAATGTCAGTGTGCACCACCATCGGAACCACAACCAGGAACCTGAATCTCTACGTGGTTGACGATGAAGTCGAATCGCTCTTTGGCCGAGAGTGGATTTCGGAGTTTCTACGGGAGATCGACTTTGGTCACCTCTTCGCAAAATCCCACCCTATCCGCAAGCTCTCAGACAAGCAGGCTCTGACCTTGGAACAACAGAAGCAGCTCGATAACATTTTATCTCGCTACAAGGATGTGTTCATCGACGCCCCCGGGGAGGCCTCAGGTCCCCAAGCGAAGAAGCACCTGAAGGCTGTAGCCACACCTGTCTTCGCCCGAGCTCGAGACGTACCAGTTGCCCTCCGCGATGCCTACGCCAAGGAAATCGACAAGAAAATTGCCTCTGGCATTTACAAAAGCGTGGACTACTCTGAGTGGGCATCGTCAATGCACGTCGTCGCCAAGAAGAACGGCAAACTGAGGATCACAGGCAGCTACAAGCCTACTCTCAACCCGCGGATCATCATCGATGAACATCCAATTCCCAATGTGGAACATCTGTTCAACCGAATGCGTGGCGCCACTCTTTTCTGCCAACTGGATATCCCCGACGCGTACACTCATCTCGAGGTCGACGATGAGTTCTGACACGCTCTCACGCTTAACACCCCAACTCACGGTCTGATCTGCCCAACGCGAGCAGCATATGGAGCAGCTAACATCCCCGCTATCTGGCAGCGGTGAATGGACACAGTCCTGCAAGGTCTCCCAAACGTCGTAAGTTTTTTCGATGACAGTATAGCTTTGAAAATCTGATGCAGGTCCTCAGCACCACTCCGGAACGGTTTTGGCAACACAACCTCAAGCTCAACCGAGCCAAATGCGTTTTGGCTCAAACATCCCTGGAAGCCCTTGGCCACAAAATCGATGCGTCAGGCATCCACAAGTCTGATGCACACATCCGAGCTGTACGTACTGCACTGCAACTGACTACACCAGAAGAACTCCAACTGTTCCTTGGTAAAGGAACCTACTACAGCTCGTTCATCCCTGATTTGTCCACCAGAGACAGACCATTCAGGGACATGCTGCTCAAGGACCCTCTCATCTGAACACCAGAGGGCGACCCATTCCTGTTGGCCACGGACGCCAGCAAGACCGGCCTGGGCGCAGTATTGTCACACCGGCTCAGCAACGGGCAAGAACGTCCAATCGCTTACGCCAGTCGAACGATGACAGCAACGGAGCAAAGGTACCCTCAGATAAGGAAGCGCTGGCCGTTGTGTGGGCTGTACAGAAGTTTTTAGCCTACTTTCGATTTTTGCAAAAAATGAAAGTAGACTTATGAGATCTACACAGGGCCATACATTGTGTGGATGTGTGTGTACTCTGAATGTCTGTCTCCCCCACCCCCTATCAATTCAAACACGGTGAAACCGAGTTGAACGAAATTAGGTACAGAGGTAGAACTAGCAATGGGCACCTCAGTGTCATGTTTTATATCGCCGACTTCTTGACGGAAACGTAATGGCGGCTACCCAAATGTTCAAAGCTTAAATCAAATTCCGACTAACTTAATCATCCGATCTCTACCAAATTTTGCAACAACATACATTTATATGGCGAGCGTCTTTGAAGTAAACTACAAGGTCATCAGCCTAATAGTTTGCAGATGGTGGCCATGTATATATGCAAATCGATTCCACCTATCAATTCAAACACGGTGAAACCGAATTGAACGAAATTTGGTACAGAGGTAGCACTAGCAAAGTAAACCTCAGTGTCATGTTTTATATTACCGCCATCTTGACGAAAACGTAATGGCAGCCACCCAAATGTTAAAATCTTAAATAAAATTACGACCAACCTAATCATCCGATCACTACCAAATTTAGCAACATGATGCCTTTATGTATGAAGAATCTTTTGAACAAACTACAAGGTCATCAGCCCAATACTTTGCAGATGGCGGCCATGCATTGTGCAAATCGATTCCCCCTATCTATTCAAACATGGTGAAACCATATTGAACAAGATTTGGTACAGAGGTAGCACTAGCAAAGGGCACCTCAGTGTCATCTTTTATATTGCCGCCATATTGACGGAAATGAAATGGCGGCCACCCAAATGTTAAAAGCTTAAATCAAATTACGACCATCCTAATAATCTGATCTCTACCAAATTTCGCAACAACATACCTTTATAGTGGGAAACATATTTTGACCTAACTACAAGATCATCAGCCCAATGGTTTCCTGATGGCGGCCATGTATGTGTGCTAATCGATTCCCCCTACCAATTCAAACACGGTGAAACAGAATTGAACGAAATTTGATACAGAGGTAGCACTAGCAAAGGGCACTCCAGGGTCATCTTTTATATCGCCGCCATCTTGACGAAAATGTAATGGCGGCTACCCAAATATTAAAAGCTTTAATCAAATTACGACGAAACTAATCATCAGATCCATACTAAATTTTGCAACATTATACCTTTATGTATAAAGAATCTTTTGACCGAACTACAAGGTCGTCAGCACAATAATTTGTGGATGGCCGCCATGTATGTGTGCAAATCGATTCTCCGTATCTTTTCAAACACGGTGAAACCGAATTGAACGAAATTTGGTACAGAGGTAGCACTGGCAAAGGGCACCTCAGTGTCATGTTTTATAACGCCGCCATCTGGACGAAAACGTAATGGTGGCCACCCAAATGTAAAAAGCTTGAATCAAATTACGACCAACTTAATCATCTGATCTCTACCAAATTTTGCAACTACAGTCCTTTATGTGAGATGCGTTCTTTGACTAAGCTACCAAGTCCAATAGTTTTCATAGGGCGGCCATGTATGTGTGCAAATCGATTCCCCCTATCAATTCAAACACGGTAAAACTGAATTCAACGAAATTTGGTTCAGAGGTAGCACTAGCAAAGGGCACCTCAGTGTCATGTTTTATATCGCCGCCATCTTGACGAAAACGTAATGGCGGCCACCCAAATGTAAAAAGCTTAAATCAAATTAGACCAACCTAATCATCTGATCTCTACCAAATTTTTCAACAACATTCCTTTATATTGGAAGAAACTTTTGGCTGAACTACAAGGTCATCAGCCCAATAGTTTGTAAATAGCGGCCATGTATGTGTGCAAATCGATTCCCCATATCAATTCAAACACGGTGACACCGAATTGAATGAAAATTTTTAGAGAAGTAGCACTAGTAAAGGGCACCTCATTTTCATGTTTAATATCCGTATAGCGCGTTGTATTTCAACAAGCTAATACAACCAACATTCATTATACTCCTTGAAAAGGACAAAGAGTTATAACAATACCCATGCATTTAGGAGAAAGTAGGCTATATGTTCTTTACTGAACATCTTGTTTAAGTATCTGTACGCTCGCCACTTTACTCTCATCACCGATCACAAGCCCCTCACACAGATTCTGCACCCAGAGAAGTCTTTTCCGGTCCTGTGCATCAATCGCAACGCCAATTATGCCGACTACCTGGCACACTTCGACTACGACGTTATCTTCAAGACATCCAAAGCCAACGCCGACGCTGACTACTGCTCCCGAGCTCACCTACCAACAACAGTTAACCTCATCAGAAACTTTTTTTCTCCACAGGAGGAAGAGATAGGTACAGTTTTGATGATTTTGAAATTTTTTCAGTCCATCAGATCCAACAGCTACCAGTCAGGGCAGAAGCAATCGCACGTGAGGCCAGGAAAGATCCACATCTGGGCAAAATTCTCCAGAACATCGAAGCAAACTGCCTGATGTTCGAGCATCGAGTTGTCGCCCTGCGAGATGCTATCCCCAACGACCTGCACGCAGCTCACCTCCGGATAGTCAAGATGAAAGGCATGTCACGTTCCTTTGTGTCCTGGCCTGGAATCGACAGCGACATCGAGTCTCTCGCCAAGGCTTGCGCCGGGTGTGCAGCTCATGCCATGCGCCACCCAAGTTCCGAGATCACCACTGGGAATACCCGAAGGCACCATGGGAACGGATCCACATTGACTACGCGGGCCCAGTGGCTGACACCATGCTGCTGATTGTTGTCGACGCACACAGCAAGTGCCTCGAGGTTAAACCCATAACATCAACAACATCAGCCGCAACAATTTCCATCATGGATGACCAGTTCACGGCCTATGGCATACCGGTCACTGTCGTCTCGGACAAAGGTCGACAATTCGTCTCAGACGAATTCAAGTCCTTCCTAAGAAACAATGTAGTGAAATATCACAGCGCCATACCATCCCTCAACCAATGGCCAAGCTGAACGTTGCGTTCAAGCGGTGAAGGACGCCCTCTATGCGATGAAGACAACTAAGGGAACCCTCCGCGCCAATCTGAACGAGTTTCTCCGTAAATTCCGCAACGCTCCACACTCCACCACTGGCCAATCTCCAGTCCAGCTTTTCTTGGGGCGAGATCGCCGCACAAAACTTAACTTGACCAGACCTGATGACGTCCACACGAAGGTTACAGAAAAACAACGAGCTGAAATGAGCTCAACATTCTGCACTTTGGAACCTGGAATGAAAGTCTATACCAAACGTCAGGTCAAGACCTGAGGAAAATATCCCTCCGCGCATCTTCTCTCTCTGTCCCTCCGCGCATCTTCTCTCTCTGTCGCTCCGCGCATCTTCTCTCTCTGTCCCTCCGCGCATCTCCTCTCTCTGTCCCGTCTTGTATTTCCAGCATGGCGCGTATCTGATCGAGTATTTGAAACTACCTTAACCACAAACGACTTTATTGCGTTCGGACCTTTGATTCACTTCAATTACGAATTTATCTACGGTATATTCACTTAACCAAATAAGGTTTCCTATCGTGTTGGATCACCCAAGTCGAAACCCGAGGCTCTGTGATTATTTAAAAAAAGGATGCTTGTAGTTTTACGTGACCGTTGATCGTGCATATTGAAAACATTATAATATTATTTGTCTTAGGCGAGGTATGGCATATAAGCGATGAGTAATATACGAAGACGAAATGGCGTGTCTCCTTGAACTCTTTGAACCAACTAATTGCTTACGGTATGTGTCATCCGTCAGCATCTTATCTTGGAAAAGATCGAAAGTAGACGGGGAGAAACAGGCTGCTTTCTTGAAGGGTTACGACACGTAGGCCTACTCTTGAGAATCAGAAGGCAGAACGATCTACTGTTACTACAAAGACTTAGCTGTAACGTGTGGTGGAAGGTAATCATAAAACAAAACAATAATTATACCTCGCATAGGAAGATAATACTGTCAGGTGTATAGGCGTATTAGCCATCATCAAAATGTTATTACAAACCATGGCGAGTAGGCTATATATTTTCGGCTGAGCTGACATAGGCTACTAAGAAGTAAACAATCTCCTATAAATAAGATTAAATGTTAGGATACAACATGTGTATATAACTTACAGATATTGTCGCTAATCTTCCTCCATTGCTTCTATTCCACTGAGACCGCCGTCAGATGATTCACTGTCACTATCACCATTAACTTTCACTGTCACTTTCTTCACAGATGGAATTCCATTCTTGAGAAACAAAATACTGCACTTTCCTACGAATTCCACACAGTACAAAATTCTGAATACTGTGACACATGAACCCTCTTTCCTTGTGACGTCGGTCGACTTTTCGCTGGATACTTGCCTTCGCAATGAGCTTTGAATTCAGCGCGCACCGAGTAAACACTCTATGTCGAAACGCCAGTCAAGTATGCAGTTTTCTTCACCAGCTCTTCTACTGTCCACTCTGGATTGTCATCCGTCAACCTACTACAGTATATACATTTAAAATCATATGTGTGCACCTTTTACTCAACTTCTCTCCACTTATATTATTTTTGAAGTATTGTATTGGTGATTCAAGCTTTACAGCTGCAGTTTGAACACGTTGTGTACTTGATGATGCCATCTTGAACCCCGTGCAATCGTAACAGTATAGCCAACCTTTGAACCTGATTCGCCATATCATCGAATGAGTCGGTTACTCTTTTGCCGCTCAAACAAGGTTTATACAGAACGAAATACAGTGGAACTTGGATAATTCGAACCCCAAGGGACCAGTAAAAAAAATTCGAATTATCCAAAAATTCGAATTATGAATGTTTTTTGAAAAGGGTAGAGAGAATATTCAAATTCAAATTTTCCGATTCCCTTAACCTTTTTCGGCCTTTGCCACTCTCATTTTCGTAACCGAGAATTTTGTCTTTATTTTAGGTATGTAGACAACGTGTTTGGAGAAATCCCGAAAGCCTTTGCAATTTCAGATTTTTTCCTTCATTCTCTTTTCCACTTCTTTAATCACCACTATTTTTCCCGCCAAAGTCAAAGTTTTGTATGGAACCCGAGGCTTTGATGACAACATCTTAGTTTTGTACACACACTTTAAAACACAGGCAAAACAAAACTTCTAAACAACAACCACAAATCCAATCAGACCACTCAGCACGCACTACCAGACAGGTGTAAGGGATGACACCCTTATGATTTGAGGGGTGTGGAGCGTTGCAAAACAATGGGAGTGGGAGGGGTTGGGCATTGATCTTGGAAGGAGCGTCGCAGGCGTGTTGTTAGTCATGTAGGCAAAATCATCGAGTAGGGGCCGCATGCCAATGATACGTCGTTCTTCAAGAATTCCTGACCCAACTGTTTGGCTTCCGATCGGCTTTTTACACGTAAAAACTTCGATTTATCCAAAATATAATTCGAATTAACCACGATGTTTTAACATTGATTGTATATAAAATGCTAGGGACCGAGAGAAAAATTCGAATTAAAGAAGATTTCGAATTATAGAAGTTCGAATTAGCCACGTTCCATTGTATAATATAATATCAAATTCGTACTGAATTACTCTGCCTATCGTATAAAATACCACTACAAGCTATATTCACGCACACAGTTAATCACATGAAAAGCAAAGTTGGTGCTGCTCCCAATTAACGAGAAAATTATTAATTTATTGATAGATTTATACCAAGGAATTTCTTAAAAGTAATCTAGCCAGTTCATCGAAACATAGCAACATGCGCTGAAACATCTTGTACTGCAAAAACAAGCAGATAACTTGGGAACTATTTCCTTTCGCGTTAGCTTTTCACAGACCAGAACATCAAAGGGACCGCTTAGGTCTTGACCTGACATTGGGTATACTTCCTGTGGCAACATCAAGCTGGACAAGTGGCTCCCTGGAACAATTGTGACACGCACCGGTGACCTTCACTACTAGATTAACGACCAGGGAAAACGATTCAAGCGCCACATTGATCAGATCAGATAGTTTGTTGGCAAAACCAACGTGGACAACGATTAAGAATCAACCAACAATCGAGAGTCAATCAACGATCAAGAACCAACCAATGAGCAACCGAGTCTGAGACGAGTTCACTTCACCGAGACACCAGCAACAGTCCAAACACCATCAGCCACACTAGCTACACCTGTAAACAGGGCACCGCCTATTTCCCAGACCCCTTTTATTCCCCGCAGAGGTACTCGCCAGCGCCGACTAACATTGAGATTCTCTCCTGATTAAGTTTCCTAAATCATCCATTTAAAAGAGGGAGGATATGTTGTTTATTAATTTTGAGATAACGCGAACATTCTAGTTGTTATGCCCAGAACATTCCAATCTGGAACCTTCCATCCCCTCACTCCAAATTTGGACTGCTCTGTATATAGGCTATGTACCCGCGCGAGACAGACAATAGACACTAGTTCCGCTCTGAACCGCTCAAGTTATGTCCACCTTGTGTATCAACTAGTGTTAAATAAACCGTTTACTTATATTAACACATGTGTGTTATTTATCTTGTATGTCCCATGTTATCACACTTTAGGTTATTACTATATATATGTGGCATTATTCTACTTATTAATAGCTTTTCTAGCACCATTGCCGCTGCATTCAAGAGGCTTATAGGTCGAAATTTTGATACATCATCACTAGTTTCTTTTCCTGGCTTTGCTATTGGTACAATGCTTGAATGTTTCCACTTTCGTGGAAAACAACCTGTTCTAAGACATCCGTTATATATTGCTGTAAAAACTTGGGCAGTAAAATAAATGCCTGACGAAAAATTTCTACTGTAATTCCATTTTCTCCTGGTGCTTTGCTTGCAGCTGTAATAGATTCGTAGATATTGAGAACCGTCTAAATATTTCGGATGGCCGCCATGTTAGATTTTTATATATGTATTGTGCCCGTTTAGACCGGAGTCCGCACGACCACATATGCATTTTACCAATAACCAGTCAGCACGAGAGTCAAAATATCCCGGAGCGCCAGATGGGTTAAAGCAAATCGCAAAAACGACATCAAATGAAAAAAATGCTTTACTGATTTTTGGCTCAATGCAACAATAAGGATAGAAGGAGATTCAATTGGGTATAACACATCCTGTAAAATTATCTCAGTTTATTTTGAATTTAAAATTGACTGCAAAGATGCTCAAAGCAGCATCATTCACGTGTGGCGACCCACACTCCTATTTACACAATATACAGAAATTTTCCAAACACATTTGACAATTATTTTTTGGAAACACAAGTCTGATTGATAGTTCTGTAGACTGTGTTCCAAAATTATTTATGATTAATTCCAGTTCAAATTTAATTGTCTCTACTGGAAATATCGTAGATCACTGTTTGAATTTACAAAATATTAACACTCGTAGAATAAATGTTCATAGAATTTTTAACTTTCACTTATTTTTCCAGTTTCAAAAATATATTGTCGAAAAATATTATTATCATGAATCAACACACATTATTTACACATATTAATAACATCTGAAAAGTATTTGACCTTGAGCATAGCATCGAAGAACTGTGCGAAGCACAACAACAATTAATTGTTCTTCTGACATTAAACATTTCGAGAAGTGACTCGATTATGAAATTCAAGTTCCTAACAAAATACATGATTTCTGAATCATCAACTTGATCAATAAATTGTTGAACCATTCAACTATTCAATTTTCCACTTGGAATCATTATTATAAAAAATATTTATATTCATGGCCATTTTTAGTAATTTTCACAACTTGCAATTCTTCGACAGAATGCGGAAATAAGAATTGTAGCTTCATAATAAATTCATTCAGTTCATGGCACTAGGATTAAAAATATCCTTCAAATTATTCGTGGTTAAAGAATTATTTTTAATTGGCAGTGGCCCATTCTATTATTTGTGTAAGAACACAATATTCCAACAACAACGGCAAAGGTCTTCCTCTGAAGAAGAATAAACTACTATCATGACAAATCCGGGTTCTAGCAAAATCAAAGTCTAAATGGAATTCGTAAACAAGGTTGAAATAAGAACTGATGGTTTCTAAGAAATAACCTTCGGGTTATTCATACGACGAAATGTGTGGTTCCAATACTCCTACTATAAACCTGAGCCATCGAACCTGCTATTTGATTGATGCTCGAAAAAACCTCTTCATTCCTGCGACTTAAACATGCGCACCTGGGAATGGCATTTCAACTACTCCACACATATAAATTTTCTTCCCAAAATTTATACAATAAATCAAGCCTCTGCTTGTTATCAACACTGGAAGATTAATAAACTTACAAGTTTATTTTATTTTACCATTCAGTTCAACCCGTGAATTTACCATACTTATGAAAATCTTTATTTCACTTTCGAGTGTATTTACGTCATGATTTTATATAAATACAAGAATATCCTATTTGATACAAATATCATTTGCTTCCCGTTTCATGCCTCTCCGTGTTATCTGAAAAATATACTTTGCTCATTGCAAATATCAACTGTTCAACCAGAACTGAAATGTTGGTTGAATGCGGGCTTGCGCTAACCACTCTCCTTCGGAAAATCTCCTGTTCCAAACTAGAAATGATTAAACTACTTCATAGGCTCTCCCTCAATACATATGATTATTATAAAGTATAATATCCAAAAATTATTTAGAAAAATTATGAAAATTATTATTATTATTATTAGTGGATTATTATTATTATTAGTATTAGTTTAAATATGTTTAATTATCATCTCATTATGTGAGAATCCACATGTTCGAACCTTCGAATCTGGAAAAAAAAATATCCATTCCTCAACAAAAATAATTTAACTTTTACAGTTACATCGGCTGATTACCGTGATTTCCCAAAAATATGAAATATTCAAATAAATGCTCGATATGCTCGGTCATCGATCCTAAACTGTTCTGAGTGATGAAAATGCTCAGAATAACTCTAACAAGTCTTGCGTAAATCATTGCAAGACTTAAATACGAAGAAAAATAAATGTGTTGGTCATCTGCCGAAAAATAGTTTGTTCCAATTAGCTAGGCATAATATAATTCAAATGTGGCTTACATTTCTTGATGGTCTTGAAGCGTAGTAAACCTGGTCTGTACCAGATCTATCCATAGACATGCCCTATCGGACAAGCACGTATAATCCTTGTATCGGCCGCCATTATATACCCACAATCCGTCTAGTCAGACATAGTGGTAGTATCTCTTGACGTTTGAATTAACTGTTGTTCCATTTTAATATGGGCTTCTATCAAAGCCATAACAGTTTGTTTAAATGGGGTCAGATCTAAGTGATCTATTCTTAGATATGTCAGTTGTAACATAACTCACGGTAATCTTATCAGTACAAGAAAAACACTGACAGTCTAACCAATCAACGGCTGTTCTGAAGATCGTTCCCTGGGCATGGTTTAACACCATCTACCATGCGCTAAGCAACCTGTAGTTTCCCTTGCGTAGACTAATGAACACCACCGTGATCGACTGGTCTTCAGTGTACTGATAGATCGAAGTGGTTAACAAGTTACCAATATGAAAACTGACTGAAATGGACTTAAACATCCAAGTATTAGGTTATTACTGGACTGTGACAAAGTACTAATTCTAGACAAAGTCTAGCATATGTCCATGTAGAAATATAAATATTTCCACTAATGTCTGTAGAAAAAAAATCAATCACCTCAGTGATTCTCCTTGTCGGAAACTTACTAAGTTCCACTTCGTAGCGCAGCACTTTTGTGACTATCACAACTTTGAAAATTACTTCTGCGTAGATCCGGCAACCATGTGCCTTGGCTCAGCGTAGCAGCAACTTGCTCGGCAAGTGCTTGTGTTGGAATGAGCTATCGATGCTTCGGCCAGCCGGCTTTTATTCAAAACTGTCAGGGTCACGCGTCATCACGCTGAAATCTAGAAATCCTCATATCTCTGGTATCCCTGATCCGATTTACTTCAAGTCTCTACTCCATGGTTAACTATTTAATCAATAAATAGCCTCGACCTCTGCTACTACTCGCTACGTCACTTGACATGCAAGTATCGGTATATTCTTTCCAATTGCTTCGAGAAGCAATGTAGCGCGATATTCAAATATCTCAACCTTCAAAAGCGGCTGTAGCCTTTCCCTTGATATCTAGGTGTCTGAATCTTGGAATACCCATTCCTAGAGTTGGGCACAGTATGTCTTAAAGTTATTTACTATTACATGAAGATTATTGTGTAGGTGTAGTATCAAACTTCTATCACATGATTAGGCAACAAAAAATAAAAACGAGATTTTAAAATTTCAAACAGCTGCCATCTTGTGGTTAGAAAAACAATTTAAATAAGATAGATACAAAAGGATTAAAGTTTGTATAAGCATTTACTTACCATGTTTCACTGCGCTCGGATGGTTAAATCGCGAGAAACGTCCATATGAATATTTAAATTTTGCGTCGCCGCCATGTTGGATTTGTGCTCACCAGGTTATTGACAGTCCTACAGGTGAAATTATATGCATAGCCTTTATCAACAAGCAAACTTTCAGTTTGATTGCTGTCATAGATTAGTGCTTAGAGCATAAATACAATAGAGGGCGCATTGCCACACTGCGCCTGTACTGTGACGTGAAACCAACATCTCGATCAGCTGACTGAAGGGTAATGGCTCAAGAGCGACTACAATTGGCTAATGGCGAATGCTAAGCAACGCCAAGGAATACAAAAGGAGCTCCATATTGGATAATTCTATTATCACTATCCGCAGTTCCCTTCAGTCAGCTGATCGAGATGTTGGTTTCAACAATGTGACGTCATCAGCCATCTATTGAATTTATGGTCTAAGGATTAGTGGATATTGAAAACCATTTTGGATGGTCGCCATGTTGGACAGAGACAAATGGTAGAGACATCTACCGAACAAAAGAAAAACGTTTATGATACACGCCGTGACCAGAGACAAACAGAAATGACATCTGCCAGATCAAAGAACCTCATTGAAGCTACAGGCCATGAGCAGAGACAAGCGGAGAAGACCTCTGCCGGCCAGGCGAAGAACGTGAATGACAATAACTGCGAAGTGGATCATTCTACTACACAAATTACATCTAGTCGGCCGTGCTCCAACGTACAGGTCCTGTCATCTAGTGGCCTTGCAACTAATCCCAACAGCCAACTCATGGCCTAAAACACATTACAAGATAAAATCACAGACAACGTCATGCAGAAGATGAATCAAATGATGGATGTACTCACAAATACAGTAGCATAACACGTCCATCTGGAAACTCCCATGTAACAGATCATTTACAATTGTTTACAGAAGAAGAGGTGTTGAGAGTGATAAACAGTACGAAGAATAACAAGGCATGTGGTCCAGATTTTATCTATAATGAACACCTTAAAAGCGTAGCACCAGTCCTTAAAGAGGGAATATTGTCTATTTTAAATGAATGCATCCGCCGTGGGAATATACCGGACAGCTGGAGGAGATCTACAATTAAGATGCTTTATAAGGGAAAAGGGGATACCAGTGACCCGAATGCATACAGAGGTATAGCTCTTGAGTGTACACTCTTCAAAACTTTGACGAAGCTGATATGTGAACGTCTGACAGAGCATGTGGATATAAAAATGCCAGATATGCAATTCGGTTTCCGGAGAGGTAGATCCACCTTACATGCTATTCAGTGTCTTCAGATGGAAATAGAGGAGGCATTAGCACCACCAAGTGGAAAACTTTACGCAGTGTTCATTGATTACAGCAAGGCTTTTGACACATTAAACAGAACTATCCTATTGAAAAAATTGGAGAAATTCATAGGCGAGGAGCACTACCTGACCACTATAATACGGAATATTCTTAGCTGGAATTGTGTGGAGATTAATGACAACATCTCCAAGTCCAAGCCGATACAACAAACTAATGGTGTACTACAGGGGGACCCTCTAAGTCCCCTGTTGTTCAACATCGCCACTGCGGACATAGTAGAAGCAACATTGACGGACAAAGTCAGGTTATATATATATGCAGACGACATGGTTCTATCACCATCAAGTATGGAATATCTCCAAAGAGCTTTCAACAAGTTAGTGGATTGGGCTGAAGTCAATGCATTACGCTTAAACGAGGACAAGACAGTTATGATGACATTCAGGAAAGGAGGGAAGCGGGGAAAGATAAGCTATAAAGACAGACTTATTCCATCGGTGACTCATTTTAAGTATCTCGGGATAACTTTGCAGACTCTTGGAAACGTTTTTACAATCCATATGAGAGACAAGCTGACCGCTGCAGTGAAAGCGATGAGTGACATAAAACAAATTCATAAATTGTCCCTAAAGACTGCAATCCAATTGTTTCATGTAAAAATAGCACCAATTGCATCGTATGGATTGGAAAATATATGGATACACCTCAAGAGAAAACACCTGGCAGATCTGGAAAGAGTAAAATCCATCTATCTCAAGAGAGCTTTGTGCCTTTCAAAGTACACGCCATCCAGTTTGGTTTACCTGCTAGCTAGAGAGCCATATTTTGTTGAAGACCTGAGACTGAACCTACTGCTGCCCGTTACACCTGGATATGAGACCCTACTGACAGAATTGAAAAGGAAGAGGGAAGACATATGGGACGACTTTTACGGCACTGACGCGATGCTTTCAACTGAATGGACAAATGCATTGTACGATCTGCGTCATATAGTCACGAGATTTTCGGTGCATGGTTTACACTTTAAAGTATGCACCAAGAAGAGATTTCATCAGCCGGACCAGCAGTGCATCTGTTTGCTATGTGGAGAGCAGTGTGATAGGTATCACGTGATGTTGTGCAAACAAAGACGGGTCACACTTACAATGTTTTGTAGTGAAGACTAAGGCAATCTTTTTTGTCTTTTAATGTTAATTTATTAATTTGGCCATTGGCTGCAATAAAGTTCTTACAAATAGCATAAAAGGCCTTATAACGGAAGAAATAAAAGCTATACAGCAACAACCACCAAATTCACAATGTGTGCCATCTCGTGATCCTCTCTTAGAAGCTTCAGGGAATAACGGCGACCAGTGCCAATCATTGAACTGGTGCCAATCTATATCTGCCGGGAAATGTTCAATCAAAATCAAAAGGAAACTCCGAGCCCAGTGATATCTCAGAGTAACGAGAATGCAAACCGGACCCCATGGAATAGAGCACTAAAGATGACAAGTGAGATGCCAGGTACTAAACTGAGAAATACGCTTTACACGAAGGGAAAAGCGACTTCATCAAGCAGTAATGATAATGAGGAAAAAGACAACTACATTGCTGGATCTAACAAGTTTACAATTAAGAATGCAGAATTACGAAAGATAGGTGAGGCGTCAGATACTTTTCAAAAGAACACAAACCTCGCGAAAGAAGACAAAGGATTTAATGGTACTGCGGATGTCTATCAGGTTGGCCATGGCTTCCAAAGAGATGACAAGACATATGACAGAGGTGAGGAGGAAGAGAAGGATTGGGAGACAGTCAGGAGGAGGAGGAACAGATATAAAGAAAGCCGACACATCATCATACGAACAAATGAACCTAATTCCATCATTCAAGCCGGAGAAGGAATTTCCTGGCTATATGTGGGTCACCTCTCTTCAAATGCGACTACCGAGAAGGTGAAGGAATTCATGTCTTCGAAAGGAATTGACGGTATCAGGTCGTGTGAAGAGTTGAACACCCTAGGAACTAACAAGGCTTTCAAACTGGGGATACCCTGGCAGCACCTAGAGCAAGTTGAACAAGCGGACATTTGGCCTAAGAGAGTTCTTGTGCGTCCCTTTCGATCACCAAGAAGACCACGGACCGAAGGAGTCGTCCTGCAGTAACTTGAACCTTGGAAGAACAGAACCTTCGAGAAGACTGAAAACCCTCCTTTGGAACGTTGAGGGACTCATGGGGGTTATCAGTTTAGCCCCAGATATCTTCGACCAGTACGATTTAGTAATTCTGACAGAAACCATTAATGTTCCCGCCAAACAAGGGGTCAGAGGAAGACCCTATGGAGGCATTACATGCATCTTAAAGGCACAACTTTCACCTTTCTCAGTCTTGCATAAAACAGACAATACACTAATGGTACTATATTAGGAATGTATTTGCAGCCAGAAAATACATCAAGTGAAATCATAGAAGAACTCACATTAGCAATGGAGAAAGTGAAGCCACATGATACCCTTATAATAGCCGGAGATTTGAATTGCCGTATTGACAAGCCCTCGCTCAAAACAAACTCGGTGTTAGAATACTCAGAAGGGGAAGGACTAACCTTGGTGAATGATAATAACATGTTAACGTACTTATGTCACAACGGGTCAAGTGCTATAGACATCGTACTAACCAATAACGTAAACATCAAGTCCGTCACACAAACCACGACAGGGGAAACGCTAAGGAAACATATCCCAGTAGAGTCCAACTTCGAACTGTCCGAGGAAAAGAGAACGGAGAAGAAATCTCTCATAAAGCTATCTAGGGTAATAGACGCCACAAGTTTAAGAGACAGGGATATTGATACAGTATTAGATGTGATAGCATCCGGAGACCTGGTCAACGCAACGGTGAATTTGAAAAAACTTATCTTGCAGGCACTACTTCCCCGAGTACAATCAACGAGGAAGTCACAGGTGTGGTTTAACAGAGGTTGTTACTTCGCACGTAGAGAAGCTCTAGCAGCCCTTCATCGGGTGCAAATGACACCTTTAGAAAGCAATCTGAGGAGTTACCATGACATAAAGAGACGGTACAAACTCATCCTTAAAGAAGCAAAGAAATTGTTCCAAAACGTACAAGAAAAGAAACTCATACAAGAAGCAGAAACTCACCCTTATAAGGCTCTAAACTCCAGACAACCTAAATTCCAGCAAAATATATCGATAGAGACCTGGAAAGATCACTTAATGTTAGTCCTTCAAGACCGGGACACTCGTCCCGCTCCGCGACCAGAGGAAGACCTTACAGTAGCAGAAGAACCGGAAATGTTTACCGAGGAAGAGGTGTTGAAAGCCATTACCAATAGTAAGAACAATAAAGCCTGTGGGCCAGACAACATCTTCAATGAGCATCTGAAAGAATTCACAACACAATTGAAAAGATGTGTAACCTCTCTATTTAACCGATGCCTACGTAAAGGTACAATTCCCGCAAACTGGAGGAAATCGACAGTTAAAATGCTGTACAAAGGGAAAGGCGACAGCGGGAACCCGAACTCATACAGGGGGATTGCCCTTGAGTGCTCGTTATTGAAAATCCTCACAAAATTAATTTGCGAGCGCCTCACGTCCACAATTAAAGAGTGGATACCTGACGAACAATTCGGGTTTCGAAAGGGTAGATCTGCCAGACAAGCCATCCAATGTTTACAGTTAGATATTGAGGAAGCTTTAACATTACCACGGAGGAAACTGCATGCTGTATTCATTGACTACAAAAAAGCTTTTGACACCCTTAACAGACAAATTATCATCGACAAACTTGAGAAATTGATAGGCGAGTTTAGCTAGCTTACTTAGCTAGATTCATTAGGAATCTGCTGAGTAGTAACCTAATAGAAATCACTGACGGCAACATCACTTCTGAACCAAACGAGCAAACGAACGGGGTCCTTCAAGGCGATCCTCTCAGTCTAATATTGTTTACAATAGCAACAGCTGACGTCACTACAATAGTTCCACCCAATGTCAAAATTTATATGTACGCAGACGATATGGTAATGACATCTACAAGTGCAGAAGACCTACAATTCGCCGTGAACAACGTAGTAGTATGGGCCGAAGATAACGAAATGAGTTTGAACGAGACGAAGACAGTCACTATGTCCTTCAGAAGGGGAGGAAAGCCCGCGACGTTTCATTACAAAGGCACCCCCCTGACTGCAGTCTCCCATTTCCGCTACCTGGGGGTGACTATGCAGACATCTGGGAACGTCGTTACGATGCACGTGAGAGAGAGGCTGGACGCTGCCCTGAAGGCTATGAGCGACATCGAGCATCTACGCAGCCTATCCCTGAAGACGGCAATACGACTTTTTTGGTTAAAAATAGCACCAGTCGTGATGTATGGCCTGGAAATTATTTGGAAACATCTTAGGCACAGACATCTGTCAACGCTGGAAAGGATCAAGGCAATGTATCTAAAAAGAGCCTTATGCCTATCCAAGTTCACGCCCTCGCGGCTTGTGTATGTCATGATAGGGGAACTATCCTTTATGGAAGAAGTCAGATTACAGATGCTCCTGCCGCACACACCGGGATTTGGGGAGATTTGCGTCTCATGACAGCAAAGAGAAATTACATTTGGCAAGAATTTTATACGACGGACGCTATGACTACACAGGACTGGATGCAAGGATCCTACGAATTGAGAATTATCTTGACGCGCTTTGCGGTCCATGGTTTCCACCACCGGATCTGCATGAGAGATGTCTATCACCAACCAGACGAACTATGCGTGTGCAAGCTTTGTAAGGGTCCTTGCGACAGATACCACGTGAAGACGTGCAAGTGCAGAGAGGTGTCTCTGACGAAATTCTGTGAAAATTAGAAATATATGGACACCCCTCGGAAAAAGGCATTTACAGTGACAACGACAAAATTTTGTATTAATGATGGTTCGTAAGAACCACGTTCATGCACATTGTGCGCAATAAATATTTATTATTTATATACAAGCTGTACCCGGCATGCGTTGCAATGCCAATCAAAGAAAGTGTTGGCGTTGAAATTCTGTTTCTTGGAGTGCTTTTGGATACACAACATGTTTTTCAATTTCCGTTAACTGCCTCTAAGCAATCGTAAAATGGATTTTCTAATTTAGAACCATTCGTGAGAGCGTGCACAACAACTTTAAGAAGTTTCATCGCAATCGGATGAATGGCATATGAACGTATACGGGATTTTGTTTGAACGATTCGTGCGCTGTCACTCATTTGTTGATTCTACTCGTACGCTACCTATTGAGAAATTGATTTACTAAGTCGAAACCCTACCCTGGCGTGTACACAATAACTCATCAAGGTTTCATCACAATCGAAGAAGGTTATATGAAGGCATAGGGGATTTTGTTGAAACGCTTCGCGCGTCGTCACCCATTTGTTGCATATACTCGTGCGCTAGCTATTGTGAAATGGATTTACAAAGTCGAAACCCTTCCCTGGCGTGTACACAATAACTCATCAATGTTTCATCGCAATCGGATGTTTGGTATATGCACGTATACGGGGTTTTGTTTAAACGATTCGAGCGCTGTCACTCATTTGTTGAATCTACTCGTGCGCTACCTATTGAGATATGTATTACTAAGTCGAAGCCCTTCCCTTGCGTGTACAGAATAACTCATCAAGGTTTCATCGCAATCAAAGAAGGTTATATGAACGCAATAGGGGATTATGTTGAAACGCTTCGCGCGTCGTCACCCATTTGTTGCATCTACTCTTGCGCTACTTATTGTGAAATGGATTTACTAAGTCGAAACCCTTCCCTGGCGGTTATACAATAACTGATCAATGTTTCATCGCAATCGGATGAATAGTATATGAACGCATACCGGATTTTGTTTAAACGATTCGCGCTCCGTCACTCATTTGTTGAATCTACTCGTACGCTACCTACTGTAAAATGTATTTACTAAGTTAGAAACCGTCGCGTAAGTGTCCACAACATCTCACCCAAGTTTCATCGCTATCGGACTAATGGGATATGAAGACATAGGGGTCTGTATTGAAATGCTCCACTTGTCGTCGTTCATTTGTCGAATCTACTCGTGTG
This sequence comes from Meconema thalassinum, assembly GCA_946902985.2. Classification (NCBI taxonomy): domain Eukaryota; kingdom Metazoa; phylum Arthropoda; class Insecta; order Orthoptera; family Tettigoniidae; genus Meconema; species Meconema thalassinum. Next base: position 217,678,776 of record OX336396.1, read on the forward strand.
GCGTGTGCTACCTACTGTGACATGTATTTACTAAGCCAGAAACCTTCCTTGGAGTGTCCACCATATTCCACCCAAGTTTCACCGCTAACGGCAGAATGATATATGACCTAATACGGGACTTTGTTGAAACGCTTCGCGCGTTGACCCTCATTTGTTGAATCTACTTGCGCGCTGCATATTGTGTAGTGGATTTACTAAGCCAGAAACCTTCCATGACGTGTACACAACATCTCACCCAAGTTTCATAGCTATCGGACGAATGGTATATGAATGCATACGGGACTTGGTTGAAACGCTTCGTGTGCCGTCGCTCATTTGTTGATTCTACTCTTGCGCTACGTATTGTAATATGGATATACTCAGCCAGAAACCTTCCCTGGAGTGTACACAACACCTCACCCCAGTTTTATCGCAATCGGATGAATGGTATGTGAACGTATACGGGACGTTGTCGAAACGCTTTGCGCGTAGTCACTCATTTTGTTGAATCTAAACGTGTGTTTCGTATTGTAAAATGGATTTACATAGCCAGAAACCTTTCCTGGAGTGTACACAACAATTCACTAAACATTTATAACTAACAGACGAATGGTATATGAACTTATACGGGACTTTGTTGAAACGCTTCGCGTGTCATGGCTCATTTGTTGAATCTACTGGTGCGCTACCTATTGTAAAATGGATGTACTAAGCTAGAAACCTTCCCTAGAGTGTACACAACATCTCACCCAAGTTTCATCGCTATCGGATGTATGGTATATGACCTTATATGGGACTTTGTTGAAACGCTTCGCGCGTCGTCGCTCATTTGTTGATTCTACTCGTGCTCTACCTATTTTTAAAGGGATTTACTAAGCCAGAGACCTTCCCTGGAGTGCACACAAAATCTCAGCCTAGTTTCATCGCTATCGGACGAATGGTATATGACCGCATACGTGACTTTGTTGAAATGCTTCGCGCGTCGTAGCTCATTTGTTGAATCTACTCATGCGCTGCCTATTGTAAAGTGGATTTACTAAGCCAGAAAATTTCCCTGAAGTGTACACAACATTTTACGCAAGTTTCATAGCTATCGGACGAATGGTATATGAATGCATACGGGACTTTGTTGAAACGCTTTGCGTGTCGTCGCCCATTGGTTGAATCTACTCGTGCGCTATCTACTGTGAAATGTATTCACTAATTTTGAAACCTTCACATAAGTGTACACAACATATCACACAAGTTTCATCGCTATCGGGCGAATGGTATATGAACACATACGGGACTTTGTAGAAACGCTTCGCGCATCGTCGCTCATTTGTTGAATCTACGCGTGCGCTACCTATTGTAAAATGGATTTACTAAGTCAGAAACCTTCCTTGGAGTGTACTCAACATCTCACCCAGGTTTCATCGCAATCGGATGAATGGTATATGAACGCATAGGAGACATACACACCCACAGACAGACAGACAAACTATCACGTAAAATTGATTTTTATATACACTGTGGACCACCCGCCCCTTATTATTTAGTTTTATGAAACCCGTCGCCTCCGTAGCGTAGCGTTCAGCACGGTTAGCTGCCACCCCGGAGGTCCTGGGTTCGATTCCCGGCTCTGCCACGAAATTTGAAAAGTGGTATGAGGACTGGAACGGGGTCTACTCAGCCTCGGGTGGTCCAAATGAGTAGAGGGGGTTCGATTCCCACCTCAGCCATCCTCGAAGTGGTTTTCCGTGGTTTCCCACTTCATCTTCGGGCAAATGCCGGGATGGTACTGCCCCCGTAAATTGAATTATATTGAGACCACGGTGGCTGTATTGGAAAATATGAGTAAAGTTATGGATGTCATAGTTGTGACGTGGATACTCATGACGTAGGCACGGATGACGCAGACTTGAGGCAAGCAGGCTGGTTGAGCTGAGATTCTGGGTGACGTCATGATTTTGTTCGAGAAAGATCTGAGATTTACGACGCAGTCGCAGGAAACAAGGTATTGTGCTGAGGAAGAAGTTACGCTATTGGAGGAAAGGCTCGAACCAATGAACGATAGTTTGGAAAGAAGACGGAGATTACTGAAACTATCATATTTAATTACTTTTGGCATGCAGATTTGTGGAAATCTATTTTCAGTTATGGCATTGATTTGGAATTTTGAAGAAATTAATTTTGAGTTTTTGAAATTTGAAAATCCGTCAAGTATAGCCAAGGTTAGAACTTTCAGCGATGACGGAGCAACAGGCTATGGAAAGGATGTATACGCCCCTTAAGAAGTTAATAAAAGGTCGTGCACAGCAGAGAGGAGCTCTCAGATCTTATATCTCTCATACGCTCAGATCTCATACGCTCAGATCTCATATGTCAGATCGCATATATATTTCTGGTGATTTATAGTCGTTTTCAAGTGATTCAGTGAAGTAAGTCGTCTTTAGCGTGCATGGTAAAAGCCCGGCGCATCGAACGAACACGGGGCAGTTCCGTTTTACGCTGCTCGAAACTAGGTGAAGTTGAAACGCTCACATTAACGTTTCTACCTGATAAGATATAAAGAGTTAACTTCAGCCTTTATTATAATTCAATTGGGCAGTACAACATTGAGGTGTGTGGAAGATTTGAACAATTTCACAGTTATACTTCGAAAGATATTGGCACTTTAAGGCTGCCAACAAAAGTGATTTTCTCGCCACATGAGAAACACTTTTAAAATTTCCACATTATACACTACGGCTGACACGTGGATTACAACAGTGATATTGGAGAATACGTTTGGTAATACAACGATACATTCCACTATGGAACATTATAATCTTGCAGTGCTTTCAATGATTATAACAGAAGTTGAGATGGAAGGCTAAGGCTTTAATGCAATTGGGACATATATCGATGGAGTGAAATAGCAGCATGGAACTTCGTTAATCGTCTTTCTACAAAAGCGAGCATGTAGTGAACATCCAACTACACTCATGCATCGTGAATCCATCGCTGAATTATATCAAATGACAGTGGAAATATTTTCATACTCCACGATTATGAATATTTCTGCGGAAATAACTGCAATAAACTTCATGGCGAATTTCGACCAGAACTTCAGGGAATTTTCAAGAGAGGCCAGGGTGGACCCGGCTCAAAAAGAAGAATTTTGCCAGAAGGATGTCTTTCGTATACATGGAGCAGTGCAATTTCCGGAGAAGGAAGCAGTTCGATTCTCCGAGGACGCTGATTCCAGGTTCGAGGTCGGAGCACATCTTTACGCTGGTGAAATGGAACCAACAGCAGTTTTCTTTGAAAACTTTCCTCTAGAACTTCAATCAACAGATAAGGTAGTCGTGAACGTTTCTTGTATTATTTGAGTCTTGTAGCGATATCTGAGCAACCATTTTTCCCATATTTTTGTGTCCTATATTTTGCCCCATTTTCTTGATTAATATTTCTGTACTCAGTACACTTCGATGATTGATGCCTTTTTCGACGATTTATTAAGACATGGTTATGTCATTGGCATACTTAAGTAATTTTGGATCAGTTGAGACTGATAATTTAGATTCTCTCAGTAATTTGCATATTTTTGAAGTCACGATTTGACTGTAAAGTTAATGATTTTCTATGGCAGATTTGAATTCAGACAGCGTGTCACTTTATTAAAGTAATTCTATTCAGTAAATTACTTTGACCAATTTTCTGTCAGCCTCAAGAAAGAAGAATAATTAAAAGATTTTAGAGCGTTAAAATCTTTATCATTGTCGACGATCTTGGAAATACTAGTCGTTTTATGAACATGATTGCAACATAGACATTCATCGTCAGTTCTAATTACCGTTGCATTACAGACAATTTTATGAAATAGGAACTTTGACTACGAATTATTGAATACACTATAGTAATGAACATTTGATAGGAGTTTTTCTCAATTATAGATTGGAACAATAATGTTTGCATTCCACAGTCTAATTGTATTCTATTCGACTATTTATGCAGTTTAGATGAACTTTGATTGAAGATAGTATTTTTATACTGCGTTACTTTGAAGATATTAATCTCAATTCTGATAGACCAGAGAGGCGTGTCTAATCGTATTTGCTATTAAATTTATTTGTGAGTGGCAAATTTTTAAAACTCAGCAATTCTTCTAGGTTTGTAGAAGAATTGCTGAGTTTTAATTCACCGGCCGTGAAAGCCAATACACCATCTTTTTGGCAAATTTTTACTTCATATCGATTCATGAATGAAACCCACGAAGGTTAAATAATAACAGTCATTATTACAATTGATGAATATAAGAATTTTTAAAGAGGAACAATGGATGTATAATCGTTAGTTCAGTGGACATGTGAAAGTCGCTGATGAATAATGCCTTTGAATAAGTGAAGCAGATTCCCACAGTAATTATTGATGTTGAAGAAGTTGTAAGTGGAGGATTTTTGTATGTACTGTGGAAGATTTTTATGCCATATATGTTGAAATATATGAGGAATTCTGGGCCTATTTTATGCAATTTTGTGCATTTTGAAGCGAAGTATTTTGCCGCTGAATGAATTGTCCTGGTTCTTTGAAAGTTATTCATATGAAGATACTGTTAAAATTAACAAGAGTGTTAAATAATTTGAGATAATGATTTTGAATGGAGGTTACCATCACTAATAATAATAATTATTAAAAACCTTATTAAACCTGAATATGAACTTTAAAATGTAACTAACCTTCATTGGTCGATTATATTACCACGATTTAAGTAATTATCAACCGGATAAACGTGTGGTTTAATGTATTTCTTGTATAAATAATATAAACAATATTTAATATTGTAAATAATTTTGTAAATATCTTTGATAATAATTTGAAATGAAAAGGATTGAGAGTGGCGAATATATATTTTTCAATTGTCATTTGACATTGTTATAAACAACTTATAATTGTTATAAATAATTAAGGAACTTTTGTTATAAACATTTGGAGTTTTGTTTTTATACTCTAAACAACGCTAATTAAGCAAGTGGCTTGAACAATTAAACATGATTTGGGATTGTTAGAGTATTCCACTGGTGTTTGAATGAAGCATTTAAAACATTTGCGTGATAATATTTCAGTTGAGATGTGGACATTTACGTGTTTTGAAAGGAAGAGCTAAGCTCTGATGTAACAAGCATATGCTAACGCGGACCAGACAGGAGAGTCCACTTTGACGATGCAGGTGCATTGCAGCTGGCCCGGACAACTGTATGACAGAGGCCAAGGACGTTTCCATAATAGCCTTGTGGCTATAAATAAAATGTGAAGTGTATAAACACGCAGAACAATTGCTATATGTGTCTCGTCCCAAATCCCGTTTCCATTCCAAGTGCATTATTATTTTTACGTTATTTTGAGCTTGAGAAAGCTGAAACATTGTATGTAGAGTATACAGGTCCTACAGGAGGACATGGTTATATAGACGATGGCTTCTGATTGCCACGTGGATTTTGTTGTTTTATTTTGTTAAATTCATTCTTTTTGTGAAATAAATTATTGTGCAGTTTAAAGTTTCTCGTCTTCGTTGTGGTTCATTTTAAATATCATGGTGGAGGTTATTGTGAGGGCATACTTTTAAGTGATCCAGTTGACAACCCAGTCCCCGAGATAAATTTAAGAGGTAAGTAAAGGTAAGTATGAACCCCCGTATATTTTGGTGTGTTCCACAATAATTTCTTGTTAACTATTGTGCTCTAATCTCGATAGTATCTGTCAGTGCCATTTTCATTGATGTAGCTATGCCGGCGCGTTTGATTATTGGCAATCCGATTGAGGGGGCGGATATCTGACAGCCTACTATCCGGGTTATCGGGTACAGTAGGATTGGCAACCCTAAAACGTGGGGCTCGTTCTACAAAACTGGATTACCAAGTAGGATTGGCGCAATCAACGTGTGGGGCTCGATCGACTGAATAACATTGGATTACCAAGTTATTGCAGTAGAATTGGCACCGCAATTTTGTGGAGTGTTCAAATAACATTGGATTACCAAGTTATCGATGTCAAAGGGATTGTGAAGACTCAAATAAAGAGGTTGATTCTTTGTTAGATGTCTTAGCCAATTGTAGAACTTGAGAGTGTGATTATATAGGAATTAATTGTTGTGTTGTATTAGGAAAATTACACTCAGAAAAGATCAGATCTTATACAACTTGAGAGAGGTTAAATAGGCTGGAAACTTAGAAAAAATCGCCTATGATCTGGAATCTTATTTTATTTGACCGGCTTATGACGTGTTTAGTCATATTAAAGATAAAATTAACTATTTGGATTATAAATGTAAATTATTTGTGTTAGAATATTTTAAAATGAACCAAAGAAACTTAAACATGTGCTTGAGTTTATTTCAACATGAAGTGTCTACGAGGGTTAATTATAAGGTATTTATAAGTTAGATTTAGGACAGAAAATTGCTCAAAATTTATATATGGTGAAAAATGTTGCTCAGATGTTGTTATTTTGCTCTGTTTGATGTATGTCCCTAAAGCAGTTTATTATTGAATATTATTGAAATGGCAGATGAGAGTATGAGAATGATGTTAGAGGAGTTGAAAGCCAGCATGAATGAAAGTGCTAGGGAGTTGAAAGCTAGCATGAATGAAAGTGCTAGGGAGATGGAAGCTAGGAATGCTAGTCGAATGCAGGAAATGGAAGCTAGGAATACTAGTCGAATGCAGGAGATGATGAAGGAGAATGCTAGTAATTTGTCTACTAGGATGGATGAAAATTTGAAAGTTATTCAGACCAGTTCTGCAAGCTTAGAAAATGATATGTCGCGTTTACAGATCAGTACCCAGGGAATCGAGAATGCTGTAAGTGACATTCATAAAGATGTTTCTGATGTTAAAACTGATGTTTCTAAGGTACAGAAAGATCTTACTATGTTGAATCTTGATGTTGCTAATGTTCGGGGTGATATTTCATGTGCTAGAGCTGAGGTAATTGTTGTTAGGAACGATGTTGCTACTGTACAGGATAAAGTAGAAGAGGTTCAAAGAGAAATTAAAAATGTTGGAACCGATGTATCAAACGTTCAGGTAGACATTAACAACATTCATACAGATGTAAATGAGATGCAAAGCGACATCAATAAAATACAAGTAGAAGTAAATACAGTTTTTGTAGACATTGCTAAAGTTCAGACTGATGTTAACAAAGTTAGGGAGGAAATTGAAACTTCAAAAACACTTTGTACTCGTAACATTAGTGCTTTGACAACTCGATTAGTTGACGAGTCTGTTAGGACAACAGCTTCTTTAGCAGGTCTAAAATATGATGTAGAGGTCATGAGAACCCAGGTTCTAGATCATAATCGGTTACTTAAGGAAGACATCGAAGTAGATATTGCGGAAATGTTAACTGCAAATGTAACGGTATGGAAAGATGAATGGAACAGGTCAAGTGGGGAACATGTAAATCAAATTCAGGAGCGAATTGAACGAAAACTTGCCAGTACACAAGTAGACATTAACAATGAAGTAGTTCAGATTAGGAAGGATTTGAGTATCAGGATGGATTCGCTATCCGAAAAGCAGGTAGAGGATAGAACACAGATAGGTCAGGACGTGCAAACATTAAAGGAACAAATTCATAAGGCTGTCTCTGATGTTAACGAAACTACGAGCAAACTGCAGAATTTGAAACTAGGAGAAGCTAGCCTGATGGAAACCTACAAAGAAGAGTTGATCAGGAAAGTTATAACGGAAATCACTGATAAGGATCCAGAAGGATCGACTTGCGAAGACAGGAATTACGTCAGAAGATGTAACCTCACTGCAGAAGAGAGAGATATTAGTCCTGAGGAACGTATATCCAGATTCCGGGAAGAAGATGAGGATAGGAATATTGAACCGGAATGGAAATATCGTGATAGTGGGAAAAATTACATGGATTCATATCCGAGAAATGTGACAGTCATCCGGAACTTCGAGGACAAACCTCAAAAATTTAGCAATACTGATAGTCTGACATCGATAGAATATATCAGGAACCTTAAAGATTATTTATCGAAGCTCACATTCCCAGAGAAAGAGAGATGAGGATAGTAGAGAGATTTCTAGCTGGAGGACCCCTTGAATGGTTCAGAGCATTTCGCTACACCTTCAGTAATTTTGACGAATTCGCAGAGGCACTGATCAAACGATTCTGGTCCATAGAAGCTCAGAATTCATTAAGAGCTGAGGTATACTCAAGGAAGTATTCAGGTACTCTTCCAACACGGTACGCTGATTTCTTCACGAGCCAACTATCACGCTTGAGATTTTTGCAACCCCCATTGTCAACAGAGCAGTTGATCGATGCTATTTCGCGTATGCTGCCTGTGGAAGTAAGAAGACTGATTATATCGTCAAATATCAGAGATTTGACCAGCATGGACGAATTGTTGAGAAGGCTTGACTACACGAGTCCAATGCCAAATGTGGTTCAGAAAGGTCAGAGGCATGAATTCAAAGACATCAATACGGTCTATTTGGATCAAGTCCAGCAAACTGATAAGCCCGCTGATGAAGGAAAAACCGAAAATGTAGGTCCTCATAGGAATAATTATTTTCGCAACAGATCGCAAGGTTACCGTCCATATCAGCAAAGACGAGGCTGGAACAATAGAGACAATTATAATAATGGAAGAGGTAGATACTACAATAACCAGGGCTACAATAGGAACTATAATAGAAATTACCAGAATAGAAATCAGAATTCTCAAGGTCAGGTTATGACACCCGACAAATATCAGGAAAGAGAGATAGAAAGTCAGCAGTATCTAAAGGAATTGCGAGAGAAGGAAGCTGAAAACCAAAAGAAAAGACAGGATGTAGTGATCGATCCTGGTCCTTCTACAAGCCAGCAGGACTTTGAGATTGGTAACACAAAAAAAAACGCCGATTTCTCAACGACAGTGAGAAACTATAAATACATTGCCACACCACACCTGATTACCATTAATGAAATTTATGAAGTAACTGACGAGGATTTATTAGAAGAGAGGGGAATCGTCAAAGAGGAGAGACCATGTGCATTACCTATTATTTCTGTACTGATAGATGGCCAACAGTACAAAGCTCTTATGGATACTGGCGCAATTATTTCTATCATTTCTGATGAATGCTATCAAAGTCTGTTAAAAGGAGAAAACATGACAGTTTTACCTGTTTCTACCGTCAAAGTGAGAGGAATTTTCCAAGACAAGGCAGTGAAATGCAAGATCCAAGTGCTGTTGAACTTTGAAATTAATGGAAGGAATTATGAACAGATCTTCATTGTGGTGAGCAAGATCCATTTCGATATTGTGCTAGGAATCGATTTTATATCGAAAGTTGGAGCCATTATTGACATGAAGAATAGGATTATTAGCTTTAATGATGGGTACATGATCACAGAAGAGATAGAAGAACAGGACGTGAAAAACAGTCTGGAGATAGACCTTAGGGAAGAAATTTTAAATACCATTATCGATGAAGTGGAGAATATAACAGAAAAACCCAGTAGAAAAACTGAAGGATTTGAAGAAATTCAGGGGGATTTTGAGGATTTGATAAAGGAATTCCAAGATATTTTTGATGAAAAGCCTGGATTGATTAAAGACTACAAGTATAAGATAAGGTTGACCGATGAAACCCCTTACCAGAAGAGAATATACCCCATACCTGAGAAATACTATCAAGAAGTACGAGGGTTGATCAGAAAAATGGAGGTAGACGGGATTATTAAAAAACAGGCGTCGTCTTATATAAACCCCATCACTGTAGTTAAGAAAAGTAATGGTCAGATACGTCTTTGTCTCGATGCTCGGACCATCAACTTGAAGATTCTTCCAGAAAATGACCGACCGCCTAAGATTAGAGATCTGCTTAGAAAATTCAAAGGGAGAGCATGTTTCAGTGTTCTTGACTTGACATCTTCGTTTTACCAAGTTCAACTGGAAGAAGAAAGTATGCAGTACACTGGATTCTTATTTGACCAGACGTCATGGGTCTTTGTGAGAATGCCTTTTGGAATGGTCAACAGTGGACCAGCACTTATTCGAGCACTTGATAGTAAGCTCACTGACGAAGTAAAGGAGAATGTAATCTGCTACATAGACGACTTAATTGAATCTTCACCCAACGCCGCGGAACATTTAGTGCATTTGAGAAAGTTGTTTGAAAATTTAAGGGAGGCCAATATCAAGGTCAATTTTGGAAAATGTCAATTCTTGAAGAAGGAAATCAACTACTTGGGGCATACCATTGATAAGGATGGATATCATCCAAACATGCAGAAAGTAGATGCGATCACAAGATTCCCAAAGCCAACTAAGGTGAAACAAGTCAGAGAATTTGTAGGCGCATGCCAATTCATTAGCAGTCACTGTCCGAGATATTCTGAAATTATGGCTCCTCTGTATGACTTACTCAAGAAAAATAATAGATGGAAATGGAGTACCGCAGCAGACGAGGCTTTTGAGAAAGCAAAGGAGATGCTCAGAAACAACGTTAAACTAGAGTACCCAGACTTTGAGAAGGTGTTCTATATAGAGTCTGATGCATCAAGAATAGGCATTAGTGCAGTCTTATACCAAAAAGACGAGGCAGGCAACAAGCACTACATTGCGTTCACGGGTCGGAAGTTAAAGAAACACGAGGAAAACTACTTTACGACAGAACTAGAAGCGTTAGCTTTTGTAACAGCTTTGCAAACGTGGAAAAAAATGTTGCTGGGACACAAGGTTATCATTATAACAGATCACAAAGCACTTCAGTTTATGCTACAAACTGACATGTCTAGTGACAGATTGACACGTTGGGCTTTGTTCACCCAACAGTTTAACGCCACTATCATCCATCAGCCTGGGAAAGATAACTTATTGGCTGATGCTTTATCACGTAACCCTGTCAAAAATGTGCAGATACACCATGTACAATTGGAGCAGCAAGACCAAGAGACCGTTAGGAGGTTAGCCCGAATCGGTGTGTCACAGAAGAGACACGCTCCAATTAGGAAAATGTACAGGTTTCTTAAGGGTTACATGGACAATACTGATGTTGACTATGCAGCTACACAGAGAGATTCACGACACTTTGTCTTGAGTGGAGACATTGTATGTAAGTATGCTGACTCTGCGCATACAAAGCTTCGAATAGTCGTGCCACCTAAACTTGTTGTCAATTTAGTGTGGGTAGCTCATCACGCAACTGGACATGCCGGTTTAGATAAAACTCTTGATACTCTTAAAGAGAGGTTTATTTGGACTAACATGCGTTCCAGCATTGCTAAAGTCATTCGTTCATGTGATAAATGTCAAAGAGCAAAGTATGCTTCCGCTCTATTAAAAGGAAAACCTAAGGCTATGATTCCTTCTAAACCAAACGAACTCATGGCGACGGACATATTTGGTCCATGTCCGAAGGGATATCAGGGTAATCAGTTCCTGTTGGTTACCGTGGATGTCTTCTCAAGATTTGTAACAATGAGTCCCATGCAAAAAGCTAACACGAGGAACGTTGTAAGCAGACTGGAACATGCTGTATTTCCAAAAGCTGGTAAACCAGAATATCTACTATCAGATCATGGAGCTCAGTTTACATCCCTAGAATTTGCTGCAGATATGGAGAGGCTTGGTATTAAGCACATATTTTCAAGCGTGCGCTATCCAGAATCGAATTCTTCAGAAAGATATATGGCTGAATTTTCGAAATTCTGTCGAATTTTCTGTCCAAATGATCATTCTGGTTGGGTGAGATTTGTACCCCTTATTGAGGAGTGTCTGAATTCTACAGTGCAGGAGAGCACAGGAGAAGTGCCAATGAGACTTCATCTAGGAAGAAACCCAGAAAGGCCGTGGGATAATCTTTTTAACCACGTTCCTAGAGATCCCGACCTAGGAAGGCAGCTGAGAATAGACAGAGCGAAGGAACAACTCCAGAAAGCAGCAGAAAAACGATTGAAAAGAGTAGCTGGAAAACGCTTTGGTGCTCCTTTAGAAATTGGAAATCTGGTATTACTACGCAGACCTGTCAAGGCTGATGTAAGTAAGAAAATCTACCCCAAATTTGGATTAGTGTTCATGGGTCCGTTCAGAATTACGAACGCTTATGGAAACAACTGTTATGAACTCTACGATGATGAGAATAATGTCGTTTATGGCAAGTTTAATGCTGGAAACTTGAAGAGATATTATCCAAGAGTAAGCCAATAATAATTCAATTTCGTGTTCAAGTGAATTCTGATACTTATAACACAGAGTTTAAAAACAATTTGCAACTATTTTTAAAACGTGGTGAAGGGAGAATGCCCCCGTAAATTGAATTATATTGAGACCACGGTGGCTGTATTGGAAAATATGAGTAAAGTTATGGATGTCATAGTTGTGACGTGGATACTCATGACGTAGGCACGGATGACGCAGACTTGAGGCAAGCAGGCTGGTTGAGCTGAGATTCTTGGTGACGTCATGATTTTGTTCGAGAAAGATCTGAGATTTACGACGCAGTCGCAGGAAACAAGGTATTGTGCTGAGGAAGAAGTTACGCTATTGGAGGAAAGGCTCGAACCAATGAACGATAGTTTGGAAAGAAGACGGAGATTACTGAAACTATCATATTTAATTACTTTTGGCATGCAGATTTGTGGAAATCTATTTTCAGTTATGGCATTGATTTGGAATTTTGAAGAAATTAATTTTGAGTTTTTGAAATTTGAAAATCCGTCAAGTATAGCCAAAGTTAGAACTTTCAGCGATGACGGAGCAACAGGCTATGGAAGGGATGGATACGCCCCTTATGAAGTTAATAAAAGGTCGTGCACAGCAGAGAGGAGCTCTCAGATCTTATATCTCTCAAACGCTCAGATCTCATACGCTCAGATCTCATATGTCAGATCGCATATATATTTCTGGTGATTTATAGTCGTTTTCAAGTGATTCAGTGAAGTAAGTCGTCTTTAGCGTGCATGGTAAAAGCCCGGCGCATCGAACGAACACGGGGCAGTTCCATTTTACGCTGCTCGAAACTAGGTGAAGTTGAAACGCTCACATTAACGTTTCTACCTGATAAGATATAAAGTGTTAACTTCAGCCTTTATTATAATTCAATTGGGCAGTACAACATTGAGGTGTGTGGAAGATTTGAACAATTTCACAGTTATACTTCGAAAGATATTGGCACTTTAAGGCTGCCAACAAAAGTGATTTTCTCGCCACATGAGAAACACTTTTAAAATTTCCACATTATACACTACGGCTGACACGTGGATTACAACAGTGATATTGGAGAATACGTTTGGTAATACAACGATACATTCCACTATGGAACATTATAATCTTGCAGTGCTTTCAATGATTATAACAGAAGTTGAGATGGAAGGCTAAGGCTTTAATGCAATTGGGACATATATCGATGGAGTGAAATAGCAGCATGGAACTTCGTTAATCGTCTTTCTACAAAAGCGAGCATGTAGTGAACATCCAACTACACTCATGCATCGTGAATCCATCGCTGAATTATATCAAATGACAGTGGAAATATTTTCATACTCCACGATTATGAATATTTCTGCGGAAATAACTGCAATAAACTTCATGGCGAATTTCGACCAGAACTTCAGGGAATTTTCAAGAGAGGCCAGGGTGGACCCGGCTCAAAAAGAAGAATTTTGCCAGAAGGATGTCTTTCGTATACATGGAGCAGTGCAATTTCCGGAGAAGGAAGCAGTTCGATTCTCCGAGGACGCTGATTCCAGGTTCGAGGTCGGAGCACATCTTTACGCTGGTGAAATGGAACCAACAGCAGTTTTCTTTGAAAACTTTCCTCTAGAACTTCAATCAACAGATAAGGTAGTCGTGAACGTTTCTTGTATTATTTGAGTCTTGTAGCGATATCTGAGCAACCATTTTTCCCATATTTTTGTGTCCTATATTTTGCCCCATTTTCTTGATTAATATTTCTGTACTCAGTACACTTCGATGATTGATGCCTTTTTCGACGATTTATTAAGACATGGTTATGTCATTGGCATACTTAAGTAATTTTGGATCAGTTGAGACTGATAATTTAGATTCTCTCAGTAATTTGCATATTTTTGAAGTCACGATTTGACTGTAAAGTTAATGATTTTCTATGGCAGATTTGAATTCAGACAGCGTGTCACTTTATTAAAGTAATTCTATTCAGTAAATTACTTTGACCAATTTTCTGTCAGCCTCAAGAAGGAAGAATAATTAAAAGATTTTAGAGCGTTAAAATCTTTATCATTGTCGACGATCTTGGAAATACTAGTCGTTTTATGAACATGATTGCAACATAGACATTCATCGTCAGTTCTAATTACCGTTGCATTACAGACAATTTTATGAAATAGGAACTTTGACTACGAATTATTGAATACACTATAGTAATGAACATTTGATAGGAGTTTTTCTCAATTATAGATTGGAACAATAATGTTTGCATTCCACAGTCTAATTGTATTCTATTCGACTATTTATGCAGTTTAGATGAACTTTGATTGAAGATAGTATTTTTATACTGCGTTACTTTGAAGATATTAATCTCAATTCTGATAGACCAGAGAGGCGTGTCTAATCGTATTTGCTATTAAATTTATTTGTGAGTGGCAAATTTTTACTTCATATCGATTCGTGAATGAAACCCACGAAGGTTAAATAATAACAGTCATTATTACAATTGATGAATATAAGAATTTTTAAAGAGGAACAATGGATGTATAATCGTTAGTTCAGTGGACATGTGAAAGTCGCTGATGAATAATGCCTTTGAATAAGTGAAGCAGATTCCCACAGTAATTATTGATGTTGAAGAAGTTGTAAGTGGAGGATTTTTGTATGTACTGTGGAAGATTTTTATGCCATATATGTTGAAATATATGAGGAATTCTGGGCCTATTTTATGCAATTTTGTGCATTTTGAAGCGAAGTATTTTGCCGCTGAATGAATTGTCCTGGTTCTTTGAAAGTTATTCATATGAAGATACTGTTAAAATTAACAAGAGTGTTAAATAATTTGAGATAACGATTTTGAATGGAGGTTACCATCACTAATAATAATAATTATTAAAAACCTTATTAAACCTGAATATGAACTTTAAAATGTAACTAACCTTCATTGGTCGATTATATTACCACGATTTAAGTAATTATCAACCGGATAAACGTGTGGTTTAATGTATTTCTTGTATAAATAATATAAACAATATTTAATATTGTAAATAATTTTGTAAATATCTTTGATAATAATTTGAAATGAAAAGGATTGAGAGTGGCGAATATATATTTTTCAATTGTCATTTGACATTGTTATAAACAACTTATAATTGTTATAAATAATTAAGGAACTTTTGTTATAAACATTTGGAGTTTTGTTTTTATACTCTAAACAACGCTAATTAAGCAAGTGGCTTGAACAATTAAACATGATTTGGGATTGTTAGAGTATTCCACTGGTGTTTGAATGAAGCATTTAAAACATTTGCGTGATAATATTTCAGTTGAGATGTGGACATTTACGTGTTTTGAAAGGAAGAGCTAAGCTCTGATGTAACAAGCATATGCTAACGCGGACCAGACAGGAGAGTCCACTTTGACGATGCAGGTGCATTGCAGCTGGCCCGGACAACTGTATGACAGAGGCCAAGGACGTTTCCATAATAGCCTTGTGGCTATAAATAAAATGTGAAGTGTATAAACACGCAGAACAATTGCTATATGTGTCTCGTCCCAAATCCCGTTTCCATTCCAAGTGCATTATTATTTTTACGTTATTTTGAGCTTGAGAAAGCTGAAACATTGTATGTAGAGTATACAGGTCCTACAGGAGGACATGGTTATATAGACGATGGCTTCTGATTGCCACGTGGATTTTGTTGTTTTATTTTGTTAAATTCATTCTTTTTGTGAAATAAATTATTGTGCAGTTTAAAGTTTCTCGTCTTCGTTGTGGTTCATTTTAAATATCATGGTGGAGGTTATTGTGAGGGCATACTTTTAAGTGATCCAGTTGACAACCCAGTCCCCGAGATAAATTTAAGAGGTAAGTAAAGGTAAGTATGAACCCCCGTATATTTTGGTGTGTTCCACAATAATTTCTTGTTAACTATTGTGCTCTAATCTCGATAGTATCTGTCAGTGCCATTTTCATTGATGTAGCTATGCCGGCGCGTTTGATTATTGGCAATCCGATTGAGGGGGCGGATATCTGACAGCCTACTATCCGGGTTATCGGGTACAGTACCTACTGTAAGGCCACGGCCGCCTCCTTCCCTCTTCCTAGCCTATCCATCCCAATCTTCCATCCCTTCCCATCCCTCATGAGGCACCTGTTCGCTTTGCAGGTGAGGCCACCTGGGCGAAGTGCTGATCACACCTCCCCAGTTGTATCCATTCCGACCAGATGTTCCAAGCTCCAGGACACTGCCCATAGAGGCGGTAGTGGTGAGTTCCCTCGCTGAGTCCGTGGGAACCACCAACCTAGAGGGTAAATTGACTAAATAAAATAAAAATAAAATTTATGAAACTCAACTAACATCGCATTTCTCCCGATGGTCGATATTGCTCTGCGCTCTGACTGTGTGACAGGAATGTAATTGGGTCATGGGTCTAGCAAAGAAAAAACCGACCTTAAACTTTTACCCGCCAAATACTATGGCCCATTCTACTAACATATGATTTACTGCTCCTTGAAATAACACACATACACGTAATACGATCGAATTAATAGCTTACGCCACGTGATCTGTAATAGTAGAAAGTTAAATCAACACCATAAACCGTGTTTTAAGACGTTGACATGGACTTAAACGTTTGAGGTGGGACGGCTACAGTAACTACAGCACGTTTAGCATGCTGCATATACCCAAAGCTAGTAAACTACAGAGGTTGCCTCAATATGGAGCTCTTAGGCGAGGGGATCGCAGAGGGAAGGGAAACGACGTGACGTCACACGTTTCCACGTAGCGCGCGAAGCGCGTGATATGCAAGGAAAGTCAACTTTTCCACACATTATATTGTATGGATTGCAGTGGTTTAAACACGTGTTTTAAGCCCTTTTGTTTATAATCATGCCAGGCCAAAGATGTGCTGTGGAAGTTTGTCACAGTTATTATAAAGTTGGAAATGACGTGTCGTTTTTCACGATACCTAAAGACGCATGCCTAAGCAATCAGTGGATTGCTGCATGTAAGCGAAAAGATCATTGCAACCCTCAAACAAGTAGGATATGTTCCCTCCACTTTAAGAGTGAAGACTTCGAATTAGAATTCAGGGCCGAATTGCTTAATATAAAGCCAAGCTGTTAATATATTTGACATATTTCGTACATGGTATCAGGGGCGTGTATACATTTTAGAGGGGGGGGGGGGGGGCTGACTATCGTGGAAAATTGTGAGTACTTAATGAATTTTCTATTATTGCCTATGGAGTATGAATGGAAAATATCTAAATGGGCTACTTGTCAATTCATTAAGCAGAAAGGTAAACACTCATTTTCTTTTACAAATTGATAATTATTTCTTAAAAGTAGGCTACTGTGAAATACATTGTATGTTGTACCCAAGTTGGCTTTTTCGGGGGGGGGGGGGGGGATCTGGAGTCCCCTCAGCTCCAGATATACGCCTTATATACGCGCATGCATGGTATTTTGATTTTGGACAAGACGGAAAATTTCATGAGTAATTCTCTTTGCATTGGTAAAAATTCTTTGCAAATATTCCAGAAAGCAGTCATCATTTCAATAAAATCCCTTCGACTTCTGTCCAGAGATATGGCCCGTAGGCATAATACAAAGTACATTCTCACACATAGGCTAAATCAAGATATACTGGAAAACCTCGTTTCACAATTGCGAACCCGTGGTGGCTTACGCGATCATCCTTCTCCCCTTGACTGCATTTACAGACTGAGGTTGATTATTTTAGGAAAAAATCCAGGAGTTGTTCAAAAGCAAACAAACACTGCTGATCCAGATGAATATGTAGTTGCTAAAGCACTAATAAACAAAGCTGGCATAGTGTCTGAATCAAGTAACGTGCTTCCAGAACCAACCTTAGAATGTGCAACCAGAGTTCTTCATTGCCAATATCATGGAACAAAGTGAGGAGGATGGCTAGGCTTATGTTGCAGGTTATGTAGCCCACAAGTTCCAAGATAAATTTCCACAAGTTGGGAACTTAACCTATGGAATGCAAACTCAACACAATTATGCATCACCAACCTGATTAAACACTTGTCATATAGTGATATGACCGATCCCTCAGAAACTTGGCTAAACCAGTTCCGGCACATTTCAGCAAAATTCGTCACATTTCACGGAAAATACGGATTTCAACGAGGCAGGAACGTTCTAAGAAGAACGACAGATTTTGTGTCGAGAGAAGTTCCTGACGTACCGTCTGCATCTTATATAAGAAGTGGTTATTGGAAGTTACTAACACCCACGATACTGCTACCGAGTCTAGGCGAATTTTCAAGAAATTCAAGAAGATCACAACATAAAATGTACGTAGGCTACATTCAGTTATTTTATCACCCATTTACCAATAATTTCATGAGAAAAAACTGTTCTTTGCGTACTCAACAGCTGATGTTGACAGTTTCGTTACGTTCCCCACATGGCGCGTTTGGTATCTTGTGACGTCATCCGCCTTGTGAGCGCTGATTGGTGAGTGAAAATTGAGGCAACCTCCGTAGTTTATAAGCCTTGGCATATACCATGTGTTGGTGGCTGAGAGGATTAAAGCTTGACTGTACGTGGTGGGCGCGAGCGGTTAGAATGCTGCCTCGAATCCAGTAGTAGGTATACTTTTTTTGAACGAAACCCCAAATTCCATTTTAGTCGGGATGTAACTACATTGCCACATTTATTGCCTTACGAGAATTTTTGTGAAGAGTACGTTGAATATTGCTGATTTACGAGAATACTATCGAATTGGTACGTTATGCCACGTGACCTGTAATGGGAGAAAATTAAAAAACTGGCATGAATACTAACATAACATATCGAAGTGTAGCTCCGAAGGTCCGGGTTCGATTCCCAGCTCTGCCAAGAAATGTAATACTTGTCTGAGGGCTAAAATTGTGTACACGTAGCCTCGTGAAGCAAATATGAGAAGACGTGGGTTCGATTCCCACCTCAGCCACCCTGGAAATGGTTTTCCATGGTTTCCCACTTCTACTCCGGCCAAATTCCTGGACGGATTCTATCTTAAGGCCACGGCCGCCTCCTTCCCAATCCTTAATTGCAAATACACACATCATTATAAGCCAGAAATAACTCAGGTTATCAGACAAATTCTACACACACACCCAAGTAAACGGGGCTAAATGACCGCGATGCTCTAGCCCCTCAAATGAAACAAAACAACAACATATCGAAGGATATTCTGATCACCAGTGCTTGGATCGAAGTATACGTATTTCTTAGAAATTCCTATGGTATTATTAGCATACTTTCGATTTTTGCAAGTAGACTTATGAGATCTACACAGGGCCAAAAATTGTGTGTGTGTGTCTGTGTGAGTGAGTGTGTGTAACCTGAATGTCTGCCCCCCCCCCCCCTATCAATTCAAACACGGTGAAACCGAATTGAACGAAATTTGGTACAGAGGTAGAACTAGCAAAGGGCACCTCAGTGTCATGTTTTATATCTCCGCCATCTTGACGGAAACATAATGGCGGCCACCCAAATGTTCGAAGCTTAAATCAAATTACGAATATCCTAATCATCCGATCTCTACCAAATTTTGCAACAACATATATTTATATGGCGAGTGTCTTTTTCTAAACTACAAGGTAATCAGCCCATTAGTTTGCAGATGGTGGCCATGTATGTGTGCAAATCGATTCCCCCTTTCAATTCAAACACGGTGAAACCGAATTGAACGATATTTGGTACAGAGGTAGCACTAGTAAAGGACACCTCAGTGTCATGTTTTATATCGCCGCCATCTTGACGAAAACGTAATGGCGGCCTCCCAAATGTTAAAAGCTTAAATAAATTACTACCAACCGAATAATGTGAACTCGGCCAAATTTTGCAACAACATACCTTTATGTGGGAAGCATATTTTGACCAAACTGCAGATCTACAGCCCAACAGTCTGCATATGGCGGCCATGTATGTGTGCAAATCGATTCCCTAGGGGCCGATAACCTAGATGTTAGGCCCCTTAATACAAAAATTATCATCATCATCAAATCGATTCCCCCTTATTAATTCAAACACGGTGAAACCGAATTGAACGAAGTTTGGTACAGAGGTAGCACTAGCATATAACACCTCAGTGTCATGTTTTATATCGCCACCATCTTGACGGAAACGTAATGGTGGCCACCCAAATGTTCAAAGCTTAAATCAAATTACGACTAACCTTATCATACGATCTCTACCAAATTTTGCAACAACATATACTTATATGGCGAGCGTCGTTTGACTGAATTACAAGGTCATCATCCTATTAGTTTGCAGATGGCAGCCATGTATGTGTGCAAATTGATTCCCCCTATCAATTCAAACACGGTGAAACCGAATTGAACGAAATTTGGTACAGAGGTAGCACTAGCAAAGGGCACTCCATTGTCATATTTTATACTGCCGCCATCTTGACGTAAAAGTTATGGCGGCCATCCTAATGTTAAAAGCATGAATCAAATTACGACCAACCTAGTAATCTGATCTCTACCAAATTTTGCAACAACATACCTTTAGGTATAGAGAATCTTTTGACAACACTACAAGGTCATCAGGCCAATAATGTGCGGTGGCGGCCATGTAAGTGTGCAAATCGATTCCCCCTGTCTTTTCAAACACGGTGAAACCGAATGGAACGAAGTTTGGTACAGAGGTAGCACTAGCAGAGGCCACCTCAGTGTCATGTTTATATCACCGCCATCTTGACGGAAACGGAACGGCGGCCACCCATATGTTAAAAGCTTAAATCAAATTACGACCAACGTAATCATTTGATCTCTACCAAATTTTTCAACAACATACCTTTTTGTGGGAAGCATCTTTTGACTGAACTACAAGGTCATCAGCCCAATAATTTGCAGATAGTGTCCACGTATATGTGCAAATCGATTCCCCATATCAATTCAAATACGGTGAAACCGAACTGAATGCATTTTTTTTACAGAGGTAGCGCTAGCAAAGGGCACATCATATTCATTTATAATATCCGTATAGCACGTTGTATTTCAAGAAGCTACTACAACCAACATTCAATTATACTCCTTGAAAAGGACAAAGAGTTATAACAATACCCATGCATTTAGGAGAAAGTAGGCTATACGTTCTTTACCGAACATCTTGTTTTGTTATTAAATTTTAACAAAAAGTCTTAGCATGTCTTTAAGCCCGTATCACACGACACTCGCTGGCAAGGAAACTGCTGTGATCGCTGGTACAAAATCCAGTATGATTCTGTTCCCTTCGTCAGTACACCTGCTTGTATGACCGAAGTGTATCAAACGCTAGCATTTTGTACGCTAAGTTGTATGAAATAAAACCGAAGGGCTGACGTTTGAGGGCATTATTTGCAGTTAATTCGCCTTATTAACGCAAAGCGATCGCGAAACTTGCTTTAAGTAAATTAGAAAACGTGCTAGGCACTGAATGAATGCATTCCAATCAATATTTAAGATCTAACTGTAATAATTGAATATTTTACCATACGCGTTAATAAGAAGCGCAACAAAAACCTCCAGATGTGTTGGAAATGTGTACAAGTGTTATTGCGCCCGCTCGCTCTTTCGAAGATCCCGGGTTCAAGACTATCCAATGGCAGATTTTTTTAAATTCTTTTTAACTATTTTATTATACCCCTCTACCTCGTACAGCAAGATTTCAACTTGGTTTTGTTCACATTATCTACGAAGACGATAGGGAAAGTTATTTTCTTGTCTCATTTAAATGGTTATTTTCCCTAAATACTGTTCAAAACCATGGATGGATATTATTCGTTTTAATATTATTTTTTTGGTCTATTTTACCCTCCAGGTTAGGTTTTCCCCGGACTCAGCGAGGGACCCCATCATTACCGCCTCTACGGGCAGTGTCCTGGAGCTTGAAACAACTCGTCTGGGGGATACAACTGGGGAGGTGGGATCAGCAACTCGCCCAGGCGGCCTCACCTGCAAAGCGAACAGGGTCCTCTTGAGGGATGGGAAGGGAGGGGAATATCGGGAGGGATAGGCAAGGAAGAGGGTAGGAGGCGGCCGTGGCCGCACGGTAGGTAACAACCCGGCATTTGCCCGAAGGCGAAGTGGGAAACCACGGAAAACCACTTTGAGGATGGCTGAGGTGGGAATCGATCCCCCTCTTCTCATTTGGACCTCCCAAGGCTGAGTAGACCCCGTCCCAGTCCTCATACCACTTTTCAAATTTCGTGGCAGAGCCGAGAATCGAACCCAGGATGTCCGGGGTGGCAGCTAATCACGCTGACCACTACGCAACGGAGGCGACTCTTTTCGTGATAGTTAGAATTTTAATAGTTCAATATTTATCCCAGAAGAATAATATGACCCGTTCTGTAATTACTGCCTTGCTGCGAGGCTCAGCGGTAACGTTCTCGCTTGCTGTGCCCAAGGTTGCAGGTTCGTATCCTGGCGTAGTCAGCTGGCTTTTGAGGGTGCGCAACTGCGAGGGAACCGTGTCAGTAGATTTACTGGCACGTTGAAGATCCCCTTCGGAGCAAAATTCCGTTACCCCGGCATATCTAAAAGCCAGAGCAGTTAAAAGAGACGTAAAACCAATAATGTTATAATTATCTGTATTTACTGTATGTTTGGGGCAGATGACCTCGTAGTTACGCCCCTTAAAACCTCACTAACTATTACTGTTAGTATACAGCAAGCGCTTATCTTACAGACGCCGTTGGAAGAAATTATAGTTTCGTTCTGATGTTTTTATTCGTGAGCCTACCCACATAACAAATAGATTTGTTATGTGGGTCGTCTGAGTGAGTCGGAGTTTTCCTTTAAACAAAGGTGGTCAAAATATCAAACACTTGCTACCTTGAATATGCAGGATACCTTGCTTTCGTTCTGCAGATCATTATGTCGTCGTCCAATCTGACTGCGTACCATCGGATAAGTACGGTCCTTTTGAGGACCAAATAAAAAATCACTCGTTGGAACAGATAGATATGCGTCCATAATACATCCACAATAAACGATATTAAGCAAAAATTAAAATAAAAAATGTACTAGTTCAAGGTTCGAACCTACTACAAAGCGATTTCGTTGACGCTACTCTAGCAATTCTTGATTTAGCCACCATAGCTACCGAGAACCATGGTATATCGCTGGCACGTATTGAATCTATTCGTAGACACTTCCTGTCCAAACGTAAGAAGGTGTTATTCGGAGCTCTGATCATTTCAATCATGCATTATATTTGAGGTCATTGAAGGAACACTGCCACTATTGATTTCTGCTATATTCGCGAGGATGTACTCAACGGTAAAGTTGTACATTGGACGTAAAGGAGCAGGTACTAATGTTTTTAGGATGACTGTGATATAGGCGTTAGTTGGGTTGCCTTCCTCCAAAAAAAATAAGGGGCTGGTGGACCACACTGTATATAGATGTAGGCTATAGAGTTATGTACTATTAGATGAGGATTATTGGTAGGCCTAGGCCCTTCACGGGCTGTAGTGCCAGGGGGTTATTATTATTATTATTATTTTATTCCCCAACAAGTATGGATCCCTAAGCGAGAAACCAAATGCCCCTAGAGTGGACAGAGATAAGGCTTTCAGAGCTTTAATAAGATTATTGTCATTTGTAAAATTTACTAGACGTAAACAATTGTTGCGTTTAAGTAGGCTAAACTATTATCCAGCAGAGTGCTGACTAGAAGTTTAGAACGAGTTATGAAACCCAAACCTAACTTGGACAAAATCACAACTCTAAGCAGTAAATCATAGGACAAAGCATAAAAAAATCGCTACAAGTAGGAAGCTGGCTGAGCAAGCTATACTTGCCTTTAATGATTCACGAGATATAGCTCAAATAATCTTTGTGAGCGATGTCAGCAGATGTGTTGCTCTAAACGCAACAAATGATTGAGTTTGTAGTAAACTTAGCTTTCAGTATTTTTGATTATTTCTTTGAATATGAAAGGTAATTCAAAAGAAAATATAGGGAAGGAAAGGACATACCTAACAGCTCTTCGAGCAATATAATGGAACTCCAAGAAATTATTGCAATTTTAATTGCTTCAACAATAATAGATTTGGAACAATTTGTACAATTAAGAAGTATTTTGGAACATTTTGTGCAATTCGAAGGTCTTAGACCTACAACAGGAGTAATATTGTATGTTTTTTTGTGTGTGTGCCCTATACAATGTTGTGTTTCAGGGGGTGTGAATTGGTGTATTGGGGGATGTTTGTATTCGTGTAGAGCGGGGAGTATGAGATCGAGCTGTATAGGGGCGTAGACGTAACTCTAAAGGATAGCTCCCAAGTGTTCAGAATGATGGGATAGCTCGGGGGTGTGTTGGTAGTGGAAAGGTTTTGAGAGATCGTAGCCTAAAGTGCTACGGCGCTGCTTAACTTGCAGGTAGCGCGTGAAGGCTGAAGGAGACTGAGCAAATACGCTGATGCTAGCTCCTTGGCTGTACGCTAATCGTCTATTCAGCTGCTTCCTTAAGACAAGTAAACAATTAATACTGGCAGATCCTACTTGGATAAGGTTTAGGGGTAGGATCTAATTAACTAAGTAAATAAGCTAAAAGACCAGTGCTTGAGATTAGTGATTTTAATGGGCACTTCTAGGAAGAAGTGTTAATAGTTCTCAGAACAGCTTTTAGTGCAAGAGATGCGTCACAATACAAGTCAAGGGGTTGGAAGTGTGGAGATGTGTGTGATGGATGATACTCGCTAATACACTCACCAGGATGGCAGCACGACGTGAAGTCTCTCCTTCAGAGCTTTGGCACTACAAGAATCCCGAGGTGTGTGCGCCCGCCGGTCTTATAGTTTCGTGAGCTGCTGCGTTTGTATAATTGCAAATTCCAGTCCGGTCGGTACACCTACAGGGGTCGATTGAGTTCAACAGGAAGCTCACCGAGGTTAAAGTAGTTCAGAGACTGTATGAAATGTGATAGGAAATATTTGAGTACTTGGGTACGAAAGTATGAGGTATAGGATGGTGGTTGTTTCCACCCCTGGGGTTGTAGTGTATAGGGGATGTATCCCTACGGATACAACAATATGGACCCTCACAAGGGTTTTCGAACAATTAAAACGTCTGGGACCTATAATAAGAATAATAAGAAATTTTACAAATTGTATAGGTGATTTCGTTTAGAAATACATAAATATTTCTTTGGGTTGGTTAGGTAAAGTACCAGTTCTTAATTAGAGTGTCTTTGAAGTAAAGCGAAAGTAGCTTTGAACAGATTTTAAATTCCTGGGCACAGCAGGAAAGGAAAAAAGATTAAAAGGTGGATTTATAACCACTTAGATTATTGAAGCAGTAATTAAGAGATGCTAAATTCAAATTTGAAAGGTCACGTTAGTGAAGCCTTGATTACATACGATAGATACAAACATTTAACAATTGGGAAATAACGAATTCAAAATTCCTGAACGCAACAGGGAAACGCAAGGGCGTATTAAAATGTGGATTTATAACCACATGGAGTATTTATACAGTAATTACAAAATGCAATACATGAAAAAATGGGAGGGGGCCTATTTATGGGCTAAGCCTCGATGAGGATTGCAAGAAAATTGCTTAAATTACACTAAGTTGTTAGTAAAGGAAAATTGGGAGTATAGGAAATGGGGAATTAAAGTCTGGCTGATTTTACTGGTTCGAACAAAACGCGTCGCGGAAGATAGCCACACATACACTTTTCGAAGCACTGACAATTTGTTGAACATGAGGGAAATGTCACTATTGCAGTTTATACTTCCATTTGAATTGGAAGTTAGCAGTAATTTGACGTTAATGAGTATAGTTTTTCACTGTTAGAGGCTATTGCAAATGGAAGTTTCTAGAGTTGTAATCATAGTCGAATAGGGCAAGTAGAAATCCCACGAAGAAAGCAAAGTTATGTTTTCAGACAGCTATTAGTTTAGCAAAAATCCCTCGCTGGAGAGAAGTATCTCTCTTATTTCGTACAAGAAGTACTAGGTTTCATGACTTTCATTAGCAAGCTTAGTTTGCTTAGCAAGACAAAGAAATTTCCAACGTGAGGCAGTTAGAAGATTGCACAATATTGCGAAAATTCAAATACTGCCGATAAAGTTCCTTAAAAGCTTCTGGATCCTTATAAAACCTTTAAAATATGATTTAAAATCACTGTAGGTAGTTACTTATCTTTCATTGCAGAGCAGAAGATGTTTCCGGCAGCCGTTACACAAACTTTTAAGACATGGCGTCGATTCAAATTACCTCATGGGTAAAGGAGGTGTGCCTCCTGCAAAGAGGACTTAACTTTTTTACGTAGGCGACCAGAAGAGAAGTGAGTGAGGGATTCAAACACTCCGGTAGCCAGTTCAGCAAGGGGAGGGGGGGGGGGGAGAAACAAAGGAATAGATAGAGAGTAGGAAACATAATAAAAATGAAAGTATACACTATAAAACTTCGATACATAGAATAAAAGTCTTCATGGAGCTTGTAGATAACAACAAGGATGCCATCTGCTTGCTTGGATTGAATTAATTCTTGGAATTGCAGGGACAAAAGATTCAACAGGTTACCGCGTGGAGAGCTATCGAGAGGCTACATGAAAAATACACATCTCAAACAAACTTTTAAAAAGAATAAGCAAGTGTTCAAAGAAACAGGAATACATGAAAGGTCTCTGTTGGTGTCTGCGAGAAGGGAAATAAAAGAACTAATTAAAAGAAAGAAAAGCAAAGAGCAGGTGACTGCTAACTCGAACAAAACGTAAATTCCATAGAATATACCAGATGGTCGCCATGTTGGATTTTTATATATGTAGGCTATAGAGTTATGTAATATTAGATGACGATTACTGCGTAGGTTCATTATTCAAACGTTCACGTCGATCGCATGATTAATACCCAAGAAATTGAAACTTAATTTTAAAATTTCGCGTAGCCGCCATCTTGAGGTTATGTAAACAATTTAACTAAATTAGATACCAGTGCATTACAATGTGTATAAAAATTTACTGTACCAAGTTTCACTGCGCTCAGTTTGCCACGGTGGGTGAGTGGATATCGTGTCGGTCTACTAACCCCAAGATTGCAGGTTCGCTCTTGGCCGTGGTAAGTGATTTTTGAAAGGCGACAAAAATACGACAGGCATCACTCCAATTCAAAAATGAACTCGTGGAAATTGCTCACAGCAACGCCAAACACTGTGAAATCCTGGGGAAATATTTTTCAGAATTATTAAATTGTGAAAAACCACAAGAGAAATTCAAATGTTACCATGCTCAACGAAATCCAGACTCAGAATCACCGAGTATACAGGAAATTAAAGACATAATTCACACTTTGAAAAATGACAAAGCATCAGGAGACGATCAAATCACTGCAGAACTATGGAAAATGCTGGGGAAAATCTCATCTCAAAACTGAAGGAAATTATGGATGAAATCTGGCGAACTGAAAAAATCCCTGCAGAATGGAAAATGGCGATCATACATCCACTGCACAAAAAAGGAAGCAAGACAGACCCCAACAATTATCGTGGAATTTCACTACTTTCAATAGCTTATAAAATTCTGTCCAAAGCTCTCTTGAACCGTGCAGAATCTCAACTGGATCCAGAAATCAGCGAATACCAAGGAGGATTCCGAAAAGGACGGTCATGCGTAGAGCAAATTATAAATCTAAAGAACTTTATGAAATATTTCCACAGCTCATCAAACAAGAATTATGTCATCGCATTCGTCGACTTCAAGAAAGCGTACTGTACCCGTAACACTTACCAATACCTGGTGAAATCCCTCGATGGTCACTGGATCGTGGAACCTGAAAAATGCCCCACGAAAAACCCTCCCAGGTCCTACCACCAAGTAGAGGAATGAATGGGGTACTAGTCATCCTATCAGGCTGTTTTAAGAATGACCATGGCTACAACGAACGAACAAAAAAGAAAAACTAGCTCAAGAACACGAAAAACGACTCTAAAAAGAACTATCTCAAGGGTGGAAAACCCTGGAAAAAGAAAATCCAAGCGATGGCCATCTTAAATCGACCTCCAATCTCTTTGTTAAAATATCACACCATGATTTAAAATTGGGAAAACAATTTATTCCATGAGAACAAGGTAACAGACACAAAATAAAAATATTAATACCCTGTCGTCAAGAAAACAAAATTACAGCTAAACACAACTCTAGTAAGAAAATCCTACATGATTCCAAAAATGAATTACGATTATCACCTACACGCTGGGGTGATTCAAAACGTAATATCTCACATTATGTATTAAGGAAATCAGGCATCAATCTCCTAATGATATTAGGAGGACTGGATGAACTATTAGACGATGAATATAGAGGAATTTTCAAACTTTATACACGTGTATCGTCTTAAACGATATTCCAAAAGTGTAGCAATATCAAGATTATATACAAGTATTTATAAGAATATATACAGAGAAATGTCCTCAGACATTTACATGCTTCAGCCTAAACAGCTGATCTTGGCCATAACATTCGCATCGTGATGTACGATTAACATTCAATATATCGGGTTATCAATTTTCATCAAGCAATTAAGCTAAATAGTGTATTGTGCCCAACTCTAGGAATGGGTATTCCAAGATTCAGACACCTAGATATCAAGGGAAAGGCTACAGCCGCTTTTGGAAGTTGAGATATTTGAATATCGCGCTCCATTACTTCTAGAATGGAATGGAAACTTTGTGCAGCCAAGAGCATGTTAAGTGACGTAGCGAGTAGTAGCAGAGGTCGAGACTATTTGTTGATTAAATAGTTAACCATGGAGTAGAGACTTGAGACTTGGATCAGATTACTGGCACGGCCAAATGAAAGAGAATGCACTTAGTCTCAAGTGAATTGGACCAGACACCGGAGATATGAGGATTTCCAGATTTCAGCGTGATCCAGCGTGGACCCGACCGTTTTGAATAAAAGCCGACCGGCCCAAGCATCATCAGCTCACTTCGAACCAAGCTCTTGCATGACAAGGTGCTGCTGCTACGTTGAGCCAAGGCACATGGTTGCCGGATCTACGCAGAAGATATCTTTAAATTGTGAGAGTCACAAAAGTGTTGCGATACGTGTGGGACATAGTAAGTTTCCGGCAGAGGGAATCACTAAGGTGATTGCTATTTTTTTACGGACACTGGTGAAATACTTTATTTCTATATGGACACATGTTAGACTTTGTCTAGAAAGTACTTTGTCACGGTCCAGTAATAATAATTCAATACTTGGATATTTTAATCCAATTAGTCAGTTTCATAAATTGTAACTTGATAACCACTCCGATCTTTCAGTATATTGAAGGCCAGTCTATCACGGTGTTGTTCATTAGCCGACAAAGGGAAACTATAAGTTGCTTCGCGCATGATAGATGGTGATAAACCATGCCCAGGGAACGATCTTCAGAACAGCCGTTGATTGATTTAGACTGTCAGTGTTTTCCTGTACTGAAAAGATTACCGTGAGTTATGTTACAACTGACGTATTTGAGAATAGATCATTTGGATCTGACCCCATTTAAGCAAACTGCTTTGGATTTAATTGAAGTCAATATTAAAATGGATCAGCAGTTACTTCGAACTTCAAGAAATATTTCCACTATGTCGTGTTAGACAGATTGTGTTAGACCATATAATGGCGGCCGATACAAGGATTAGACGTGCGTGTCCAATAGGGCATGTATCTGGATAAATCTGGTACAGACCAGGTTCACTACGCTTCAAGACCAACGAGAAATGTAAGCCACATTTGACTTTTATATTATGCCTAGCTAATTGGAACAAACTCATTTTCTGCAGATGACCAACACATTTGTTTTTCTTCGTATTTAAATCTTGCAATGATTTACGCAAGACATATTAGAGTTATTCTGAGTATTTTCAGCACTCAGAACAGTTTAGGATCGATGACCGAGCATAACGAGCATTTATTTGAATGTTTCATATTTTTTTGATAATCACGGTAATCAGCCGAGGTAACTGTAAAAGTTAATAATTATTTTTGTTGAGAAATGGATATTTTATCCATATTCGAAGAATCGAACATGTGGATTCTCACATAATGAAATAATAATTAAACACATTTACAATAATATAACTAATAATAATAATAATAATAATCCACTAATAATAATAATAATAATGATTTTCATAACTTTTCTAAATAATTCTTGGATCTTATATTTTCTAATAATCACATTCATTGAGAGAGAGCTTTTGAAGTAGTTTAATCATTTCTAGTTTGGAACAGGTGATTTTCCGAAGGATAGTGGTTAGCGCAAGCCCGCATTCAACCAACATTACAGTTCTGGTTGAACAGTTAATATTTGCAATGAGCAAAATATATTTTTCAGATAACACGGAGAGGCATGAAACGGGAAGCAAATGATATTTGTAACAATTAAGATATTTTTGTATTTATATAAAATCATGACGTAGATACACATTCGAAAGTGAAATAGAGAGTATCATAAGTGTGGTAACTTCACGATTTGAACTGAATGGTAAAATAACATAAACTTGTAAGTTTATAAATCTTCCAGTGTTGATAATAAGCAGAGGCTTGAATTATTGTATAAATTTTGGGAAGAAAATTTATGTGTGTGGAGTAGTTGAAACGCCATTCCCAGGTGCGCATGTTTAAGTCGCAGGAATGAGGAGGTTTTTATTTGAGCATCAATCAAATAGCAGGTTCGATGACTCAGTGTTAAAGAAGGAGTATTGGAACTACACATTGCGTCGTATGAATGACCCAAAGGTTATTTCTTAAAAACCATCAGTTCTTATTTCAACCTTGTTTACGGATTCCATTAAGACTTTGATTTTGCTAGAACCCGGATTTGTCATGATAGTATTTTATTCTTCTTCAGAGGAAGACCTTTGCCGTTGTTGTTGGAATATTGTGTTCTTATAAAAATAATAGAATGTGCCACTGCCAATTAAAAATAATTCTATAACCACGAATAATTTGAAGGATGTTTTCAATCCTAGTGTCATGAACTAAATGAATTTATTATGAAGCTACAATTCTTATTTCCGCATTCTGTTCAAGAATTGCAAGTTGTGAAAGTTACTAAAAATGGCCACAAATATAAATATTTTTCTTAATAATGATTCCAAGTGGAAAATCGAATAGTTGAATGGTCCAACAATTTATTGATCAAGTTGATGATTCAAAAATCACATATTTTGTTAGGAACTTGAAGTTCATAATCGAGTCACTTCTCGAAACGTTTAATGTCAGAAGAACAATTAATTTTGTTGTGCTTCGCACAGTTCTTCGATGCTATGCTCAAGGGTCAGATACTTTTCAGATGTTGTTATTAAAATGTGTACATAATTTGTGTTGATTCAGAGATAATAATATTTTTTGACAATATTTTTTGAAACTGGAAAAATAAGTGAAAGTTAAAAATTCTATGAACAATTATTCTACGAGTGTTAATATTATGTAAAAATTCAACCAGTGAACTACAGTATTTCCAGTAAAGACAATTAAATTTGAACTGGATTTAATCATAAATAATGGATATAATTTTGGAACACAGTCTACAGGACTGATAATCAGACTTGTGTCTCCAAAGATAATTGTCCAATGTGTTGGAAAATTTCTGTACATTGTGTAAATAGTAATGTGGGTCGCCACACATGAATGATGCCGCTTTGAGCATTTTATTTTTCAGTCAATTTTAAATTCAGAATAAAATGAGATAATTTTACATGATGTGTTATGCCCAGTTGAATCTCCTTCTATCCTTATTGTTGCATTGAGCCAAAAATCAGTAAAGCATTTTTTTCATTTGATGTCGTTTTTGCGATTAGCTTTAACCCATCTGGCGCCCCGGGATATTTTGACTCTCGTGCTGAATGATTCTTGGTAAAATGCATATGTGGTCGTGCGGACTCCGGTCTAAACGGGCACATAAAATAAGATAGAGAGAGAAATGGCATCGAACGTGGGGATCGAGTTAGACACGGTCAATCGCATGCCGATTTAAATTGTGATAATTTTTATATAGATATTTTGGGAATTGAGAGATGTCTGGTTTGGATGAATAAATTAGTAGGAAACCCAATTAGTGGGGAAAATTAAAAATTAACTGGGTTAATAATTAGAATGGGTTTGATTAATTTTGATAATGGCTTAACCATTAGGGCGTCAAGTAAATTCAGTAGTAAACGTTCGATGACTGGACATACGCATTATTAGAATCCAGGTGGAGGATATTTGAGAACTTGCATATTTTTCTTGTGATATTGTGGTAAATGTAATTCGTAAAAGTAGAGAATTTTGTTTTTCCATCACGTCGACATTAAGACAAATCTCATTTTATTAGAGTGTTCCAATTAGCTATTAATATTTCTTGTTCTAATTATAATCTTGTGTCTGCCAACATGTATACCCCTAAGTTTTGAATAATAATTGAAAATTATGGAAGAGATGATGAGGATGATGAGGAGTTTGGAAGAGAGTTCAAAAGAAGCTGGACTGCGTGTAGCAGCCATTATGAAAGAAACTACAGAGGCTTTGGAAAAGAAACTTAAAGAAAATTCTGATTCTTTAGAAAATAAACTTAAAAAAAGTTTAAATGATAAACTTAAAGAAAATTTTGATTCTTTAGAAAATAAACTTAAAGAAAGTTTAAATGATAAACTTAAAGAAAATTCTCATTCTTTAAAAGATAACTTGAAAGAAAGTTTAGATGATAAACTCAAGGAAAATTCCGATTTGTTAGAAAGCAGGTTAAAAGATAACTTGAAAGAAAATTTAAATAGTAAATTTAATTCTATGGAAAATAAATTTAAAGAGAATTCCGAAATCTTGAAAATGTCACTTGAGAGTAAAATGACTAAATTATGCGAAAAAACACATGAGCTCGAAACTTCTTTAGCCACTAACGCAAGTTTAATGGACGATAAATTTCGCGATGCCGATCTAAGATCCCAAAGCTTAGCTGATAGGATAGAACATGGCCTTAGGAAAGTTGGTGAAGACATGATCAACCTAGAAATCAGAGTGAAGAAAGAGAGCAATGAGATGGCAACTCTAGTTGTTCAACGTTTGACAGAACAATTCAAAGAACTCATAGTGGGACAAATAAGAGAAGGTGTGATTAATGAATTACAAACTGAAGTTAAAACCACAGTTATCGATGAGATTAAAGACACACTCAAGCTGGAGAACCAAGAGGGAGTCAAGGAAATTAGGGAATCTTTGTCATCCCATATTCAAGTAATTTCCAAAGACCTTCAAGCAACTCAGAAGGACATATCAGATGTGACAGGGTCGTTGAAAAGTCACGAGGCTGTTATGAACCAAATATCCACTGATGTCAAGGAGAACTGTAAGGAAACCGAAGAAATTAGAAAAATGGCAGAAGAAAACCATAAGGCAATAGAGGCTATGAAAACCCAAATCAAGGACGAGAAACAGTCTGACCATCTGTTGAAAATGCCAAGTATAAGGGGAGAAGAACAGATACAGATAAACCTAGGAGAAGCTAGAGAAACTGATAGTCAAAGACAGGATGAGGTCAGGACAGTATTTCAATCCAACCCCATAACTGTATTCAAGAATGTAGAGGATAAGCCTTCTAAATTTTCAGGGCGAGATTCTGAGACACCTGTAGAATTCTTGAGAGAAGCAGGTGATTACCTAAAAGATTCCAAAATACCTAAGGAAAGACAGATCCGAGTGATAGGGAAATTTTTGGAAGGTCCCGCACTTCTTTGGTTTAGAGCATTCAGGTCCACTCTCACCAATTTTGAGGAGTTTTCCCGTGGGTTATTAAAAAGTGTTGGTCCCCGGAAACCCAACAGCAAGTCAGAGCAGAATTATATTCAAAGAGATTCTCGACGTCACAACCTACTCGATACTCTACGTACTTTTCTGGACAGCTTTCTAAACTACAACATTTAGATCCGCCGATGCCAGATAATGAATTAATTACTGCATTAATACGTCAGTTTCCAGCAGAAGTCCAAAGAACTTTGATCGCTGCTGACATTTATAATATGGAGCAATTTGACGAGGTATTGCAGAAACTTGATCACACGAACGCTCAATTCTTCCATCAGAAGGGAGGAAAGAATAACAACGCTGTGTACGCTGTTATGGCCGACAGTTATTCCCAAACACCTCGAGAGATTCGAGAGGGGCGAGAAGAGAAAGCGCCGAGGGAAGAGCCCGATAAAAGAGGATGGAATCAGAACAATAACAGATACAGTTACAAGCCTTATGCGAGACCGGATGGTGGATATCGATATAATACTCGATGGAGAAGGCCAAGGGATAATCGAGGAAGGTACCAGGAAAGAAGGTACTATGGTAGAAACAATAACTACAATAACAGAGGGAATGTGAACACTCGTCAGTCCAATGAAGAGTTCAATAAGGAGACGATGAAGAACTTGGAAGAAAGACACCAAGAAAACTTGCAGTTCTTGGAACAGAAGCCCAATGAACCAGGTCCATCGGGAACACAACAATCCCGGGGGAATGGAAAAGGAAAAAAAAACTTCGAATTCACAGTAGAAGATAGAATTTTAAACACTTTCATTTCCAGGATTATTAAATGGCAAGCAGAGGATGATGACTTAATTCAACATAATGACGAACGGAAAGAAATGGGTACAAGAATTAAAATGCCAATCATATCATGCGAAGTATTCGGTATGCCTGTCGATACTTTAATTGATGATACTGGGGCTATGCTTTGTCTTGTGAACGAGAAGCTTTATATTCTATGGAAGCTCAAAGAGAATTTAGAGGAGATTCCAGTATCAGGAATTAAAATCCAAGGAATAATACCCAACAAAATATCTCTGTGTAAAACACAATTATACTTATGTGTTACTATTGGAGGACATGATTTCCGACATGTGTTTGTAGTAATGAAGGACATGGCTTTTGACATGATATTGGGAGCGGATTTCATTCAGAAATATCAAGCAGTGATAGACATGAAGACAGAGACGATCAGATTCAAGAATACCGAAGAGATAAACTTCGAGGGAAAAGAAGAGGAAGACATCGAGGGAGATGCTCAATGGTCTCTGATTTTTCATGAAGCTGAAGGAAGAGAAGTCTACACTGAGAAGGAGTCCCCAGAGCTAGAAAGAATTTTGGAAGAGTACCACGATATTTTTGATATTAAACCTGGTGAAATTAAAGATTTTGAATATCGTATTCGTGTAAATGATGATGCACCTTTCCATGCTAAATTGTATCCGGTAGCGGAAAAGCATCAAGAAATGGTAAAAGTGCTTATCAAAGAGATGGAAAGTAACAATGTGATTGAAAAGTACACTACCTCTTATGTCAATCCATTGTAACGTGTTTTTCGAGGGTTTTTTATGCCACTGGCATAAGTCAGTAGGAAGCCATTCTATATTTATTTACGCGGCGAATTGTTCAGCCAAGAGAATTTTTCATGTTAATTTATTATTATTATTATTAATTTATTATAATTATTATTAAGGTATTTTCGGAGCATTTTATAAAAAATTATAAGCATACAGATAGGTTTTCTATGTCTTAGAAAACACTATCAAGCAAATTATTACGAACGACAATATCATAGAAAATTATGTGATTACGGAATTTTACGGAGTTCCGTCAGTTAGGATATTATGAGAGACATGACTCACTGGGAATTCAAATACAGGCTGATTCTTGTCAAGAAGTATTACGCAAGCGGGGTTGCAGCGTCATGAAAAGGCGGATAGTTGGAACGGAAATCGACTTCATCATCCGCGCGCCGTGTGTAATGAGTCAGAGAAGGGGAAGTAGAGCGTGGGGAGCAGCCAATCAGTGGAGCCCAAGTAAGCTGGAAGTCGGTAACGAGGTGGGGAGCCGACGTGTGCATATATCGTTCGACGCGCCGTGGAACGAGGAAAATCTGTGTAGAACTTGCCGAGTATAGTTGCACGCGGGAGTCGCTCCGATTTTCGGTGGAGTGGGGAACAATCGGTGAAAGACTTGACTAGTTCGGTTGCAAGTGTGTGTCTCTCCGATGTTCCGTGGAGTGGAGAACTATCTGTTTAAAACTTAACCAGTTTGGTTGTACGAGGGTATGGCTCCGTTGTTAGGACCATAAAGCAACCAAATCTACAAGTATATCATCAAATATCGACGGAGATGACGACGTCCAGGAGACTGTGGGAAGCACACAGCATCATCCAGTACGAGGGAAATGCTTTGGCAATTTCCAGTGGTAAGCGCGAATGACACAGAAATACGCAATCTCTCATTTCTCTTTGTTTTCTATTCAATATTTCAGTAACTTCATAGCTTGGGAATAAGAGTAAAATCAATAATTTATCAGACTCCGTTTTCACGTAATTTTCTATCAGTAATATTAAAATCGCAACGCTCCAATTTAAATTTTAAACTTATTGTTATTATTAATTTTGCTATTCTTGTTTTATATAATAAATTCATTTCTTTTACAATGCAATCTTTGCTTTCAGTAGGTAGCATTGAATATAGACCAATTCCTTCACCTGATACAATTGTTTGTTGGGTTAATGATCAAATCATACCACGATCTGAGTGAATAGAGTCTTGAAGGTGTTCTGCCAGAGCTAGACGTTGTTAAATACAAATTTAGATTTCAACATTGCGTTGAGGTCTTGGCGCCCATTAAAACAACATAGCTTAGGCAAAGGTAAACAGTTACATTTATCTCCCAACAGTTAGGGGCAGTCAAACAGTCACACTTGTCGTTCAACGTGTGGGCTAGCAAATCCGCTACACTTGTCGCCGACAACTTGGGGCTGAAAACCTAATAACATTTGTGGAAGGAGAAGGGTATATATTTCTGTGCCTGTATTTTGGGGGTTATTTGTCTGTATCAGTGTATATCATTATGGGGGATGAGAAAGAAAGACAGATGAGGTTACGTAGCGGTCATTAACTGGAGAGTGATGATACGAGCAGTATGTCGAGTGATGGTAGTACCGGGGTAGCGGAGGTAAATCCCGATACTGAAACAGGGATTGTAGGCGGCCAACCATAATTAAAAACTTTACTTCTCGAGTTCATGTATCAGAACAAAGTTAGTAGTGATGCCTTAAATGCAAATTTAGAACAAAACAGTAGGGAAAATAAAGAAAGTACAGACGCTTTAAATGCTAAACTGGAACAAAACAACTCTAAATTAGAACAAAACAGTAGGGAAAATAAAGAGAGTAATAGGGAATTGAGCGATAGTTTAAACGCCAAATTAGAACAAAACAGTAGGGAATATAAAGAAAGTACAGATGCCTTAAACGCCAGATTAGAACAAAACAGTAAGGAAAATAGAGAGAGTACTGAAACTTTAAATGCTAAATTAGAACAAAACAGTAGGGAAATGAGTGACAAGTTCGAACTGATTAGAGGTGAGATCAGGGGGGTGATGGAAGAAAAGGCTAAAGAGATTATTGCAGATGTAGACAGAAAATTAGGAAAAGTACAGGAGGAGTTGGAAATTAGAATCAGTACACAGGCTGAAAATTTAAAAGAACTAGTGCAACTGGAAACACAGCAGGTCAAAAAGCAATTGGGGGGAGAAATTGACAAAATTCAGGTAGCTACTAAAGAGGTTAAGGAACAGCTGGGGGGGTAGAATTGAGAAAGTCCACTCACAAATAGTTGCAGAAGTAAATGATTTAAGAGAGAGTAATAGAGAGAGCATTAGCAAAATTGAGGAGAAACAAGCAAAGCTATATGATAAAGTAGAAGAATCAGAAGGAAACATTAAATTAACAGTAAACAGTATTGAGAGGAAGGCTGAGGAGAAAATCGCAGAATTAGAGTTAAAATTAAAAGCTAGGATCAGGCAAGAAAATAGTCAGAACAGGCCAGTTTTTGTGAGTAGCACACACAGGGAGGTAGAACTGGGTAAGTTCAGCAATCGACAGGGGTGCCCAATGGAGTTCATGAACACCATAGAAAATAAATTCGGGGAGAGGTTGGAAAATGGTAGTATTGAGTGGTGCCAGGTAGTTGAAATTTTAGAACAAGTGTTTGTGGGGGAAACGAGGAATTGGTTTGCTGTCTACAGAGACAAGTTTACTGATATCAATGATTTTAAAATGAAATTCTGTGAAAAGTTCTGGAATGAGGTTATTCAGTCGCAGCATCGTGAGGGAGTAGTGTGTGGTAAATATAACCCTAAAGGAAGCTCCACCATGACCGAATACTTTTTAGGGCAGGTATTAGTGTGTAAATATCTGGATGGGTTGAAGGAGGAAAGTGATGTGGTAAGGTTGCTACTTAGGCACTTTCCCTATAGGATCAAGGAGGCTGCTTGTATCCAGAATGTAAAGACAATATCACAAGTAGAAAATTTGTTAAGCACATTTGATGCACTAGGGAGACGGGGTTATGAGGACAATTTCAATAGGAACCAGGGTAATAATAATAATAGACCTAACGAAGCCAGGCATCAGGAAGTTCAAGGGAACGGTGGCGAAGGGGCCAACGCTCAAAATAGAAATAATAATAATCAGCTAAATCAGAACAGAGGAAATGGCTATGGTAATCAGTATCAAGGGAGGAACAATGATTTCAGGGGAAATCAAGGGAGGAACAATGATTACAGGGGAAATCAAGGGAGAAACAATGATTTCAGGGGAAATCAAGGGAGAAATTATAATGACACTAATTACAACCAGAATAGGGGTCAAGGAAGAGGACAGCCTAGTGGTAGTAATATACAGCCAAACAATGACAACACAGCCCAGAACAACCAGACCAGTTCAGTAGTTAGTAGTACTACGGCCAGCTGTAGCGGTTCTTTAAACGCGAACCAGGCTGCGAAGTAAGGTCAGAATCTCAGTCTGTAGCATGCCCTGTCCATACAATTATACAGGAACCCTATGACCTAAATGTAAGAAATGAATTATTACATGAACTAAATGATGAAGGTATTATTCAGGAAGTGGTTAGTAAGAGCCCCATAGTTAAATTTAACGTGTCCGAGGCGTACACAGATGTTTTAATTGATAGTGGTTGTATGAAGAGTTGCATAAGTAGTGCATTTTATGATAAAATGAAAGGAACTGGAGTAAATTTTGAGGAGATGCCAATTAAAAGCACTTTTGTTATCACAGCTGTTGGGAAGAGGTCTAAAGTATTTTCTAAGCAAGTTTTAGTAGACATTAAAATTGATAATCATGTAGAGAAGCAGATTTTTCTTGTAATTCCAAATTTAGTATTCAGTGTTATCTTGGGTTCAGAGTGGCTAAGTAGAGTGTCTGGTAACTTATGTTATGATGTAGGGAGTTTGAAATTTAAATGGGGAGATTCTGAAGTAGAAGTAGCGTTCAATGACCATATTCAGAGGAGTAGTATTGTAGGTGTGATTTGTACTTTAAATGAGATATCGCCAGCCGTAGAGCGGGGTTCTCCATGTTTTGTGGGCAGTGTGATTACGAACGGAAGTCTAGAGGACTCGTTACGTGATGCTGCATTTCAGGGAAATATAGAGGTGGAACAATGTGTTCGGCTCTATGATGTGTTTGAGGCCCCGGGTTCGATCCCCGGCTCCGTCAGGGATTTTAAAACTGACGTGAGGGTTGTAACGGGGTGCACTCAGCCTCGTGAGGACAATTGAGTAGCTGTCTGACAGTGAGACAGCGCCCCGATCACGAATACCAAGATTAACGGCCGAGGGGACCCGACGCGCTGATCACGCGTCACCCCAATATCTGCAGGCCAAATGGCTGGGCAGCGGTCGCTTGGTCGGCCTTAGCCCGTCATGGGCTGGATAGTGCCAGGGGTTGACTTTTTTTTTTTCTATGATGTGTTATGGTGTTATAGGAGAGTTTTTGAGGATCGCATTGGTATGGCCAATTGCTATACACATTCATTGAACGTTATTGATAGGTCAGTATTCACAGGACATAGATATCCTGTACCTTTCGCTTATCAGAGTGCAGTTGAGGCACAAATTAACCAGATGCTTGAAGATGGGATTATTGAGCACTCTAACAGTCCGTATGTTAATTCTTTGATCACGGTACCCAACACCGACGGCACGGTTCGTATTTGATTAGACGCTCGATTGGTTAACAGTAGAATTAGTTCAGATCAGCTGAAATCTATGTCAATAGAAGAATTAATGCAAACATTTGAGGGGAAGAAGTATTTCACTTGTGAAGATTTGAGTTCCAGTTTTTGGCAAGTGCCACTTATGTACGAAGATAGACCATTTACAGCTTTTAGTCATAAATATAACCTTTATCAATTTTGTAGAACACCTTATGGGTTAAAGAGTAGTTCAGCAGATTTAATTAGGGCTTTAAACATCGCATTAGGGGATGACACAGGAGAGTTTGTAACCATTTATATTGATGATATGGTAATTTGTTCACGCAGTTTTGAGGAGCATCTACGTCATTTAAATATAGTTTTTCAGAAGTTAGATCAGGCAGGGTTCACTTTGAAGCTGTCTAAGTCGTCATTCTGTCAGTCAGAAGTGACATTTTTAGGTCATAGAGTGTCGAGTAGAGGTGTGACACCATAGGAAGGTAGGGTTAGCATGTGTGGACAGTAGCAACAGGGCATCGTTACAGACACTGAGAAATATGCTGGTAGAGCAACGTGAGGACGTTCATTTAAGGGAGCCACTTGCAAGGTTGGAAGCAGGTGACGCAGAAACATTTATAGTTTCCAAACGTATTAGCAAAACAGCATATGTGCTGGAGAATAGTGAGGGAAACAGATTATACGGGACGTATAATATACATAGTCTCCGAAAGTATGTGTCATAAAGTGAGGATGTTTAGCTGGCGAGCCAGCCTATCAAATGAGTAGGTGTGGTATTTGGTGCGTGGGAGGAGATGGTCTTCCAGACAGGCGTATCAGAAGTCACACAGGGGGTAGTATGTAAGTAAATGAGAGTTTTTAAGGTACAGGGAAATATGACGGGATTGTCGGATGCTCTTGAGCACCAAAATGTCTCGATACACCAAGGCCAGAATTTGGTAGCGCTGGTGAATTCCCATTTGTCCCCAAGAGATGGGTGAGCGCTTGTACAGGGTATTTTTGCCTAAGGCGTCCACGGGACAAAAGATGGGCCATCAGAATGCGAGACAGTCCTTCATGAAACTCATACATAACGGCACACGTGATTTCTGTTTACGGCCTCGCCATGTAAGATTAGTAAGTGTGCAATTTAAGGTAATTTGTACAAAGGTATTATTTGTGTGAGGAGAACTGGT
Source organism: Meconema thalassinum (assembly GCA_946902985.2). Classification (NCBI taxonomy): domain Eukaryota; kingdom Metazoa; phylum Arthropoda; class Insecta; order Orthoptera; family Tettigoniidae; genus Meconema; species Meconema thalassinum. The sequence continues at coordinate 217,720,120 of OX336396.1, forward strand.
CTGTGTTGAGAACTAGTATTAAGTAGAATATGGTCTACGGGAACTTAAGAAGACAGGGCGATTATGGCACAGAAATATTTGGTGTTATATGTAATGCGCATTTACTGTTTTTTTTTCAGAAGTCTATATTAATTTCATCTTTTATAAAGAGAGATCAAGTATTATGGTCACGAGGCGCTGCCACAATAGTGTGATCGTGTGCTCAGTGATAAATGGGATTAATTTCACAATAAGGAAGGAACCTCCAGTGAAATTAGGAAGTTCTATGGTGATATAAATATATCAGAACACCTTCAATGCGTGTGATATGACATCATAAATACATAGTGCTCACACATTAATTATATCTATTTTTCCAACAGAGAGAAATTTGAGAGGCGGAAATATCCGTGGAACACTATTTATATGTAAAACATAGGACTGGTTGCAAAGTGCAATCCATAGTGACAACAAACTTTGACGCAAAGTGCGTGAAGAAAAATTATGAGTGTATATATCTGTAATTTAGGGTGATTTCATTTATGTAATATGTATTTTGGATGGGGATTATTAACGTGTCTGGGATAATCGGATAATGGACCGTCGTCACGGTAAATCATCCGATGATCCGAGGCGAATATGTAACGTGTTTTTCGAGAGGTTTTTATGCCACTGGCATAAGTCAGTAGGAAGCCATTCTATATTTATTTACGCGGCGAATTGTTCAGCCAAGAGAATTTTTCATGTTAATTTATTATTATTATTAATTTATTATAATTATTATTAAGGTATTTTCGGAGCATTTTATAAAAAATTATAAGCATACAGATAGGTTTTCTATGTCTTAGAGAACACTATCAAGCAAATTATTACGAACGACAATATCATAGAAAATTATGTGATTACGGAATTTTACGGAGTTTCGTGAGTTAGGATATTATGAGAGACATGACTCACTGGGAATTCAAATACAGGCTGATTCTTGTCAAGAAGTATTACGCAAGCGGGGTTGCAGCGTCAAGAAAAGGCGGATAGTTGGAACGGAAATCGACTTCATCATCCGCGCGCAGTGTGTAATGAGCCAGAGAAGGGGAAGTAGAGCGTGGGGAGCAGCCAATCAGCGGAGCCCACGTAAGCTGGAAGTCGGTAACGAGGTGGGGAGCCGACGTGTGCATATATCGTTCGACGCGCCGTGGAACGAGGACAATCTGTGTAGAACTTGCCGAGTATAGTTGCACGCGGGAGTCGCTCCGATGTTCGGTGGAGTGGGGAACAATCTGTGAAAGACTTGACTAGTTAGGTTGCAAGTGTGTGTCGCTCCGATGTTCCGTGGAGTGGAGAACTATCTGTTTAAAACTTAACCAGTTTGGTTGTACGAGGATATGGCTCCGTTGTTAGGACCATAAAGCAACCAAATCTACAAGTATATCATCAAATATCGACGGAGATGACGACGTCCAGGAGACTGTGGGAAGCACACAGCATCATCCAGTACGAGGGAAATGCTTTGGCAATTTTCAGTGGTAAGCGCGAATGACGCAGAAATACGCAATCTCTCATTTCTCTTTGTTTTCTATTCAATATTTCAGTAACTTCATAGCTTGGGAATAAGAGTAAAATCAATAATTTATCAGACTCCGTTTTCACGTAATTTTCTATCAGTAATATTAAAATCGCAACGCTCCAATTTAAATTTTAAACTTATTATTATTATTAATTTTGCTATTCTTGTTTTATATAATAAATTCATTTCTTTTACAATGCAATCTTTGCTTTCAGTAGGTAGCATTAAATATAGACCAATTCCTTCACCTGATACAATTGTTTGTTGGGTTAATGATCAAATCATACCACGATCTGAGTGAATAGAGTCTTGAAGGTGTTCTGCCAGAGCTAGACGTTGTTAAATACAAATTTAGAGTTCAACATTGCGTTGAGGTCTTGGCGCCCATTAAAACAACATAGCTTAGGCAAAGGTAAACAGTTACATTTATCTCCCAACAGTTAGGGGCAGTCAAACCGTTACACTTGTCGTTCAACGTGTAGGCTAGCAAATCCGCTACACCTTTAGCAGTAGTGTCTAAGCCAGATGGAAGTCTGAGACTATGTTTAGACGCGCGAAATTTGAATTCAAGATTGCTGCCAGAGTATGACAGACCACCAATCATTAGGGAACTGTTAAGGAAATTCCAAGGCAAGGTCTGGTTCTCTAACATTGATCTCACTCCGTCCTACCACCACATTAGGCTTAGTGAAGATTCCAGAAAGTTTACAGGGTTTATGTTTGACCAGCAGACATATGTATTCCGCCGTCTACCATTTGGGGTCAAAACATCTGGATCTGTTTTGATCAGAGCACTGGAACAAAACTTGAGTCCTGCAGTAAAAGAGATAGCAATTCGTTACATAGATGATACCCTAATTGCAACTGAGACTAAGGAGAAACATTTGTTACATCTTCAGATGTTATTCGCAGATTTGAGAAAAGCGAACTTTAAAGTAAACCTTCGAAAATGTCAGTTCTTTCGGAAGGAAATAAAATTTTTGGGCCACATTTTGGATGGTGAAGGATACCGTCCCAATGAGACAAAGATACAGGTGATTGCAAATTTCCCTAGACCTACTAGAGTGAAGAATGTCCGCAGTTTTCTCGGGACATGCCAATTCTTTGCAGGGCATTGTCCAAGCTTCACCAAGACGGTTGCTCCATTGCAGGAATTATTAAAAAAAGGAAACAAATGGAAATGGAATGAAGATTGTGAACAATCATTTCAAGATGCCAAGAGGTCATTGGTAAACAGCGTGAAATTAGAGTTTCCAGACTTTACCAAGAATTTCATCATAGAATCCGATGCATCCACCGTAGGGATTGGAGCTATTCTTCTTCAAGATGATGACGATCACAACAGACGTTACCTGGCGTTCATTAGCTAGAAACTTCGTCCATCAGAAAGGAATTATTACACCACAGAGTTAGAAGCCCTTGCTGTAATCTTCGCGTTGGAGTCGTGGAAGAAAATGTTAATTGGACATTCAGTAATTGTGAGGACTGATCACCATGCATTGGAGTTTATCTTGAGAACAAACTTTGCCAGTGATAGGATAACTAGATGGTCACTTTTTATTCAACAATTCAACCTAGTTATTGAACACACTCCTTGAAAATTGAACGTTGGGGCCGATTTATTGAGTAGAGCATTGGAGACTACATCTAAGGTTTTTCAAGTTAACCTGACGCAGGAAGATGAGGATACCTTGAGAAGGTTAAGATTGTTGCATTTATCCCAGAGGAGAGACCGACGTTTTAGAAACATTTTTCGTTTTCTACAGGGAGACATGGATCCAAATGATGATGATATTGTGGAAGTAAACAACAATGGAAGCTATGAAATCGCCAATACACGAACTGGTAACATCGTGGGAACTTATAATGCAGCGAATTTGAAGATTTATTATTCAAGAACCAGATGATTTAATGTGTAGATAGGAAAAATAAAAATTTTCCATTTTTTATTTTTTGCTAGGTGTGGGGTGGATGTGCCCAACTCTAGGAATGGGTATTCCAAGATTCAGACACCTAGATATCAAGGGAAAGGCTACAGCCGCTTTTGAAAGTTGAGATATTTGAATATCGCGCTCCATTACTTCTAGAATGGAATGGAAACTTTGTGCAGCCAAGAGCATGTTAAGTGACGTAGCGAGTAGTAGCAGAGGTCGAGACTATTTGTTGATTAAATAGTTAACCATGGAGTAGAGACTTGAGACTTGGATCAGATTACTGGCACGGCCAAATGAAAGAGAATGCACTTAGTCTCAAGTGAATCGGACCAGACACCGGAGATATGAGGATTTCCAGATTTCAGCGTGATCCAGCGTGGACCCGACCGTTTTGAATAAAAGCCGACCGGCCCAAGCATCATCAGCTCACTTCGAACCAAGCTCTTGCATGACAAGGTGCTGCTGCTACGTTGAGCCAAGGCACATGGTTGCCGGATCTACGCAGAAGATATCTTTAAATTGTGATAGTCACAAAAGTGTTGCGATACGTGTGGAACATAGTAAGTTTCCGGCAGAGGGAATCACTAAGGTGATTGTTATTTTTCTATGGACACTGGTGAAATACTTTATTTCTATATGGACACATGCTAGACTTTGTCTAGAAAGTACTTTGTCACGGTCCAGTAATAATAATTCAATACTTGGATATTTTAATCCAATTAGTCAGTTTCATAAATTGTAACTTGATAACCACTCCGATCTTTCAGTATATTGAAGGCCAGTCTATCACGGTGTTGTTCATTAGCCGACAAAGGGAAACTATAAGTTGCTTCGCGCATGATAGATGGTGATAAACCATGCCCAGGGAACAATCTTCAGAACAGCCGTTGATTGATTTAGACTGTCAGTGTTTTCCTGTACTGAAAAGATTACCGTGAGTTATGTTACAACTGACGTATTTGAGAATAGATCATTTGGATCTGACCCCATTTAAGCAAACTGCTATGGATTTAATTGAAGTCAATATTAAAATGGATCAGCAGTTACTTCGAACTTCAAGAAATATTTCCACTATGTCGTGTTAGACAGATTGTGGGTATATAATGGCGGCCGATACAAGGATTAGACGTGCGTGTCCAATAGGGCATGTACCTGGATAAATCTGGTACAGACCAGGTTCACTACGCTTCAAGACCAACGAGAAATGTAAGCCACATTTGACTTTTATATTATGCCTAGCTAATTGGAACAAACTCATTTTCTGCAGATGACCAACACATTTGTTTTTCTTCGTATTTAAATCTTGCAATGATTTACGCAAGACATATTAGAGTTATTCTGAGTATTTTCAGCACTCAGAACAGTTTAGGATCGATGACCGAGCATAACGAGCATTTATTTGAATGTTTCATATTTTTTTGATAATCACGGTAATCAGCCGAGGTAACTGTAAAAGTTAATAATTATTTTTGTTGAGAAATGGATATTTTATCCATATTCGAAGAATCGAACATGTGGATTCTCACATAATGAAATAATAATTAAACACATTTACAATAATATAACTAATAATAATAATAATAATAATCCACTAATAATAATAATAATAATGATTTTCATAACTTTTCTAAATAATTCTTGGATCTTATATTTTCTAATAATCACATTCATTGAGAGAGAGCTTTTGAAGTAGTTTAATCATTTCTAGTTTGGAACAGGTGATTTTCCGAAGGATAGTGGTTAGCGCAAGCCCGCATTCAACCAACATTACAGTTCTGGTTGAACAGTTAATATTTGCAATGAGCAAAGTATATTTTTCAGATAACACGGAGAGGCATGAAACGGGAAGCAAATGATATTTGTATCAATTAAGATATTTTTGTATTTATATAAAATCATGACGTAGATACACATTCGAAAGTGAAATAGGGAGTATCATAAGTGTGGTAACTTCACGATTTGAACTGAATGGTAAAATAACATAAACTTGTAAGTTTATAAATCTTCCAGTGTTGATAATAAGCAGAGGCTTGATTTATTGTATAAATTTTGGGAAGAAAATTTATGTGTGTGGAGTAGTTGAAACGCCATTCCCAGGTGCGCATGTTTAAGTCGCAGGAATGAGGAGGTTTTTATTTGAGCATCAATCAAATAGCAGGTTCGATGACTCAGTGTTAAAGAAGGAGTATTGGAACTACACATTGCGTCGTATGAATGACCCAAAGGTTATTTCTTAAAAATCATCAGTTCTTATTTCAACCTTGTTTACGGATTCCATTAAGACTTTGATTTTGCTAGAACCCGGATTTGTCATGATAGTATTTTATTCTTCTTCAGAGGAAGACCTTTGCCGTTGTTGTTGGAATATTGTGTTCTTATAAAAATAATAGAATGGGCCACTGCCAATTAAAAATAATTCTATAACCACGAATAATTTGAAGGATGTTTTCAATCCTAGTGTCATGAACTAAATGAATTTATTATGAAGCTACAATTCTTATTTCCGCATTCTGTTCAAGAATTGCAAGTTGTGAAAGTTGCTAAAAATGGCCACAAATATAAATATTTTTCTTAATAATGATTCCAAGTGGAAAATCGAATAGTTGAATGGTCCAACAATTTATTGATCAAGTTCATGATTCAGAAATCATATATTTTGTTAGGAACTTGAAGTTTATAATCGAGTCGCTTCTCGAAACGTTTAATGTCAGAAGAACAATTAATTTTGTTGTGCTTCGCACAGTTCTTCGATGCTATGCTGAAGGGTCAGATACTTTTCAGATGTTGTTATTAATATGTGTACATAATTTGTGTTGATTCAGAGATAATAATATTTTTTGACAATATTTTTTGAAACTGGAAAAATAAGTGAAAGTTAAAAATTCTATGAACAATTATTCTACGAGTGTTAATATTATGTAAAAAAGTCAACCAGTGAACTACAGTATTTCCAGTAAAGACAATTAAATTTGAACTGGATTTAATCATAAATAATGGATATAATTTTGGAACACAGTCTACAGGACTGATAATCAGACTTGTGTCTCCAAAGACAATTGTCCAATGTGTTGGAAAATTTCTGTACATTGTGTAAATAGTAATGTGGGTCGCCACACATGAATGATGCCGCTTTGAGCATTTTATTTTGCAGTCAATTTTAAATTCAGAATAAACTGAGATAATTTTACATGATGTGTTATGCCCAGTTGAATCTCCTTCTATCCTTATTGTTGCATTGAGCCAAAAATCAGTAAAGCATTTTTTTCATTTGATGTCGTTTTTGCGATTAGCTTTAACCCATCTGGCGCCCCGGGATATTTTGACTCTCGTGCTGACTGATTCTTGGTAAAATGCATATGTGGTCGTGCGGACTCCGGTCTAAACGGGCAGAGTATCTATCGACTATGTTCATGATTTAAATTTTAAGTAAACTTGTTCAAAATTGTAGAGGTTTTAACGATTATATGCTGTGGAAATATCTTAAGTAGCTCGAACAGATTATCCAAGCGATACCTTTGATTGTGTGAAGAAAAAACATGTAGTATCGCTCCATAAGAATGACGACGCCAATCTCTCCAACAGACATTAAAATACCAGAAAAACTCATCTTTATTAATGTAACACCAAACACGGGTGTTGACTACTCGAAGTCACAAACAGATTGGCACTTACCGGCTGAAAAAGCACTTACCGGCTCAATCTAAAATAGGCCTAATGCTTCAACAAGCATGAAATCTCACAAATATGCATCATCCCAGATGTGCATCCAAAACACAACAACAACAACAAGGTTATACGAACCTTCACAACGCTATTATTATTTTTAATCTCAATATTCACACAAGAGTTACAAACATGTTTAACTCACACACTAACCTTAAGCACGTTGTTCAAAGTCGAGATACTGAAACATTCCACTAGCAAATTAACCTATCTTGCCTCCCGATAATGTATATTAGTAATACTTGTTCATTTTTCTTGACTCCTAGTCAAGCTTTACTGAAATGATTTAATCAACTTTGTAAATGGTGCTCAAAACTGCTATAGTATACCTCACTCGCACAATTGCATTAAATGCAATTATTTACGTTAATACTGTGAAAAATACATGTCTCAAAAAGGACATACTAAATTAATTTAATCTCAAATCAATACCTAATAGAAGGTAAAACTGATCTTTTCCTGAATCAGGATAGCCTCCAACTTCGGTGGGCTTCGAAGTATCAGTGGATAAAACTTACACCATGAAAGCAAGTTAACTAATCAGGTTAATCCAATGACAATCATTAAGTAAATCCACTAATAAATCTGCACTCACAACAGCGAAGTGCTTTCCATAAAAATAATCCTACAAGTGGATTAAAAACTATAAATGCAACGAACACCAAGATAAACTTTCCAAGATTCAAATCGCTGTGAGAAAGCGAAGTTCCTAACAGAACAGTAGTACATGTAAAACATGTACTGACCTCAAATAAATCAGTGTTCCAAACACTGATAAAGAAACGCGATTAAAACTATGCTTAGACAAAATATTGGAGATCTTCCCCTAAATTCTCTTCTCGGCAAATAAAAATATGCACTACTAAGAAATTACTGATTCTACTGATTAAATGATCCAAACTAATTGAGAAGGCGGTTTAGGACGTGGACCATAGAGACCTAAGTCGAGTTGACTCGCACCTTAAGAACTAGATGGAGAATCGATTACTAAAAAAATTACTACACTCTTAGAGTAAAGGTTGTAGACAAAATTTTAATCACATAAAGACATAACAATGGGGACGTGAGTAGCGCATGAAATGGTAAATGAGGGGTGAGGGGGCTGTAAATAAAAGTATACAAATTAGCACGAGGTAAACATAAAAATAAAACACACACAATGAAAAAACTATCAAAAGGGAGAGCAGAGAACCCTAGCCCTAGTTAGATTTGAGATCGTAGCGAAATAACCATTTGTGACTTCAATGGGAAAGCTAATTAAAATAAATAAGAAATAATACGTTCGTCCCACCACAGGCTGATTACAGAAAGTAACCATAAGAGATATTCAAAAAGCATATGAAGTCGCACCAATCAAGAACAAAACCCCTTAAATGAACTAAAATAAGTCTCACAAATAAGTACTACAGTAAACAGATAACTATCGGTCAAAACATCATCCACTTACTACAGTATAACACGACGACGACCATACATAAAGGAAAGAAAAACATACACAACCCTTAAGAGAAACAATTTACAACTCCTCAAAACAAAACAGCAACTGACTTCATAAACTCTCTGAATAATTCTTCTTCTCGGACGAAAGTATGAGATTCAATCATCCTGCCGAAAGTAAATGAACATCAATGACAGTCCCCGGGTACTTGCCACAAACACACATATCACAAACCGCAAGAATAATCGATACACCTCATTTAATAAAGGTAAAGAGTACGCACGTTGTTTCCCGACCGAAAGCAACAAACACAACCCATAAATTACCCTCAACTTTCGGTCAAGGTCCCACTCAAACAAGACGTTAACCCACCCTTAACCACATGTCTAGAAACGTGATTATACCATGAAAAGCCTTTCGACACAAACCAATGAATATGTCAGCCCAGTCCTTAAGGAAAATAAGAAAACCTAGTCGGTTATCCTTAAGGTTGCACGAATGACTGACATCTCAAAGAAACACAATGACCCTTAATACATAAACAAATAAAATATTGATTAGCGTTTCGACTATCAGACAAGGACAGAAAGTCATCTGAAGCACAAACACACACCCTCCTCTTCGAGGCCCAAAATACGCGAACTAACTTAAAATACTAACCCCTCAAAAATCTTGTAACATCCCATACCATTACAAGGAGTAGACGTTAGTAAGAAATACCTCCCAAACTACAATCACGTTTCATGACGAACAATGAGTAAAATACGGCAGAAAAATAACACCAATCAAACAAATCAACAACAATAACGGCAATAAACCAAAATTAATAAAAACCCAAACAACAACGCGTTTCCTCACCACGCTATGTATACAAAGGGGAGGACAATAGACAAGCAAGTATAACCAAATGAATTACAATCTCCAATCTAACTTAAATACCGCAGGAACTAGGGACATACTATCACCAAAGGATGGGAGGACATGACACTATTTTCTTAACTGCATATTACACTTCACTCTTTGATCATAGGCTTCAAGATAATATGACACTTAGCTTTGAATACGACGTTCTGGATATTCTCGATGATATAACATTTTAATAACAATTCCATTTTCCTGTCCTTTTAAGTTGTGGTATCAATAGCCATAATCCCGTCATGTCCCATCGATCGTTTCCAAATCCGGTAGATATATTCATAATTAGACAACAGCATCTTTAAGCAGACCAAACGGTAGTAGAAATTATGTCTCCGACCCTCACTTCTTCTCTTTGTCAACACGATTCTCTCGACATAACAATAACTGCAGTCGAGTTCCACAGAGCCAGAGCACAAACTCCACAGCGGGCGCGTTTTATTTACTCCAGAACAGGTTGCGCTTCAAATAAAAACCTACAGATGGCAGACTATACAACAACTCGTTTCTCATCGGTCCGTTAATATCGTAGTAACGGATCATACTCCTGCCTGCCAAATTTGGACACAGCTTGCGACTGTCCAACTTCTTTTAGATGTCAAACACAGAGGTTATGTTGACATATACATCAGCTGTTACCTAGATTGTCACATGTCTGCATCACGTGATGTCGGGCCCTTGACATAACACAGAGCAGCATTGTGGGAGATGTCAAAGTTAAGAAGAAGAAATAAATCGCAGCTGATCAACAATATCTCCTCAAAGCGCACGGGAACTAAAGACACGATGTTGAGTTTAAACTGTTGCCAAAAAGTTGGTGTTAACTTGCATAGCGCAGATCATATCAGAAGCAGCAGATTAAATTTATGTCGATCGAAGGACAAGGAGTAACATTACGAATATGGTATTAGGACTTCTCTGAATTTACAACGAAAACTAAAAAAATCAATTTACAACCAATACACGAAGAATGCAGCAATCACACAATCGACCTCCCAATGTTCAAAATGTGAAAGTAACAAGAGCAGGCTCTGCTACCAATTGAGAAGGCGGTTTAGGACGTGGACCATAGAGACCTAAGTCGAGTTGACTCGCACCTTAAGAACTAGATGGAGAATCGATTACTAAAAAAATTACTACACTCTTAGAGTAAAGGTTGTAGACAAAATTTTAATCACATAAAGACATAACAATGGGGACGTGAGTAGCGCATGAAATGGTAAATGAGGGGTGAAGGGGCTGTAAATAAAAGTATACAAATTAGCAAGAGGTAAACATAAAAATAAAACACACACAATGAAAAGACTATCAAGAGGGAGAGCAGAGAACCCTAACCCTAGTTAGATTTGAGATCGTAGCGAAATAACCATTTGTGACTTCAATGGGAAAGCTAATTAAAATAAATAAGAAATAATACGTTCGTCCCACCACAGGCTAATTACAGAAAGTAACCAGAAGAGATATTCAAAAAGCATATGAAGTCGCACCAATCAAGAACAAAACCCCTTAAATGAACTAAAATATGTCTCACAAATAAGTACTACAGTAAACAGATAACTATCGGTCAAAACATCATCCACTTACTACAGTATAACACGACGACGGCCATAAATAAAGGAAAGAAAAACATACACAACCCTTAAGAGAAACAATTTACAACTCCTCAAAACAAAACAGCAACTGACTTCATAAACTCTCTGAATAAATCTTCTTCTCGGACGAAAGTATGAGATTCAATCATCCTGCCGAAAGTAAATGAACATCAATGACAGTCCCCGGGTACTTGCCACAAACACACATATCACAAACCGCAAGAATAATCGATACACCTCATTTAATAAAGGTAAAGAGTACGCACGTTGTTTCCCGACCGAAAGCAACAAACACAACCCATAAATTACCCTCAACTTTCGGTCAAGGTCCCACTCAAACAAGACGTTAACCCACCCTTAACCACATGTCTAGAAACGTGATTATACCATGAAAAGCCTTTCGACACAAACCAATGAATATGTCAGCCCAGTCCTTAAGGAAAATAAGAAAACCTAGTCGGTTATCCTTAAGGTTGCACGAATGACTGACATCTCAAAGAAACACAATGACCCTTAATACATAAACAAATAAAATATTGATTAGCGTTTCGACTATCAGACAAGGACAGAAAGTCATCTGAAGCACAAACACACACCCTCCTCTTCGAGGCCCAAAATACGCGAACTAACTTAAAATACTAACCCCTCAAAAATCTTGTAACATCCCATACCATTACAAGGAGTAGACGTTAGTAAGAAATACCTCCCAAACTACAATCACGTTTCATGACGAACAATGAGTAAAATACGGCAGAAAAATAACACCAATCAAACAAATCAACAACAATAACGGCAATAAACCAAAATTAATAAAAACCCAAACAACAACGCGTTTCCTCACCACGCTATGTATACAAAGGGGAGGACAATAGACAAGCAAGTATAACCAAATGAATTACAATCTCCAATCTAACTTAAATACCGCAGGAACTAGGGACATACTATCACCAAAGGATGGGAGGACATGACACTATTTTCTTAACTGCATATTACACTTCACTCTTTGATCATAGGCTTCAAGATAATATGACACTTAGCTTTGAATACGACGTTCTGGATATTCTCGATGATATAACATTTTAATAACAATTCCATTTTCCTGTCCTTTTAAGTTGTGGTATCAATAGCCATAATCCCGTCATGTCCCATCGATCGTTTCCAAATCCGGTAGATATATTCATAATTAGACAACAGCATCTTTAAGCAGACCAAACGGTAGTAGAAATTATGTCTCCGACCCTCACTTCTTCTCTTTGTCAACACGATTCTCTCGACATAACAATAACTGCAGTCGAGTTCCACAGAGCCAGAGCACAAACTCCACAGCGGGCGCGTTTTATTTACTCCAGAACAGGTTGCGCTTCAAATAAAAACCTACAGATGGCAGACTATACAACAACTCGTTTCTCATCGGTCCGTTAATATCGTAGTAACGGATCATACTCCTGCCTGCCAAATTTGGACACAGCTTGCGACTGTCCAACTTCTTTTAGATGTCAAACACAGAGGTTATGTTGACATATACATCAGCTGTTACCTAGATTGTCACATGTCTGCATCACGTGATGTCGGGCCCTTGACATAACACAGAGCAGCATTGTGGGAGATGTCAAAGTTAAGAAGAAGAAATAAATCGCAGCTGATCAACAATATCTCCTCAAAGCGCACGGGAACTAAAGACACGATGTTGAGTTTAAACTGTTGCCAAAAAGTTGGTGTTAACTTGCATAGCGCAGATCATATCAGAAGCAGCAGATTAAATTTATGTCGATCGAAGGACAAGGAGTAACATTACGAATATGGTATTAGGACTTCTCTGAATTTACAACGAAAACTAAAAAAATCAATTTACAACCAATACACGAAGAATGCAGCAATCACACAATCGACCTCCCAATGTTCAAAATGTGAAAGTAACAAGAGCAGGCTCTGCTACCAATTGAGAAGGCGGTTTAGGACGTGGACCATAGAGACCTAAGTCGAGTTGACTCGCACCTTAAGAACTAGATGGAGAATCGATTACTAAAAAAATTACTACACTCTTAGAGTAAAGGTTGTAGACAAAATTTTAATCACATAAAGACATAACAATGGGGACGTGAGTAGCGCATGAAATGGTAAATGAGGGGTGAAGGGGCTGTAAATAAAAGTATACAAATTAGCAAGAGGTAAACATAAAAATAAAACACACACAATGAAAAGACTATCAAGAGGGAGAGCAGAGAACCCTAACCCTAGTTAGATTTGAGATCGTAGCGAAATAACCATTTGTGACTTCAATGGGAAAGCTAATTAAAATAAATAAGAAATAATACGTTCGTCCCACCACAGGCTAATTACAGAAAGTAACCAGAAGAGATATTCAAAAAGCATATGAAGTCGCACCAATCAAGAACAAAACCCCTTAAATGAACTAAAATATGTCTCACAAATAAGTACTACAGTAAACAGATAACTATCGGTCAAAACATCATCCACTTACTACAGTATAACACGACGACGGCCATAAATAAAGGAAAGAAAAACATACACAACCCTTAAGAGAAACAATTTACAACTCCTCAAAACAAAACAGCAACTGACTTCATAAACTCTCTGAATAAATCTTCTTCTCGGACGAAAGTATGAGATTCAATCATCCTGCCGAAAGTAAATGAACATCAATGACAGTCCCCGGGTACTTGCCACAAACACACATATCACAAACCGCAAGAATAATCGATACATCTCATTTAATAAACGTAAAGAGTACGCACGTTGTTTCCCGACCGAAAGCAACAAACACAACCCATAAATTACCCTCAACTTTCGGTCAAGGTCCCACTCAAACAAGACGTTAACCCACCCTTAACCACATGTCTAGAAACGTGATTATACCATGAAAAGCCTTTCGACACACACCAATGAATATGTCAGCCCAGTCCTTAAGGAAAATAAGAAAACCTAGTCGGTTATCCTTAAGGTTGCACGAATGACTGACATCTCAAAGAAACACAATAACCTTTAATACATAAACAAATAAAATATTGATTAGCGTTTCGACTATCAGACAAGGACAGAAAGTCATCTGAAGCACAAACACACACCCTCCTCTTCGAGGCCCAAAATACGCGAACTAACTTAAAATACTAACCCCTCAAAAATCTTGTAACATCCCATACCATTACAAGGAGTAGACGTTAGTAAGAAATACCTCCCAAAATACAATCACGTTTCATGACGAACAATGAGAAAAATACGGCAGAAAAATAACACCAATCAAACAAATCAACAACAATAACGGCAATAAACCAAAATTAATAAAAACCCAAACAACAACGCGTTTCCTCTCCACGCTATGTATACAAAGGGGAGGACAATAGACAAGCAAGTATAACCAAATGAATTACAATCTCCAATCTAACTTAAATACCGCAGGAACTAGGGACATACTATCACCAAAGGATGGGAGGACATGACACTATTTGCTTAACTGCATATTACACTTCACTCTTTGATCATAGGCTTCAAGATAAAATGACACTTAGCTTTGAATACGACGTTCTGGATATTCTCGATGATATAACATTTTAATAACAATTCCATTTTCCTGTCCTTTTAAGTTGTGGTATCAATAACCATAATCTTCGGTGGCGTAGTCGGTAGCATGCTGAACTGCTATGCCCAAAATAGCGGGTTCAAACCCGGCCGAAGTCGTCGGATTTTTTAAGAGCGCTGAAAATCCTTCAGTATGCCTTCCTTCGGAGGGGAAGTAAAGCCGGCGGTCCCATGTCATAGATTTATGGCATGTAAAAAATCCTTTCACAGACTAAACTTGTGTAAAGCAAAATTTGTTAGGTTAGATTTCGTCAGAACGCTCTATCAAAGTTCCAACGTTCACCACTAGGTATCATTGATATCTGGTGGCGAAAGTTGGAACTACTTGAAATTGAACGGAACTTGTAGCTCGCCCTTTAGGGTGTCCGCTGGAAGCAGCTACAGACTCAGGCGAGCCGAACATGTCCTCGGACACTCCCGGCACTAAAAGCCATACGATAAATAAATAAATAAAATAGCCATAATCCCGTCATGTCCCATCGATCGTTTCCAAATCCGGTAGATATATTCATAATTAGACAACAGCATCTTTAAGCAGACCAAACGGTAGTAGAAATTATGTCTCCGACCCTCACTTCTTCTCTTTGTCAACACGATTCTCTCGACATAACAATAACTGCAGTCGAGTTCCACAGAGCCAGAGCACAAACTCCACAGCGGGCGCGTTTTATTTACTCCAGAACAGGTTGCGCTTCAAATAAAAACCTACAGATGGCAGACTATACAACAACTCGTTTCTCATCGGTCCGTTAATATCGTAGTAACGGATCACTAATAATACACAAGGGATGAATTCGTTAAGGGAATACAAAATCCCGGGAACACAGCAAGTCAGATTCGACAGAAACATCGAACCTAAACTTGTGAATACCCATTTAATCTACAAAAAAGAAATGACAATTGCAATTGTTAACAAGTGCCTCCACTAAGCTACGTTAATAAAGTCTGCTGGTCCAGTACCTTTTGTTGCATCTTGAAGCGTCTTACGCGGGATATATACATATCTGATGAAAATCCAGGGTATCACCAGATAATACACTCTTCTTCTTCTCTGGATCTGGGAATCGAACCCGGGTCTGCAATGCACACGCATACTGGTCAGACGACCATACGAGCCTACTCCCATCATGCCAGAAATACTATCATCCGCCTGAGAAAAAGCACTGTCCTGCATGGCGCAGCTGATGAACGCACTCGCGAACGACCACTGCAGTGCGGTGAAAATATATTTCTCTCCAACAAGGAGAATGCATTTGTGGCTGGCAATCATCTCGCTTATGCATTTCTCATGAAGCTACCCCATTAAAATTAGCCTGCCATTCTGGAAGTCATAACTACAACATGAAACTTCCCCGCTGACATCTCAGACGATAAAATGCGTTCTAGTGTCTGCATAATGTACAGCTTAACAAGTCCTGAAGTAAGCATGTAACAGCACAATCATACACGTTACTGTTACTCGTGATGAAAACCTCACAAGGTTTCGAAATGGCTGCCTTGGTAATGGACACCGCTGGACAGAGACATACAGTCAGTCCACGTTCCGCTTCGACACAATTTCTCCTGACCAAGATGGCAGTATACATTTACAACTGTTCTGATAATATCTCAGATCCATCATAAACTTGTAGCACGGTACACGTCCGCTTGTCGAGACACGAAATGCTCTGCACGTTTCTAACGCACTTCAAAAAAAACTGTTCGGCTTCGCTAAGTATAAATGCGAGCCTTCTACACGCGAAGTAATCACAGCCTGCCTTGCACCTGCGATCTCGCCTGATAGCCGCGTTGCGTAACCACATATGACACTCTGAATACAACAGTTCACGTCCAAGTGAAATCGCCTTGCTTGCAGCCAAGCGCCGCAGCAAGCAACCCCCACTACCGTCTTCCTTCATCGATATCTCGATGCGTCAATAACTCGCTTATGGCTTGATCATTATAGATGTTATTATTGCACGTCGCTTGTTGTATTATATTCCTCATATGAAATAGCTTTCTGCTATGGTAAACTGCGTTCTATGTCCTTTGAAAAGCCTTCTAATACTCTAATTCGCTTCAAAACAATAAATATGAACCCGTAGCGTGGATCGATACATGACATGACGTCACGTACACGTTTATTGATCGGTCTATCTGAGAGTCCATCCACTCGGGAATGCTCGTTATTTTCCGATCTCGAACCGAATGACACTTCTCATATTAACGGCGTGATAAATCATGACTTGACTCACGAGCTCAACAGCATCGCGTCTCTCGTCGTTTACATTACTGTATCTGGGCATAACCTTATGAAAATATACGGTAAAGTACGATAGTATAGACGATCACTTTTCAAAGTATTAGCAGAATTTGGACTTGATCAGAAGACGACAAACATTATCAAAGAAACTCTCACGGAGACCAAATCCAAGGTGAAATTTATGGGAGAACTGAGCACAGACTTTCAAATAGAAACAGGAGTACGACAAGGCGATAGACTGTCCCCGTTGCTCTTCAATAGGGATGTATAGAACTAGCACCGATAGAGCGCACTGTTGTTGTACTGGGTATGCGCAAAGCGCTCTTCAGTTGTTTCCTGTGTTCTCTTGCCGCTAATATCCACGAATTTAAGTTGTTTAAATTGTTATTTTTGTGACTGTGCCGAGCTATTGCAGTGTTCCTCTTTGCAAAAATTAGGGAAGCCCGTTTTCGTTTCAACAATTTCCACAAAATAAAGAAATGAGGGAGACACGGTTACATGCTATTAGAAGGAGAAATTTCGGTGAGAAAAATCAGACCGAAAATATTAAAGTGTGTTCCCACCATTTTCAATCCGATGACTTCACGAAAATTGTGTTGGATAAGTGTGATTTACAAAGGGAAATAATTCCTATTTTGTACCTGTAAACTGATTAGACATTTCGATAACAACCACTGAATTTATGCGTTTGTATTTGAAGGTTCCACCGCTTTTTCCGTGGACCACGAACACAACAAAAAAGACAAAAAAGAGGCCATACGCAAGAAAATTGCCGGATTGCCATAATAAGCCTACAATATCGGAATCTGCGGAAATCATTTCCATTGAAGTACGGGAGGAAATCGTCAATATACACGAAGAAGTGAATGTAACATTTGTAACTCCCATTTGCAAAGACATCAATACTCGGACAAATACTTCAAGAATAAATGTCGCAACATTAATTCATAAACGTACTATGGTTAGTTTCTTGAAATCAGAATTAATCGTAAACTTCCATCTGCCCGACGGAGAATGTGGTAGCGACTGACTTCTACATTGTTGTGACATAGTCAGATGAATGGAAACAGTTCGTGGCCCTCAAGCAGGGATTCTCAAACTTTTTAAAAATTGGACCCCTAAGTTGTTTCCAATGGGTATGGGAACGATTCTTATTGAGAAATTGACAAAATCACATAAGAACCAAACGTTGCAATGAATTTTCGAGGTATACATTACCGGTATCAACTTTCTTTGATTATGTTTACCTTAAAACACGACAGTTTCATGTAAGCTATGAACGTAAGAAGAGACATGAATCGAAGTCTATAAGCAAGAGGAGCAAGTGAATATTTAAATCTCTGTTTATGATTTAAGTCTTATTGAGATATATTTATCAATATAGGCCTACAATACTCAAGTAGGTAATTGTAATCTTTAGACGAAAGCATGATGAATAATAAAGCGTGTTAGAATTTTGTTATTACCGATTCCTTCCTCCCGCTAGTTTTAGTGCGTCTGGTCCGTAGCTCATTTTGCAGATGTTTAACGCTTAAACGCTGAAAATCGTCCATAATACATTAGGATGTATACCTTTGGAATTAATTAATATAGTCTTGGAGTAAAATTAGAGAAGATATAATTTACTTTAGCTTAGAAATCTCGGTCACAATCAATATATCCCTCGTAGCTGACTGGGAGAAACATAAGACGATCGCCTAGCGCTTACCCAGTACTACACGAGCACTATCTGGCGCGAACTTTCTCCGGCTACATCCCTATTGTGCTCTTGAAAAAGTTGTACGGGAATGGAGAAAAGCTGGTGCACCAACACACCGACTGGGGCCAAAACTGAAAGGCATAGAATTAGACTGCTTAGCATTTGCTGATGACATGGCACTAATTGCCCAAGATATCTCTGACGCGCAAAAGCAAATTGAACTACTACAAGAACAAGCGGCGAAAATTGGATTACAAATCTCGTTTGAAAAAACAAAATTTATGACTGACATCAAAACCGCATCAAATGAACTTCAAATTGGCAACAACAAAATCTTTCGAGTAAACGAATTTAAATATTTAGGTGAATGGATTACAGCAAACTGTAACGAAAGGAAAGCAATTGAATCGAGGCTTCAGAAAATGGAAACTGCTTTTCAATCAACAAAAAATATTTATAACAAAAAGAGTCTCTCCTGGAACTGCAAAATTCGCCACTATACAACTGTAATCAAACCTGAAGCTCTCTATGCTTCAGAGACACTCAATCTCCAACACAAAACACTAAAACACCAAGTAGAAGTGAAAGAACGTAAAATAATGAGAAAAATCCTTGAACCGAGAACAAAGGATGGTGTACATTATCCAAAGCCTTATACAGAAATATACAAAAAAAAGTTTCCAAAATCACAGACAATGCGAATGCGAAGAATCCAATTTATGGGACACATAGAAAGAATGGACCCGAACAGACTGACATACAAAATACAGTACATACTTTCTTAAAGAATAAGACTACTAGACCGAATTGGTATACATTTACAGAGAGAGACTTAAAGGAATTAGGATCACCAAACATACATGACCGGAAGGAAATGAGGAAAATCACTCAGACGCGGGGTTTCGAGGAGGAAGAGAAGAAGACTACACAACATCGATGGTCAGAGCAGCGCAAACAGACCCACTCGTTGCGAATGAAGGAATACTGGGCCAACAGGAAGGCTAGAAAGTGTTGATTTCGCGTGGTCCTAAGCGACCCATTCGCGAAGAAGAAGAAGAAGACACACATGTCATACGATGTTGGCATGTCAAATAACCCATTTGAATTCAGTAGGCCGAGTTCATGGCAAAATTAATCTCGGGAGTTTCCGCCAACACCAAGTTCCTAATTTCTCTACTAGAAAGCGCTATAGTGTTCAAGGAGCTTACATATCTAACATCTAACCTCCTTGACCTTCATAGTCAAGGAACAACGAAATTACACATGCAAGCTACCCTCTGGGTGTCAAATAGCAAAGCTTGCACCAGGCACCCGAGGCCATACGATATTATTATTATTACTGCGCTCAGTTGGTTAAGTTAGTTAGTTAATGAGGTTTCGAGGGCCGGAACTACGAGGTCATCTGCTCGCCAGTTGGTTAAATAGCAATAAAAGTATTTTAAAATGTTTGAACTTCACTTGGCGGCCATATTCGTTTTGTATTTTACAGGTTTTTGAAAGTTATATAGATTAACTTGTATTAGTGCCCTTTATCACTGTGTCAGGGGCAGATGACCTCGTAGTGCCGCCCCTTAAAACAACAATAACTTACTAACTAAATTTATCGATGTAAATTTCAGGGTGATATGAGTAATAGTTTCGGAGATATCGAATGCCCACGAAATATTTCGCACAGCCGCCATGTTGGATTGGTGAGACGTTAATAAAATTTGAAGGGCACGGTCGGGGTTGGCCGAAACAGTACCATGACCTTACTGAGTTTCATTGAAATCGCTCCAGCCATTTAGACGTTATTAGGGGGGGGGGCACACACACATACAGACACTCGGACAAAAGGTGATCTCATAAGCCTATTTTTTTTCATGAATGAAAATATCCTAAAAACAGAACCATCGAAGGCTAGTGATTTCCCTGCAGAAAAGCTGACGGAGTTGTTAAGGAACTTTACGCCCTCCACGTGAGATAGTTATTAATAAGAATTATGTAACCGCCTGAATACCATGAAATTAATTATTAAAGTTGTTCTTGGTTCATGTTTCAGGGATTAATCAACAAGTATCCCCTTCATCAGCAAATTGTAAAGCATTAACATACTGAAAATATAATAAAGCGTAACACTGAAATATGAAAGGTTATTTAACCTAATATGGTGCACAATATACAGGGTGATTACAAATGATTCATCGGGTTTCGGATGAATGTATTTCACAAAGTATTACATACAAAATAGTGAATGATACATTGCATGAAAAAGCAGATTTTCAAGTTTCTTACACATGATTACAAACGTTCTATGTGCTCTCCTTGTGTTACACGACACACTGTAGTTAAGCTCAGCCTATACACGTTTGAGCGTATCCCTGTCAATGTACACCAGCGCAGCAGTGATGCAATCCTGGAGTTCAGCAAATGTTGTCGGCAAAGGTGGTACGTACACACTGTCTTTCACGTATACCCAAAGAAAAAAAATCACAAACTGTCAGGTCAGGAGACATTGGGGGCCGTCTGAAGAGTGCCAAATCATCTGGAGAAAATCGTCCAATCCACCTATTTGGAAGTTCCTCGTTCAGATCGCGACGCTCTTCTCCATGCCAATGAGGTTGTTTTGTTGGAATATGAAGTGTGGTTTATTAGCTATCACTCTTGTAACATGTGTAGGTACGTCATATCCGTCACAGTTTTTCCAGGAAAAAAGTAGGGATCGTAAACGTTGCTATGTGACACAGCACAGAAGTCCTTTGGAGATTCTCTTTCAATCTCCACTGTAACATTGGGATTTACCATGCCCCATATGTTGGGGTACTGTCTTCGGAACGCACGCTGCACGGTAGTGACAGATTCTGTATTTTCATATTGCAGCACACAAAATGCTTTCTGTTGATTAGCAACCATTTTGCAAACTTATCACCCTGCCACCTGGTGAGTCACAATGAAACCAGCAGTGACATAAAGAAAACTTTAAAGCCAGTAGCGTAGCGTGAGGGAAATAATTGGGAAGACACAAATAAAAAGATAATAATGTTATTGGTTTTACGTCCCTTTTAACTACCCTGGCTTTTAGAGACGCACAAATAAAAAGAAATACTGCAGTAACACATTTTAAAGACAATCTTTAAAGTTTTAACTTAAATCTTACATACTACCGTAGCCTACCTATTCTCTTGGCCCCATGTAAAAGAACGAAGTTTGATGGATGAGCGTAACAATGTACAAATAATGCTGTCTGATAATTGCTTGCAGACAGGGGCGGTTCGACCTTGTACATCTAGGGGGGGGGGGGGGGTGAGAATTTAAAAAATGCCGACTGGCTGTTTAACATTGCCGACTATACGCTTAAAAACTGAGCAATGGGAGGCAAGGGGGAGGGGGGGGGGGGGGCGGTGGCTGTGGCAAACGATACACAAGGCAAATATACTTAATTAACGGCTTCCATTTAAAATGTATTTTATTAGTTCCAGAATTTTGAATAGCAGGAAAATTTGATAAATGAACAAAATAAGTGTTTAAATATTACAAGAATAAAAAAAAACTCTAGTTATCTTTCCAAATCTCTACTCTACGATGTTTTAACAAGAACCACTTCTCCACAATCTCCGTAATTTCAATATCGTCGACCTTATCTTTCGTTGAAAATAACATCATGAGGGAGTCTAAGCGGTCGTCACCCATCGATGTCCGCAAATGATTGAAAATGGGCTTCAACTTGCTGAAGGACCGTTCGGAAGAAGCAGAAGACACTGGGGATGTTAAAATTAGTTGATAACCACATGGGATAATCCTCTTAATTTAACAGCAACGTTTGTGATTTCTTTAAAAGATGAGCACTGTTTACTGGCATCAAGCAGGATTTCCAGCTCAGCCAGCACAAGCTCTTCATCTTGAAGGATGATTTTCGGGTGTGATTGCTTTATAGATCGGACGCGGTTGATGGTGCAAGTTTTTCTGTCAGCGGGTATCTTGAAAATTATGTGGAATGGCTCTAGTAAAGAAATTAGTTTTGTGAGTTTGTCTTGCACGCTTGTAGTAAATACATCCATAAGTATTCGGAACTCCTTTCTGTAGAATGTAAGGAAAGAAATTTCTGCTGTCGTTTCAGCGTGCGTGTCATACTTCTTTACAGGTCGCCGGGTCCTGTGGTCCTTTAAGAAGTCTTCCTCCGCATTTACTTGCATACTTTTCGCAAATGACGATGCACTCTTTATCAAAGCGTTCATCTTGCCATCGTCGTTAATATCTTCAAAAGATTTCAAAGCGCTCTGAATCAGCTGAATCGCGTCTACTACATTCAGCTCCACCGCTTCTAAAAGCTCGGTTACGATCTTAATTTTGAACATGATGTTTTTGGTAAAGTACATGTCGCAGATAAAATCAAAATCTAGAAGCTTTTTGTGCAAGCATGACGCAAAAGTTCGGGTTTTACTGTCAAATTCAGAATCGAATGAGGTTTTCATTATTTCCAATGCTGTGACTATCTCTTCAAAAGACGTAGAAACAGCTCTCACCGATTCGACGCGCGCAGTCCACCTTGTTTTTGATAAATTCTTAAGTTAAAGTGAATTTTCAATTTTATCCAGCTCTTTCTGCAAGCTTAAATGTCGTTTCGTGTCACCCGAAAAAAAAAGTACAATGCTTCAAGCATGAGTGTCAAAATACTCTCGGGTAAGCTCGCTAGCATTACAAGCTGTCTCTATGAAAATGTTTAACCTGTGAGCTTGGCATGGAACGTACGGAATATCTATTTTGTTATTGATGAGTAACATCTTTCCGCTCGGTTGCTGGATAGTTTTGTGGGAGTTATTTTGAAAATTGGGGACGGGAGTGAATCGGGCGGAAGTGGATCGGACGGAAGTGAAGACGCGCTACCATCTGGATGTACAATTGAAAATGTGTGTATTGGAAACAAGACAGTGTGTGTTCTGTAGCGCGAGAATGTTATGGCAATACAGTAGGCAGTGCATTTAGCAGGCACTGGTTTGACGAGCACAGTGGCAAATGTTTCACCGACTTTCATTTGTTATTGAGCAGTTTATGAAACTTCACGTTCAAGGTTGAATATCACATGGGGTAGGACAAAGACGACAAATGCAATTTAAGTAAGCGGCATTATTGTCAAGCTGTGGGTGAGTAGTCAAATATTAAATGCATAACAGAATGTTTTTATATGAGTGGAATAAAAGCTGTATTTTCATCATATGTGAGACTAGGTCATTTCATGATTGTAGGAAGCCTTGTTTTGATTGTTTACGACGAACTGTAAGTTATGAGAGCCTTGAGAATAATGAATGTTATAGTTACTGATGAATGTGCTCACAGTATTTGAGAGTACTGTCGACGTTGTGTGTCACATTGTTATCATGAATTATTAATATAAAAGGAAGGAAGGAAGCTTGTAGTTTTGCGTGTCCGTTAATCTCACGATCATGATCCACGGTAGGCTACCTCCCTTTTACGTGGAAAGCGAACCACAGGACATGGTATTTCAATTCGAAAATCTCACATGTATTGACCGGGAATCAAACCCGGTCTACCTTGGTGAGAGACTAACAGCTTGACTGCCGCGCCACAAATGTGACAGTAGCATATCTCCAATTCAATCTATACATTCATCATAGTACCAGTATGAAAATGGAGTGTAAATTAACATTTTAAGAATGTCCAAGCTGTGTAGTATACGAGTAGGATAACATGTCAGATGTTACACATCATATGCGACTACTGTAAGGCTCGTATCTTTTTTATTTCTAAGACACATACTCCATAACCACGGAAAGTGAAAGTAGGTTTAGAGCTGTATGTAAAGGGGGAAAAATATATAAAAATAACTAATTTTTTTAACAGTGAAAAAGTTTACTATAGTGAAAGCTTAGTTATACGACGTTTAGTTGTACGACGATCCCGTTTATACGACGAATTTAGCCTGTCCCTTCAGCAAAATAAGCTCAGTTATACGACACCTATCAGAGAAGTGCTGCTTTTGCAAGACGTTTTCCAGATCTAAACCGCATTAAGAGTGAGAATGAATGCCTTATATGATAAAGACAGGTCGAAGTAGGCACACATTAACTTATGCGACGCTCTCAACGACGTTTTTGGCCAGTACCCTCCATTGGACGTCGTATAACCGAGCTTTCACCGCAATAAAGCGCGAAAAATGAATGGCAAACGGAAAATATCGACCGGTCCTCTTGTCACTGTGTTTTAAAAGTTTTATTTAAATAAAAAAGATAGTTTAAAAGAGAACTTCCCCACCACCACAAAGGTCGACTTTTATGGATTTATCGGGCATTTTTTTTCTTGTTAACCCCATTAAACATAAACATGGCTGAAAATACGCATGTATTTATTGTATTATTATTACTTACGCTTGATTGGTACGCGATGCTCCATGATAATGTTCCATGCCGGCGAAAACTCACGTCCCACTGCCATTGTATTTGCACCTAGTTATCAATGTATGATGATGATAATTGTTGTGTTAAGGGGCCTAACATCTAGGTTATCGGCCCCTGATGGTTTGGGTGATCGCGAAGTTGAAGTTATCAATGTATAAGTTGCCGGTTCAGGAACGACTGCTTTCACTAATTCTCGGTGACCACTCCACTGACCATAGTGACCCCTTGAGGAACCTTGGAACTATAAACCTGTCAATTTTGTCACAATAGCGTGGATATCTGAGGACGCGCCGAGACCAGCGGTAGAAGGTCATTTAAGTTATGACTCATAACATTCCTCCGACTACATCTCAATGAGTTGGCTAGAGTTTGCCGACCATTCCTCTTGCCGCACTGGGCTATTGCCTGGCTGTACGAAATTATTGCAGCGTCCATTTCTGCCGACTGTCGGTAAAAATGCCGACTGTCAGTATTATAATTAGTTTTTTAAAAATCGGACCAAATCGTATATGGCCATGCCCCGTTTTTCTTTTTTAAATGCTGTTTTGGAAAATGTTACGACTTCTTCGGGATTTGCCGACTGTTGTCGTATTTGCCGACTGAGAAAATACCTGAGGGGGGTGAGACACCCCCCCCCCCCAACCCCCCCAGTCGAACCACCCCTGCTTGCAGACCATTGTTGCTACCCGACATGACAGTAGCTCCAGCATATGTCTATAGTTATTTAGTTATTGAGGTTTCGAGGGGCGGACTATTTTCTTATCTATTTTATATTCTTCCAGATTGAAAAATATGTGTGTATTGCCGTAGCTTCCTTCTATATATCAATGATATAACACAGAACGTTCATTCACATAAGGAAATTTTATTTGCGGACGATACAACACTCGTAATAAAAGGTGAAACTAAACAGGTCATACAGCAGTCTGCTGACTCCGTTACAGGAGAGTTAACCAAATGGTCACAAGATAATCGCCTCATAATCAAATATAAAAAAAACAGTATGTCTAAATTTCCACACTGTACAGAATAGGAATCCTGCGAAGCCCAATATAACATTAATTGGTCATCAAATAGAAAATAAATCAGAAACATAGTTTTTAGGACTATGGATACAACATGACTTGAAATGGAATAAACATATACAATATCTGAATACTAAACTGAAATCGATGTGCTTTGCGTTACGTATTTTGAAAACCTGCACTAGCATGCACACGTTAAGAAATACTTATTTTGCTTATTTCCATTCATACTTAAGATATGGGGTCATATTTTGGGGTATGTCGCCAGATGTACTAAGCACGTTTAGGATACAAAAGAGGGCGATTAGAATTATGGCAAATGTAAACACTAGAGAATCATGTAGACCTCTGTTTAAAGATTTAAACATTCTCCCTCTGCCCTGTATATATATCTTTGAAAGTATTATGTTTTGTAAAAAGAATTTAATGAATAAGGAAGTTTTTCTTAAAACAAACAATGATGTTCATAGGCATAACACACGACAAAATCAAAACATTCAAATTTCACACACACACACACTCACAAGCATATATCAAAAAATTCCTCTCGGCACGCCGGATGGCGGAGGTAGATTTCACCGGGAAAACTAGAGGATAGGCGAAAATAGGCAGAATATGCAGGTTTTCGTAGAAGGATCAGACTTCATTTATTGCGAGAAAGTATTTTACAATTGGCGCTTAATTAACTTAGCTTTTCGTTTTTTTATGCATATTTTTAACATTTTATTGTCTTATGGGGACAGTAACCTTCTCGTAATTTAGAGTCAATTTTCATACTTGTGGTCACACTGTCCTTATGCAAGGTTTCGACACTGATGTGTAATTTATCTAGCGGTCTGTTACTTCTTCACGCAAAATTTTATCTCCCGCAGAGATGTTGGTTGGTTCCTCAGTTCAGGGGCAGCGACAACGCGGTCATGTAGCCCCGTGTACTTTGAGTGTGTGTAGAATCTGTCTGATAAACGGTGTTAATTGTGATGGCTGTATTAGTCTGTAATTCTGGTAAGGACTGCGACGGTCAATGTCAAGTAGTACAGTAGTTCCTAATTTTGCTACCAATACTACCGTCAACGACACTTAGTTGTGAAATTGGCTACTAGATGCCACCGCAACCAGCTACTCGCAACGAACGTTGGAACTTCCCCTCCAAAGGAAGGCATACTGAGGGATTTTTAGAGTTTTTAGAAAATACGACTTCGGCCGGCTTTGAACCCACGACCTTGGGCATAGTTCAGCATGCTACCAGTTACCTCACCGAAGCCGCTTCCCACAGAGTCAGGTGGAAGAATGAATGTGATCTCGTGCAATGGTGTTGACATGGCAACATCTGATGGCTCATCCCTCATCAATTCAGTAGTGTTGTCATGGCAACGTCTGATGGCACTTGGCATTTTCTTTTATTCCGAAATCATTTTGCTCATCCATTGGAAAAAGGGAGGGTTATATCAAAAATTCTTTCAGACAAAACTTTTAGGTAATTATTAGGGGAATATTGTCCATTTTGTACGGTTTTGATATTGTGTCTATTAAGAGAGATATGATTAATGTTTCCCGAAAAACTCACTTTTTCTCACCCCTTTGGTCAATGGTTGGTGCTGTCAAAAAACTTTTCAAACATAAATTTTTGGACCTTATCCGACACATTGTATGAAATTTGAATGGATTCGATAGTTCAAATATTAAGAGAGTTATAGCGATATTTCACTTTTTAGAGAAAAAAAAGCCCCCCATTTTCACCCCCTTCGATCGATTGTGCCCATTAACGAACTCGACCGAGATTTTATAGGGATACATATTATGTAAAAAAATCAAAGTGATTGGTGCAAAATTGCGGTAGTTATCGTGTCCACAAGAAAGTGATATATGTATACAGGGTGTTACAAAAAGGTACGGCCAAACTTTCAGGAAACATTCCTCACACACAAAGAAAGAAAATATGATATGTGGACATGTGTCCGGAAACGCTTAATTTCCATGTTAGAGCTCATTTTATTACTTCTCTTCAAATCACATTAATCATGGAATGGAAACACACAGCAACAGAACGTACCAGCGTGACTTCAAACACTTTGTTACAGGAAATGTTCAAAATGTCCTCCGTTAGCGAGGATACATGCATCCACCCTCCGTCGCATAGAATCCCTGATGCGCTGATGCAGCCCTGGAGAATGGCGTATTGTATCACAGCCGTCCACAATACGAGCACGAAGAGTCTCTACATTTGGTACCGGGGTTGCGTAGACAAGAGCTTTCAAATGCCCCCATAAATGAAAGTCAAGAGGGTTGAGGTCAGGAGAGCGTGGAGGCCATGGAATTGGTCCGCCTCTACCAATCCATCGGTCACCGAATCTGTTGTTGAGAAGCGTACGAACACTTCGACTGAAATGTGCAGGAGCTCCATCGTGCATGAACCACATGTTGTGTCGTACTTGTAAAGGCACATGTTCTAGCAGCACAGGTAGAGTATCCGGTATGAAATCATGATAACGTGCTCCATTGAGCGTAGGTGGAAGAACATGGGGCCCAATCAAGACATCACCAACAATTCCTGCCCAAACGTTCACAGAAAATCTGTGTTGATGACGTGATTGCACAATTGCGTGCGGATTCTCGTCAGCCCACACATGTTGATTATGAAAATTTACAATTTGATCACGTTGGAATGACGTCTCATCCGTAAAGAGAACATTTGCACTGAAATGAGGATTGACACATTGTTGGATGAACCATTCGCAGAAGTGTACCCGTGGAGGCCAATCAGCTGCTGATAGTGCCTGCACACGCTGTACATGGTACGGGAACAACAGGTTCTCCCGTAGCACTCTCCATACAGTGACGTGGTCAACGTTACCTTGTACAGCAGCAACTTCTCTGACGCTGACATGAGGTTTATCGTCAACTGCACGAAGAATTGCCTCGTCCATTGCAGGTGTCCTCGTCGTTCTAGGTCTTCCCCAGTCGCGAGTCATAGGCTGGAATGTTCCGTGCTCCCTAAGACGCCGATCAATTGCTTCGAACGTCTTCCTGTCGGGACACCTTCGTTCTGGAAATCTGTCTCGATACAAACGTACCGCGCCACGGCTATTGCCTCGTGCTAATCCATACATCAAATGGGCATCTGCCAACTCCGCATTTGTAAACATTGCACTGACTGCAAAACCACGTTCGTGATGAACACTAACCAGTTGATGCTACGTACGTTTGTGCTTGATGCTCGTACTGTAGAGCAATGAGTCGCATGTCAACACAAGCACTGACGTCAAAATTACCTTCCTTCAAATGGGCCAACTGGCGGTGAATCGAGGAAGTACAGTACATACTAACGAAACTAAAATTAGCTCTAACATTACGTCAACATTACCTTCCTTCAAATGGGCCAACTGGCGGTGAATCGAGGAAGTACAGTACATACTAACGAAACTAAAATGAGCTCTAACATGGAAATTAGGCGTTTCCGGACACATGTCCACATAACATATTTTATTTCTTTGTGTGTGAGGAATGTTTCCTGAAAGTTTGGCCGTACCTTTTTGTAACATCCTGTATATATACATATATATATATATATATAAACTTTTGAGCTGACGGTGGTTGTGGGGTCTGGGGGATGTGAAACGTGAAGATATGTCGAAATTTTTCGGAAGTCGAAACATGGTACCCATTGCAATAGTTAGCTTTCTAATGAAATCTACCTAAAAGGAACTTATCACACAGGAGTTAAATTATACAATAAACTACCCCAGTATATAAAACTTGCCCCAAAAATAAAAACCTTTGATAGAATGTTGAAAGCTTATCTACAGTGCCATTGCTTTTACTCTGTAGTTGAATATCTTAGTGTATAGAAACGATGAAATCTATAATTATATTTTACTTTTCTATTTTAATTGTAATACCTAGCTGTAAGTTGTTGTATTTATAGAATTAAATTTTTATATTATGATAATAGAATAACGTGTAAATAGTTGTCCAATAAGATTGTATTTCTTAAGATCTTCCAAGATTAGTTTGTTAAAGATGTCTGATAACCTGCGTTATTGGGATGGCTGTATTAGTGTGTATAGTTGCAATTCGGATGAGGATTGGGAACGAGGAGGCCGTGGTCTCAATTTAAGAACTATCCCGGCTGTCACCTAGAGTAGAAATGGGAAACCACGGAAAACCAATTTGTACAACTTTCAAACCAACTATTCGCACTCAAAACTGAAAAAAACTGAAATGGGAACTAATTGAAGTTACAATAGCCTAGACCGATCAGGTCTCCTGCTACATTACCGCATATGTATACTTAATTTTGTCCCTTCTTTTTATAATACAGTATAGATATTGTCAAAGTCCCTTTTTTTTCACATTAACATTGCTTGAATATACACCTATTATTATCTAAATTTAATTTTATAATGTCTGCTTTGAGGTTTTGTGGGTATCTACCGACCTACCTAGAGATCTCGGGTTCGAATCCGGGACGGGGTAGATATTTTTGCTACCAGATTATCATTTTAAATTTTGTAAATATTGTCAATTCAAATTACAGTACAGTAAGTATGTAGTTAGTTTTAGTTGTAAGTATGAAGTTAATTTGTTTATTAGATATATGTCATTGTTCTATTAGACTGTGGTGTGTGAGTGTGTCTGGTGAGGGTTCATGTGAGTGGGCCTGGTGACAGACTGTTTTAGTGGTAGTATTTGTTGTTGGTGAAACTTTAGTATTTTTTTCGTTAGTAGAATTTTGGTATTTAATTGTTAGTAGAAGGTTAGTATTTTGTAGTAGAATTGCACTTTACTTATTCTGAAAGGGAGTAGCAGCCTTTCAGAATAAATCAATTCTTTACTAGTCTAATAGACGGTTAAGATATTGATAATATAAGCCTACTAGTGGCTACACTGCGTTCTGCTGCACGGCTGAAAGCAACGGGAAACTACAGCCGTAATGCTATTCCCGAGGATATGCACCTCTCTATGCATAATTACATGTGATGATGGCCTCCTCCCTTGTAAAATTTCAATCCGGAGGTAAACTAGTCCCCCGTTCGGATCTCCGGGTGGGGACTATTCGAGAGGGGGTTAACATCACAGAAGTGACAAACAGGAAATCTGATATTCTACGGATCGGAGCGTGGAATGTTAGAAGTCTGCTAGGAAGTGGAAAGTTAGAAAACCTAGAAAGGGAAATGGATAGGTTGAGGTTGGATTTGGTTGGGATTAGTGAAATGCGTTGGCCGAAGAACAGGACTTTTGATCAGGAGACTATAGGGTCATTAGCACTAAATCAAACAATGGCCAAGCAGGAGTTGGTCTCATATTGAGTAGGAAACTTGGACAGCGGGTGGAATATTATGAGCAATACAGTGAACGGATTATTGTAGCAAAAATCAATACTAAACCTACGTACTGTGCCCATTCAGCATGAAATATGCAAATCACAGTATGCCAGCAATGCTCAAATCGGGATATTCGGGGTTATGGTATGTTCTCCCACTCTGTGACTTACACATTTTGGATTAAATAGAGGATACACTTCCAAAATAATAAACAAAATCAACTACTACTATAAAACATTTAATTACTCAAATATATGGCGCTACAACAAATTAAACAAATAAAATACTGACCCATTTATTCTCACTTGTTCAGAGTGAACAAGGAATACATAATAACACAAAGGTTAAATCATAATAAATGGTTCCTCATAAACCCAAACTCATATTACTTTTCACTTCCATATAGTGTTCTTTTAAAATTCAATAAAATCAAGAGCTCCAAATGACTCGATACTTTTTATATACACTGTGTTATTCTTTTACAACACATCACTTCCTATTATATGAGTATCTTATCATTAAAAATATATATAATTCTTATTAGAGTACTGTTACTCATTTACTTAAATTTTTGGGCTTTCACAATGTTCTTCGATTACCATCTCTCTCAAGTCAACAATTCACTACCGTGATTGGGAAACATTTGCGCACCCCCGAGTTACAGAAGACTACTTGAACACGTCAAAAATTAAGATCACTCCCGGAATCTAATTGTCTTCACTAAACTCGTGAATCACTACATTATATAACATTACATTAGGGATATATCATTATTTGTCTTAAAAGACCATTATCTCATAAGAAAGTAACGATCTGAACTTGCAAGCGGTAATATTCATCTAAAAGAACCTCGGTTCGAAGACCGGGTCGTTAAAACAAACTCTAAACACTCTTGTGTAATATAACTTCCAACAGACGGCTCTCCAGACCTACCACAACACGTCAATAGTAAGGGTCTGGCCTCGGCCATTTAGCGTGATTTATTGCCGGGAGCAGGAACTTCAATGGTCTCGCCCACACGAGAAGAGCTACCCTCAGCTATACACAGCTGTTTCTTAAATGCAGTTCTTTGAACAGGCAAGGCTTTCATTCTACTTATTTTAACAACATATTGAGGTTCACAAGATCTATTCTCTTAAACTCGGCATTTATTAATTATGAAGTGTCCTCATTGGCGGGTAAGAATAATTCAATACAACGACAATTATTTAGGGGCTTCAACTTAGACGAATCTGGGTCCGATTCTTTTAAATGCCTCGGGAACCATATCCCATACTGGAGGACTTATAACATTCGCGACTTTGGGCGGCCTTTGCCTTGAACCTGCGCTCATAATACAATAAATATTTCGCACCCTTTTACAATACAAAACACACATGGCCTCGTGATCACATCACTATTTAGAGGACTTACCTTAGCTCAATTACCACGACCAACTGCCCCTCATAATTAGTGTTACTGAGTCTTTAACGCATTCCTAGCGTGACAAATTACTTCAATGCGCTACATGGCGCTTATATTTTATTGCCAAGTTGCCTTCAATGAACTGATAATTCAAAATCAACATTTGATCTACATCTCAATTATACATTAATCCTCTCCCGTGACAATAATCGCTATATCTTAAGAACCTGTGTTCATAACATGTATTTATTCATTTAAAGGAGCTCATAAGCTACCACTTTTCTATAATTCAACACAATCTTCATTCAATTATATAATTGTTATTATTATTATTACGCTTGCTTTCACATATTTAAATCATTTATCAAATACACTGATATTTTATTTCATACATTACCCCCCAAGGGATTTATTTATTTCACATAATTATTTTATACTTTCTCAATTTTAATCGTTCAGATCGCGCTATTATTCTGTTATTTGTTATTAAAAAACATCCCTATTCTTTCGTTCTCAGGTGGATTGTACGCAAATCTTCCCAACACATAACATAATGAAATGGTTACTCACATGATATTACGGGCACCGACCGAATTCTCCAGCGATGTTTCATTTTTGCCCACTCAATGTGTTTAAGCCATCTTCATTAATTCCATTTCACACAATGACACTTCTTGATACACATACACATTATTTACCTTAAACACTGGTAACATATTGAATACAATTTTGTATTATTTTATCATACACTAATAAATTCACTGCTTGCCACGGTGGGTGAGTGGTTATAGTGTCGGACTACCAACCCCAAGATTGCAGGTTCGCCCCTGGCCATGGTAAGTGATTTTTTAAGGCGAAAAAAAAAATCACGATACTCATGTCATACGTTGTTGGCATGTTAAAGAACCCATTTGAATTCAGTAGGCCGTGTTCAATGGCAAAATTAATCTCGGGATTTTCCGCCAACACAAAGTTCCTCCATTTTCTACTTGAAAGCGCTGTAGTAGTGTCAAGGAGTTTAGATATCTAACCTCCTTGACTTTCATAGCGTTCAAAGGAACGACGAAATTCGACATGCAAGCTACCCTCTGGGTGTCAATTAACAAAGCTTGCACCAGGCACCCGAGGCCATACGATATTATTATTATTATTAATAAATTCACTAAAAATTATTGCACTAAAACAAATTTTACTATATTTACATTACACTGCTTTTAATCACTGGGGCTTTGATTTTTGCCTTACACGCGTGATTTCTTTCTTCCCCGTATCCAAGGGTTGACACTCATAGACGTCGGCTCCCTATCTGGCAAGATGATGAAAGTCTCAATCAATCTACCCCTCCCTGGAACGGCTATTCTTCAGATCCGGTTTCCTGACTATCGGCTTCTATTTTTATTAGCTCGAAGTCGTTTCTTTCTAGACACTATTTAGTTTGCCTAGATAAAGTCTGTCCTGTTTACGGCCTCTCGAATACTTTATCGGTGACCTATGATTCCCTAGCATCTACTGCTATTCCTTCAATTCGTAGCTTATTGCTTGTTACTGTTCGCTTGTCTCCTATAGACAACGTCTTGGATTAAATTCTCACTTCTTATTATTCTGTGCTCTAGTTCCTATCTTTTCGGTACACTAGGCGTTACTTATTTCGTCCGACCCTGATCGGGATCCTTAACTTTGCTAGAAATGTTTGTTTCACTATCGTTGGTACTTCAAACCGTTACGATACTTTCTGTCGTTTAACTGAACTGTTATTTGAAGACCTATCACCTGTTCTTTAAGTTCGCAGCCTAACTTTGACTGTAATACGGAACTTTCACTATAAAGACTGACGCTTGCTGAACTAAATCCTGTTCTAGGATTTTACTAAGTCTTCACACGGCGATACTATGATGATACTTCTCGGCCACTCCCCTACGGGTGCTCGTTGGTGATACAGCGTATCACGAGATCTCTAGGTCTAGTAAGTACTGCATGATTTGCCTGGCTCTGCCAGGGCTTTTATACAAATCGGCGACAAAAAGATAAAATCCTCGTCTTTTTCATAACTAACTTTTGAAGCAATAGTCGCACACTTTTGAAAATTACATCTCTGGACAGCCCGTTTTCTAAACGTAAACTGACTTCTTTGCACGTGAAAATCGATCGTACAATTCCGAGATATTAAATAAAATTTGCTCTTCAGATACGTGGGTGTTGCAGTTGATTTTTAATCCCTACCACCTCGGGTCTCGGGGAACTTTTAACTACGTCATGCTGCATTTGCACTTTTTTCCTGTGCAATTATTATAACATCTTTCCCCACACAAAAATCTCTATTCCAAAATGATTCACAATGATGTATTTCTTTTGTTAATTATACTCTCGCAAATGGCTCAAATCTAATTATTCTTCCTCTTGCACAACTGCGAGGATGCCATTTTATTGCTGCGTAAGATCAATTTCCGAAACCTCTTCTCGCTCATACAGAGCGGAAAGTTTTTAATTCTATTTATAGCCATGATCGGCTCCCTATCGGTGCGTCACGCATGATAACATTTCCTGGGGCCACCTGGACTCTTATTCTTGCACAACATTATACCAGTCCTCTTGCATAAAATCTTTCCAAGTCATTCTAAGGACTGTATTTTTCCTTCCTTCTTTTACCAATAAATGATGGATTCGGCGCTTGAACCAACAGTACATGGGTTCAGTACACCACAGTGGTACAAGTCTATATGCCTACCAGTCAAGCTGATGATGAGGATGTTGAAAAGGTCTACGAAGAAGTAGATGACATTCTGAGGTATATCAAAGGTGATGAAAAAGTTATAGTAATGGGAGATTGGAATGCTGTGGTAGGAAAAGGGAGAGAAGAGAAGATAGTAGGAGATTTCGGATTAGGTGAAAGGAATGATCGAGGAAGCAGGCTGATGGAATTCTGCACCGAACATGAGTTGGTCATAGCTAACACCTTATTCAATAACCACAATAGAAGAATATACACATGGATGAGACCAGGAGATACAGGGCGTTACCAAATCGACTTCATTATGGTCAAGCAGAGGTTTCGAAACCAGATTTTGGATTGTAAAACATATCCTGGTGCTGACATAAACTCTGACCACAATCTGGTTGTAATGAAATGCAGATTAAAGTTGAAGAAACTGAAGAAAAGTCAAAAGCCAAAAAGGTGGGCAATAGACAGACTGAATGTAAAAGATGTAAACGAAAGATTCAAGAAGAGTATAAAGGAAGGACTAATCAAAACCCCTAAACAAACTTTAATTGCAGACGAATGGGCACTTTTGAAGAATGAAATAACAAAATCCGCAGAAGAAAATATTGGTAGGAAAGAAAGAATAGGTAGAAAACCGTGGATCACTCAGGATATACTCGAATTGATGGATGAAAGGCGGAGACACAAGAATGTAAGAGATGAAGAGGGGAAAGCAGAATACAGACGTCTGAGAAATTAGGTTAACAAGAAGTGCAAGGAAGCGAAAGAAGAATGGTTGAAAGAGAAATGTTCAGGTATAGAAAAGTGTCTGAAATTAGGAAAAGTAGACACAGCTTATCGAAGTATTAAGAATACTTTTGGGGAAAAGAAGACTAAGTGCTGTAATATTAGGGACACAAATGGAAAGCCTCTAACAGATAGGGAAGAACAGGTTGAGAGATGGAAGGCTTACATTGAGTGCTGGTATAAGGGAAAGGAGATTGAGAATCATGTAATGGAAAGGGAGGAGGAAATTGATGAGGATGCAAAAGGAGATTTAATATTGAGATCAGAATTTGACAGAGCATTAGAGGACTTAGGCAGGAACAAAGCACCAGGCATAGATAATATACCGATTGAGTTGCTACGCTGCATAGGAGATGAAGGTCTGATCAGGTTATTTCACTTGGTGTGTAGGATTTATGAAACAGGTGAGGTACCCCCTGATTTCAAGAAGAATGTTATCATCCCTATACCAAAGAAAGTGGGAGCTGACAGATGTGAAGATTACCGTACAATCAGCTTGATTACTCATGCTTCAAAGATCCTGTCTAGAATAATTTACAAGAGGATTGAAAGCCAGATAGAAACGGAGTTGGGTGAAGACCAGTTTGGTTTCAGGAGAAATGTAGGAACAAGGGAAGCTGTACTAAGTCTTAGGCTGATTTTGGAAGGTAGAATAAGGAAAGATAAGAGAACGTTCATGGCATTTGTAGACTTAGAAAAGGCTTTTGATAACGTTGATTGGACTAAATTGTTTGACATTTTGAAATCTATTGGAATAAAGTTCAGGGATAGGTGGGTGATATACAATCTATACAGAAACCAGACAGCAGTCATTCGAGCTGAAGGATATGAGAGAGAAGCTGGTATTATGAAAGGTGTAAGGCAAGGCTGCAACTTATCACCCATACTTTTCAATCTTTACATTGAACAAGCAATGAAGAAAATTGGAGAAAAATTTAAAGTGGGAGTGAAGATTCAAGGAGAAATAATTTCAACTCTGAGATTTGCTGATGACATCGTCACCTTGGCCGACAAGCCTGAGGATTTGAATGAGTTTTTGAATGGTATGGATTCCGTCTTACGGAAGGACTTCATGATGAAAATTAATAAATTTAAAACAAAAATACTGGAATTCAGCCGAAATAAATCAGAAACCTCTATGGAGATCAAATTGGCAGGTG
Organism: Meconema thalassinum; assembly: GCA_946902985.2. Lineage (NCBI taxonomy): Eukaryota > Metazoa > Arthropoda > Insecta > Orthoptera > Tettigoniidae > Meconema > Meconema thalassinum. The sequence continues at coordinate 217,757,610 of OX336396.1, forward strand.
AAAAGCTGAAGGAAGTAGGAGACTTCTGTTACTTAGGAAGCAGAATAACCAGTGATGGACGAAGCAAAGAGGATATAAAAAGTAGGTTGGCTCAGGCAAGGAAAGCCTTTCTACAAAAAAGGTATCTGTTGACATCGAATATAGATTTAGGTATTAGGAAGTCATTTTTGAAAGCCTTTGTCTGTAGCGTGGCGCTCTATGGAAGTGAAACTTGGACTATTGGTGCAGCAGAAAAGAGGAGAATTGAGGCATTTGAAATGTGGTGTTACAGGAGAATGATGAAGATCAGATGGCTAGATAGGGTTACAAACGAAGAGGTATTAAGGCGAGTGGGAGAGGAGAGATGTTTCTGGCGACTGCTAACGAAGAGAAGAGATAGGTTGGTAGGACACATACTAAGACACCCAGGAATAGCAAGCTTAGTTATGGAAGGAAGGGTCGAGGACAAGAACTGTAGGGGTAGACCAAGGTTGGAATATGTTAAACAGATTGCCTCGGATGTAGGGTGTGGTAGCTATGTAGAGATGAAACGATTAGCTCAGGACAGGGAGGCATGGAGAACTGCATCAAACCAGTCAAAAGACTGAAGACTCAAACAACAACAACAACAACAGATCTGTTATTATTATAAGTTATAAATAGTTATAGTAGGCCTATTAGTATTACTGTATTTACCTATTAGTACTTTTATTTTATAGATGTAAATTCTGACGTGTCCTATATCAAAAATGTATTGTATACATGTATTTGATCAAATGGAATTAATAAAACTATCTATCTATCTATCTATAGCCTGTGCACTTATAGGGCTATCTAATGATACATCGAAGAAACCTACAAATATTTCTCAACTCTCGAGTTACATACATATTGCACAATTACACTTAATTGAGAGCTTTGAAGGACTCGTCGGTATTCTCATTTGCCTGAATGGCCACAAATTCACATGACGAAAGCTCTTCTGCAATCCTATCCCTTACTGCATTAGTGACAGATTGCATAAACATTTTGGATGTCTGGAGACGTACCTTCAAAATCAGAGCTGCCTTCTTTCATAAATGATTCTTCTATTGCCAGAAAATCGAGGGTTTCTAAATAATTGCCCTTATTAAGAGATTCGTGGTCTTCTCTGTGGCCTCTAAAGGCAAGTTCTTGCCCGAGATGGCACACCATCTATTAGGCGACCCATTATTCGCCTATTTCGAGTTACATTTTCATTATATTTCACAGCTGCTAATCGCGTTGTTTTCACTAAAATTGCTCAATTCTATTTCTTGCTAGCATGTGAAACATCTCTGCATTATTAATGTGTTTCCTGGTCCCTGAATGTTTTAGAGTTTTGCCTCAATTTTTTTATTGTTGTGATAGCCGTACGAGTCCATGGTTCTTCGCCCCAAACATCAAACAGTAATAACAATGAAGTGACTTTGTGTTATTTTTTTTGGTCATGTGCCCTCCTGAGAGGCCGAGTGCAGGTATTTCTAGTCGACGCCCGTGGGCGACCTGCATGCCGGGATGAGAGATGCAATGGTTGAAGATGGATGAAACTGGGCAAGGATGTGGAAGGAAGCGGCCGTGGCCTGTCAGAAGGTACCATCACAGCATTTGCCTAGTGTTGAAAATGGGAGAAACCACGGAAAACCATTTCAAGGGCGGCCGGCGGTGGGGATCGAACTTACGCATCTACCGAGTCATCAGAGAGCTTGGCCTCATGACCTAACACTGCACTTTAGCGAGCGTAGCCACCGCTGTCGGTACTTTGTATGCTGAGAACCACATAACCATCTATATTTCGAATGGCAACTACTTTTAAGTTTTCTTGCAACTTTGCCATCTTTTTGGGACAAATCCAACTGAGGGAATTTTATTTTAGATTTTAGTTTCAACTTTTGTGCAAATGTTAATGATGATTGTGTTACTATGAAGAAATCTTACAGAATCAAAAGTTACATGGTTCATGTCAACTAATAGCTCATCACTTCCCATGGTTAAAATAACCAAAAACTAAGGCACAGTCAAGACCGACTACAATAAATCAGACCGCTATGCCACTATCGATAGAGTAGAAAATGGCGGAAATCGTAGGGGAATTGGAGAGGGGATATGGGTTGTTTACATTCGGTGAACCAATGTTTAAGTGAGTCTGCTGCCAGAATTTCGTTCAAATATCGCATATCTCAAGTTATTTCGTGCTGTTATTTATTGTAATAGTGTACCTTACGTAGTGTAGTGCACTGTGGATAATTATAAATTCCGGTAATACGTATTGTGAGAAGTATTGCCTGTTCATTGTGATATTTCAAGCTTAGTCTCCAATAAGAAATATTCACCAGGATAGTTTTCGAAGTTAAAAGAGTTGTATGTGTTCAGCGTTTCGAACCTAAGTTTGTGGTTAGAGAATATCTATTCCCAGCTGAAAATGGTGAACACATTCGTGACCCCAGGAAAATTCCCAAACTAACCCCTGATGCCATTCCGACAATTTTACCAAGTCAATCGTCCTACCACACAACTGCACTTCCCAAAGACAGGAAAAATCCGGAAGAGCGATTGCAAAATGTGTAACGAAGAGATGACATTTCGCTGAGTGGTGTGAACAGGATACAATTTCTACTTTCGATATCTTTCGAAGTAAGCAGGTGGCTCATTTCACTGTGATAATGATAGATGATTGTGTCCTGTTTGTTAAAGAAGATGATGGTAGTTTTAATGACATATCATCAGTGTCAGTGTTTTTTCAAGTGTCAAGTTCTTTAAGTGTAAATGTATTCTATAAGAATTTTTGTGTGCCTGTGGAGAAATTTAAGTGGCAGTCTGATGGAAGCAGGTTTGTTTTTGTATGTAAAACATTAATAAGGTAGAATGTATGTCCGCTACTGCCTGGCCGAAAATTACTGCTAGTACCACATGCAAGGGGGTCTGGGGTGTAAGCCCCAGGTTAGGTTTGTTTTTGTATGTAAACCATTAGGCTTAATTTAAGATAGAATTTATGTCTGCCACTGTCTGGCCGAAAATTACTGCTAGTACTGAACCACAAGCAAGGGGGTCTGGCGTAAGCCCCAGGTTAGGTTTGTTTTTGTATGTAAAGCCTTAATGACCCAATTGATTTGCCTTCCTCAGGAATTCTATACACATCAAATTTGAAGAATGACAAGTTGATAATACAGTAAATGTTCATTTTAAGGAGTTTGTAACAGTCAATTGTGTCTTATTGGGAAATGCTATTTGAAATAAAGTTGGAACTAGTTCAAGATGTGGCTCTCTCCGCTCAAAACAAACAACACACGTCTGTGTTTACTGTATACGTGGGGTTGGCAATATCTTATTTGTCAAATAAGCCACGCCTACAATGGCCCACACAACTGAAACTTCACTAGCCTATATAAGCTAGGCCTAAGTCGTGTTATAAATCGGGATACAAAATCACTGTTAATAAGAAAAAAGTGGGATACAAAATCACTGTTGTTAAAAAAAGACAATCATCGGGACACGTTAGGCTGTAACCATCGTTAAAAACCATTGTTCTGGACACGTTAGGCTGTAACCATTGTCAAAATCCATTGGATTGGACAAATCGAAGGTTAGAATGGTTGGGTGTTGGTGCGGTATAGCACCGTAATGTTGAGGTTGGCAGGATGAGGTTAATGATGGTTGATGTGAATAATGGTATCCACAGCTGGAAATTCGCCTATATAAGTCGTGATGCTATTTGGGCTGGTTGGGTCGCAGACAGCGGAGGAGGAAGCATCTATTAAAACATAATTCAATGGGTAGCAGTGAATGAAGGTAGAACGCGCGATAATATTCTCTACAATACATGAATTAGCCAAAATACCTTATGAAACGCTGGGAAATAAATCAAGGAGCGATGTCTGTGACCCACCCGGCCATCCCAAATAGGCACACGACTTATATAGCGAAAATTACAGCTGTCAGCGCCATTATTCTCATCGATCGTTATTAAAACAGTACCATGACAGTACTGCCAACCTCGCGCTTACGGTACTATGAAAAACAAAGAAGCGCCCAATTCAGTCGCTAGTGCGCATCATTCGTGCGCACCACTCAATTCATAGATAGTGCGCCCAATTGAATTGTTTATTGATCATGGATTGTGGAAATTGCCTCTGAAAGGCCGCACTTGCCCCGACCTTTTAACCTTCGTTTTGTCCAATCCAATGGTTTTTCATAATGGTTACAGCCTAACGCGCCCAGATCAATGGTTTTGAGTCGACCGTGCCCCGCCAGCTGGGTCAAAGGCCTCAGCTGTCCCCGACCTTCTAACCTTCGTTTTGTTCTATCCAATGGTTTTTGTCAAAGGTTACAGCCTAACGCGCCCAGATCAATGAGTTTTGGCAATGGTTACAGCCTAACACGTCCCGATGAATATATTTTTTTGATCAACAGTGATTTTGTGCCTCACTTCTTTTTATCAACAGTGATTTTGTATATCACATGTTGGCATCAATGTGTGTGCCTCGCTGCGTGCCTGCAGAGTTCATCTGGTTGACAGTTAAACGAGATGAAAGTGCTGTCGAAAATCACGTCTGGTTTTTAGAATAGCAAGAAATAAAACACATACAGGGTATTTATATTTACTTGGGCCGATAACCTAGATGTTAGGCCCCTTATAACTACAATTATCATCATCATCATCATCATATATTTGCTTGGCAAGGACATTCTCGCTCACGCGCTCCGCCAGTGACGCCTCAGTTGCCGGCTGCCGCGTGTGCGTATGTACGGCAGAATACCGTGCTTAAAATCAGTATCTTGTATTTCTACTCACCATGCTTACAGTAAATGCTGAAAATGTTTCCCATCCGCTGCCAAATATAATGGGCATCTACTAAAGAAGTTTACGGTTATTCCGGTTAATTTCGCTTCACTAAGGAAATAACGACCTCTACGTCTATTTTTATCGTTTACTGAACCTGTACGTTTGAATCTCTTAGCCAGTTGTTTTATTGTGATTGTGTATAGTGCTGTAATACCTTATGTGAAATATTCGTTACTTGAACGTGTATATCTGCACAATACGTAGCATTTTCAGGGAGACCTATTCCTATAAATCGGACAATACAACAAGTGGCTAATTTGAGATTCAAACGTACAGGTTCAGTAAACAATAAAAATAGACGTTAAGTTCATTATTTTCTTAATGAAGAAACCGGATTAACCGTAAACTTCATAAGGAGATGCCGATTATGTTTGGCAGCGGATGGGGAACGTTTTCAGCATCTACTGTAAACATAGTGAGTAAAAATACATGATACTGATTTTAAGCACCGTATTCTGCCGTACATACGCGCGCAGCCGGCAACTGAGCAGCCACTGGCAAAGCGCGTGAGCGAGAATGTCCTTGCCAAGCAAATATAAAGACCCTGTATTTACGAATTTTAGCACATATATGAGGTTCAGTAGTGACCAGGGTTCGTAATTTCAATACGTAATATCGCCCAGAACATGAAACGAGGACACGGTATGTAAAAGCCACATTCATGTCTGCTGCAAGTGTATAAACCGCGTTCCATTTGACTCCCGTAGTGCACTGGCATTGCTCATGACGTAGATAGCCTACATACGTATTGAGCGTATTTCAATGGCCTTCTCAGTGTGCACTAGCTACGCGTCTTGGTGATATGTACCGTACCAACTCAAGAGCCCAATGGTACACTGGGGCGAAACGCTAGCAACTTGTTTGAATTAGCCCTTAGCCTCCAATAATAAAAAGCCTGCCCAATAGCCTCTGGGAGCTGTACGCCCTGCAGTTGCTATGTTTGCCGCAAGAGACGCTGCATTACCCCCTACATGATCAGTTCAGTTGGCGGTATTTATACACATTTTGTATGCACGAATCAAGTTATATTACTGAAATAAGTCCATTGTATTACGATGGTATACTCTTGCGTGCCGTTTTGTAAACAAGGCTCTAGAAATAATGTTCCTGGAACTAGTTTTCACGAATTTCCTAGTCCAGAGCCAACTAGAAAATTATGGATTAAAGCAATAAGACGAGGTATGTAGCCTACGCTGACCATGCGATTGAAATTAGAAATTAGGTGATCTTGTATTATTGCTCCAGTTCTGATGATGATACCTGACCTTCTCGTTGTCGCCCCCAGAGATCCATGTTAGAATCCAGGCTCTGCCAAGAAATTTAATTCTGTTCCGAGGGCTGGAACGGGGTACACTCAGCTTCATGAGGTAAAACTGAGAAGGGGTGGGTTAGATTCCCATCTCATCCTTCCTGAACAGGTTTTCCGTAGCTTCCCACTTCTACTCCAGGCAAATGCCGGGATGGTTCCTAACTTAAGGTCACCTTCCAAATCATCACCGGAATTACAAATGCGCACGCCGCAATGACACAGGGTAGTAGACACGGGGCAAAATAATCAAATTTCTATAACGAGAGCTGCAATGGCCTATATTGGAGGGTATTTGGTACGAGCTGTCGAGTCCGCCTCGTTGCGTAGTGGCTAGCATTCTTGGCTGTCACTGCGCAGGCCCGAGTTCGATTCCTGGTTCTGAGGGCTGGAACGAGGTACACTCAGCCTCATTAGGCAAACCTAAGAAGAGGCGGGTTCGATTCCTTCCTCAGCTATTCTGGAAGGGTTTCCCACTTCTATGCCAGGCAAATGCCGGGATGGTACCGGTACCTAATTTAAGGCCATGGCCACTTCCTACCCAAATTTTATCTCAATTACAAATACACACACTATTACAGACATTACAGTGACACAGGTTATCAGACAAATTCTACACACACTCAAGACCACGGGGCTACATGACCACGATGTCGCAACGTCACTATAGAAACAACAATAACAACGAGCTGAAGACCATAGCCTCCCTATATCATGTCAAGAGTGCTTGATAAAATTAATAGTATTCCGAGTTAGTTATTTTTAAAGTGACGGAACAGCGAGGTCAAGTGCTGGTGTATTCTTTGAATACACGGTACCTGAGATATAATTTTTATTGCTCTTTGCATGTTCATTTCTTCCTTCCTCTTTGTCAAACACCAACAGTGATCATCTGTTTTCTCCTTGTTGGGCATATCTCTTATGTCTTCATAAGTCTGTTCTAGATATATAACTTCTGTGACCCACCTAGCGTCACCTCGCAGCGAATCTCTGAAGCTCCTCAACTTTTCCTGGTGCTAGAGGACTTACTTATCCATTTGGCCACCAGATCCTGTTACCATCGCCAGCTATTTTCTCTTGGAGCAAGAGGACTACGTCTACTTCTTTACTCACCATGCTGCGCTAGTATCATCTGTTATCAACTCTTAGAAGATCAGCTCAGCAAGAGATTAATTTTCTGTTTTAAAGTTGGTAATGTTTATATGTTCTCCTTTTGTCTCCTACCCCCCACTCTTTTCCCCTTCTTGGTCCCTCCGTGCTCCGTTGAGCAGCTCTCACTTCTTAGTCTGCAGTTGACTCGGTCAGTCAAAGCTCCGCTCGAGCTAGCCTCCTCAAACCAAGAGGCACACCCTCTTCTACGCCATGTTGGCTAAGTAGTCATCAACGGAAACTTCGACTTCAACATGAAATCAAGATAAGTACCATTTTAAAAGTTTTAACCTCATCTTCATGGTTTTAACTTCCACGTGCTTTTAATTATAATTTATAGACAGTGTGAAATTATTTACTTTGGGGCAAAAATCATTCTTCGTGGGATTTGCCATGTTGAGCTTTTGCTTGTATAAGCCAACCTTACTAAAAAAGAGCTTTTCTTAAGCTATTCAAATGAGAAATCTTCTCGCTACGTGGGATATTATCTAATACCCGCTGTCTATAATTATAAAGCTAATTCCTCCGTTGGATTTTCTCAACCCCATTTTTCTGCTAAGGTCGTTCTGGAACCTTCGAGATCTTGTACTCTATCTGCGAGTCTTGCCGTCAAGTGTTTTTCGCTCACTTGGGACAATGATATTTAAAATGAGGAATCTTCCTTACAAATTTTTGCAATAGCTAACTTTCTTCCACCGCTGGAACCTCTGGAACATTCTATGGCGCATTTAATTGTAAATCACAACTTTTTCAAGAAATAGACTCTCACCTATATAGTGCAATCAGTTATTTCCATAATTGCAATAACTTTCTTTTTCATAAACTTTAGTGTTTCTACAGTGAACTTTGCATCCATCTTCATAGACTACAGTGATAAACAGTGCTTGCTCCACGTTTCTACCGCGTCGCGATCGTCCGGTTATATTAAATACGGCCATGAACATTGATCCTATATCCCAATGATCTTTCCTCAACCTTCTACTAACCACCATTATTAATAAAATTGAAACTTTTCTATAAGGTGTCACTCACGAAGTGCCCTTCCAACTTTGCTAGTTTAACATTAATTAAATTCTGCATAATTGCTTGTGTGATACAAGTTTTAAATCACATTGTTCCTTTCCTATAATCAGGGAAAACATTTCTTTAAACTCTTGAGCGAGTCATGTTCAGGTTTCACGAAATGGAAACTGTCCCATTTGGCGAGTGATTCCTGCTCAAACTTGGGAAGTCTAGAACTTTCCTTTTCATTTTCTCCAGGTTTCACAGTAAGTGACCTGCCCTCTTTTGTATAATTCTCATATAGTAATTCTGTACAAATATAAGAAGTTGTAGGAACTTCTATCTTATTTTTCATGTTGTTATTATTGTTATTTTCAAAGTTGTCACTTTCTCTAGAACATTCTCTCCAGAATTTCTTAAGGTGCACTCTTTGTACTCCAATTCACGTTCAAGCTTTAATTATTTCATTGTTCATTAGTTTAAATCTTATAAAGATTTTAGAAACATGTAAGGTTTGAAACCTTGTAAATTGTCAATTGCCTGGAGCAACCGTTTAATGTTGAGAGGTCTGCGACCCTATTTGTTAAAAAGTTCAAATGAACTATGTTTGTCAAAATTATATTGCATAATTGTTAATTTACTCAAACTTCTTCTAATTGTAAAATAAATGAATCGTTTCCCTTCGCTTTTTCATTTACGAATATAAAGTTTAGGCAAAATCCTGTCTTCCTTGACTCTCCTCACTCAATGATATTAAAATCATTAATAGAGCTTTCACCATTTGTTGCATTTGAGCAAGAACTCTTAATTTTCACCTCACTAAAGTTCTTCTTAGCGTTAATAGCTAATTCTAATTGGCCAGTAAGGCAAGTAAAGCTCGCTAAGCCAGCTACCTGCTTGTGGAGACCCTCTCCGAAAACTTATGGTCAGTTTTCTAAAAGATAAGTGTTTCTTTTTGTCTAAACTTTTAGCCGGCTCCTCGCTGAGTAAAAGCTTAGCCATTTTCCAATGCAACCATTGGTTCATTTACCAAGATTACCCAATAAGGCATACTCTTTTATCATTTTCCTTTTTAGAGACACTTGGTCGCCCTTACAGGAACTCCATAATTTTGGAAATTGAAAATACCAAACCTGAGTTAAATCATTGGCATTCTTCGAATTACTTTGTAAAACCTAATTTCTTTGAGAAGACATACAGTAAATTTGTTCCTCTCAGTCTTGCCAGACCAGCACTCTTCCCCATAGTAGTTTTATATATGCTTGAGAGGGATTATACGAAAGCCACTCTCTTGCAAACAGCCCAAGTTCTATCTGTGTTTCTCGTCAGCTTAGACCAAGTCCTTACTCATTTTAGGTATCCGAAAGCGGATTTTCGGTGGCAACCACCTTTAAGTGTGTTTAAATCTAAACTTATTAATTTTGTGGGACTCTCCTCCTATTTTTCTATCCTTCTTTTCCAATCTAAAATCTGCTTCCTTCTCTTAATCATCTTCCCTTGGTGGGTGGGTTATTCCTCAGCCAATAAACTACCCAAAATTTGGTGCCGAAACCCGGGAGAGCCCATTTTTTCTTTTCTCTTTTTAAAATAGTGTCATTTGACAATACTTTACATATTTCTAATATCTGTGTTGAATATTTCAGCTATAACCACATCGTGCAAAGCCTGTGAACGGGAAAGAGGCCGCTCCTGTCTCCTATGGTGTGTCCCATTCTTTCTACTCATTCGCTGCTGCCAGCTTGACAGCATTTCCAAGGTTCCACAGTTTCGTGAGTTACATTTTCATTTACCTTCTTTAATATGGCTCCCACTGATAAGGATAAGGATGAAAAACTTACTTCTAAACGAGCATCCTATAAAGGGCAAATTACCCGATTCAGAAGGTACATAAAAGAATTAGATCCCTCAGACGCGCAATTAGATTTGTTGAAACATCGTGTAAAGGATTTTGAACGTTCTTATGAAAACCACTGTAACATTCAAACTGAAATAGAAACTTGCATGCTCAATCAAACAGAAGATCGTGTCGAAGTAGAAAACTTATATTACGAAGGCATAGGTTCTGCTTTCAAAATAATACGCCAACTCGAAGAGGAGCAGAAAAAGGACGCTTCTGTTCTTGGTTCCCTTCACGAACCCCAAACTTCTTTCCGTGAGGGAACTCACAAGCCCAAACCTACTTTACCGAAAATTGATTTACCCCATTTTTCTGGAGATGAATCTGCTTGGGATTCTTTCTATGAGTTATTTTGCTCCCTTGTTCATGACAATGAAGACATTCAAGTCATTTACAAGTTTCATTACTTGAGATCTATCCTTCGAGGTCAAGCTTTGCAGTTAGTTGAAGCACTTCCTCTGCGTGCCGAAAACTACCCCATTGCCTTTAATTTATTAAAAGAAAGATATGGAAATTTACGTTTACGTATTCAACGCCATATGAAGGCTCTATTTAACCTACCTGCGTCACAGCACAATGACGTCACTAGTTTGCGTTCTTTAATTGACACTACCCAACTCCATGTTAAAGCTTTGTCCCAATTAGATCAACCTACTGAACATTGGGATACTTTCCTAATACATTTAGTAGTCTCTAAAGTTGATGCTGCTACCCTCAAAGCTTGGGAAATTGAACTTTCTAAAGAAGACGACTACTCTTACGAGCATTTAGTCACTTTCATAAACGCTAGATGCCAACTTTTAACCACCCTAGCTAATCAAAGTGAACCTTCATCTCCTAGTTCCAAATTCGAATTAATGTCCATCAAATCCAAAAGTGAACGCTCAGCGTCCAATACCCAAAAACCCGGGTCCAGCTCATCCAAATTCAAATCAAACTCCACTGGTTACCCAACTAGGTCTAGTGAACGTCGTGTTGCTAGCTCTATTGTTTTAAACACGCAAAGCGAACCTCGCAAAAGTTTAAACGAACCTGTAAAGTGCATACTTTGTAAAGATCCCCATGCCCTATACCTTTGCAAATCTTTTAAAGAAATGTCAGTCGATGACAGACGAAAATTAGTCGCTCAAAACAAACATTGTTTCAACTGCCTAGCGCCCACGCATTCTGCTTCTAACTGTAAGTCCACAAGACTTAGCTACCATTGTGAAAAGGCTCATCATACTCTGCTACATCGTCATGATCAGGCAAGGTCATCGACAGCATCTACTTCGCCGAAAAATGATAGTGCTAACAATTCTAATGCTTCATCTTATATTCAAAATGCCAAGTCCATTCGCAGTGCTCAAGTATTGTTGTCTACTGTCCAAATCGAAGTTCAGGATAACTTTGGCAACTGGGTCCGTGCACGCGGTCTTCTAGACTCAGCGGCAACTCATGATTTTGTGTCCAATTCCTTGATTAGAAAACTAGGCCTACCTGTAAACCCCTCTTCTATCAACGTGTCGGGCATCAACAGCTCAAAATCGCAAGCTTTACAATTCTCAAAGCTAACTATAAGAGATACTTGTCATAGAAACAACTTTCTCAAACTTAATTGTCTAATTCTTAATAGTATTGGGGAAGACACTCCAAGTCACTCTGTGGATATTTCAGGGTTAAACATTCCCTCGCATTTAAGGCTAGCCGATCCTTGTTTTAATATGCAGAAACCTATTGACATACTCTTTAGTGCCAATGTTTTCTGGAATTGCCTACGTAAACAGGTTCGTAAGTTATCCTCAAACGTGGTCGCCAGAGACACTAATTTTGGATGGATCGTCACAGGGCAACTTCCCCATTATTCTCCTCAACCCGCATCGCAATGTTACTTCTCCAATACTGACCTGGAACAGTTCTGGAGGCTTGGAAATGTCGATTCTCCTAATGTAACCTCTTCAGAAAATGAATTCTGTGAGCAACTTTTTTTGAACACCACCACTCGTTCTTCTGATGGCCGGTTCGTCGTTCAAATGCCAAGATTACATAATCCTCCTAAACTTATCAACTCTCAGCCTAAAGCTCGAAAAGCTCTTTTCGCCATCGAGAGCAAATTCAAAAAGGAACCTCTTGTTAAACAACAGTACACTGATTTCATGGATGAGTATGAAAGCTTAGATCATATGGAAGTTGTTAACAAATCTGATGATGAATTGCACCCCCCAATTGAAACGGTTTATTTAAATCATCATCCCGTGTGGAAAAACCCTCTTGTAAAAGATAAAATTCGAGTTGTTTTCAATGGTTCATCACCCGACGTTAATGGCAACAGCCTTAACGACACTCTTTATTCTGGTCCTGCTATTCAATCAGATTTATCTGCTATACTCTTAAACTTTCGATTATTTCCCATAGCTGTCATAGCCGACATAAAACAGATGTACCGTCAAGTGTTAATTCAACCAGAACAACGAGATCTTCAAAGAATCTTGTGGCGTGATGAAACCAGTAAGCCCATTAAGGTATTTCGCTTGAAAACGGTTACTTATGGCTTAAAACCCTCTGCTTTCCTTGCTATCCGATCCCTACACTTGCTAGCCTCTCAAGATGGTCATTTATTTAACCCCAAAGCCTCTGAAGCACTAACTACGTTATTCTATGTTGACGATTATTTGCAATCCTTCCCTTCTTTGGAGGAAGCTTCTTTTGTATCTTTAGAACTTCAGGCATTACTAAGGAATGGAGGTTTCCCACTCCATAAGTGGAACTCCAACTCCCCTGAGTTTCTCGCTCAGTTTCCCATCGAAGACGTAGATCCTTCTTCTGTCGAAATTTGTGGTAACTCCTAATCTATAAAAACTCTAGGAGTTCACTGGTGCACTAGCACTGACACTCTTATCTATAAAGTTTCGCTCGCAGAAGAGCTTCCTAATACAAAAAGACGAATTCTCTCTGAAATTGCAAAAATTTTTGATCCACTTCAATTCCTTGCCCCAGTTATCGTTATAGCCAAACTCTTCATGCAAGAGCTGTGGTCGCTTAAATGTGAATGGGATGACACTGTCCCTCGTTCTTTTCTTAATCGTTGGCTCTCGTTTCGCAGCAATTTGCTGGATCTTTCCCTTATTGAAATTCCCAGGAATTTAATCAGCTCTCATTCTAATGCATCTTTTTTCCTTCATGTGTTCGCGGACAGTTCCGAAAAAGCTTAAGGTTGCTGTGCATATTTAGTTTATCACGATTCACTCTATGGATCTCTAGTTTCCAACCTTGTTTGTGCCAAATCGAAGGTCGCTCCTCTTAAAACTATCACTTTGCCTAGGCTCGAACTGTGCGCTGCACTCATGGCTGCAGAACTTGTCAAGAAATTACGGGAAGTATTAAAGGTCGAATTCTCGCAAATCTATCTCTGGAGCGATTCCATGATCGCCCTTTCTTGGATCGCCAAGAACCCCTCTCACTGGCAAACTTTCGTTGCAAACAGGGTTTCCAAAATTCAAACTCTTTCTTCTGGATGTCAATGGAGGCATGTTCCCAGTGCGGATAATCCAGCCGATATTATCTCTCGTGGTTGTTTACCCTCTCAATTGGCAGCTTCCCAATTGTATTGGCATGGGCCCTCGTGGCTAATCGAAGGATCTTCCTCATGGCCTTCTAAACCCCCAGCTACAAACTCCAACTTGCCTGACGCTAAAGTACCTCTACCCATTGCTTCGTGTCTTGTTTCCAACGCTTCTCATACTTTGTTGTCCCGCTATTCTTCTTTTCATAAATTACTACGGATTGTCGCCTATCTCCTTAGATGGAAATATCTTGTGGTTGACCATCCTCTTCTCCCTAAACCACACCTTACCAATCATGAATTGAATCTCGCTACCGTTAAGGTTTTACAACTGACACAGCAAGAAGCCTTTTCTTCTGAATTGTCTTTGCTTTCTTCTAAAAGAGATCTTCCCAAATCCAGCCGTCTTCGTGCTTTAGCCCCGTTTCTTGATGACCATGGGTTACTTAGGGTAGGTGGAAGGCTCTCGCAATCTTTACTCTCTGAAGACAAAAAGCATCCCGTTATTTTGCCTTCTAAACATCACGTAACTTCCTTAATTATACGTGACTTTCATTACCGTAATCTTCATGTTGGTACACGTACTCTGCTTTGCCTCTTAAGAGAAAAGTACTGGATTATAAATGGAATTCATGAAGTTTCTTCTGTAATTCATATGTGCATTCCTTGTTTCAAAGCGAAACCTAAAATCAATACTCAATTAATGAGCGATCTGCCCTCTTTTCGTTCTTCTCCTATACGCCCATTTGCTTTAACTGGCGTGGACTATATGGGTCCGTTCCAATATCAACGAAACTCTCCTGAAGCTAAACGCAAATTGTTTGGTAAGCTTTATGTTTCTCTCTTTGTTTGCATGGTTACCGGCGCAATCCACTTGGAACTAGTAACGAATGCTTCTACTTCTTATTTTTTATCAGCTGTCTCTCTTTTCACCGCTAGGCGTGGTGTTCCTTCTGAGATGTTCTCTGATAACGCTTCCACCTTTCAGGGCGCAGCTTCCCTATGGAAGAAAGCTCTCACTTCCTCTCCTGCCATGGAACAAATCTCTAATTTTTCTTATTCAAAAGGTTTCAAATGGCGCTTCATACCTCCTTACGCTCCGCATCATGGTGGTAGGTGGGAATCTTGCGTAAAGCTCACTAAACGTCATTTAAGAAAAGTCTTAGGTAATCGAATTCTGACTTACGAAGAATTCAATTCACTGTCTGTTCTGATTGAAGGTGTTGTTAACTCTCGCCCTTTAACTCCACTTTCCAATGACCCTGATGACCTACTTCCACTCACCCCTGGTCACTTCCTTATCGGCACTTCTCTTTCTGCCCCTCCTCCTCTTCCCAATTCTTACAGGGATTTTAATTTACCTATTGTTTGGCGTAAACTTGAAGCCCTCCGTAATTCTTTTTGGAAGAGATGGAACTTGGAATATTTAACTTCCTTGCAACGGAGGCAGAAGTGGTTTCTTTCCAGTCCCGACATTAAAGTGGGGGACTTGGTCTTGGTTAGGGATGTTTCTCCCCCTCTAGTCTGGACTTCCGGTAGAGTGACTAAGTGTTACCCTGGAAGAGAAGGGAGAGTCAGGGTGGTCAGAGTCTTGACCATTAACGGTTCGATTACAAGACCCCTGTCTTTGATCGCTCCTCTTCCCTTAAATGTGTAACTGTTTATTTGCTCTCTGTTGGTGTTTCACCCAGTATGGTGTATTCTTTGAATACACGGTACCTGAGATATAATTTTTATTGCTCTTTGCATGTTCATTTCTTCCTTCCTCTTTGTCAAACACCAACAGTGATCATCTGTTTTCTCCTTGTTGGGCATATCTCTTATGTCTTCATAAGTCTGTTCTAGATATATAACTTCTGTGACCCACCTAGCGTCACCTCGCAGCGAATCTCTGAAGCTCCTCAACTTTTCCTGGTGCTAGAGGACTTACTTATCCATTTGGCCACCAGATCCTGTTACCATCGCCAGCTATTTTCTCTTGGAGCAAGAGGACTACGTCTACTTCTTTACTCACCATGCTGCGCTAGTATCATTTGTTATCAACTCTTAGAAGATCAGCTCAGCAAGAGATTAATTTTCTGTTTTAAAGTTGGTAATGTTTATATGTTCTCCTTTTGTCTCCTACCCCCCACTCTTTTCCCCTTCTTGGTCCCTCCGTGCTCCGTTGAGCAGCTCTCACTTCTTAGTCTGCAGTTGACTCGGTCAGTCAAAGCTCCGCTCGAGCTAGCCTCCTCAAACCAAGAGGCACACCCTCTTCTACGCCATGTTGGCTAAGTAGTCATCAACGGAAACTTCGACTTCAACATGAAATCAAGATAAGTACCATTTTAAAAGTTTTAACCTCATCTTCATGGTTTTAACTTCCACGTGCTTTTAATTATAATTTATAGACAGTGTGAAATTATTTACTTTGGGGCAAAAATCATTCTTCGTGGGATTTGCCATGTTGAGCTTTTGCTTGTATAAGCCAACCTTACTAAAAAAGAGCTTTTCTTAAGCTATTCAAATGAGAAATCTTCTCGCTACGTGGGATATTATCTAATACCCGCTGTCTATAATTATAAAGCTAGTTCCTCCGTTGGATTTTCTCAACCCCATTTTTCTGCTAAGGTCGTTCTGGAACCTTCGAGATCTTGTACTCTATCTGCGAGTCTTGCCGTCAAGTGTTTTTCGCTCACTTGGGACAATGATATTTAAAATGAGGAATCTTCCTTACAAATTTTTGCAATAGCTAACTTTCTTCCACCGCTGGAACCTCTGGAACATTCTATGGCGCATTTAATTGTAAATCACAACTTTTTCAAGAAATAGACTCTCACCTATATAGTGCAATCAGTTATTTCCATAATTGCAATAACTTTCTTTTTCATAAACTTTAGTGTTTCTACAGTGAACTTTGCATCCATCTTCATAGACTACAGTGATAAACAGTGCTTGCTCCACGTTTCTACCGCGTCGCGATCGTCCGGTTATATTAAATACGGCCATGAACATTGATCCTATATCCCAATGATCTTTCCTCAACTTTCTACTAACCACCATTATTAATAAAATTGAAACTTTTCTATAAGGTGTCACTCACGAAGTGCCCTTCCAACTTTGCTAGTTTAACATTAATTAAATTCTGCATAATTGCTTGTGTGATACAAGTTTTAAATCGCATTGTTCCTTTCCTATAATCAGGGAAAACATTTCTTTAAACTCTTGAGCGAGTCATGTTCAGGTTTCACGAAATGGAAACTGTCCCATTTGGCGAGTGATTCCTGTTCAAACTTGGGAAGTCTAGAACTTTCCTTTTCATTTTCTCCAGGTTTCACAGTAAGTGACCTGCCCTCTTTTGTATAATTCTCATATAGTAATTCTGTACAAATATAAGAAGTTGTAGGAACTTCTATCTTATTTTTCATGTTGTTATTATTGTTATTTTCAAAGTTGTCACTTTCTCTAGAACATTCTCTCCAGAATTTCTTAAGGTGCACTCTTTGTACTCCAATTCACGTTCAAGCTTTAATTATTTCATTGTTCATTAGTTTAAATCTTATAAAGATTTTAGAAACATGTAAGGTTTGAAACCTTGTAAATTGTCAATTGCCTGGAGCAACCGTTTAATGTTGAGAGGTCTGCGACCCTATTTGTTAAAAAGTTCAAATGAACTATGTTTGTCAAAATTATATTGCATAATTGTTAATTTACTCAAACTTCTTCTAATTGTAAAATAAATGAATCGTTTCCCTTCGCTTTTTCATTTACGAATATAAAGTTTAGGCAAAATCCTGTCTTCCTTGACTCTCCTCACTCAATGATATTAAAATCATTAATAGAGCTTTCACCATTTGTTGCATTTGAGCAAGAACTCTTAATTTTCACCTCACTAAAGTTCTTCTTAGCGTTAATAGCTAATTCTAATTGGCCAGTAAGGCAAGTAAAGCTCGCTAAGCCAGCTACCTGCTTGTGGAGACCCTCTCCGAAAACTTATGGTCAGTTTTCTAAAAGATAAGTGTTTCTTTTTGTCTAAACTTTTAGCCGGCTCCTCGCTGAGTAAAAGCTTAGCCATTTTCCAATGCAACCATTGGTTCATTTACCAAGATTACCCAATAAGGCATACTCTTTTATCATTTTCCTTTTTAGAGACACTTGGTCGCCCTTACAGGAACTCCATAATTTTGGAAATTGAAAATACCAAACCTGAGTTAAATCATTGGCATTCTTCGAATTACTTTGTAAAACCTAATTTCTTTGAGAAGACATACAGTAAATTTGTTCCTCTCAGTCTTGCCAGACCAGCACTCTTCCCCATAGTAGTTTTATATATACTTGAGAGGGATTATACGAAAGCCACTCTCTTGCAAACAGCCCAAGTTCTATCTGTGTTTCTCGTCAGCTTAGACCAAGTCCTTACTCATTTTAGGTATCCGAAAGCGGATTTTCGGTGGCAACCACCTTTAAGTGTGTTTAAATCTAAACTTATTAATTTTGTGGGACTCTCCTCCTATTTTTCTATCCTTCTTTTCCAATCCAAAATCTGCTTCCTTCTCTTAATCATCTTCCCTTGGTGGGTGGGTTATTCCTCAGCCAATAAACTACCCAAGTGCCCCTTGCTGTCAAGAGCCCATCTCCAGTAATGTCACTAATTTAAAATTCAAAGACAGAGGGAGAGGTGGTCTCCGGTATCTTAAGTCAGGTTTTGTTCCCTGGAAGAAGTAACGGACGAAATAATATCGGTTACGCTGAGCAGTCCAGGAATAGCATGAACATTAACTAGAATACTGTTGCCACATGTTGCTAAAAATCATATTCTACAGTGTGGAGTAAGTGATTATCCTGAGGAACTGAGCAGGATAAAATTGCAAATGTTTCTGCATCCATCTGTCACTAACTACACCAGTGACATGAGACTACGTCTTGAGAAGAAAAACAAATTATGAAAATAAAGAAAGAATCACAAAAATTAAGAAAAGAATTTCCTTTTCACTGAAACTCTATGGTACTCTGGTAAAAATATCCAGTGCAACCATCTACTGACAGAACCGTACCTTACTCTTGTAAGCCTACATACCAGACAGTTGTGCGTGCTATTTAATAATGGAAATCCGCAGTTGAAACTAACTCCAAGTAGTAAAAGATGAACATCTCTTATATTTTACTGCAATCTACTCAACAATGTGTATTCATGTACTGTAAATGTAGTGAATAGGTATATTTGTGCTATTTTAGCTTGCGATAGCAATGCTATTACATGTAAATGTTAGGTGGGTACTCAGCGCTGCAGTGGTCAATACGAGCACTGCTAGGAGGACAGTGTTCATGCAGAGAACGCCATGATTGTGTAGGCTTTATATTAGTGGAGGCTAAGGTTAGCCGGACCATTTAATAATAATTTGTGTTAAAATAGAGAATGTTATCGATCGTTCTACTTTCATTCAGTGCTACCATTCTATTTTAGACCTCCTCGTGTAATGGATAGCGTTCTTGACTGTCGTCCCGGAGGTCCGGAATTGATTCCCGGCTCTGCCAAGAAATTTAATTCTCGTGTGAGGGCTGGAACAGGGTGCACTCAGCCTCATGAAGCAACTGAGTAGAGGAGGGTTCGATTCCCACCTCAGCCATCCTGGAAGTGGTTTCCCCACTTCTACTCCAGGCAAATGCCAGGATGGTTCCTAACTTAAGGCCATGGCCGCCTCTTTCCCACTATAATCACCAATTTACAAACACATTAGTCCAGCCATAACAATAACACAGGTTATCACACAAATACATAGGGCTACAAGACCACGATCTCGTAGCCCCTAATATAAGCAACTACAATTTCTATTTGCATTCTTGTAAATCCATTTAACTTAGAAGTATTTGCATTTTTTAAATATTTTGTGTTATCTCTGCTTTATTTATGACTGTATTTTTAGCTACTGTTTGTTCGTGTTGCTTGTAGCGAAGTACATCAGGGTTTCATATTGAATGTGTGCCTTATTACATCAAATCCTGTCATTTCTGGTGGAATTTAATCAATTATGCGAAAGTTTGTCTTTGAATTTACCGCTATTTCGATGGCGACATGCCCGCCGGCATCAACAACTGTTCCCCTACGATTGCCGCCATCTTTGTTTTGATGTTGTGGTCTGAGATATTGTAGTCGGTCTTGGCACAGTAAATACAGAATCACAAAACGTTCACCACATCGCCAAAGAAAAGACATGTCTACTATGCTCACGGCTGGCAGTGTGGAGGAGCATGGAGAGGATGGCGGCACGCGCGCGATCTTGCACGCTTTAATGAGAAGACAGGGGAGACATCCTCCAAAGTGTCTATCTGCCTCGTTATTCGTACGCAGAATGCAAGCGGTGAATCGTTTAAATCATGAAAATTACTATTATGGCTTAAGAACTTGGAAGAAAAACAACATTACAATAAATAATAATATAACGTGTCATTTGTTACGTAAATTTGGACAGACAGTGTCTACCTTGTCCATCCTGACGCTACGCTACTGTTTAAAGCAAGTCGTTCGATTGTTTATTGGTACAGATGGTTGGGCATTATATATTTGAAGCTATAAGACGTCAAAACCCTATGAATCATTTGTAATCTCCCTGTATATAGGTTGTAAAAATTAAAATATAGAACAAAATGAAATAATTGGTGACGGTGATAGTATTCAGCCTGCAGTTGCTAATGAAGATGAATGAAAACCAGTAGACAGTGCATTCACAGTCCCGTATTGAGCAAAGGTCAATAGCTTGAGTTGACAGACGTGGAAATTTCAATACTTCACCATTCCGTGTATAATCAAAGAAGACATTTATGCTTAAAGATCCATAAGCCAATCAAAGCGGCATCAACTAAAAGAACACGACGTGGTAGAAAAATACTTCTTTTGGCAAGACAAATCATTTTCTAATCGAAACTTTGACTTAACCTCAAACATATACTTTGAGCTAACCTCATTGCCTCATTTTTCCCTCACAATGGTATCCTCATCTTGTCGTGGTGTGGGGACTTGAGAGTTCAAATGATCCTGCGAGCTATGCCGGCAGGAGCGTAAGCTCCTGGTAGGACCACCCATGCCGGACAGGTCAAAGGTGATGGGCCAGACTAATAGGGATACCCTGGTCCTCCAGGTTGGGAGTTGGGCGTAGGGTTAACAACCCTACCCTGTAAAAAAAATTCAATGTTACGGATAGCTTACAAGTGCCTCGGAATGCTGATCACCCGATGACGAACCGGCAAAGAAAACGGTTCATGAGAAGTTAAAAGTTAGTTAAAGTTAATTCCTGCCGCTCCTTCCGGAGCATAGGGCCTTGGAGAAATTTCTCCACGCAGTACGGTTCCTGGCCATTCTCTTCACTTGACTCCAGTTCTTGTCCATCTATGCAATTTCATTTTCGATCGTCCTCTTCTAGGTCTTCTTAGGTCGACCTCGCTTCCTGGCGCCTTGAGGATTCCAGTCTAGCGCCGCCCTCTCAATAGCTCCGTCCGGCTTCCTTAGTGTGTGACCAATCCAGCGCCATTTCCTCTCCTTGATCTGGATGCTAATCGGTTGTTGATTGGTGATGGTCCAAAGATCTTCATTTGAGATTATGTCCGGCCACCTCACGTTCATGATGCGACGCAGACATCTGTTAATGAACAACAAGAAATACGATGGAAAGGCCAAGGAATGATAGCGTGAGGGGAACATATACTGATGTACAGTGGAGGAAACACCGGGTATGGTGGTACAGGCTTTCTTATAAAAAAAAGTCCTCTCGGCACGCCGGAAGGCGGAGGTAGATTTCACCGGACAAACTTGGGGATAGGCGAAAATAGGCAGAATATGCAGGTTTTCGTAGAAGGATCAGACCTCATTTATTGCGAGAAGGTATTTTATAATTGGAGCTTAATTAACTTTGTTTTTCGTCATTTTATGCTTATTTTAAACATTTTATTGTCTTATGGGAACGGTAACCTTCTTGTCATTTGGGGTCCATTTTTATACTTGTGGTCACACTGTCCTTATGCAAGGTTTCGACACTGATGTGTAACTATGTAACGGTCTGTTACTTCTTCACGCAAAATTATATCTCCCGCAGAGATTTTGGTTGGTTCCTCAGTTTAGGGGCTGCGACAACGCGGTCATGTAACCCCGTGTACTTAGGGATGGCTGTATTAGTCTGTAATTCAGGTAAGGACTGCAGACGGTCAATTTCAAGCAGTAGTTCCTAATGTTGCTACCAGGTACTACCGTCAACGACACCTACCTGTGAACTTGGCTACTAGATGCCACCGCAGCCAGCAACTCGCAACGAACGTTGGAACTTCCCCTCCAATGGAAAGCATACTGAGGAATTTTTAGCGCTCTTAGAAAATCCGACGACTTCGGCCGGCTTTGAACTCGCGACCTTGGGCATAGACATTCAGCATGCTTGCTACCAGTTACGTCACCGAAGCCGCTTCACACTTAGTCAGATGGAATTCTGAATATGATCTCGTGCAAGTGCGTTATCTTGGCAACGTCTGATGGCTCATCCCTCATCAATTTAGTAGTGTTGCCATGGCAACCACTGATAGCTCTTGTCATTTTCTTATAATTCCGAAATAATTTTTCTCATCCCTTGGCATAATGGTGGGTCATATCAAAAAAATTTCAGACAAAATTTTAGGTAATTATTAGGGGAATATTGTCCATTTTGTACGGTTTTGATATTGTGCCTATTAAGAGAGATATGATTAATGTTTCCCGAAAAAAACACTTCTTCCCACCCTTTTGGTCAATGGTTGGTGCTATAAAAAAAACTCTTCAAACATAAATTTTTGGGCTTTATCCGACACATAGTATGAACGTTGAACGGATTCGATATTTCACATATTAAGAGAGTTATAGCAATATTTCACTTTTTCGAAAAAAAAAGCCCCCCATTTTCAACCCCTTCGACCGATTTAGCCCAGTAACGAACTCGACCGAGATTTTATAGGTATACATATTCGGTAAAATATTCAAAGTGATTGGTGCAAAATTACGGCAGTTATCGTGTCCACAAGAAACTGATATGCATATATATATATATACACATATACATACATAAATTATATATAAACTTTTCAACTGACGATGGTTTTGGGGTCTGGGGGATGTGAAACGCGAAGATATGTCGAAATTTTCCGGAAGTCGAAACATGGTACCCTTTGCAATAGTTAGCTTTCTAATGAAATCTACCTCTGGTTGGTTCCTCAGTTTAGGGGCTGCGACAACGCGGTCATCTAACCCCGTGTACTTTGGGTGAGTGTAGAATCTGTCTGATAAACGGTGTGAATTGTAATGGCTGTAGTAGTCTTAATTCAGGTAAGGACTGCAGACGGTCAATTTCAAGCAGTAGTTCCTAATGTTGCTACCAGGTACTACCGTCAACGACACCTAGCTGTGAACTTGGCTACTAGATGCCACCCCAACCAGCAACTCGCAACGAACGTTGGAACTTCCCCTCCAAAGGAAAGCATACTGAGGGATTTTAGCTCTCTTAGAAAATCCAACGACTTCGGCCGGCTTTGAAACCGCGACCTTGGGCATAGACATTCTTCATGCTACCAGTTACGTCACCGAAGCCGCTTCCCACTTAGACGAAAATACTGAATCTGATCTCGTGCAAGTGCGTTGTCATGGCAACGTCTGATGGCTCATCCCTCATCAATTTAGTAGTGTTGCCATGGCAACCTCTGATAGCTCTTGGCATTTTCTTATAATTCCGAAATCATTTTTCTCATCCCTTGGCATAATGGTGGGTCATATCAAAAATTCTTTCAGACAAAAGTTTTAGGTAATTATTAGGGGAATATTGTCCATTTCGTACGGTTTTGATATTGTGCCTATTAAGAGAGATATGATTAATGTTTCCCGAAAAACCCACTTTTTCCCACCCCTTTGGTCAATGGTTGGTGATATAAAAAAACTCTTCAAACATAATTTTTTGGGCTTTATCCGACAGTATGAACGTTGAACGGATTCGATTTTTCACATATTAAGAGAGTTATAGCAATATTTCACTTTTTCGAAAAAAAAAGCCCCCCATTTTCACCCCTTCTGCCAATTTAGCCCAGTAACGAACTCGACCGAGATTATATATATATATATATATATATACTTTTGAACTGACGGTGGTTTTGGGGTCTGGGGGATGTGAAACGCGAAGATATGTCGAAATTTTCCGGAAGTCGAAACATGGTAGCCTACCCATTGCAATAGTTAGCTTTCTAATGAAATCTACCTCTGGTTGGTTCCTCAGTTTAGGGGCTGCGACAGCGCGGTCATCTAACCCCGTGTACTTTGGGTGAGTGTAGAATCTGTCTGATAAACGGTGTGAATTTTAATGGATGTATTAGTCTGTTATTCAGGTAAGGACTGCAGACGGTCAGTTTCAAGCAGTAGTTCCTAATGTTGCTACCAGGTACTACCGTCAATGACACCTAGCTGTGAACTTGGCTACTAGATGCCACCCCAACCAGCAACTCGTAACGAACGTTGGAACTTCCCCTCCTAAGGAAAGCATACTGAGGGATTTTAGCGCTCTTAGTAAATCCGACGACTTCGGCCGGCTTTGAAACCGTGACCTTGGGCATAGACATTCTGCATGCTACCAGTTACGTCACCGAAGCCGCTTCCAACTTAGTCAGATGTCAAAGTCAACCCCTGGCACCATCCGGCCCATGACGGGCTAAGGCCGACCAAGCGACTGCTGCCCAGCCATCTGGCCTGCAGATATTGGGGTGACGCGTGATCAGCGCGTCGGGTCCCCTCGGCCGTTAATAATGGTATTCGTGATCGGGGTGCTGTCTTATTGTCAGACAACTACTCAATTGTCCTCACGAGGCTGAGTGCACCCCGTTCCAACCCTCACGTCAGTTTTAAAATCCCTGACGGAGCCGGGGATCGAACCCGGGGCCTCCGGGTGAGAGGCAGGCACGCTACCCCAACACCACGGGGCCGGCTTAGTCAGATGGAAATACTGAATCTGATCTCGTGCAAGTGCGTTGTCATGGCAACGGCTCATCCCTCATCAATTTAGTAGTGTTGCCATGGCAACCTCTGATAGCTCTTGGCATTTTCTTATAATTCCGAAATCATTTTTCTCATCCCTTGGCGTAATGGTGGGTCATATCAAAAATTCTTTCAGACAAAAGTTTTAGGTAATTATTAGGGGAATATTGTCCATTTTGTACGGTTTTGATATTGTGCCTATTAAGAGAGATATGATTAATGTTTCCCGAAAAACCCACTTTCTTCCACCCCTTTGGTCAATGGTTGGTGCTATCAAAAAACTTATTTGACATACATTGTTGGCACTTATCCGACACATATTATGAACTTTGAATGGATTCGATATTTCACGTATTAAGAGAGTTATAGCGAAATTTCAATTTTTCGAAAAAAGCCCCCCATTTTCACCCCCCTCGACCGATTTTACCCTTTAACGAACTCGACCGTGATTTTATAGGGATACATATTATGTAAAAAATTCAAAGTGATTGAACTTTTGAACAGACGGTGGTTTTGGGGTCTGGGGGATGTGAAACGCGAAGATATGTCGAAATTTTCCTGAAGTCGAAACATGGGACCCATTGCAATAGTTAGCTTTCTAATGAAATCTACCTAAAAAAGTCTGTTAAGTCAAGTGTAATAAACTTTAATGCTATAAATGAAAAGATGTGTTCAGTGCGACTACGAGCAAAGTTTTTTAACATCACCATGTTCTGTGTCTATGCCCCCACAGAAGAGGCAGAAGAAGAAGAAGAAGAAGAGAAGGATAACTTCTACACTAAGTTGGAGAAGGAGGTCAACAAAGTACAAAGACATGATGTGAAAATAATCATTGGGGACCTAAATGCCATAGTCGGGAAGGAATAGGTGTTCAGAGATATAATAGGGAAGGAAAGTTTACACGAAGGGAGTAATGACAATGGATTGCGGCTGATAGACTTTGCGATTGGGGGAAAATGGTGGTGAAAAGTACTCGGCACCCAAGGAAATATATCAAGAAAGAGACCTGGGTGTCTCCGGACGGAGTTACAAGGAATCAAATAGATTATGTGATTATTAACAAACGACATGCATCAGATGTTATGGAAGTAAGGAGTTGTAGATGCGTGGGTTCGAGCCCCACCGTTGGCCGTCCTTGAAATGGTTTTCCGTGGTTTCCCCATTTTCAACACCAGGCAAATGCTGGGACGGTACCTTCTGACAGGCCACGGCCGCTTCTTTCCACATCCTTGCCCAGTTTCATTCACCATCATTCATTTCATCTCTCATTAACTCCTCTCATGAGGTTGGCGTCAGGAAGGGCATCCAGCCGTAAAAACCATCGCCACAAAGACGTCCATCCCATCTCATCCCCGACCCCGTTGGAAAACGGGAATAATAAGGGGTAGACATACACATACAGAGAAGCAGATGGAGACACAGATCATTACTTGGTAAGAATCAAGTATAGACAAAAAATAGATTCAGCAAGGAAACATATAAGTGAAAGGAAGATGAAGCATGATATCGAAAGGCTTCAAAGCAACAAGGAAGCAGAAGATGAGTATAGATTGAAAGTGGGAGAAAACATGGGAAACAATAAGAACCTCTGGGAAGAAAGTAATGTGGAAACTAAATGGGAGTTACTGAGAAACACCATCAGTGAAGTTGCAGAGGGAACGCTGGGGAGAGCCGAATTCAAGAGAAAGATACAATGGTTCGATGAAGAATGCTCGGAGGCAATCCATGAAAGAAACGAAGCAAGACAAAGAATGTTGCAACGGAGAACAAGACAGTGGAGGAATATAGAGAGAAAAGCAAAAGGGCACGTTAAGCAGGGTTAAGAAAAGGCAGTGTGAAATAGAAAGAATAGAACAATTGGATAAAATGAGGGAGAGTAGGGAGATTCGGGGATTTTATGAAAGATCAAGAGAATTGAGGAAAGTATTCCAACCAAGAGCAGTCTTTTATAAGGACAAAGAAGGAAATTTTATAGGAGATAAGAACAAGATGCTACAGAGATGGCAGGAATAATTCACAGAGCTACTCAATGGACGGGGTGAAGAGGAAACCGCGATTGGGGAAGAAGAGGAACATGTAGGAATTGATGAGCAAGTAGAAGTTGAAACACCGTATTTAGAGGAAGTCAGAGATACAATCAAGTAATTAAAGAACAATAAAGCCGCCGGAGAAGACGGAATAGAAGCGGAGTTGCTAAAATTTGGTGGAGAGGTAGTGGTAAAAGCAATACATGAACTAATAAAGGAAGTATGGACGAAAGAAGAAATGCCCAGGGATTGGACTGTAGGAATAATATGTCCTTTGTATACGAAAGGGGATAAATCAGTAAGCGGCAATTATCGTGGGATTACTCTGTTGGACGTAACATATAAGGTGTTCAGTAAGATTTTAGCCTCTCGACTGGAGCGTTGTGTAGAGAAAATACTCGGTTATTATCAAGCTGGATTTAGGAGGAATCGCTCTACAATGGACCAGATATTTGTAGTGAGGCAGATACTGGAGAAGTTTTATGAACATGATAAGCAGCTGGATCAACTGTATATATATAGATTTTAGGCAGGCATATGACAGTTTAGATAGAAAGAAGTTTTTCAAAATTATGAAAGAGTTTAAGATCCCGATAAAATTGGTCAAACTGACAGAAATGACTGTGGAAACCACAATCTGTAAGGTTAGATTAGAACAAGAGATGTCCGAAGAATTCATTGTAGAAAGGGGTTTGCGACAAGGAGATGTAATTTCTACATTACCGTACTCTTTAATGTAGCTCTAGAAAAAGTAATTCAACAACTACCAATCAATCCAGGAGGGACCATATTTAGCAGACAAGTGCAGGTGATAGCATATGCGGATGATGTAGCATTAATTGCAAGGAACAGTAAATCATTAGAAGAGAGCTATGTCCTGTTGGAAGATAGGGCACGAAAGTTAGGATTAGAAGTGAATACAAGTAAAACTAAGTATATGAAGATGGGAGACTCCAGAGAGGCAAGAGGAGAGCCGTATGTTAAATTAAATGGGAAAGAATATCAAAGAGTAGAACAATTCAAATAATTGGGCTCAATAAGAACTGAGGATAATAGAACATCAGTGGAAATACAAGAAAGAATTAAAAGTGGAAATAGATGCTATTACGCTCTGCAAAGCATGTTTAAATCCAGAAATGTTAGTAGGAATACTAAAGTAAATATTTATTGTGGTGAAAATTAAGCAGGGGAGGATAAGATGGGCAGGACACTTACAGAGAATGCCAGAATCGCGTAGTGTCAAGAAGGTGTTTACACAAGGACCGGATGGAAGAAGGAGAAGAGGAAGACCCAGGAGACGTTGGATAGAGGACGTGGAAGACGACCTTAGGAGTCTGGGAATCAGGAACTGGAGAAGGAAGGCGGAAGATATAGATGAATGGAGGCAGGTGATAAAAGAGGCCAAGGTTCTTCAGGACTGTAGCGCCGACCAGTAAGTAAGTAAGTTCCCGTTGCTTTCAGCCGTGCAGCAGAACGCAGTGTAGCCATTAGTTGGCTTATATTATCAATATCTTAACCGTCTATAAGACAAGTAAAGAATTGATTTATTCTGAAAGGCACCTACTCCCTTTCAGAATAAGTAATAGAGCAATTCTACTAACAAAAATACTAACCTTCTACTAACAATTAAATGGCATGATTACGACATAGGAAATGAAAACTTAATTTTAAAATTTCGCACAGCCGCCATCTTGAGGTTATGTAAACAATTGAACTAAATTATATGGCAGTGCATTACAATATGTATTAACATTTACTGTACCACATTTCACTGCGCTCAGTTGGTTAATTCGCGAGAAAAGTCTATTGAAATGTTTCAAATTCGCTTGGCCGCCGTGTTCGTTTTGTACTCTACAGATTTTTGAAAGTTACGTAGATAAACTTGTAGTAGTGCCCTTTATCACAGTTCAAAAATTTCAGGGTGATATCAGTAATAGTTTCGTAGCCTCCGTGGCTTAGGCGGCAGCACGCCGGCCTCTCACCGCTGGGTCCGTGGTTCAAATCCCGGTCACTCCATGTGAGATCTGTGCTGGACAAAACGGAGGCAGACAGGTTTTTCTCCGGGTACTCCGGTTTTCCCTGTCAAAAATTTCATTCCAGCAACACTCTCCACTATTATTTCATTTCATCTGTCATTCATTTAATCATTGTCCCAGAGGAGTGCGTCAGGCCTCGGCAGCCGGCACAGTCCATATCCTCGCCGCTAGCTGGGGGCTTCATTCATTCCATTCCTGACCCGGTCGGAGACTGGAAGCAGGCTGTGGATTTTTTTCATCAGTAATAGTTTCGGAGGTATAGAATGCCGGTGAAGTATTTCGCACAGCTGCCATCTTGAGATTATGTAAACAATTGAACTAAATTAGATGCCAGTGCATTACAATGTATATAAACATTTGCTGTACCAATTTTCATTGCATTTTGCTGGTTAAATCGCGATAAAAGTCTATTTAAAAGTCTGAACTTCGATTGGCCGCCATGTTAGTTTTGTAGTTACCAGGTTTTTGAAAGTCACATAGGTGAACTTCTAATCGCTCCAGCCATTTAGAAGTTATTAGAGGGGGACACACACACACACATACACACACACGGACAAAAGGTGATCTCATAAGCCTTTTTTTTCTTTCATAAAATGAAAATCGACTAAAAAATCCTCTTATTCTTGCCATTAACTAGTCAACGGTTTCAGAGCAGTCAAATAATGAATTTTACGAAGCAACTAAGAAAATAAACGAAAATTTGGCGGGTGGGGGTACGTCTCACCATCACGTAGTGACAGGTAGGTAATGAAACGAAAATTGTTACTTGTGTAGAATTATGAGGCACACAGGCATTTGAAATGGAACACACGTTTGGTACTTGACATTTACTAGGACAGAACTGAAAGAACAAGGTGATGCAACATTCTTTTATACACACCATAACAAAAACAAAAGAGAAACATATCTCTATGGACCAGGTTTATAATTAACAGTGTGACCAACACAAACCATAGTCACATATTTCAACACACCTCCTTAAACCTGTGGGAGTAGAGGACATGATTCAAGTCCCAAGTCTTTACAAAAATAAATGTGCTTAGGCTTAGGAAGAGGCTTTGTTAGGATGTCTGGCCTGCAGTCATTTTTGAAGTCTCCTCATATTTGATGTATAAGACTTTAGAATCCAAAGCATCTCTAACATAGTGATATTTAGTGTCAATATGTTTGGTCCTATTATGGTGGACTGGATTTTTTGCCAGTTTCTGAGCTGATTGACTATCACTCAATAATATGATGGGTGACTTGAGATCTATAAAGTTAGACAAAACACGTTTCAACCAAACAGCTTCTCTTACACCTTCACTCAGTGCAACATATTCTGCTTCAGTAGATGATAAGGAAATGCATTTTTGCTTTTGACCCCCCCCCCATGATACAGCACCACCTGCCATTTTCAACACAAAACCACTGTATGATTTTCGGTCAGTGCTATCATTAGCCCAGTCAGCATAAACAAATCCACTCCATTCCTGACATACTTAAGTGACAAGTCTTTTGTAAAATTTAAATAACGCAGCACTCGCTTTGCAGCAGACCAGTGAGATTCATTGTAACACTGATTAAATTGACTGAGATATGATATCGCATAGCTTATATCTGGACGCGTGCAAACACTTAAATACATGAGTGAACCTATGAGTTGTCTATAAGGAAGATCACTAGTTTCTGTATCAGAAACATCAAGATTTGTTTTAGTTTCCAAAGAAGTACCAATGGGACGTGCATCGTGCATACAACATTTCTTTGCAATCTCACTGGCGTACTGCTCTTGGCTGAGATACATTGTACCATTCTTCTCATATTGCCTTACTTTAATACCTAAAATATAAGAAATTGGTCCAAGTTCTCGTACCTTAGATTCTTTATCAATACACGTCATCAATGACTTGATTTCATACTCATCATTATAAGCCACAATGAAATCATCAACGTATAATGCAATAATTACCATACCTTGGGCTTGTTTCTTAAGGTAGGCACAGGGTTCATTAGCACAATTTTTGTAACCCAATTTGACAAGAACAGAGTGAGCTCTCTCATTCCACAAACGAGAAGATTGTTTTAAGACATAAATAGATCTTTTTAACTTTCAAACTTTATGCTCTGAACCTTTCTTGACAAAATTTTCTGGCTGACACATGTAGATCTCTTCATCTAACTTTACATTGAGGAAATCAGATTCAGCATCCTAATGTACCACCTTCAGATTTCTTTGGACAGCCAAGGCAAGCAGCATCCTTAAAGTGCTGTGTCGAACAACAGGAGAGAAAGTTTCTGTAAAATCTACTCCGTACCTTTGGGTGAAGCCCCTGGCCGCAAGTCTGGCTTTATACCTTTTAATGTTATCATTAGAGTCTCTTTATACTTTGAAAACCCTCTTACTACTGACAACATTCTTGCCCTGGGATTTATCAACTAGATCCCAGGTGTCATTTAACTGAAGTATCTCCATTTCTCTTTTCATAGCCTGCTCCCACTTAACCCTATCAGGCATGGACAGTGCCTCCTTAACTGTACTAGGTTCAGAGTCATTATTGAGAGTCAAGTATGTCACATAGTCTGACATGTCTACAGGCTTTTGTTCGCGCCTAGGATACCTTTGATTACCTTCGGCATCCCCCTCCATTGGCTCGTTGACGATGGTGGCAGAGCTCTCAGAATCACTGCAGGCTGAATCTGTTCCACTAGGGACATAGCTTAAATCAGCTAAGTCAACAGTATCAGCTACACCAGCACTGCTGATGGGTGATACGCTTTCAAGTTCCGAAATGCTCTCTGCCCCCATCCTCTGAGTTGTCGGGTTATGCCTCACTGTCAGTGGGAACTAAGATCTGCAACATTGCAGGTTCATTAATCTGCAAGGATGGACCAACATTACCTGGAGACACATCAGACACCTCCTGGAACAAATCGTCAAAGAACTGGGCATCTCTGGACTTAACACATTTATGAGTAATAGAATGCATGAATCTATAGGCTTTACTGTCCTCACAATAACCACAGAAAATGTGTTTAGGATCCAACTTGTTTCTCCTTTGGTCACGGACATGAACTTGTGATACACAACCAAGAATTCTTAGATGCTCCATATTGAACTTGTTACCAGTCCAGATCTCCTCTGGAATTTTACCTGGAATTTTTCTGGTTGGGGGCCTGTTTACAAGATAGGCTGCTGTATTTATTGCATCAGCCCACATGCGTTTATCTACTTTAGACTCGCTCATCATGGCTCTACATTTATCAAGTAATGTTCTATTCATGCGTTCAGCTACACCATTCTGCTGTGGAGAATAGCTAGTTGTAGTTTGATGCTGAATGCCTTATGATTTAAGTAGGCTCTCAAAAGCTCTCAAAACTCACCACCATTATCAGTGCGAAGAACCTTAATATATATTTCATATTGATTCTCGACCTGTGACTTGAAATCAATAAAGCAATCGAAAATATCACTTTTCTTTGCAAGGAAATACACAAAAACCTTTCTAGAATGATCATCAATGAAGGTCAAGAAATAGCGAGCTTTGCTCCAAGATGGAACTGGCATAGGCCCACATAAGTATGAATGAATGAGATCTAGCTTATTTTTACATACAATTTTACTCTTACTTGACTTAAATGGTTGTCTAGCTTGTTTACCTTCAGCACATGAAAAACAGTTTTTAAAGCCATTATCTGAGAAATTAATTCCATGGGTGAGACCATCTCTTAACAACTTCATACTGTGACTGAAATCCACCATGTTGGTGATGTTTAATTGCCGAGATTTGCAAAGCAACCTTGGAAGTATTTGATGAATGCAACATATTATAATGTATTCCAGCATGTGTTTGTAACAGACCCAGAGCTAAAGAAACATTCTTCATAATTATTCTAGCTGATAAATGGACCTATCATTATGGCATTGAGCTAAAATTTAGCACAAGCGAGAGTCGAACATCTTCAACTCCTAACGGCTTTGACAAGCCGTGACGCAATAGATGAGGGGTGGAAACTTCCCCACGCCCCGCTTTGAATCAGGTGACTACGCTGCGTGCACTCTATCAGTTCGAGAACACGGTCATTCGAGAATTCTTTTTCACTGGCTAAACTCATGTGTGCGCGAAGATGAGGTTTTCTAATACGTGTGGAAAGCGTGTGTTTGCACTATTTAACTAACCATCACAATTTGGCTGGTGATACGCCGATACTTATAATAATTTCTTTAAAGTCAGTGTTTTCTACAAGTGGCAGAAATACTGTAAGTAAGAATTATAATATTATTCAGCGGACACATTCACAGCACCATTATCGGACTGGAAATATATTCACCGTAGAACGCAGGCCAGTATACATTGATATACAACTTGTTGCAGCGCATACCATATGACAGATCTCGTCATATTATTCAGCCAGGCACACAGATATATCATGTTGAACTTTCTTTTTCGACACGATAGCTGCACTACATGTAACAGAATAAGATCAACATTTAATTGGATTGCTAGCAAGTGCATTCATGAATAATGAACAATATTGCAATTACACCACCTATTCCACACTGATAAAATAGTCGGAACATTTCACCATCAGTGGCGTACAACCAATTTTGATTTAAGGGGTTGTATGAAGTAATCCACGATGTCACTTGTAATTAAGAATAGTAACATGGGAACACTAATAAAGACTTTATTACTACTCAAGATGATAGCTTAAGCTATCAACAGGGATGCTAAATGACCAGGATGAGTCCGAGATCTGGGGGACCGAATTCACGTTAGATCAGACGTCACGACGATGGATGCATTACAAGAGTATCTTAAGCGGCGATCTTGCAAAATTAAGTATAGGACAAAGATTAACCACGTCGTGGGAAAACACATAGGCAACACATTCTCCGTAACCCTGAGCATGCTTTCAGACCACTTGTCTGAAATTATATGACAAACCATTACCATGTTATATTAATGTTCTCTCTTCCAGGTGACTGATATATTTCGAGTGAATTCCCAAACTAAAGAGCAAATAATTTATGGATATTAAGAGTAATTTCACACACATATTTAAGATATTTAACAAAATGTTTTATGGTTGAAATCCATATTTTTAAATCAACTTATTCTAAACTTAGTTTCGTTCTTACTCGTGGCGTATTTTACCTTTATGGAGGTTGCAACCGGAACATTAAACACTTTGCAGAGCTATTTTTGAAACTTGATAATTAATTCTTGGTACAGTAATTATCATCTGGATTCATGATCTGTGATCCTAAACCCTACTGTAATTAATTCAGATTGTATACAAATACGAAGCCGATTATAATCGTAGACATTAAGAGATTCTGACCAGTCTTATTATTGCCATTTAAGGTTAACTTGACATTATGTCAAAAGGATTTTGGAAATGCATTTTGAATAAAGCACAATTATTAATAAGTTGTAGACACCTTATAGTGGTCTAAGAGCAGCAACTGTTGGAAATGAGATATTCCATTCCAACGCTTTAATAAATTAATAATTAATGAATTTTCTTGTGTATTTACTTGAGTTAACATGAACATTCTAGAAAGTGTTGTCTTAACATGAACATTCTAGTCAGTGTTGTGTATTTAGGCTACTTGAGTTAACACGAACATTCTAGTCACTATGCCCAGAACATTCCAATCTGGAACATTCGATTCTGGAACTTTCCAGCTACTATGTATATATGCACCCGCGGACTGTAGACGTCAGTTCCGCTCAAGTTAGTCCACATTGTGTATCCTTGTGTATCGACTAGTGTTTAATAAACCGTTGTGTTATAGTAACAAGTGTATGTTATTTATCTTGTATCTCCCACGACATAACAGTGGTGTCAGGAGTGGGATAAGATAAATAACGCTGTGAAACCGAGTGACTTTCTAACCTCAACGCAAGTGTTGCACCGAACGACGTTCATCGCAGTGCGTGTTGGAAACTAAACCGAGTGAACGTTCTAACCTCAACGCAAGTGTGTGCACCGAACTAAGTTCATCGCAAGTGCGTGTTAGAAATACTGTTCTCCACTCATCTTCACCATGCCGGACTTAACCTCTGAGCAACTCCAACAATTCTCGGCAATGATCGCCGACGCTATCCGACAGACAATAGGGTCAAAAACGTCATCAGAACCTCGACCGCCAAAGTTCACAATGCAACCGTATCGCACTACCGACGACACGACTGTAGCCGACTATTTCACTCGCTTTACCTGGGCGCTTAACCTCAGCATGGTACCCGCGGATCAGCATGCAAATTTTTCACGGGTTTACATGGGATCTGAACTCAATGATGCCCTGAAGATCCTGGAGAGTCCTAATGATCCGGAAACTCTGTCATACAACGAGATTCAATCTAAGCTGAAAGGCCACTTTGACGCCACACGCAACAAGTTTGCTGAGAGCATCAAATTTCGCAGTGTAATGCAGAAGCAAGGAGAAACCATCGCTAGCTTCACCTTAAGACTGCGGCAGGCTGCAAAGTTTTGAGTATGGCACATTTCTTGATCGCATATTAATTGAACAAATGCTCGCAGGTTTGGAATCACGAGCAATGTGCGACGAGATTATTGCAAAACAACCAGAGAACTTCACTGCAGCATATGAAATCGCACACGCACTCGAAGCTACTCGCATTACCACCGACGAGGTCAAAACAGCTGCCGCTAAGTCTGAATCAACCAATCGGATTGGATACGAGAAGCCTCTGTCCAAGAAGAACATCAACCAGCAGCCGCCACGCAGCAAGTCAGCTCATCGAAGTTAAGGGTCTTACAACCTAACCAGACAACACCAATGGCCACACCAGGCAAACCAGAGTGCATCCCTGGACAACCAATCAACATGTGCAGGGTGCGGTGAAGCTCACCCCCGTAGTCAGTGTAGGTTCCTGAACGCAGAGTGCCTGAAGTGTGGCAAGAAAGGTCACATCAGAAAAGTTTGCCGATCGAAATCGAGGAAGCATCGAGCAACAAACCATGTGACCGAAGAAGACCTTCCAGCAGAAAACCTTGACGTTGTGGACTACCTCAGCAAAATCGAGGTCATCGGATCGGTCAACGCAGCACCTAAGCCACTGGTTGATGTCAACATAGAGGGAACCACCGTCAAAATGGAACTCGAAACCGGCGCCCCCTGCTCAACCATGAGAAAATCAAAGCTAAGTATGATCAAACCAGGATTTGTGTTGCAGAGAAACGATCGTAACTTCGTCAGTTACACTGGCCATCCGATTAAATGCATTGGCAAAACGTCAGTGTGCACCACCATCGCAACCACAACCAGAAACCTGAATCTCTACGTGGTTGACGATGAAGTCGAATCGCTCTTTGGCCGAGAGTGGATTTTAGAGTTTCTACGGGAGATCGACTTTGGTCACCTCTTCGCAAAACCCGACCCAATCCACGAGCTCTCAGACAAGCAGGCTCTGACCTTGGAACAACAGAAGCAGCTCGACAACATTCTATCTCGCTACCAGGATGTGTTCAGCGACACCCCCGGGATCTCAGGTCCCCAAGCGAAGATGCACCTGAAGGCTGGAGCCACACCTGTTTTCGCCAGAGCTTGAGACGTACCAGTTGCCCTCCGCGATGCCTATGCCAAGGAAATTGACAATAAAATTGCATCTGGCTTCTACAAAAGAGTGGACTACTCTGAGTGGGCATCGACAACGCACGTCGTCGCCAAGAAGAACGGCAAACTGAGGATCACAGGCAACTACAAGCCTACTCTCAACCCGCGGATCATCATCGATGAACATCCGATTCCCAATGTGGAACATCTGTTCAACCGAATGCGCGGCGCCACTCTCTTCTGCCATCTGGATATCTCCGACGCGTACACTCATCTCGAGGTCGACGATGAGTTCAGCCATGCTCTCACGCTTAACACGCCAACCCACGGTCTGATCCGCCCAACGCGAGCAGTATATGGAGCAGCTAACATCCCCGCTATCTGGCAGCGGCGAATGGACACAGTCTTGCATGGTCTCCCAAACGTCGTAAGTTTTTTCGATGACAGTATAGTTTTTGCTGGAAGCTTTGAAAATCTGATGCAGGCCCTCAGCACCACTCTGGAACGGTTTCGGCAACACAACCTCAAGCTCAACCGAGCCAAATGCGTTTTCGCTCAAACTTCTTTGGAAGCCCTTGGCCACAAAATCGATGCGTCAGGCATCCACAAGTCGGATGCACACATCCGAGCTGTACATGATGCACCGAAACCAACTACACCAGAAGAACTCCAACTGTTTCTTGGTAAAGCAACCTACTACAGTTCGTTCATCCCCGATTTGTCCACCAGAGACAGACCACTCAGAGACATGCTGCTCAAGGACCCTCTCATCTGGAAACCAGAAGGCGACAGGGCATACAAAGACATCAAGAACGCCCTAACCTCGCCCCAGGTACTCATGCAGTATGACCCACCGTTACCACTCCTGTTGGCCACGGACGCCAGCAAGACCGGCCTGGGCGCAGTATTGTCACACCAGCGTAGCAACGGGCATGAACGTCCAATCGCTTACGCCAGTCGAACGATAACAGCAACGGAGCAAAGGTACCCTCATCTCCGCACGAGACTCAACTTGACCAGGCCACGTCGAGGTCACCGCACAACCGACCAAGTCATCGTGCAACCGACCAAATCACCATGCAACCGACAAGGTCACCGTGCAACCGACAAGGTCACCGTGCAACCGACAAGGTCACCGTGCAACCGACCAAGTCATCGTGCAACCGACCAAGTCACCGTGCAACCATCCAAGCCACCGCACAGCCGACGAAGTCACCGCACAACCGACGAAGCCACCGCACAACCGACCAAGTCACCGAGTCTGAGACGAGTTCGCTTCACCAAGACACCAGCAACAGTCCAAACACCACCAGCCACACCAGATACACCTGTAAAGAAGACATCACCTATTTCGCAGACCTCTTTTATTCCCCGCAGGAGTACTCACCAGCTGTGACCACCGTTGAGATTCTCTCCTGATTCCTAAATCATCCATTTAAAAGAGGGAGGAAATGTTGTGTATTTACTTGAGTTAACATGAACA
Source organism: Meconema thalassinum (assembly GCA_946902985.2). Lineage (NCBI taxonomy): Eukaryota > Metazoa > Arthropoda > Insecta > Orthoptera > Tettigoniidae > Meconema > Meconema thalassinum. Next base: position 217,795,463 of record OX336396.1, read on the forward strand.
TTCTAGAAAGTGTTGTCTTAACATGAACATTCTAGTCAGTGTTGTGTATTTAGGCTACTTGAGTTAACACGAACATTCTAGTCACCATGCCCAGAACATTCCAATCTGGAACATTCGATTCTGGAATTTTCCAGCTACTATGTATATATGCACCCGCGGACTGTAGACGTCCGTTCCGCTCAAGTTAGTCCACATTGTGTATCGTTGTGTATCGACTAGTGTTTAATAAACCGTTGTGTTATATTAACAAGTGTATGTTATTTATCTTGTATCTCCCACGACATAACAAATTTCTTCGATGATATAAATGTTTGTGATTATGCCAGGATGCAGGGTCTATGCGGTCCTAGGTCAAAAGAATTAGTATGTGCTTTATTATAGTAATTATATTTATATTTCCAACTTTGGGAAATACTGCAATGACAGTTTTTTTACTGTCCAAATTATCGTCATTTTGTGCACTGTTGTTAGGGTTAAATGAGCTGGTCAATTCAATTTAATAATTATGCAGATCTTAGGCAATTCTACTGTATTCCTATATCTTTGAATGTAACTGTCACATCATTGCAACCTGAACAATTTAATTTATCCCATAAGGACATGTTGAATCCAATTTCTTATTTGAGAATGACTTGAGTGATTAGAATTCCCTTGTAAACCAATGTTTTGAGAAATTACGATAGATTAATGCTACTTTGAGCTGAGATGTTTTCCATAAGGAAACTTGGAATTATGGTGGTGATATAATGATAATAATAATTTATTTTCTACAATTAATTTAATCCAATTATTTAATTAACGAAGCCTCCGTGGCTTAGGCGGCAGCACGCCGGCCTCTCAGCGCTGGTTCCGTGGTTCAAATCCAGGTCACTCCATGTGAGATCTGTGCTGGACACAACGGAGGCAGACAGGTTTTTCTCCGGGTACTCCGGTTTTCCCTGTCAAACTTTCATTCCAGCAACACTCTCCACTATCATTTCATTTCATCTGTCATTCATTTAATCATTGCCCCAGAGGAGTGCGTCAGGCCTCGGCAGCTGGCACAGTTCATATCCTCGCCGCTAGATAAGGGCTTAATTCATTCCATTCCTGACCCGGTCGGAGACTGGAAGCAGGCTGTGGATTTTTTCATTTAATTAACGGTCATTAATGTCAATCTTATATTTGTAAATAACAGGGATGTGTTTAATTTGTGTGTGAATTATTAATTTAGTCTGTTTTATGGGAAGGAAAAAATGTTTAATTAATTTTTTTCTACAAAGCTGAAACTGATAGTGAAGTGTTTTTTGTTCATATTCAGCTAAACAACGAACTCTCGAACTCTGATTAATTTTCTTTTGTGAGAACTTCCCATTTAAGTGAAATAGGACAGCTCAACGGCACAGATGGGCATTATGGATGCTTGTATCCCAACCTAATGATTTGCCTTGAGTAATAGGAGTGTTCATATCTTTCTTTTGTCCGTCTGCTCTAAAATAAATTTAGGATCTTGATTTTAACAAGTTATAATTATTCCTGTAGTTTGGAACTTTTCCCGAGTCAGTGATACTTTTTCTTTTTCTTGTTTTTGAGGTATTTGTCCTGTTGAACCTTGCATGCATATCCCTTTAAACGACCCGAGATATTCGATCTCTTGCCTGCCCGAGCTAGTTGTTATGATTTTTTTTTGGACACATATTTTCAGGATTTTTTTTATGGCCTGTGTCCCTTCTTCGGTTTCTCGTTGAAATCGCCGGGTCAACGTGACGTCGGGGAAACGGGCACAGCGATTTGGCACCCTAAACGTGTGGGCGACGTTACGTTAGGCAGCAATTTGATGCCGAGCGTGATTAGCTCGACGGTTTGGCAACTCTTTTTTTGCAGTCCATTATTTTTGGGATAGTTGGATAGTCAGACGAGTTCTGATATCTACCAATGTCATTGAATCGGGATTTTTTTAATTCAAATCTGGATGTTGTTTGTTTAACTTATCAGGTAAAGATAAATGTCAGGATAATTGGAAGTTTGAGAAATCGATGTGCTGGATTTGTTAGACGTAAAACATGTTTGGAATTCATTCGAATATATTCAGTCTCATGGTCTTGGTTCGTCATCCTACTATTAAGTTTCCCTAGTCTTAAGTATATTTATATATTTGTGTAATTATAATGACTGGTGCAGCAGAAGCAGAAGTACCCCAGGGCATTCTTGCTCAAATCCAAAAGGGCTTTGACAGACTGTATGAGGATTTGAATGTGGTAAAGAACAGTTTGGCTGCTGATAAGCAGGAACTTAAAGACAGTTTAGCTACTGATAAGCAGGAACTTAAAGATAGTTTAGCTACTGATAAGCAGGAACTTAAAGATAATTTGGCTGCTGATAAGCAGGAACTTAATGCACGAATAACTACATTAAAGGAAAGTTTAACTACTCATAAGCAGGAACTAAAAACCTAAATTGACAATTTATCAAGCAAAGTTCAGTTGATTAAAGATGATACACAGGATATTCATGCTGATATATTAAATGTGAGAACTGATATATTAAAAGCCAATATGGAAATAGAAAGTATTAACTATTCTATAATAGATATTAAATAAGATATTCAGTCCTTAAATACAGATACTCAAATGGTATCTAGCGATGTAAAGAGTTTAGATGTCCGTTTGCAAACGCAAATTGCGCGTGTGCAGGCAGATGTTGGAAAAAGTAATTCAGCCTTAGACAAAAAGTTAGATGCTTGTGATACAAGACTTACCCATAATCTCAAAGTTCTTAGAAAGGAACTGCATACCCTCGTATCAGGTCAAGTTAGCGCTGTCAAGACACAATTTGTAGACAGATTTCAAGGTTAGGAAAGAAGTTAACCGACAATTTAGATGGTTTAAGTAAAGATTTATCAGAACATAATGAGAGAGTACAGCAGAAAAATGAAACAGTAGTTAAGAATTTGCTAACAGCCACTGACACTAATTCTACGGAGATAGCAAATATCAAAGAGATAGTAAACCAGCTAAGAGAGAAATGTAACAACAATTTCGAGCACGTGCGTAATGATTTACAGACACAAATGAGGAATAGTGTAATTATTACAGCGGCAGATATGGAAAATATACGAAGGTTAGAGCACGACATGACCACAATTCGGATATCGAATCTGGAAACCGAACTAAGCAACATGAAAAATAATGTTAGCCACACTTATGAGCCATCAGGACAAACATTACAATCAGATAGTCCCAATGTTTTAAGAACATCAGATAGTGCCAATATTTTTAGCACGCAGATAGTCCTAATGCTTGTGGAACGTTAGATACGGAAGGGAATAGATCCAATTCAACTACGAAGGGACACGTCACAATAATTCCAAACATTGATGATCGACCACGCAAGTTTAATAGGGGTATTAACTTGACACCGATGGAATTCCTGAGAGATATACGGGATTACATGGATGAAAACAGGATATCCAAGGACAGAGAGCTCAGAATAGTTGAAAGACACTTGGAAGGAGTTCCTTTAAATTAGTTTAGGGCATTTAGATGTTCGTTTGTTAATATGGAAGACTTTAGTCAATCATTTCTACACCGTTTTTGGAGTTCAGATGAACAATTGGATATTAGAGCGGAAATGTACTCTAAGAAATATGCCACGTCCCATCCGACAAGATATGCGAATTACTTCACAGTGCAGCTCGCAAAGCTACAGTTTCTAACCCCACCTTTACCACGCCAGGAACTGATAAGAGCCATAACGAGGCAATTTCCCATCGAAGTACAGCGTATGCTCATAGTATCGGGAGTAGAAACCCTGGAAGATTGTGAAGAAGTTCTTAGGCGTATGGATCACGCTACTCTAGGCCAAAACGGTAGACATGACAGAAAGGAAAGTCGGGAAATAAATGCAGTCTTAATGGATAGGTCAGCCCAAACAGAAAGACCAGCGCAACAAGAAGAGAAGACATCGAGGGATTCTAACCACCGGCAAAATGATTATCACTACAACCGTAGAAACGATTATAATAATCAGAGAAATACCCCGTACAATCGAAGATATTCGAAGTATCGTAACAAAAGACAAAATAACTGGTACCAACGCGGGAGGTTTAACAGCTACTCCAACCAGAATAATAGGTCTCAAGAAGAGAGGAACAAGCAAAACAGTAACAATTTGGACACCAGGTATCAGGAAAGCCGAGAATATATAGAACAATTAAGAAATACTCGACCTTCAGCACCAACAGAAGAAGAGTTAAACCAGCCTAGTACTAGTGGGATGAACCAAGAAAAAAACGGCCAATCAACAATAGGCAATGAAATTCGAATCAACTCAGACATTGTACAAATTCAGGAATTATACGAAATAAAGGATGAAGACCTCATATTTGAAAATGAAGAAGTACGCCGAGGAATCAGACATGAATTACCGATTATTTCTTTTAAATATAATGGTATGCCAAATAAAGACGTTAGTGGACACAGGGGCCATGGTTTCCATTATTTCACCGTCATGCTTAGACTTACTCCAGTCAAAAGGGAAACTTGACATTCTTCCTGCATCAACTGTAAAGATTAGAGGAGTTATCCCTGACAGGATAATTTAATGTAAACAACAGGTAATGTTAGACATGGAACTTGCCGGAAGGAAGATACGACACATTTTCCCGGTCTTATCAAATTCAAATTTCGATATCATAATCGGAGTTGATTTCATCTCTGACAATGGTCTGGTCATTGATATGAAGAACCGATATATATATATATTTTACTTCCACCGAGGGACTGAAAGAAGAGGCTCGTGAAGGCGTAGTATGGGAGTTTGGAAATATGGATATCATGAATGAAATAATCAATTCAGTGGAAAAAGAAGATAGGAATATAGAAGGAGGAAAAATCAATCCAGAAACTCAACAGAAGTTGAATGATTTATTAGAAGAATGATATTTTCAATAGCAAACCTGGACCAGTTAAAAATTTTGAGTATGAAATCCAGTTAACTGATGCTACTCCATATCGAAAGAAATTATATCCGATTCCGGAAAAATGGCAAGTTGAAGTTGAAGACATGATCCAGAAGATGGAAGATGATGACATCATTTGTCGAATGCCCACGCCTTTCCTAAATCCACTGGTGGTTGTGTAAAAGGAGAATGGACAATTACGCTTATGTCTGGATGCGAGATAATTGAATGAACGTCTGCTCTTGGAATATGATAGACCTCCAAAAATTCTGGAAATTTTGAGGAAATTTGAAGGAAAAACATATTTTCTACCATAGATTTGATTTAATCATTTTACCACGTAGCGTTATCTGAAAATTGCCGCAAATACACTGGTTTTCTACTTAATAACATAACCTATGCTTTCAAGAGAATGCTTTTCGGTTTAAGGAACAGCGGTCCTGTGATGATAAGAGCATTGGATTCCAACCTAAAGCAAGAAGTCAATGCGAATGTGATATGCTACATAGACGATATAATAATTGCATCTACAGACGGGGAACAACATTTACAACACCTCAGATTATTGTTTGAAAATTTGAAAGCAGCCAACTTCCAAGTCAACCGTTACAAATGCAGATTTTTTCACACTGAAATCAAGTTTTAGGTCACATCATCGACGGACACGGATATAGGCCTAATCCTACAAAGATTCAGGCAATTGCGGAGTTTCCCCAACCGAAGAAAGTACGTCAAGTTAGACAATTCTTAGGAATGTGTCAATTCTTTTCGACGCACTGTCCTAACTATACGAAGGTGATGGCACCACTCCAGAATCTGTTGAAATTAAACAATAAATGGCAATGGAGCGAAGCATGTAGTGAGGCGTTTGATAGAGCTAAACAAATGCTGGTTGATCATATTAAATTGGAATACCCCGATTTCTCTCGTAATTTCTTCACAGAATCGTATGCGTCAAAGATTGGTGTCAGTGCTGTATTGTATCAAATGGATGCCGAGGGAAAACATCACTATCTTGCATTTGCCAGCCGCAAACTTAAAAGCCATGAAGCCAATTACATCGTGACAGAATTGGAAGCATTAGCTGCCAAATATGCTTTACAGACTTGGAAAAAGATATTGATAGGATATAAAGTCACAATAATCACCGACCATCATGCTTTGCAATTCATGTTGAAAACAGACCTCGCTAATGATAGAATTACCAGATGGACCTTATTCTTGCAGCAATTTAACGTGGATAGAGTTCATCGATCTGGCAAATTGAACATATTAGCCGATGTTCTAAGTCGTAATCCTTGTGGGGAAGACATACACTTGATTGAGGTTGTTCCGGAAGATGCGGATACGTTAGATAAACTTAGAAGAATCGCAGCATCACAGAAGAGATATGAACCCTTGAGAAACATGTATCGTTTCCTATAGAAGAGAATGGACCAGCATGATCCGAATTTCATCCCAACTTCGAGACAAGCGGGAGACTACCACATCGTGGGAGACGTTGTCATGAAATATGCGGACAAGGATCATACGAAGTTGAGAACAGTCTTACCACCCAAATTTGTTAATAAAGTAATCTGGCTAGTGCATCGTTCAACGGGACACTCCGGACTGGACAAGACTCTGCCCGCAGCTAAAGAAGCTTTTATTTGGAATTGTATGAGGGAAACCATACGTAAGGTTATAAGATCCTGCGATAATTGCCAGCGGAGCAAATACATTTCGAAGCTAGCTAAAGAACCACCGATTGCTATAATTCCGTCCCGACCGAGAGAAATATATGCAACGGACATTTATGGCCCACTTCCAAGATAATTTAGAGGAAACCAGTATATCTTGGTTACAATAGATGTATTCTCTAAACTGGTAATGTTGCATCCGATTCAGAAGGCTACATCGCGATATATCATTAGGCGGCTAGAGAATTGTGTTTTCGAAGAAGCCGGCACACCCGAATTCTTATAAAGTGATCATGGGAGCCAATTCAAAAGTCAAGAATTTCAGCAGGCAATGGAAAGGCTAAAATGTAAAGCATATCCTCAATACTATCAGATATCCTGAAGGAAATCCCGCAGAAAGAATAATGTCTGAAATTGGAAAATTCTGTCGACTTTACTGTTCGGATAATCATGATAAATGGATGAAGGTTATACCCATCAATGAAGAAAGCCTTAATTCGACTATACATGAAAGTACATCGCAAGTGCCATACATGTTACATTATGGACATAACCATAGAGGGTATGGGATGGGATTATTTCCACAGCACAGGAAATAATTCAAACAATTCCCACGCGCATAGACATGGCTAGAGAGAGAGCTTGGAATGCCACGCCGAAAAGAGAAAGAAAAGACAGGCAGGAAGAAAATTCAGAGAACCTCTACCGAAAAACGATTTAGTCCTATAAGGAGACCAGTATCCTCCAACTTACCCATGAGAGTCTATAAGAAATTCGCTAAGCTTTATTATGGTCCAGCAAAGATTGTAAGAGTATTAGGCAACATCAGTTATTGTTTGGCAGAAATACACTCCGACCGAGTGATTGGAAACAACAACGTTGGAAATCTAAGAAAATATTTCAAACCTGAGAATTAATACTGGACAGACATGTTTGATTTCTTCACATAATCTTAGCATAATGATGTTTTATAAGTTATCTGACCAAAACTTATAAAAACCAGGAGAGGGGAACATGTGACCGAAATCCACCATGTTGGTGATTTTCAATTGCCGAGATTCGCAAAGCAACCTTGGAAGTATTTGATGAATGCAACATATTGTAAAGTATTACAGCATGTGTTTGTAACAGACCCAGAGCTAAAGAAACATTCTTCATAATTATTCTAGCTGATAAATGGACCTATCATTATGGCACTGAGCTAAAATTTAGCACAAGCGAGAGTCGAACATCTTCAACTCCTAACGGCTTTGACAAGTCATGACGCAATAGATGAGGGGTGGAAACTTCCCCACGCCCCGCTTTGAATCAGGTGACTACGCTGCGTGCACTCTGTCAGTTCTAGAACACGGCCATTCGAGAATTCTTTTTCACTGGCTAAACTCATGTGTGAGCGAAGATGAGGTTTTCTAATACGTGTGGAAAGCGTGTGTTTGCACTATTTAACTAACCATCACAATTTGGCTGGTGATACGCCGATACTTATAATAATTTCTTTAAAGTCAGTGTTTTCTACAAGTGGCAGAAATACTGTAAGTAAGAATTATAATATTATTCAGCGGACACATTCACAGCACCATTATCGGACTGGAAATATATTCACCATAGAACGCAGGCCAGTATACATTGATATACAACTTGTTGCAGCGCATACCATATGACAGATCTCGTCATATTATTCAGCCAGGCACACAGATTAAATCATGTTGAACTTTCTTTTTCGACACGATAGCTGTACTACATGTAACAGAATAAGATCAACATTTAATTGGATTGCTAGCAAGTGCATTCATGAATAATGAACAATATTGCAATTACACCACCTATTCCACACTAATAAAATAGTCGGAACATTTCACCATCAGTGGCGTACAACCAATTTTGATTTAAGGGGTTGTATGAAGTCATCCACGATGTCACTTGTAATTAAGAATAGTAGCATGGGAACACTAATAAAGACTTTATTACTATTCAAGATGATAGCTTAAGCCTTCAACAGGGAAGCTTAATGACCAGGATGAGTCCGAGATCTGGAGGACCGAATTCACGTTAGATCAGACGTCACGACGATGGATGCATTACAAGAGTATCAGTAGGATATATAGGCCGAAGCTGGCACAGGGGCTAATGGGCAAGATGGCTGCCGCGCGCAACCAGCCCTATGTTATTCATATGGAGGGGTCATTCAGTGCTGGCACAGGGGCTAATGGGCAATATGGCTGCCACGCTGTCACAGGGGGAGGTCGGCCGTGTAGTTACTAAATTGAATATTTATTATTAATATTATTATTATTATTAGGTAATTATTAATTGATCATGTGCAATCCAGACCAGCCTTATATTGTCCACTTTTGGTGTAGTTGCTAGCATTTTAGCTGTTTCCCTAGAGGTGTGGGTTTCATTCCCGCCTCAACCAAGAAATTTTATTCTGGGCTGAGAGCTGGACTGGGGTACACTCAGCCTCATGACGTGAAAGTAAGAAAACGTGGGGTTTCATTCATACCTCAGCCATTCCGCCTAATCCAACTTTACCTAACCTACCCTAACCTAACTTAACCTAACCTAACTTTGCCTAACCTAACCTAACCTAACCTAACAAACATTATTTAACCTAACCTAACCTAACCTAACCTAGTCAAACTTCAAAGTGAGAGCAAATGTAAGAGCACACATAATAAACTAAGTTATAACCTAACCTAACCTAACTTCACCTAACCTAACCTAACATAACCAAACTTCAAAGTGAGTGCAAAAGTGTGTGCAAAAGTGAGTGCAAGAGTGAGTGCAAAAGTGAGTGCAAGAATGAGTGCAAAAGTGAGTGCAAAAGTGAGAGCAAAAAAGTGAGAGCAAAACAGTAGAGAGCAAAAAGTGTGCGTAAATAAGTAAGAGCAAATGAGAGAGCACAAATAATAAACTGAGTTTTAACCTAACCTAATCTAACCTAACCTAACCTAACCCACAGAAACCTCATTTAAATATTTTAGATTCAATATTTTAACATTTTACATTTTAACATTTTACATTTTTGATTTTTCATTTTACATTTTTTTTAGATTTTACATTTTACATTTTTGATTTTTTTTATATTTTAGATTTTAGTTTTTTAGATGTTACATTTTCAATTTGAGATTTTTTGATTTTAGATTTTACATTTTCCGAAAAGAGTAAACTACAAGGCTACATACCTAACCTCACCAAACCTAACTTTACCAAACCTAACTTAAGCTAATCCAAAGGCTAATGCACATACACAAAGTATATACGGGTACAAGCAACTATCCTTATGCTAGTTTTATAGGTTACTGTACAACATGATAACTACCCCAACCGGTTTTTTTTCATTTTGTTGTTTACACACATGACAATTTTCCAATTTCCCATTTTCAGTTTTTTAAAAATGTAAGTTTTAAGTTTTTCAATCTCATAACATGGAAACATGGATTTTGCATTATGTTGTTTACACATTTTTCAATTTCACAATTTCCCATTTACAGTTCTTAAAATGTCAGTTTAAAGTTTTTCAATTTCATGATATAGAAACATGGATTTTCCAATTTGTTGTTTACACATTTGTCAATTTACCAAATTCCCATTTACAGTTTTTAAAATTTCAGTTTAATGTTTTTTTTATTTTGTCAATATGGAAACATGGATTTTCCAATTTGTGTTTTACATGTTCATTTTGCATTAGGAGCGGAGAGAGGTGGGTAGTAATTAAAAATGAACAAGCAGTTTCCATACGGTACAATATTCTTTTATTTTAAATACATGTACACTATTTACACATAATACATTTTATATATATTCCTTATTGTTATAAATTGTACACTTGTTTTTATTTTGTTTTCTATTTTATTTATTTTTGATTATGAATGCCATTTTTTATTTTGGTTTTTTATTTTTGTAGTGCTATTGTTTTATTTCCTAAATTGTTTTGTTTTATGTATTTGCTAGTTGCAGGCAGAAGATTTTGATATTCATAACTTAACTCTTTAAGCATAGTCAATGATTGAGTAATGACCATAGGCATGTGTACCTATACCATCAGCATCAATCACTCTTTTATCATCACCAGGACACAAAGCAATTTTGTTTAGTCTTATAGATGATATGTCATGTTGTTTAGAAGCGATAATGTTCATTGGTATTCTTTTTACATTGTTGTTCATGACACAATCCTTATAATCTTGAAAGCTTATACAATTTTTGACAACCCCTTTGCTAATACCTTTAATCTTTTTGATTTCTTTACCATTTATGTCTAAAGCGTACATTTTAGCTCTAAGTCCAACAAATGCTTTTATAATTTGTCCACAAGCCTCGTCTTTAAATTTCCCCAACGTTTTCTTATTTGATGTAGAGTAACATATGTGATTAGTAGGATAATCTGATGTGTCCAGGTGTTCTAGGAAATCCAACTTGTCTTGATATACATCTGGGGTGTTAACCAAATAAATGAACGAGTCGGTATCCATATACATGAGTTTAAGATTGTTCATTCCATAATAGGGTAGCAGGACATCATAGTGGTGGGAATACATTAGAGTTTTTGAAATATCCAGTATACACATTCCAATATATATAGGCTTATTGAATACAATGTTACGTTTAGCCATGTGGAAAGCAGCTAGGTTGGGACCATAAATTGTTCTGTCGATGAATGTTGGTTTAGCTATTAGCTTTTCTGCCTTTTTGCTGTCAGTCACAAGACGTATGTCTATTCTTTTACGGATATTTTCCATTGTTTTCCCAAAAATGGCATTGTTGAATAATTTATACAGATTTTTCTCAAAATCATTTCTGGCTTGTTTTCGAAGGTTGTTATTAAAATCAACGTATGCCTTTAACCAAGGTCTTTGTTTAAACTTTAACACACGATGAATTTTTATCAATTTTATTCCATGATCTAAAGCCTGTTTTAATGCCATGTAGTGAACAACATATCGCCTTCGATTTCCAAGATGAGGAATTAGTTTTTTCAGAGACGAATCCTTAGGTTGTGTACACTCTGGTAGGAAAGGTAAATCGTTGTGTAGATCATGAAGGTCAGATGGGTAATCAACATCAACGTCTAGAATGTATCCCACAGGATCGTCGTTCTTTAGTTTTTCTAGATCAACAGTATCTGGAGAAACCCACTGAAATCCACCATAAGGAAGGGAGTGGCACATAGCCCACCCGTATTGGTTGTTGGCATCATCATAGGTAATAAACTGCGATGGTTTCTCAGAATCATAGGTTTCCATGTATTTATTGTTAGCTTCAGCATACCGATGAGACACCTGGCATATGCCTCCACGTATTCCAGACTCGATTAAAAGAATCTGATCGTAATCCTGTAGCAATTCCAGTTCAATGCCTGTGTAAAGGAGCATTGCCTCGAAACTTAAACCAGGCGAAGTAAAGAAGTGTGCAGCATCCACTCGGTGTGTTTCTAGTGTTTTGTTTCTAAACGTTTCAAAGCTGTCTGCAAGAAGGAGTACATCTGATGTTAGGTAGAGGTCACTATATTCCCCTAGAGTTTTAATGTTGAACTGTTTCCAGACATTTTTGGCATGTTCATAGTCTTCTTGACTAACATCTTCTTGACTTAATTTGTTAAAGAATGCCTCTTTTGGAGGTAAACACGTTTCACTTAACTTTTCCCATGAGTCAATGTAGTCATAACAAAATACCCCTTTACGAGTCATGAGCATTGCATTTTCTTTTCCAAAGTACTTGTCTGTTTCAGGGTATGATGTTAAGTTGGAAACTAAGTTTTCCAAACTCTCGGCATTAACCGAAACGTGTCCACAAATCTAAGCTTAACATTTCCTACATATTTGGTGAAGGAAATGTATTTTTCCTTGGAGTTAGCGATAACATCCACTCTCTCAGTAGTACATCCTAATTGCTTTACAATGAAATTTGCGTCGTAGCCACTCATATTATGTAGAAATACAGGAACGGGGTTACGTGTTTTACACCTCAAATTACAGTTATTGTGAGCACTTCTACGGTATTCCCCTGTAATATGGCAATGGTCTCGAACTTTCCAATCCTCTTTGGTATACGGTTTTTGACACAAATAACAGGTTTCAGAACATTGGAACTCTGCTTCTTGATCCTCAGTTAAAGCCTTTGGAACATTTAAGCTGTAAAGGCGATCAATTTCATTAGCTATTGAAATCAAACAGACCATAAACTTTTCTGCAGCGTCAGGTCCACGATAAATAAGAGGTTGGCTTGGAAGGTTTGTCTTTATGTGTTCCACAGCAGGTGAGGGTTTAACGTATATACCAAAGCTCATAGGAACATGACTCTGGTATGGCACTGTATAACTTGCTTCAGGATTGGGTAGACATGTTTGATAGGGTAACAGTATACTTTCAAAATCAGCATAGATAACGTAAGGTATTCTCAGCATTTTTTCCACGTTTAAAAATTTGACAATGGGGTTTTTAATAGGCATTTCAACCCTAGCAATGTCATGCTGGACGCACAAAGCTCTATGTTCTTTCAATTTTTCTATTCCTTGTTGACCATATCGATTATCGAAGTGAGTAAAACACCGTTTACACGTATATATCTTATGTCCATGGTGAGTAATCTGATGTCCTACTAGTTTATCAAAATCTTTGATAAAGACGTAGTGGTTCTGGCCGGATGATGAACTTAGCAGAAGGAGGTCACGATGGTCTTGCAGCTCTTGATCCACAACCTTTAGAGGGAACAGTTTATTGTTTTGTTCCAATCCAAATACATTAATGGATATATCGTTGGCTTTTTCAAATTTGGGAATGTCAGCTAGCGATGTAGGAAACGATATTACAGAAAAATCATACTTGTTGTCCAGGTCCTTGAATTTACTAATGCGATGAGCATTCTTTTTAACCAGTTTTGCTAAAATGGCATACATAAAACACTTTTCATCATTCAAATTTTCAGGATTAATGCAGGCTTTTCTTGCTTGTATAGCTGCTGGTAATGGAATATATGTGCTTCCACGCAAGGGATTGTACTTATTTATTTTCAATCGTACTCCTTCCACTGCTAACAAAGCCCAATTACTGCCTTTTAGCTCAGATTCCTCCATTTCCGTAGTTAACTTTGTAAATTATGTTTCCAAGAAACTACTTAAGTCCGTTTCCAAAAATAGGGCCTGATTTCGTGTTTTAAATGCACGATCTGTAATTTCATTGGTAGATGTATGAATGAATCTACATTCAGCCACAAGATTAACTTTTATCGACTTGTGCATTGCTAGTTCTTTCTGCATAGCTTGTATTATTTGCTGTTTGGACTCTTTGAGGTATGAATTTAAATCCTTGCACGTATCGCAACGAATGAAATAGGATTTAAGTCGACCTTCAAAAGATGTCTCATATTCAATAAGTCCATTTTTGTCAGGGACCAATGACAGTAGGTAATGTTTTGTAGACTCTGCTTTTTGTCTTTTAGCTGCCGACACAACATTACAACATTCTTCATGACGACGTCCATTGTAGGCATTGTTGAATGTACTACCACAGGTCTTGCACTCATGAAATTCACCACACGATACTTCATGTCGCTTCCTATGATAGTCTCGAAGAAAAGTCTTTCCACACTCTTTACACATATAGCTAGGAATGGCTTCTTCCATTATGAATGTTGATTTCTGCAAACAGCTGCTTACTGCGTATCACAGGGCTAGAGGTTGGTCGGTGAGACGGTCTTTCACGATGTGAACACCGTGAGAGGTAGTAGTCAACTGGTGATATTCTTGTTAAGGGTCCTCTAATATACCCCTAGTCTAGACCAACAGCTCTTTACAGCGTATGACAAGGCTGTAGACTGGACAGTGAGACGGTCTTTCACGATGTGAACACTGTAACAAGTAGTAGTCAACTGATTATATACTTGCTAAGGGTTCCCTAATATACAATAGTCAAGACCAACAGCTACTTACTGTGTAATACAAGGCTGTACAATAGTTGTTTTGACAGTCTTTCACGATGTGGTCACTGTGAATGGTGGTAGTCAACTGATGATATTCTTGATAAGGGTCCTCTAATGTACCCCTGGTTAAGGGTAACAGCTGTTCACTGCTTATGACAAGGCTAAAGACTGGTTGCTTCAACGGTCTTTCATAATGTAAACACTGTGACAGGTAGTAGTCAACTGAAAATATTCTTATGGCCTACTCAAGGTTATCAGGTACTTACTGCATATCAAAAGGCTGTACACTCATGTGTGTTAGGCACTCTTTCTTGCTAAGGACCCCAATATTCCCTACACAAGGCTATACATGTTAGTTCTTAACACTTAGTGGTTAATTGTATATTCAATTTTTGTTCAAAGCTTATACAAGCACGTTTTTATGAGGTAAAACTTGGTTAAATAGCTGCATGCGACACGCAAAGTATGTTTCCGCTATCTAGCAGTGACTATGAGAACTACTTGAACGACTAGCATACTACCTAGCGCTCCATTTCAATACTCGCTCACTGAACGAACAGCATGCTATCTAGCGGTCGATATCAATACTCACTCAACTACCAGCCTGCTACCTATCGGTCAATATAACAACTCACTCAACTACCAGCATGCTACATGGCTTTTTTGGTCAGTTTTTTTGTTGGCTTTTTTTTTTGGTCAGTTTCTGTTGGCTTATGTTGGCTTTTATTGGCTTTTGTTGGCTTTTGTTGGCTTTTTGTTGGCTTTTTGTTGGCTTTTGTTGGCTTTTGTATTAGCTCTTTTATATTTGCTCTTGCTTGTGGGGGGCTTATTTGGTCTTGGAAAGTATGTCAGTCCTTTTTTTATGGCTGTAAAATGCTTACAGCCATGTTTGTAAGCAGCAACAACAACAACAACACACAAAATTCCAAAAAAAAATCGAAGGTACTCTAAGTTTTATCAATGACTCTCAACTCTTACACTTACCTCTATCCCATGCCTAGTCAAAAATAGTGTATTTTTCAAATTTTTCAAAAAATATTTGGAAAGTAGGCTATATCATTAAACTAAAAATCCTGAAAAGACATATGTTAACTCCAACACCTACCTCTATACCATTCTTAGTCCAAAAATAGTGTATTTTTCAAATTTTCCAAAAACATATTTCCAAAAAGGGTTATATTTCCGAAATTAAAAAGTTAACAAAAATGTTTGTTTGACATAAATGAATGGCCTTTGCCTCCTCTACCACTGTACCAAGTCCCAGGTCTCCAGGACAAAAAAAAAAAAATTAAAAAGGTTTTTATTCCCAAAATTAGGAATTTTACAAACACATTTGTCTGACGTAAATCAATGGCCTTTACCCCCTCTACCCCCCACACTAAGTCACATGTCTCTAGGACAACAAAAATAAAATTTTGAAAATGGGCTTATATTTCCAAAATTAGGAATTTTACAAAAACGTTTGTCTGACGTAAATCAGTGGTCATTACCCCCTCTATCCCCATACCAAGTCTCAGGTCTCTAGGTCAACAAAAATAAAATTTTGAAAAATGGGCTATATTTCCAAAATAAGAATTCTACAAAAAAGTTTGTCTAACGTAAATCAATTGTCTTTTCCCCCTCTATTCCCATACCAAGTCTCAGGTCTCTAGGTCAACAAAAATAAAATTTTGAAAAAATGGTCACTATTTTGGAAACTAGGAATTCTACGAAAAAGTTTGTTTAACATAAATGAAAGGTCTCTATCCCCTCTACCTGTAAACCAAGTCCCAGGTCTGTAGGACAAAAAATAAAAATAGTTCAACTGGGAAAGTAGGCGATTTTTAATAAAACCAAAAATTCTAAAAAGTGTTCTATGGGCTGAAAAGAATGGCCTCAATGTCTTTTATTTTTTATAATAAAACTTTTTTATTTTTTACATTTTTTTGAAAAAAGGTCAATTTTGAAATTTTTATATTTTGGAAACTAAAGAGTTAACAAAAAATTTTGTTTGACATAAATGACTGGCCCTGACCCCATCTACCACCAAAATAAATTTCAAGTCGCTAGGACAAAAAATAACAGTAGTGGTGTGGTGGTGCTTCTGGCCCCGCCCCGAAATGTGACGTCAGAGGGAGAGGTGGTGGGGGGAGTTAGAAGCACCACCACACCACTACTGTTATTTTTTGTCCTAGCGACTTGAAATTTATTTTGGTGGTAGATGGGGTCAGGGCCAGTCATTTATGTCAAACAAATTTTTTTGTTAACTCTTTAGTTTCCAAAATATAAAAATTTCAAAATTGACCTTTTTTCAAAAAAATGTAAAAAATAAAAAAGTTTTATTATAAAAAATAAAAGACATTGAGGCCATTCTTTTCAGCCCATAGAACACTTTTTAGAATTTTTGGTTTTATGAAAATTCGCCTACTTTCCCAGTTGAACTATTTTCATTTTTTGTCCTACAGACCTGGGACTTGGTTTACAGGTAGAGGGGATAGAGACCTTTCATTTATGTTAAACAAACTTTTTCGTAGAATTCCTAGTTTCCAAAATAGTGACCATTTTTTCAAAATTTTATTTTTTTGACCTAGAGACCTGAGACTTGGTATGGGAATAGAGGGGGTAAAGACAATTGATTTACGTTAGACAAACTTTTTTGTAGAATTCCTAATTTTGGAAATATAGCCCATTTTTCAAAATTTTATTTTTGTTGACCTAGAGACCTGAGACTTGGTATGGGGATAGAGGGGGTAATGACCACTGATTTACGTCAGACAAACGTTTTTGTAAAATTCCTAATTTTGGAAATATAAGCCCATTTTCAAAATTTTATTTTTGTTGTCCTAGAGACATGTGACTTAGTGTGGGGGGTAGAGGGGGTAAAGGCCATTGATTTACGTCAGACAAATGTGTTTGTAAAATTCTTAATTTTGGAAATAAAACCCTTTTTAAAAATTTTATTTTTTTTGTCCTGGAGACCTGGGACTTGGTTCAGTGGTAGAGGAGGCAAAGGCCATTCATTTATGTCAAACAAACATTTTTGTTAACTTTTTAATTTCGGAAATATAACCCTTTTTGGAAATATGTTTTTGGAAAATTTGAAAAATACACTATTTTTGGACTAAGAATGGTATAGAGGTAGGTGTTGGAGTTAACATATGTCTTTTCAGGATTTTTAGTTTAATGATATAGCCTACTTTCCAAATATTTTTTGAAAAATTTGAAAAATACACTATTTTTGACTAGGCATGGGTTAGAGGTAAGTGTAAGAGTTGAGAGTCATTGATAAAACTTAGATTACCTTCGATTTTTTTTGGAATTTTGTGTGTTGTTGTTGTTGTTGCTGCTTATAAACATGGCTGTAAGCATTTTACAGCCATAAAAAAAGGACTGACATACTTTCCAAGACCAAATAAGCCCCCCACAAGCAAGAGCAAATATAAAAGAGCTAATACAAAAGCCAACAAAAGCCAACAAAAAGCCAACAAAAAGCCAACAAAAGCCAACAAAAGCCAATAAAAGCCAACATAAGCCAACAGAAACTGACCAAAAAAAAGCCAACAAAAAAACTGACCAAAAAAGCCATGTAGCATGCTGGTAGTTGAGTGAGTTGTTATATTGACCGATAGGTAGCAGGCTGGTAGTTGAGTGAGTATTGATATCGACCGCTAGATAGCATGCTGTTCGTTCAGTGAGCGAGAATTGAAATGGAGCGCTAGGTAGCATGCTAGTCGTTCAAGTAGTTCTCATAGTCACTGCTAGATAGCGGAAACATACTTTGCGTGTCGCATGCAGCTATTTAACCAAGTTTTACCTCATAAAAACGTGCTTGTATAAGCTTTGTACAAAAATTGAATATACAATTAACCACTAAGTGTTTAGAACTAACATGTATAGCCTTGTGTAGGGAATATTGGGGTCCTTAGCAAGAAAGAGTGCCTAACACACATGAGTGTACAGCCTTTTGATATGCAGTAAGTACCTGATAACCTTGAGTAGGCCATAAGAATATTTTCAGTTGACTACTACCTGTCACAGTGTTTACATTATGAAAGACCGTTGAAGCAACCAGTCTTTAGCCTTGTCATAAGCAGTGAACAGCTGTTACCCTTAACCAGGGGTACATTAGAGGACCCTTATCAAGAATATCATCAGTTGACTATCACCATTCACAGTGACCACATCGTGAAAGACTGTCAAAACAACTATTGTACAGCCTTGTACTACACAGTAAGTAGCTGTTGGTCTTGACTATTGTATATTAGGGAACCCTTAGCAAGTATATAATCAGTTGACTACTACTTGTTACAGTGTTCACATCGTGAAAGACCGTCTCACTGTCCAGTCTACAGCCTTGTCATACGCTGTAAAGAGCTGTTGGTCTAGACTAGGGGTATATTAGAGGACCCTTAACAAGAATATCACCAGTTGACTACTACCTCTCACGGTGTTCACATCGTGAAAGACCGTCTCACCGACCAACCTCTAGCCCTGTGATACGCAGTAAGCAGCTGTTTGCAGAAATCAACATTCATAATGGAAGAAGCCATTCCTAGCTATATGTGTAAAGAGTGTGGAAAGACTTTTCTTCGAGACTATCATAGGAAGCGACATGAAGTATCGTGTGGTGAATTTCATGAGTGCAAGACCTGTGGTAGTACATTCAACAATGCCTACAATGGACGTCGTCATGAAGAATGTTGTAATGTTGTGTCGGCAGCTAAAAGACAAAAAGCAGAGCCTACAAAACATTACCTACTGTCATTGGTCCCTGACAAAAATGGACTTATTGAATATGAGACATCTTTTGAAGGTCGACTTAAATCCTATTTCATTCGTTGCGATACGTGCAAGGATTTAAATTCATACCTTAAAGAGTCCAAACAGCAAATAATACAAGCTATGCAGAAAGAACTAGCAATGCACAAGTCGATAAAAGTTAATCTTGTGGCTGAATGTAGATTCATTCATACATCTACCAATGAAATTACAGATCGTGCATTTGAAACACGAAATCAGGCCCTATTTTTGGAAACGGACTTAAGTAGTTTCTTGGAAACACAATTTACAAAGTTAACTACGGAAATGGAGGAATCTGAGCTAAAAGGCAGTAATTGGGCTTTGTTAGCAGTGGAAGGAGTACGATTGAAAATAAATAAGTACAATCCCTTGCGTGGAAGCACATATATTCCATTACCAGCAGCTATACAAGCAAGAAAAGCCTGCATTAATCCTGAAAATTTGAATGATGAAAAGTGTTTTATGTATGCCATTTTAGCAAAACTGGTTAAAAAGAATGCTCATCGCATTAGTAAATTCAAGGACCTGGACAACAAGTATGATTTTTCTGTAATATCGTTTCCTACATCGCTAGCTGACATTCCCAAATTTGAAAAAGCCAACGATATATCCATTAATGTATTTGGATTGGAACAAAACAATAAACTGTTCCCTCTAAAGGTTGTGGATCAAGAGCTGCAAGACCATCGTGACCTCCTTCTGCTAAGTTCATCATCCGGCCAGAACCACTACGTCTTTATCAAAGATTTTGATAAACTAGTAGGACATCAGATTACTCACCATGGACATAAGATATATACGTGTAAACGGTGTTTTACTCACTTCGATAATCGATATGGTCAACAAGGAATAGAAAAATTGAAAGAACATAGAGTTTTGTGCGTCCAGCATGACATTGCTAGGGTTGAAATGCCTATTAAAAACCCCATTGTCAAATTTTTAAACGTGGAAAAAATGCTGAGAATACCTTACGTTATCTATGCTGATTTTGAAAGTATACTGTTACCCTATCAAACATGTCTACCCAATCCTGAAGCAAGTTATACAGTGCCATACCAGAGTCATGTTCCTATGAGCTTTGGTATATACGTTAAACCCTCACCTGCTGTGGAACACATAAAGACAAACCTTCCAAGCCAACCTCTTATTTATCGTGGACCTGACGCTGCAGAAAAGTTTATGGTCTGTTTGATTTCAATAGCTAATGAAATTGATCGCCTTTACAGCTTAAATGTTCCAAAGGCTTTAACTGAGGATCAAGAAGCAGAGTTCCAATGTTCTGAAACCTGTTATTTGTGTCAAAAACCGTATACCAAAGAGGATTGGAAAGTTCGAGACCATTGCCATATTACAGGGGAATACCGTGGAAGTGCTCACAATAACTGTAATTTGAGGTGTAAAACACGTAACCCCGTTCCTGTATTTCTACATAATATGAGTGGCTACGACGCAAATTTCATTGTAAAGCAATTAGGATGTACTACTGAGAGAGTGGATGTTATCGCTAACTCCAAGGAAAAATACATTTCCTTCACCAAATATGTAGGAAATGTTAAGCTTAGATTTGTGGACACGTTTCGGTTAATGCCGAGTAGTTTGGAAAACTTAGTTTCCAACTTAACATCATACCCTGAAACAGACAAGTACTTTGGAAAAGAAAATGCAATGCTCATGACTCGTAAAGGGGTATTTTGTTATGACTACATTGACTCATGGGAAAAGTTAAGTGAAACGTGTTTACCTCCAAAAGAGGCATTCTTTAACAAATTAAGTCAAGAAGATGTTAGTCAAGAAGACTATGAACATGCCAAAAATGTCTGGAAACAGTTCAACATTAAAACTCTAGGGGAATATAGTGACCTCTACCTAACATCAGATGTACTCCTTCTTGCAGACAGCTTTGAAACGTTTAGAAACAAAACACTAGAAACACACCGAGTGGATGCTGCACACTTCTTTACTTCGCCTGGTTTAAGTTTCGAGGCAATGCTCCTTTACACAGGCATTGAACTGGAATTGCTACAGGATTACGATCAGATTCTTTTAATCGAGTCTGGAATACGTGGAGGCATATGCCAGGTGTCTCATCGGTATGCTGAAGCTAACAATAAATACATGGAAACCTATGATTCTGAGAAACCATCGCAGTTTATTACCTATGATGATGCCAACAACCAATACGGGTGGGCTATGTGCCACTCCCTTCCTTATGGTGGATTTCAGTGGGTTTCTCCAGATACTGTTGATCTAGAAAAACTAAAGAACGACGATCCTGTGGGATACATTCTAGACGTTGATGTTGATTACCCATCTGACCTTCATGATCTACACAACGATTTACCTTTCCTACCAGAGTGTACACAACCTAAGGATTCGTCTCTGAAAAAACTAATTCCTCATCTTGGAAATCGAAGGCGATATGTTGTTCACTACATGGCATTAAAACAGGCTTTAGATCATGGAATAAAATTGATAAAAATTCATCGTGTGTTAAAGTTTAAACAAAGACCTTGGTTAAAGGCATACGTTGATTTTAATAACAACCTTCGAAAACAAGCCAGAAATGATTTTGAGAAAAATCTGTATAAATTATTCAACAATGCCATTTTTGGGAAAACAATGGAAAATATCCGTAAAAGAATAGACATACGTCTTGTGACTGACAGCAAAAAGGCAGAAAAGCTAATAGCTAAACCAACATTCATCGACAGAACAATTTATGGTCCCAACCTAGCTGCTTTCCACATGGCTAAACGTAACATTGTATTCAATAAGCCTATATATATTGGAATGTGTATACTGGATATTTCAAAAACTCTAATGTATTCCCACCACTATGATGTCCTGCTACCCTATTATGGAATGAACAATCTTAAACTCATGTATATGGATACCGACTCGTTCATTTATTTGGTTAACACCCCAGATGTATATCAAGACAAGTTGGATTTCCTAGAACACCTGGACACATCAGATTATCCTACTAATCACATATGTTACTCTACATCAAATAAGAAAACGTTGGGGAAATTTAAAGACGAGGCTTGTGGACAAATTATAAAAGCATTTGTTGGACTTAGAGCTAAAATGTACGCTTTAGACATAAATGGTAAAGAAATCAAAAAGATTAAAGGTATTAGCAAAGGGGTTGTCAAAAATTGTATAAGCTTTCAAGATTATAAGGATTGTGTCATGAACAACAATGTAAAAAGATTACCAATGAACATTATCTCTTCTAAACAACATGACATATCATCTATAAGACTGAACAAAATTGCTTTGTGTCCTGGTGATGATAAAAGAGTGATTGATGCTGATGGTATAGGTACACATGCCTATGGTCATTACTCAATCATTGACTATGCTTAAAGAGTTAAGTTATGAATATCAAAATCTTCTGCCTGCAACTAGCAAATACATAAAACAAAACAATTTAGGAAATAAAACAATAGCACTACAAAAATAAAAAACCAAAATAAAAAATGGCATTCATAATCAAAAATAAATAAAATAGAAAACAAAATAAAAACAAGTGTACAATTTATAACAATAAGGAATATATATAAAATGTATTATGTGTAAATAGTGTACATGTATTTAAAATAAAAGAATATTGTACCGTATGGAAACTGCTTGTACATTTTTAATTACTACCCACCTCTCTCCGCTCCTAATGCAAAATGAACATGTAAAACACAAATTGGAAAATCCATGTTTCCATATTGACAAAATAAAAAAAACATTAAACTGAAATTTTAAAAACTGTAAATGGGAATTTGGTAAATTGACAAATGTGTAAACAACAAATTGGAAAATCCATGTTTCTATATCATGAAATTGAAAAACTTTAAACTGACATTTTAAGAACTGTAAATGGGAAATTGTGAAATTGAAAAATGTGTAAACAACATAATGCAAAATCCATGTTTCCATGTTATGAGATTGAAAAACTTAAAACTAACATTTAAAAAAAACTGAAAATGGGAAATTGGAAAATTGTCATGTGTGTAAACAACAAAATGAAAAAAAACCGGTTGGGGTAGTTATCATGTTGTACAGTAACCTATAAAACTAGCATAAGGATAGTTGCTTGTACCCGTATATACTTTGTGTATGTGCATTAGCCTTTGGATTAGCTAAGTTAGGTTTGGTAAAGTTAGGTTTGGTGAGGTTAGGTATGTAGCCTTGTAGTTTACTCTTTTCGGAAAATGTAAAATCTAAAATCAAAAAATCTCAAATTGAAAATGTAACATCTAAAAAACTAAAATCTAAAATATAAAAAAAATCAAAAATGTAAAATGTAAAATCTAAAAAAAATGTAAAATGAAAAATCAAAAATGTAAAATGTTAAAATGTAAAATGTTAAAATATTGAATCTAAAATATTTAAATGAGGTTTCTGTGGGTTAGGTTAGGTTAGGTTAGATTAGGTTAGGTTAAAACTCAGTTTATTATTTGTGCTCTCTCATTTGCTCTTACTTATTTACGCACACTTTTTGCTCTCTACTGTTTTGCTCTCACTTTTTTGCTCTCACTTTTGCACTCACTTTTGCACTCATTCTTGCACTCACTTTTGCACTCACTCTTGCACTCACTTTTGCACACACTTTTGCACTCACTTTGAAGTTTGGTTATGTTAGGTTAGGTTAGGTGAAGTTAGGTTAGGTTAGGTTATAACTTAGTTTATTATGTGTGCTCTTACATTTGCTCTCACTTTGAAGTTTGACTAGGTTAGGTTAGGTTAGGTTAGGTTAAATAATGTTTGTTAGGTTAGGTTAGGTTAGGTTAGGCAAAGTTAGGTTAGGTTAAGTTAGGTTAGGGTAGGTTAGGTAAAGTTGGATTAGGCGGAATGGCTGAGGTATGAATGAAACCCCACGTTTTCTTACTTTCACGTCATGAGGCTGAGTGTACCCCAGTCCAGCTCTCAGCCCAGAATAAAATTTCTTGGTTGAGGCGGGAATGAAACCCACACCTCTAGGGAAACAGCTAAAATGCTAGCAACTACACCAAAAGTGGACAATATAAGGCTGGTCTGGATTGCACATGATCAATTAATAATTACGTAATAATAATAATAATATTAATAATAAATATTCAATTTAGTAACTACACGGCCGACCTCCCCCTGTGACAGCGTGGCAGCCATATTGCCCATTAGCCCCTGTGCCAGCACTGAATGACCCCTCCATATGAATAACATAGGGCTGGTTGCGCGCGGCGGCCATCTTGCCCATTAGCCCCTGTGCCAGCTTCGGCCTATATATCCTACTAGTATCTTAAGCGGCGATCTTGCAAAATTAAGTATAGGACCAAGATTAACCACGTCGTGGGAAAACACATGGGCAACACATTCTCCGTAACCCTGAGCATGCTTTCAGACCACTTGTCTGAAATTATATGACAAACCATTACCATGTTATAATAATGTTCTCTCTTCCAGGTGACTGATATATTTCGAGTGAATTCCCAAACTAAAGAGCAAATAATTTATGGATATTAAGAGTAATTTCACACACATATTTAAGATATTTAACAAAATGTTTTATGGTTGAATTCCATATTTTTAATCAACTTATTCTAAACTTAGTTTCGTTCTTACACGTGGCGTATTTTACCTTTATGGAGGTTGTAACTGGAACATTAAACATTTTGCAGAGCTATTTTTGAAACTTGATAATTAATTCTTGGTACAGTAATTATCATCTGGATTCATGATCTGTGATCCTAAACCCTACTGTAATTAATTCAGATTGTATACAAATACGAAGCCGATTATAATCGTAGACATTAAGAGATTCTGACCAGTCTTATTATTGCCATTTAAGGTTAACTTGACATTATGTCAAAAGGATTTTGGAAATGCATTTTGAATAAAGCACAATTATTAATAAGTTGTAGACACCTTATAATGGTCTAAGAGCAGCAACTGTTGGAAATCAGATATTCTATTCCAACGCTTTAATAAATTAATAATTAATGAATTTCTTCGATGATATAAATGTTTGTGATTATGCCAGGATGCAGGGTCTATGCAGTCCTAGGTCAAATGAATTAGTATGTGCTTTATTATAGTTATTATATTTATATTTCCAACTTTGGGAAATACTGCAATGACAGTTTTTTACTGTCCAATTTATCGTAATTTTGTGCACTGTTTTTAGGGTTAAATGAGCTGGTCAATTCAATTTAATAATTATGCAGATTTTAGACAATTCTACTGTATTCCTATATCTTTGAATGTAACTGTTACATCATCGCAATCTGAACAATTTAATTTATCCCATAAGGACATGTTGAATCCAATTTCTTATTTGAGAATGACTTGAGTGATTAGAATTCCCTTGTAAACCAATGTTTTGAGAAATTACGATAGATTAATGCTACTTTGAGCTGAGATGTTTTCCATAAGGAAACTTGGAATTATGGTGGTGATATAATGATAATAATAATTTATTTTCTATAATTAATTTAATCCAATTAATTAACGGTCATTAATGTCAATCTAATATATGTAAATATCAGGGATGTGTATAATTTGTGTGTGAATAATTAATTTAGTCTCTTTTATGGGAAGGAAAAAAATGTTTATTTTTTTCTACAAAGCTGAAACTGATAGTGAAGTGTTTTTGTTTTGTTTATATTCAGCTAAACAACGAACTCTCGAACTGTGATTAATTTTCTTTTGTGAGAACTTCCCATTTAAGTGAAATAGGACAGCTCAACGGCACAGATGGACATTATGGATACTTGTATCCCAACCTAATGATTTGCCTTGAGTAATAGGAGTGTTCATATCTTTCATTTGTCCGTCTGCTCTAAAATAAATTTAGGATCTCGATTTTAACAAGTTCTAATTATTCGTGTAGTTTGGAACTTCTCCCTCCCGAGTCAGTAATACTTTTTCATTTTCTTGTTTGTGAGTTATTTGTCCTGTTGAACCTTGCATGCCTATCCCTTTAAACGACCCGAGATATTCGATCCCTTGCCTGCCCGATCTAGTTGTTATGATTTTTTTGGAGAAATATTTTCAGGATTTTTTTTATCGCCTCTGTCTCTTCTTCGGTTTCTCGTTGAAATCGCCGGGCCAACGTGACGTCGGGGAAACGGCACAATACTGTGGTTGTTAAGATGGCCCAGTCGTTTATGACATAAATATTCTGAGTCATCTGTACAAATATTAGCTTGAGAACTGAGAGCATTGACTTGGTAAACACCCCCCACATTACTCGCAGTCAGTGCTACATTACCTGCAGCAACAAAGTTTTCACTATCATAAACTTCACAAGTATTGTTTGTGAATACCACAACATAACCCTTTTGAGTAGCAGCAGACTCAGACAAAAGATTAGCATTGAGACCAGGAACATATTCCACATTGGACAAGGTTTGTGAAATACCATTTTCTAATTGAACAGTTACATCACCAGATCCTTGACCATACAATTTTTGATTGTTTGCTGTACTGAATTCCAGATTAGGACCAGCAGTGAAGTTCACGATCGTAGTCTTGCTTGAACTCGTATGCTTAGTAGCACCAGAGTCAACGAACCAGGCCTCTGTAGAGGCTTTTGCACTTAATGCCTGTCCATCGGTCGCCAGCATCATCTTGTCTTTCTTCGAATTCTGTCGAGGAGCTCTGCATCTCCTCTTTCCTGCAATCCCGCTTACAGTGTCCTGACTTCATGCATTTCCAGCAGAAGGGCTTCTTCTTCGACTTGTCTTCTCGTGAAAACAGATCAGAATCCTTGGATGGCTTGGAAGTACTTTTACCACTCCAAGTAGTATCTTGTAGCAAATTGGTTCGGACTGTGTCTGCAGTAAGGTCTGTTCTGGAACTTCCAGAGCCATAATCATAGGCTGAAACTCATCTGGTAAACCTTTCAGCATAAGAGCTGCCACAAACTCGTCGTCCAGTGCCTTATTCATAGACGCAAGTTGCTGAGCAAGTCCCATAACCTCACTAACATAGGTACTCTTCCATCGTCTTGTAGTGCTTTCATTTAACTTTGCACAGTTTCTTCAAGATGCCGATCCGCCGATTCACTCCTTTGTCTGAGTAGGCCTTTTCAAGAGCTTCCCAGACTTCCTTCGCGGTCTTACAAGGCATGACGATTGGGAAAATTGATTTATCCACCATGAGGTTAAGTCTGGCCCTAACCATGCATTAACGCCGGTGTATTTATTTCGCATAAAACGACGTGATGATCCTCTGTGTTCGTGTTTACAAATGGAGGGTTCCCTAAATCATATTCTCTTTCAATGTGCACAATATGACTATCAACGTGCCTTAATGTTACGAGCTTTATACGATTTAGGTTATGCCCTTCCTTTAAATGTTGCCACATTGGTACATGTGCCTACAATTCCACTGGTTAGTAACATAGTAGCATTTTTCGACAATATTAATTTAAAGCTTTGAATGGTTACTCCTTTCCCATGATCCATATTTGTGACTCGGTCGTGTGTGTATGTGCAGGGAGTCACCAAGGTGGGTCGCTTCGGTGTGAAGAGTTAAGTTCCATTTGTGTCCTCGTCTCTATTCCTTTGTTTTTCCTCATATGTATCTCTCTGCGTTGCGTCATACTCTTGTTTGCGATTCCCCGCTACTTAGGCTGTGTTTCTATCTCCCAAAATTTTAATAATGGCACCCCGTCGCGTTCGTTAAGCCGCCATTTTGGACACGATGACGGCCTAGGGTGGGGGCTTAACGAAGCCCTGAGAATCAAAACGATCTAAAATTTTTCCGAGCATGGTCTCCAATCAAAACGTCCCTGATTGGCTGAGCACTTATTGGGTCCTTCCCGCCACACAGCCGCAATCAAATCCGCCATTAACCTCAATTTAACATAACCTAAGTTACTTAAATTACAAATATTAATAATGTTGGTGAAGGGTGGGTGACTTGTGGATTAGATAAGCCATTTTTAGTGTTGCCTTCTATAGATTTGTGGTTTTTTGGCAATCTCGTTATCTTGTAGACATTAAGATAAATAGTTATATTTCGGGGGCCTATCACTCAGTACCGGTTTATCACAACAGTAGCAACTATTACGAATAGCTGTACTATAGTAAGATTTTTCTGCACCTTCGCGAAATAGTGGCGGTGGTTTGAGATTATTTTTGACTACCATTATGGGGTTTTAATAGTTTTTCATAGAGCATTTTTGTTGTCTTGTAGGCATGATTGATTTGACAAGTTAGGTCTGCATGTAGCCTACAGTTTTTTTTCTGGTTTATGGAATAATGCTCATTCTCATTAACATTAAGTGCAACCGTGTTGACCGACTGAAAGACATTGAATATTTCGTTTAATAAGGCAGCACTGAAATATGGGTTCCGACACGATATGGACTTGGAACTTATGTTCGCTTAACAAAATAACGATACATCAACAAGTCATCCTTGTAATCTCTGCAAATAATAAAAATATTTCCCATCCAATATAGGCCTATTCATGTTGAACGGTAGAAAGTTATCAACCTTTATTAAGGCAACACTGAAAAATGTTCATTTTGATCTAGCCTACTTACTGGGAGTCATCTGCATCAATGTCCCTAGAGGTTCAGTTTTTTAAATTCTCCCTTTCTATGGTCAAATAACACATGGATGTTCCCTATATTTCTTAAGGGGATTCAATGATCTTATGCT
The DNA here is from genome assembly GCA_946902985.2 of Meconema thalassinum. Lineage (NCBI taxonomy): Eukaryota > Metazoa > Arthropoda > Insecta > Orthoptera > Tettigoniidae > Meconema > Meconema thalassinum. The sequence goes on from OX336396.1 coordinate 217,824,427, forward strand.
GAACTAATTAAGAATAGGGCGGCATGTATCAGGATAAAAATAATGTCCATAACCATCAGAAACTTGAGAACACATATCAGGAGAATGTTGATCGACCATGGATGCAAGACCAGAAAGTCTTAAAGAGGAGTGTTTCATTTAGAGGCTTGGAACATCATGGTCAAGACCCCTGTACTTGGGTGTGTGCTCAATTTGTTTGAAAACCCGTTGACAGATCATAAGTTAATCTGTGGCTGGAATCCACTCCGTCCTATGCTAAGCTGTGCGTACTGGGCACCATTAGTGTTCTGTGACTACTGTATCAATTTCTGAAAATTGTGTCATAGGCCTATGCATAGACAAGTCGCTGAGAATGTTCTCTGAATGGTGAATACCAGTAGGCTAGCCTACTTAGCTGCCTCCTTCACTAGCATTTCCAGGCACCTGGTTAGTTGGTAAAATGAAATAGAAAAATCACTTGAATGATTCAAGTTGTCCTTGATTGCCCTCGAGGGACAGTGTACCCCATTCCAGATCTTAGTTCAGAATTAGTTTCCTTGACAGAGTTGGAGAAACAGTCACAATACGTATGGTACTACTAGACCTAGTACGGTACATGTAGATGGAAGCATTGTGAGACCAACCACTAGGTAGCTTATGTCCCATTAGTTGGGAGTGTTGGGGAATGGGAGATTGGTTCAACATTTCAGCCTATGTTGTTGTATATTTCATTAATATATGAGATCTAAAAGAGTATCATAGGAATATTAAAGCAAACCATAATATATTACCAGTTGGTCAATTGGATACAACAATTCAATGAAACATTCTGTTAATAATTAGGAAGTGTCGTAGGCAACCAGAGAAGCGATACAAGAAAAAACACCCGAGTCTCCCAGGCAGTTGTCATCAACTGTATTTCACATAGAGAAGAATGACTAAAATGGTTCCTCATGAAAAAAACAACTGGTCAATGGCTTGAAAGACAGTAGTAAGGACTTACATGCTGTCAGTAAAAGTGGAGTTAAGAAAGATGTCTGGAATATTTAAATCAGTAGTTGATAGCCATGATTTTTAAAATTACCCTAGTTAATTGCACCTTAATATGATTAGTAGCCTACCGGTATGTGCAAGATTTTAAATGGTAGGTTTTCCTGTGAACCAAAAAACAGCTCTTAACATGGATTATGTTCAGGTTAGGCCTACAAGTTATTGGGAGGGAGGTTTATTTTACATACCTGTTGCACATAAAATGAGCTTATGATTAGAGCTCTGTGGGAATGTTTAAATGGTTTGATGATACAGGATTTATCAAGCCTCTTTCTATGCATCTTTTAAAAACATTTTAACAATTCATAAATTACTGTCATCATTGCTAATGCTGTAATCTGTCATGTTTATTTATGCAGCATGAGGAATTAGGAAACATTGGTAGGATTGGTATATTGAGTAGATATATAGTAGGATAAAATGCAACTGTGTCATGGAAACCTAAGATGTATTTTTATTTCTCAACTTTATTTTCTGTAGACTCCAACACAGCCCACCACCAGGGGGAAAAAAAAGTGTTGGTGATGTTTAATGAGAGCAAATCTTGAAATACCGTGATTTAAGTGGTTGGTATCAAAAGCTGTATAGGAAAAATGAAAATGTGAAGTCACGCCCAAGTTTAAGAAGCCTTGCCAGACTCGGCTGAAATTATCTTCGATGCAAATCAAGTCTCAATAGTTAAAACTTTAGGACGAACTTTGACATGAGCACTATAATAGGCCTACATTTAGGATCGACATAGCCTGCAGTAGGTCTTGTGCTACTGTATGCACCAGGGCATGTTTAAAAAAAACTCAGCCTGCAGGTTAATAAGGTAGTATATTACTATAAATCTATCTCAAGCAAATCCAAGAAGTTACCAGACTGAGAAACTACATATCAATATTTAAACAAAAAAAGGGTGGCAGTGCAAACTGCACTTTTAATCCTTGCTTCATTAGTTAAACCATAATATTTGTACATAAATACAGTAAGGACTTCACATTACAAACGGCCACTTAAATTATATGCCTTATTAGGCATAACCTACAAATTACATTTCATGAAATTGGTAAATATAAGCAGACAGCAACATCAATATGCAATGGTCTATAATGTAGTTTTATAGCGCACAAAAGGTTATTGTACTGAATGTATTTCGAACTGATGAATAAAACTGGTAGAAACGACAGCCAATTGATTTACATCCATTACATCCAAAGTAGTAGAAACTTTCAGTTGATTGGCAAGAGTGTTGATTTGTACTTTTATTTTCACAAATTTTGATGAACAGTGTCACGCGTCAATTTAAATATAAACGCACATACAATTCCTCATCAATAAGTGATTTGCACTTCATACTGTCATGAACTGGAATAGATTTCTAGCAATTTAATTGATGTAGAAATCTATTCCTCTCGCGACCATGTTGGTGATAATTGTAAACAAACCCGCGGGCAGCCAATGGCTGGTAATAATTGCCAGCCAATAACAAGCCAGGATGACGCGGATCATAATTCGCGTTTCACTCTCATTGCGTTTTAACTTGAGATTTCGGATCAGCTGTTCGTTAACGCCACGGGGTGCCATTATTAAAATTTTGGGAGATAGAAACACGCCCTTACTGGTCTTACGCTTTCAATCGGTAGTTTACGGCTACCCAATGATACTTACCACTGCACAGTAGCAATTGGGTAAAGAGTTTACTGTGCCCACTAGCGTACCAAGTAGAAGAAGATAGCTACGTGCGCTACGTGCATCACTAATCTTTCCAGTTGCTGTACAGTTACATGATCCTTGCTTTACAGCATATACTCGATTCATCCCATCATCCCGTAGTACATGAATGTGGTTTCAGGTTAGGTTCGTTGGTTTCTTATTTAAATTGTCTTTGAAGTATTAGCTGTGTTTGTTGTTCTTTACAATTATTTTTTGAAATACAGTGTATTTTATGGGGAGTAGTAGAAAACGTACCTATTGCTGTTCTAATAGGTTGCAATGGTACTTTTCGCCTCGTAAGTCAGCGTGGCATTGTCTTGTGGGTGTATTTTTAGCACGAACATATTAACTTATCTTTCATTCCAGTCACGTCAACAAGAGTTAACTGCTCTTATACTCTTAAACCGTTCACTCTTATCTGCAGCTGGTCAATTACAGATCGCGATACACATCGTGTTTGGAAGGTTTCTTGTAAATGTTAATTTCTGTTTCTCCCACCCAATACCCCCTATTCCCCAGGCTTTACCTGTAAGCTTGCCAGAGGAGTATTTCGTGACGTCATTGATGATGCCAACAACGCCGCCATTTTGTTTTTAGGGGAATTTTAAATGCAAATGTATCGCGATCTATAATAGCCCCCTTGATGCAAACTTCATCAGAAAAGTTAATGAAATTGGGCGAGGAGTTGGAAATGGACAATGCTTATGAGAAGGCACCATCCTGGCATTTGCCTGGACCCATCTACTGAGTCTTTTGCACATTAATGCACTGAGGGTTAGGTGTTCCAACCAATATCATGAACATCAAAATAAAATAGAATGAAGTTAATTTATATTTACTATGTCATATGTAGGCCATGTTGGTGCCATAACTTATTTCAAATCTTGGCACACCTACCTCAATTCTTAACCCTAATAAATATTATTGTACACACTATTACACCTAAACCCACTATCAGTCTTGGATTATTTGGGACCTAATGTCCCATGTTCGACACAATACTTGGGGATACACATATGTCCCCTATTTACAGGGATTAAAAACACAGTTGCTTTAAAATGTTGCCAACTTCTGGGATACCAAAACGTGGAGAAAGATTATTGATGGGCTAGTACTCCCACTCTACATAACTAAAAGAGACAGGGGTACCGGTATATATATTAGCTAATGTGGCCTACAGGACCATGCTACCTAGTAAGTAGCCTATGGGTCTAGCTAAAAACCATTCGTCTGGATAAGGATTATTGAGGGGTTGACAATGCTGTATGTGTTCATAATTCATTGCATATAATGGCCGACACAGCTGGAATTTTACTATAAAAGTCATGATCTAAAAGGGGGATGGTGGGTGGGTTACTGTCAGCGGTGGAGTAAACTGCAATTACTACATCATTTCCAGATACAATTTGTATCATTAGGTGGTACATAAAGTATTTTGGCTAATTTCAACAGTTCGGTAAATTTTATCATAGGTTCGCCACTCATGACTTGTGTTACCAGCTATGTAGAGATGACACGATAAGCTCATGACAGGGAGATATGTAGAGCTTTATCAAGCCAGTCTAAAGACTGAAGGCTCTAACAACAACAAAAAACATATCACAATAGCACAGGTTATCAGAAATTATACACACACCCAAGGACACTGGGCTGAAATGACCACAATTTGCAAACTCCTAATTAAAACAACTTTTGTAAAAGATGAAGTATTTTGAAATTTATTTTGAAAACATGAAATTTTATTTAATATATTCAACTGCATAGAAAGTAGTGATCTGGCAATAATTGACAATGTTTCACATCATCCAAAATCCACACTTAGAAACATAAAGATTGCAGAGCTTTAAGACTTTACCCAGTATTTATACTTTGTGAATGCTACAGCATGGTGCGGCATCAAAAATATCAACAGCAACTTGGGAATTGGGCCTTTTGATTTAGTAAATCTGCTGTTCCTTCCCTTAAAACTCGATCAAGATTTGAGAAAGTTTCAAGAGGGGAGGATTACCTTTCTGTTTTGCCCGTTGAAAGGTTATTCATTCTGAATGTAAGTGGAACACTGATTATGCACTTGCAGCAGACGTGAAAGTGACTTTTACATACCTTGTGCCCTTGTTTCATCTACTGGGCGATATATGTATTGAAATTAGGAACCCTGGTCACTCTGAACCTCATATATGTACTAAAGTACATAAATATGTGTTTTTATTTATTGCTATATTAAACACGGCTGCCATGTTTCGACAGCGCTTGCATCTCGCTCAACTGTCAACAAGGCGCACTCGAGCAACATGCATCGAGGCACATACATTGTTGCCAACATGTGAGATAAAAAATCACTGTTGATATAAAAAAAGAGACAGTCAGTCTGAAAGACTGGACTTATATCATTTTAAATGCTACAAATGCTGAAAAATGCTAGAAAGTCTGGAGGCTTCTCGCTTCGCTCGAAGCCAACGACTCTTGACATGTTAGATAATCAAGAAACAATCAGAACGCTAGAAAGTTACAAGTCATGAGGGAGCTGTAGCGCGCGGTGAAACGAGGGAGCTGGGTGGATGACGTCACGCTCGCCATGTCGTTGCCGTCTCGTAACGCCAGAGCTCACCAGTGAACTCGGTACACATGCACCAAGCGGTACTATGACGTCACACACCTCAGTGCATTCTCGGTACATTTCGTGATGTCGCCGTAACGTAACGACTAGATCATTTAAAATGATAAAAAATCATCGGGATGCGTTAGGCTGTAACCATTGTCAAAACTCATTGATTTGGGCACGTCAAAAACCATTGGATTGGACATAACGAAGGTTAGAAGGTCAGGTGTAGGTGCGGCCTTGGCAGCGTGGAGCTAACGGGGCACGGTTGGCACAAAACTATTGATCTGGGTGCGTTAGACTGTAACCATTTTCAAAAACCATTCGATTGACAAAACGAAGGTTAGAAGGTCTGGTGTAGGTGCGGCCTTGCCGCGTGCAGCTAGTAGGGCACGGTTGACACAAAACCATTAATCTGGGCGCATTGGGCTGTAACCATTGTCAGAAAACATTGGATTGGACAAAACGAAGGTTAGAAGGTCGGGCGTAGGTGCGGCCTTGGCCGCGTCAGCTAGCGGGGCACGGTTAGCACAAAACTATTGATCAGGGTGCGTTAGGCTGTAACCATTGTTAAAACCACAGTTGTGCGAAAAGAAATACACATATTTATTACAGCGGAGCGTTGTACTGCATAGTAATTACAGAGCAGATAACAAAAAGCACTCATTTCATCTGTGGAAAAAAGATCATCACAGAGAAGCAAATAATTGCACACACTATACTCTGTGAGCTGCCAGAATGGGATTGACATTTGGCAGGAAATTCCACGTCAGTTATCACCCCTCTGCCTCTTGACCAATCCATGTTCGCATAGTTGATGTTATAATACTCTGCGTTGCAATATTACAGCCCACGTGCTTCAGTGCCTGCTCAGCTGAGTCTCTGGCTTGTACAGTTTGGCAACTTCGTTCTCAGACCACATGGCGAGACAAGAACTGTCAATCCTATTCTGTCAGCTCACAGAGTATAGGCTAATTAGAGCAGTGAACTGAGTGCTGAGCAAGAATAATGCGTACCAGAGACTGAACTGGGCGCTTCTTTGTTTTACATAATACCGTAAGGGCGAGGTTGGCTGCACAGTCATGGTACTGATTTGTTGATTATTGATTTGAACAATGGCGCTCGCAGCTGTAATTTTCGCTATATAAGTCATAATCCTAAGCCTCCGTGGCTTAGGCGGCAGCATGCCGGCCTCTCACCGCTGGGTCCGTGGTTCAAATCCCGGTCACTCCATGTGAGATCTGTGCTGGACAGAACGGAGGCAGACAGGTTTTTCTCCCGGTACTCCGGTTTTCCCTGTCAAAATTTCATTCCAGCAACACTCTCCACTATCATTTCATTTCATCTGTCATACATTTAATCATTGCCCCAGAGGAGTGCGTCAGGCCTCGGCAGCCGGCACAGTTCATATCCTCGCCGCTAGATGGGGGCTTCATTCATTCCATTCCTGACCCGGTCGGAGACTGGAAGCAGGCTGTGGATTTTCATTTTCAAGTCATAATCCTATTTGGGATGGCTGGGTGGGTCACAGACGGCAGAGGAGGAAACATCTATTGATACATGGCTCCCTGATTTATTTATCATCGTTGCATATGGTATTTTGGGTAATTCATGTTTTATAGAGAATGTTATCGCTCGTTCTATGTTCATTCAGCGCTATCAAATATTCCTCAATGCTAGAATATAAATTGTTTTTTCTGAGGCAAAATAGCCATTTTTGGATTACTTTGTTGTTCTTCTAAAGTGATACTATACATGAATATTTCTCTCAAAGCTCTGTAACGTTGTCTGGCAAGTCTTGTTTGTAAATGCTTGCAGTTTTTACTTTATTGTCAATATTGGAATTAATGTCAGTTTGACACCTGGCCCCCTGCTGTATATCAATGCCAGACTATCTGCTCAATAGACTATAGTACTCAATGCTGGCAAGACCCAATGCATGTGACTTGACCCCTTTCTGAGTGAAGACTATTTGGCTATAATAGTGTTATTAGTTTATCTGTTTTATTTATTTAGGCTTGGGTTTTGGGTTTTAGTTTTCAGTACTATGGGCCATGAAAGTCTCTTAAACTATTGTAGGTGGACAAAAATTACTGAGCAAGAAAGGAAAATAATTTTATCAGACACTTAATGTCCACTGCATGAAATACTTTTAGTACGAGCCTGTAAATAACAAGTGCATAAGACCTAAATTTCTGAACATGTCATTGATTTATCATCTAGGCTTAAAGGATGGAGCCGCGTCCTGTATAGAAGATAACAGTGACGCGGCTCTATCCTGTAAGCCTAGATGATAAACTAGACGCAGGTTATGAAAGCCTACGATCTAAATGCCATTGATAAATGCAGAAAGCCCCTGAAAGGAATAGGGCGTTATGAACTCGTAATGACCAAAAGCTTTGTGCATCATATCGTTGGCTTCTGCAAACCAAGAAATGCAGGAAGCACCTGGAGGGAAATGAACTCGTAATGACCTAAAGCATTGCGCAACATCATCGGCTTCTGCAAACGAAAGAAGCACCAGGAGGGAAGAGGCCGATATGAACTCGTAATGACCAAAAGCTATGAGCATCATATCATCGGCTTCTGCCAACCAAAGAAACACAGAAAGCAGCTGGAGGAAAAGGAGTATAAAACTCGTGATCAAAAGTATTTTGCTTCATATGACTTACTTTGACTAAAGTCCTGTTGTTCGCATCGCTGGAACATTGGGCTTCGATGAAGCATCGCCATCAGACTCGTTTTCGTGCCATTGCCTTCACTTCTCCCCTCGTTCTCCCCGCTTCTGCAGCTTCCCTCTCCATTGTCCTCCTCCAAGTTTCCTTCGGTCTTCCTCTTCTGTGATGTCCCTGGGAATTCCAACTCAGGGCTTGCCTCTCTATTGCCATCTGGTTTTTGCGCAGTGTGTGTCCGACCCACTTCCAATTTCTTGCCTAACTGTAAATCCACGGGCTTCACGTTTGCAAGATTTCATAGTTCTTCATTGGATATTACATTTGGCCAAAACTCTCAAGATTCTTCGTAATCATCGGTTTATAAAGGTCGGGATTTTCTTTATGATTGATTTTGTTACTTTACATCCGTATAGCAACACTGTTTTTACATTGCTATTGAATATTCGGAGTTTAGTTCGTGTGGAAATCTCATTGCTTTTCCAGATAGGATGCAATTGGATAAAGGCTGTATTTGCTTTCTTGATCCTACTGCTCACATCCTTCTCAGCTCCTCCAGTTTTAGAAACGATGCTACCAAGATACGTAAATTCTTTAACATCCTCTATGTTTCTTCCGTTTATTTGAAACTTCCTAACACTTGTTACGTTTAGTCTTAGTGATTTGGTCTTCCCTGAATTTACAGTTAACCCTAGCCTTCTTGCCTGTTCCTGTAGATCTTCCAGTTTGGCATTGATGTGCTGAAAGCTTTGTTATTATTCTCGTATCAGAAACGTACATTGTAAATATATAACACAGTTATTATATTATCTTTGCCCAAAACTTGGCCACTTCCATTGCTCTCTGTGTTCCCCAACGAAGATCTTCTTCCGTGCAGGATGCTGGGCACAGTCGACACTCAGTCATATGCTGAACAGTGTGGTCTTCTCCACAATCACATTGAATATCATCCTGGTCAATGTAACCCCATCTTGCCATATTAACCTTTGATCTGCCTACTCTAGAGCGCAGTCTATTCAGTGACTTCCAAGTCGTCCATTCCTCGTCGTAGCCAGGAGGTAGAGTTTCAGACACATTTTCCCAACCAGGGGGAAGGTTGGTCGTAGCCCTCCACATTTGCAACCTAGCTTTTTCAGCAGTGGTTCTAAGTTCCTTTGATATTCTAAGGAAACTCTTCCTCGACTTCAGTCGTTGCGGTTGCGGTTCGTGTCCATATAGAGGATGAGTTCTTTCATGCTCCACTGTCTTTCGTTCCTTGTTCGCAGCTATTTCTCTTCGAACAGGGGGTGGTGCTATTCCTGCGAGGAGATAAAGCCATTCGACTGGAGTTGATTTCAAGCAACCTGTTATAATCCTGCAGGTATCGTTGAGAGCTACATCCACCTGTTTGGCATGTGTTGAATTATACCAAACAGGAGAAGCATACTCTGCTGCAGAATAGCATAGTGCCATTGCTGAAGTTCGGATCGTTTCAGGTTGACTACCCCACTGAGATCCAGCCAGTTTGCGTAGGAGATTGTTCCTGGAAGAAACTTTCGACTTGGAGTTCATGCAGTGCTTCTTGAAAGTAAGAGATCTGTCAAGTGTCACTCCTAGATATTTTGGAGCCTCACAGTGTTCCAGTTCGACCCCTGACCATACAATCTTTAACTTGCGAGCAGCTTCCCTATTTCTCAAATGAAAAGCACACACTTGTGTCTTTGAGGGGTTTGGCTTAAGCTGGTTTGTGTTGTAGAATCTGGAAAGATCTTTAAGGGCATTCGTGAGGGTGTTCTCCACTGATTCAAAATCTGCGCTCTGAGTGGCTAGAGCAAGGTCATCAGCATACAGGAAACTTCTGCTGTTCGGGGCTATAGGTTGGTCGTTCGTGTATATATTGAACAGGATTGGAGCCAGTACACTTCCTTGCGGGAGGCCGTTTTTCTGTAGTCTCCATCGACTACGCTGTCCTTGAAAGTCGACGAAGAACCTGCGATTTTGCAAAAGAGTGGCGATGAGCCTGGTTAGGCTAAAATCCTTGGTGAGGTTGTAGACCTTGACTAGTAGTAGCTGATGGTTGACAGTATCATACGCTGCTGATAAGTCGACAAATACCACTCTTGTCACCTTACGAGCTTCAAACCCATCTTCTATAAACTGTGTGAGATTTAGCAGTTGTCTAGTACAGCTTTTACCAGGGCGAAATCCAGATTGCTGAGGTATAAGTAAGGGGTCAATTACAGGTGATAGGCGATTTAAAATCAATCTTTCCAGCAGTTTGTAGAGGTGACATAGTAGTGCAACTGGTCTAAAATTCTTTGGATTATTTCCTTCTTTGCCAGGTTTCAGCAAAGCGATCACTCGGCTCTTCCTCCATATCTTTGGAATTTGGCTTCTGCTCACACAGTTGTTGAAAAGTTGGAGAATCCATTTCTTTGTTGTTAAGCCAAAGTGTTTAATTTGCTCGGTCCGTATATCATCCAAGCCAGCTGATTTTCCATTTTTGCTCTGTTTGATAACCTTCTCTAATTCTTCCATGCTGAATGATGATGTGAGATCATTACTCTCCTCTTGCTCTTCTCTTTGCAATTTCGTTTTTTTTGATTTGTGGGTTGCCTTCCCGTTCAGCAGTAACTGATGTGCTATTTGGTTGGCAGTGATATTATGATGTGCAGTGGTCTTAGTTGGGTCATTGCTTAGACGTCTCAGAAGTCTCCATGCTTTATGACTGTCTTTTTTCAGATCCAAGTTTTCAATAGTTTTTATCCACTGATCCCTTTTTGTCTCTCTTATAGAAGAAATGAGCTTGTTTCTTGCTTCCACAGTTGCTTCACTGAAAGGATTTTCTTCAAATAAGTTGCTATATTCTACTAGTAGGGTGGCTTGATCTGATGTAAGCCCGGGAATATAAGATGTTCGACAGCCACGGGGGATAGACATCCTTGAACATCTCTTTACAGCCATGGTAAAGGTGTCATAACATTCTGGTACTGGTTCTATGGAAGATACTTCGGTGTCCAGCAATTCTGTAAACCTTGACCAGTCAGCCTTCTTAAAGTTGAATCTCCTCCGAAAAGATACCTTCTGTGGTCTTATAGCAGCGAATAATTGGCACATTATTGGTCTGTGCTGTGAGTTTGGTATTGGAGAACAGACAGATTTTACACACTGGTGACTGATACTGCTGCTGCCAAATATGAGGTCAGGATTGTAAGCTCGCCTCCACCTGCCGCTGTTAAAGGATCCAGGTAGTTTTGCATCATGGATTAAAGTCAGATGATTTATTTCTGCCCATTCTTGTACTGCTGTCCCATTCTCATCTTCGTGATCGTAACCCCAAACAGTACTATGGCTGTTGAAATCGCCGATCACAATCTGCACATGTTTATTTTCAAAATTGGATGGTTTGTTAATAATGAATTCAGCACCAGGTGGTTTATAAAAGGATGAGATGGTACAATTTGTTGTTTCTAGGGTGAGGATTTCAATGTTGTTTTCTTCTGTAAATGCTGTAGATACAATTTGAATATCAGGATGAACAAAGATAGCACTTCCATATTTATCATGTGGTCTTTCAATGGCGAGACGCATTCCGCGTATTTTTGGTCTGCGCATGTCACACCGTCTATGTGTCTCCTGTATGCACAGTACATGGCACTGGTGACGAGTGCATAGTTCTTGTAGCAGTTCTTCTTTGGCAGGTGTTATGCCTTCTATGTTAATAGAGATAATCGTTAACTGTGGCCCTGAAAAGGGCTCGAAAATGGATGTTTCTGTTGTGAAAGGATCAGCCGCCAGTGATTCAGTAGTTGACTGACGTTGCCCAGGATACGCCCGATTGTATATCATTTTCTTTGAATCACAATAAAAACACAATCTTCGGGGAGGCTCCTTTCATGTATCCCCTGAAAGCTTTGTGAGAGGAGACACACATCATCAGCAAAATCAATATCTTCTAGTTGATCTGTTATATTCCAACTTGCTCCTCTTCTTTTACCTTTATTTGTTTTCCTCATCACTTCATCTCTCACAGTTAGGAAGATTGATGGAGAGAGAACACACCCCTGTTTTACACCTGTTCTTACATCAACGGATGGTGTCAATTTCCCTTGGTGCATTACTTTGCACGAGTATCCGTTATACATTTCTTGCATAACTCTGATGACCTTTCCCGGAATACCATAATTTGCAATTATTTTCCACATGCTTCTTCTATCCACTGAATCGAAAGCCTTTTCAAAGTCTATAAACACTAGATATAGACTGGCCATCAATTCCATGCTCTGTTCAAGGATAATGCGATGTGTATTATTCTGATCAACACACGATCGGTTTCTGCGAAACCCAGCTTGTTCTCTTCTTAGGTAGATTTCGGGGTAGTCCTTAATTTTTTTTAAGATGATTCGTGACAACACTTTGCTAGGAATAGATAACAGCACTATTCCTTTCCAATTATTACAATTTGTCAAGTCGCCCTTCTTCGGAAGTTTGACTAAAGTGCCGGTCTTCCATTCTTCTGGTATTTCTTCCCGGTTCCAAATTTTTTCAAACAGGGGGTACAGTAAATCTACTGCTGTTGTTAGATCTTCTTTCAAGAGCTCTGGTGGGATGTTATCTGTTCCCGGCACTTTGCCACTTTCGTTTGCTTTAGAGCAGCTCTGATCTCTTCTCTACTAGGCGCTCCATTCTTGATTCTACCATGAACCTCATATTCATTTCGATTTCCATCTTCCTCTGCATTGTCATCTATACCTCCCTGTTCTTCTCCGTCCTGTTGTTCTTCTCCTCTGATCATACCTCTCTATTCAGCACTTCAGCAAAATATTCACGCCATCTTTCCAATTGCTCATCTTCAGTAGTCAGCAACGCTCCAGTTTTGCTTCTCACAGGACGATCTATAGGTCCCTTCCTTTTTCCTAGCAGTCTTGTGGTCTGGTCAAGTTCCTTCATGTTTTCTTCTCTGGCAGCCCTCTCCGCCCTTGATGCGAGATCACTTGCCCACTTCCTTCGGTCTGATCTTGCACTCCTTTTCACCTCCTGGTCTACTCTCGTATACTCTGCATGAAGCTCCATCTTTTGTCTCCTAGTTTTTATGGTATTAATCTTTGCTTTCAGTTTCTTCCTCTCTCCCACCTTTTCCCAGGTGTCCTGGCTCATCCAATCCTTCCTTTTGTTATATCTGAGTCCCACTATTTTCTCTGCAGTTTCTAGGATTGCTCCTTTGATGTTCTGCCTTTCTTCTTCTACTTCATCTTCCTTTGTATTTAGTATTTTGTATCTGTTCCGCAGTTCTAATCTAAATTCATTTTGACGTTGGGGTCCTTCAGTTTTTGAACATCAAACCGCTTCTTTGGAACATCAAATTTCTTCTTTGCAGCTATGATTTTTAGGCACACCTTGGCTAACATCAAATGGTGATCACTGCCTATGTCTGCTCCCCTTTTGTTTCTGACTTCTAACAATGATCTTTTCCATTTCTCACTTATGGCAAAGTGGTCAATCTGATTCTGCGTCCTGTGATCAGGTGATACCCATGTGATTTTAAGGCCTTTTTCTATGTGGGAACACTGTTCCTCAGATAGTCAACTCATTGCTCACACAGAACTCCTTAAATAGTCCTTCGTTTTCATTCTCCTCTCCAACTCCATGTCTCCCCATTATATTCTCTATCCCACGGTTTTCTGTGCCACTTTTGCATTTAGGTCTCCCATCATCATCATCATCATCTTGCACAGTTTCCTGCCACTGGCCGGGTTTGTTTGGAACACAAGCCTCTCCAACGTCTTCTGTCTTCCCACCATCTCTCCGCCTCCACCCTTGTCCAGTCTTCTCCTCTCTTCTTCACGCTTTCTTCCACCCCCTTCAGCCACCTGTCTCTCGGTCTCTTTCCTTCCCACTTCGTCTTGTGTACTCTCCTGGGTATCCTCTTCTCCTCCATTCGTTTTACATGTCCATACCATCTAAGTCTAGATTTCTCTATACCATCCTGTAATGGTTCCTCCTTCATTAATTCTCTGGTCCTCTCATTTCTTATTCTGTCCATCTTTGTAGCTCCAATACTGTTTCTCAAGAACCTCATCTCACTGGCCTGTATTTTGCTCTTCTCCCTTCCTTTCATAACCCAGGTCTCCGAGGCATACGTCAGGATAGGGACATAGTACGTCCGATATATGATCTTTTTGCTGTTCTGAGGGACATCCTTGCTCCATAACATGCTTCTCACACTCCTCCGGAATGTTTCTGCCTGCCTCCCCCGCTCATTTATTTCTCTATCGTTTCTTCCATTATCTTGTATCAGGCTTCCCAGATACTTGAAACTCTCCACTTTCTTCAGCTGTTCCCCACCAATTGTTATTCCCGTTGTGGTTCTTTCCTTCTTCCTTGTTGTGATCACCATCTCACTCTTATTTATGCTAAATTTCATCCCATATCCTTGTATTATTCCTTCCCACACGTCCAACTGTTCCTGTACCTCCTCCTCCTTGTTTCCCCAAATCATCTGCAAACACCATTGCTTTAATCTTTCCTTCCCCAATTACTTGTGCCACTCGGGTCATTATGTCATCCATCACCACAATGAAAAGTAACTCTGACAGTGCACTTCCTTGTTTCAGGCCGTTTCTCTGTTCCAACCAGTCTGATCTCTCTCCTCCCACTTTCACACAGCTCACGCTTCCCTTGTACATCTCCTTTATCCTCTTTATAGTCCATTTCTCTACTCCTCTATCCTCCAGGGACTTCCATACTTCGTTTCTGCATACACTGTCATATGCTTTCTCAATGTCCAGGAAGGCCATCAGTAGATCTGTTCCATACTCATAGTGCTGTTCTTGTAACTGCCTTACAGCAAAAATCAAATCCACTGTGGACCTTCCTGCTCTGAAGCCATGTTGTTCTTCCCTCATCCCTCCTTTTATCCTTGCCCTAATTCTCTTTTCCAAAACTTTCTCGAAGATCTTTGCACAGTGACTCATCAGTGTTATTCCCCGATTGATTCTGCAATCTGTTGTACTACCTTTCTTGAAGATCGGGACAATTATTCCTTTTTTCCAGTCCTCTGGGGTCTTCCTTTCCTTCCATGCTGTCCTCATCACTCGTACAACCACTGTATCCCCACCTCTCCTGCTGCTCTCACCACCTCCACACTCAACTCATCCACACCCGGTGCCTTCCCTCCTTTCATCTTGTTCACTGCATCTTCCACTTCTTTCCATGTTAAATCCTTTTCTGTTTGCAGTTCATCTTCCTCTTCCCCGATTTCTTCCTCCTCACCATCTTTTCCATTTGGGTTCAGTAGTTCTTCAAAATATTATTTCCACATTTTCTTCAGTTCTTCCCTATTTTCTATCTCTTGTCCCCTTTTGTTCACCATTCTAACATAATCCGTAGGATCCTTCCGCCTCTTATTTTTTACCATCCCATACAGGACCTTTTTTGTACCTTCACTATCCTCCTTCATCATCTTTGTCCACTCTTCCATCCACTTTCTTCTCTCCTCAGCCACTACTCCCTTCGCCTCCTTCTTTCTTTCCTGGTACTCTTCCCTTGTCTCTACCGTCCTATTTTGATACCACCTCCTAAAGGCTCTATTCTTTTCCCTTACTATATCTTTTCTCTTCTCATTCCACCATGGTGTTTCCTTCCACCTCTTCTTACTACTTGTCCTCCCACATACTGCCTCTGCTGCACCTACTATTGTCTTCTTAAATCTAGCCCATTCCTCTTCCACCCCTCTTTCTTCATCTGCTGGAATTCCTTCCTTTACCATTTTGAGGTACTCGACTCTTCTATCCCCTTCTTTCAGTTTCCATATCCTTATACGTCTTTCCTGGTTCTCAGTCCCTTTCTTCTCCCTACTCCCTCTCAGGTTCATTACCAGCAATCGATGGTCGCTATCCAGGTTCTCCGATGGTATAACCTTGATGTCCTTGATGTTCTTATTTAGTTCTTTCTTATACAATATATAGTCGACCACCGACTTCCTGGTCAAGTCATCACTGTACTATGTGATTGTGTGGCTCTCTCTTTTCTTAAACCAAGCGTTCCCAACCAGCAGGCTGTTCCTCTGGCAGAAGTCCAACAGTCTCTTTCCTTCCTCATTTCTTCTGCCCCAACCCTCTGGTCCTAGAACACTCTCATAACCTTGTCTTTCTCTTCCTACATGGGCATTGAGATCCCCCATAACAATCATATTTCTTCCTACCAGCTGCTTCTGCAATTCCTCTTCAAACTCCTCCTTCTCTTCAGAGGCGCAGCCTACTTGTGGAGCATACACTTGCACTATTTCTACGGTCTCTCCCCTCAGTGCTACTTTCAGTTTCATCATCCTATCACTTATTCTCCTCACTTCTTCTTTTAAACCATCTCGTACTACTACTCCCACTCCATTCCTCTTTCCCTCTTTGTTCCCACTCCAGTACAGTCTATAGCCTTTTCTCAGTTCTCTCCATCCTTCCCCTTTCCACTTTGTTTCTGCCAATTCCAATAAATCCAACTTCCTTCTTTCCATCATATCCACTATCTCCTCCACCTTCCCCGTCAGCGTTCTTAGGTTTAAAGTTCCAAATCTTAGTCCGTGTGTACAGCCGTGTCGTCGTCTACTAAATCCATCATGTCCGAGGCTCGTTCCATTTTTGAAAGCATTTGGTTTCATCCACTACTGGCTTGCTAGGCCTATCGTAGCTTCACCAGAGCCCTGTTAGCCATCACTTTTCAGGGTTCCTGTAGGACCTTCACAGCTACCGTAACGGTCCCGGGGCACACGAAGTCCCCACTGTACTTCGCCCCTACAGGCGATCCCCTACTTTGTGCCGTTGCCCGTCTCCCACGACGTGGACGAGGGGTTGGACTTATGGGAGACAGGTCTCCCATCACAATGACAATATCTCGTTTCACCCCATTCGATGTTGCCTGCAGCTCTGTATAGAATTATTTTTTGGTATCCATGTCTGCTTGTTAGGTTGGGGCGTAACATTGGATGATAGTTACATTTCGTACCCGTCCTTTGAACCCCGCTGTTATGATTCTGTCAGATATTGGTCTCCATTCCAGCAGACTCTTCTTTGCCGTTTTATTTCGAATTAGGCCTACACCATTCACATGGTCATCCTCGGCATTTGGTTTGCCTGAATACAGAAAAGTCATCCCCTCTCCAAATTCATTCCAGCGTACCTCGCTCATTCCCATTATGTCTAGTTTATAGTTGATAAATTCTGCTACAGCTTGATGTAACTTCCACTCTCGTAAAGTGTCCGTACATTCCAAAATCCAATCCTTGTGGTCCATTTCAATCCAAAGGTTGTCAACTTGTTGTCCGTCCGGCTTTAGCTTCTTGAAGTTTCTTTAACAATGCATTTTAAGAGATGCAGGTTGTTAGCCCACAGTCCCAAGTTCTTTAGTGGGCTGCCACCTTTTGGCCTAAGCACATGCCATTATAGCTAGATGGTCTGCTATGTCTCTCACAAATTCTTTACAGGGAGAGTTGAGACTGGTCTCCCTAACCTTTCTCCGGGCTTGGGACCGGCAACGACACCCATGGAGCTACTCGATCCGCCCCATGGTTGCCGCAGGCGGAGTTTGCTTCATATGAGGGTCATTCCATTAGTCATGGCAACTATATGCTTTCATTACCAGTTGTCGATTGGTTCATAGTGTAAAGGAAGGCAGTTTATGATGACAACTTCTGGGCCATGTTCTTGTCACTTGAGAAAAATTCTTCGACAGAAACAGAAGGACAGCCTTCACTAATAGTGGAATAAATCGCACTAACTCGAGGTTCCATGAAGAATTACATACTTGCTAACATTGGAATTAATAGCAATAAATCAATGTTAGCACATACTTGATCAAGAGGGGGGAAAAATGTGCAAAGTTAGGGTGAAACAGCAATAAACATAACACAGCTGTGAAGAGAATCGATCATCTCCACTCCTGACAAGAGACAAAGTTTTTAATCAACAGAATTGCTCTTCAGATTGGGCAGAAAGTAACAATTATTTTACTACTCTCGAGAAGTGTGTTAATGTATACTGTACATTTTATGTAACATTTCTATCAGATAATAGGGTGATGAAATAGAAGTAACTGTTGGTAAATTGAGAAGCACAGAGTTGTTGTTTCCATCAGACAGTTACAATTTTTCTGCTTGAACTTTTGTATGAACTGTTGCTTTTTGTACCTGTATATAACAGTTAATTTAATTTTGGTGCCTTCTTCAACTCATTTTATGTGATGCACTAACACACTCATAGTATTGCTTCTGTTTCACAGAAAATGGAGGTCGCCATGAGGTCTATAGCTGAAACTATACCTGATGAGGTGCTGGAGAGAATCTTCCTATACTGTCCATACGAGGACTTAGTCCAGACTGTTCAGCATGTTTGCACTCGTTGGTACCAAGTGGCACATTCTTCCCACCTGTGGAAAAAGGTCGTATTCTGTCCGAGAGAGGAGGCTAGTGACCAACAGATTGTGGACATGCTGAAAATGTCTCCTAAGTTACAGACGGTCATCTTCAAAGGACGTCATGGAGAGCAAGTTCGTCAGGCCTTAACTGAACATTGTGCAGATTTAAGGAAACTAGAAATCTGTGAATTTCAGTGTGTGACTGAAGAGTTTATGAGGAACCTACAGGAAAAGTGTTCTAAACTTGAAGATCTGAGCTTACCTCACACAGTTTTGGCTGATCCTAACATGTGTGAAATTATTGGACAATTCAAGGACTTAAGAACACTACATTGTGGTTTGAATTTTAAAACAGAAAGTTACACACACTTGAAACCCATAGCAGACCATTGCAAAAAACTGGAACATCTTGATTTTCGGAATATTGAATTTAATGCGTATGATCTTCGCGATCTTATATGGTTGAGAAAGGACATCCTTCATACTCTGGGTGTACATTGTGGTAATGCGACAGGGCAGTGTATTCTTCCACTCATATCTGACTGTAAACCTACTGCTTTAAAATCTTTATATCTGTATGGTTACTGTAGCTGTCACTATGAAGAGAAAGCTGAACATCTTGGCAGACTGAAGACAGTAACAGCACTTACCTTGGAAGGGCTATTCAATGCAGATATCATTCACATATTTGAAAAAAACAATATGGGACAGTTACAAGAATTAAACATCAATGAAAGTAACTTTTATAATGACACTGTTACTAACACAATTATTGAGAACTGCCCATTAATACAGAAACTCACTCTGAAATTCTGTAACAAAATGACCAACTTAAGTTTACAAAAGATGCATAGTTTTAAAAATCTCAGTTCTCTTACAATATTTCAAAATATTAAAATTACTGATGCAGGAATCTATCATTTGCAGAATGTGAAAAATTTAAAATTTTTAAGTATTGGAGATTGTAGGAGTGTAAAGAATCTTGGATTGGAGTCAAACGGGAAATTTGATACGTTGGAAATTTTAAATCTTAGTTTTCAAAGTGTAGGATTCATACCATGGAATCAGATTGCAAGTCACATAAAACATCTTCGGTTGCTCAATATCTATGCGTGTGCAGGTATAGATTGTTGTGCTTTAAGTAATCTCATAAGGCAGTTGCCCCATTTGAGGGTGACTTTAGATATTATTAGCCAACGGTGTGCAATGTTGTCACATTAAAAATTAAGAAACTTAATTAAAGAGAAAGTGAAAATGTACCAATTTATTAAAATGTTGGTCTCTAACACAGGTGGCAGGAGTTCTCAAGTTATGTATTGCCACTGTGGGTAAAATACCACTGCACCAGAGAGTTCTGGTTGGAGTAAGTCTCCTATTGTTATTATGGCTCTTTCCATGAACAATAGCTGAACTGAGCAAGTACAGGGTCTCATTTTATAGTAGTGCAACAGCATCCCTCAAGACACCCAGTATCAATTAACAGACATAGAAAGCTATTTCCGGTAAAACTAATGCTCAAAATAATGTCCAGAGAAATGGAAGGGCTTCTTCCAAGGGAGTTCCTCTTGTCACCACACTTCTTCTCCCATGTTGCTTCTCATTAATAATGGATCTAGTGGGTAGAAACTTATTCACGTATTACTGTATGTATGGTATTCCTATTTTGCGAACAAATCTAAACCAACATTCCCAGACAGACGAATACATTGCATTGCGCAATAAAGTATGTTGCTCTAATGTAAACACCACATTAGAAACAACACATTAATAAAAATAATTTTCGTTGCAGTTAAAAGTTAAGATGTTACAGTTGAGTAGCCCAGATGCAAAGGCCGCTCAAGTGCCCTTTTTTTCAATTGTGAGTTGAGCACTCTGTTACGTTCGTCTTTTAAGTGGCTACATGATGGAATACATTTCAGGGTACAAAGCCCGCTCAAAGCCATTGAAAATGGCCAACAAAGGTTGCGTTCGTTTACGTAAACCACTAAATGCATATTGGTTACAGTTGCAAAGCCAGTTTAATGCTCCACGTCAGTAAAGACTGCTAAGTTCCATACGTATGGAGTCTGCCTTGTCAGGTCCGGCTTCAAAACATGCTACCTGGTACTAAAACTACCAATGTTCCACCCACAAAACTCTTTTACAATTTAAATGCTTCGGAGGGACAATTTTCTTTTTAGGATTTGGTTTCTCGGCACTATCGAAGAATCGTAATATGCAACAATGACACGCAGTCTTGTTGAAACACGCAGATCACGTACAGCTGATCAACAGGTTGTTTCTTGTTTGTGGGCATTTCGAGCCAGGAAAATGTCTATTTAAGTGAAGCAGTCTTGCATATGTGGACGGTAATAATATTGTGGAAGCGGCAAATATGGAGGAAATAAAATAAAATAGAAGTAGTACAAATTGTATTCTGGCAAAATGCCGTTGAACAGGCTGTAAGATGATTTCTTTTTCAGATAATTTTCTTTTTATCGTGTCCGTATATTTCATGTACATCTTGATTATTTTCTGGTTAATTTGACCTCCATTGGGGTTTCAGTTCTCAAAATAATTGCTTTGTTTGTTCATTTAACTAACCATTTATTCGTGTTGTATTAATAAAAATAGATTTCTTCCTAATAAACAACCTTGAAACTAAAAAATATCTGTATTCAAAATCTAATAAGTTCTGTCCAATTTCATGAAATAGCATGTTTTGCAACTGAAGTTTCATTAATGACTTGTGGCATGATAGGTGCAAAAGTCCCTAACTGCACAAAAACCGCTAAGTCAATATTTTATTTTGTGTTTTGGGACAGAAGACCCCACCGTTGATTTCACAGATTTTAACCGAATAATAAATGATTTTTTGTTGTTTTTTAGGGGTAAAATATGACATTTGCTTAAATAGTTTGGTCATAGCAAGTTTTACTTCATTTCCTTGGTTTAGTTTATGATGCACTTAGCGGCCTTTGCAAATGGACCTGTCAGTTGCAGTGACTGAATTTAATTAGTAATGCTGTTACCCCCCTCATTACTACAAAATGTAATGGGTACTAGCTATGGTGTTATAGATTGACCAGGTAGAAAAGAATGTTTCAATGCGCAAGCGCACCAAAGTAGGGGAGAGTGCTTCCAGCTCCCTTATCTCTCCACTGCTATAAGTCATCCAACGTTTAGAATGAAGCACTGGTTAGATAGGGATATTCTTCTCTCTTTCTGTTGCACGTGAGACATGTATGACGCTGTCATTTTCTAGCACTCCACTGTTGCCATATCATTCAAAAATTTTTCTTTGTCGAAAAAACAGCATATTCGGATAAAACTATGTTTTGCCGATCTTTTTTGTCCTATATTAGAACTACGTAAACTTGATAGAAATGTTAGAAAAATTAGATATCCATATTTTAAAAAAAACTATAAACTGAGTCCCCTTTTTAGTAAAATCGATCTTATATCATGTTGCATTGACTTTGTGATGCCTATTTTTCACACACGTGTAGCTAAATGTGCCGTCTTGATGATGGATTATTGAAATATTTTATACTGGCAATATTACAATTTTTATGTAGGTAAAACTTTTGAATATTCTCTCATAACCGCATAGCTGCATTGAAAAAGTTCGTATGCTGCCAACTTTTCTATTTTTAAAGATAACCATGTCATGTCAGTTTGAGAGTTGTAGAAGAATGTTGGAAGAAGTTTTCTACCTGCTTACCCAGAGTGTAGGTTTAATTGTTTACACAGGCCGGCCTGTTCATTGACCGCGGATTATAAAAATGAGGTTTCGAAGGACAGCGGGGTGCAGCATGCTACTCAGAGCTTTATTACTGTGGCCTTCGAGCTTGAATTTCAGTAGTTCGGCTGTCTCTATCTTGAGTGTGTGTGCGGCAGTTCTGTTAGATTGAACGTGTTGTGTTTTACGTATTTCACATACAACAATGGATAGTTTTGTGAAAAGAAAGCGTGGTCAAGTGCTCAGAAGGAGGGAAAAACAGGTCGTAATTAATGTGTTCAGTTATTTTACGAATCTTAATCCCAAAGAAAGTATAAATCATGAAAGGTAAGCCAATGAGGAGTATTTTCTTTAATAACGTACTTCAACTTTAACTGCAGTCGAAACTTCACACATTTCCTTGTGTTTGTACTTTATTTATTTTATTTTGATTGTTTTCTTTGTGTCACATTGAGCATACGTTATAGTTAATTTAATTTAATTTTGTTGTATGTGTTATGTTAACCTACTATTAGTATTATTATACAGTACTTAATTCAAGTCTTCGTCAGTGCACAATCGCTGAATATGCGGAAAGTGTACGCGAAGCGCTTTGTATTGCCTCCTCTCATGGAGTGGCAACCCTGTCGTAACGCGCCATAAGACCAATGCTTCATTCTAAACGTTGGATGCGCTATAGTCTTTCTTCTGTGCATGTGTGTCAGGTAGGGGAAGTGTCCCTCTCTGTTTCTCGCTCCTACTGGTTTCTTGTGCAAGGTGGAGTCGTAGTGCCAAGTGGGGGAAGCTCTACAGCAGCAACTTATGTTGAGTCCCGCCCACAACATTCTTTTCTATCTGGTCATCCTATACCAGTAACATATTATTCCCCAACGCTGTACCACAGTAATTGAAAAGATTGGGTTCAATCCATCGTTATCAGTCATCCTCTGAATTGCTTCATGCAGTTTGTTAATCCGAGTCTCCATGTGGAATTGCAGCAAGATGGATATAAGAGAAAAGCCCAATATTTAGTTCACAATGGAAGTAAGGGTAACCGCTTTCTGGAAAACTCAGGGAACACAGGGAATTTAAACTGCTTAGAGTAAACAGGGAAAATACAAGGAAAAAATTTGGCACTATGAAAAAATATGTCTTAACATGTGATTGGGCTTAATAATAATGCATCGTTGGCGGTATGAATGCGCCTTTCAGGGTATCCAAAGTCAGAAAAATTAGCTTGGCGAGAAAGAAAAAAATGACTTGGATGTTAATACCTTATTCCATATAAGTTGAGAGTAATTACAACACGCCAGAGCCGTGAAGAAGAGCTCTTACCTATACTAGCACACTACCTTCGATTGAAATATTACAGACACCATATCAATTATATACTGGCTGTAACTTCACGTCAGTAAGAGGATGAGCTCTTCTCCACAGCTCTGGCATGTTGTCATTTGACACTCAACTTATATAGAGTAAGGTATAGTTGTGGTGTAACGTGATTCACTAAACAGATGGCGCAAAATCTTAATTGAGTTTACTTATGTATCAGGCATCCTTCCTGTACTGTCGACTTGTGTATGTAAATCATTTGCAGACTCTCAATGCGTTTTATTTAATAAGTAGCGATGAGCGAAGACATACAGGTAAATAAATATCTTTGGCTAAAATGAGTAATAAAACAAATACTGCAATGCCAATGGTTTACATAACCTAAAATTCACTCATCAACAACTAACACTTTTGTATTTAGTATTTTTTGAAGATCACGGAGGGATCATCAAATTCAATACAGAATAGCTGCAACCGTCAAAGTGCCCTGATTTTCAGCCTTGGTTAGAAGAAGTTCCCAAGAATGCAAAACATACTTTTTGTTAGGTGTGCAAAAAACAGGAAAAATTCACAAAACAAGGATCACCAGCCAGCATGTAACTGCGCTTTTGTCAGATCAAGCCATACTTCAGTTCGGTCGTTTTATATCCCGTGTCAACAAGACTGAGCTTGAACAATTTGATAGAAGTAAATCTCGCCTGGATCTTTTTTATACTAAACAGTTCAAGGGCTTGGAAGAATGTAAAGATGTGTGGCAGATCATAAAAATCCTCATATTTTCTTATGGTAATGCTTTTGTAGAGGTTTTTTTTTCTCCATTAACAAAGAAATGTTAGTAGAAAACATTCACCAGGAAACTCTCATAGCGATGAGAAGAGCATAGGATGGAATTCAGGATGCAGGTGGAGAAGATGCCATAACCATTGATGTTGAAATGGTTCGTTATGGTTGTGAGGCTAGGGCTAAGGAAAAAATCACTATCAAAGAACGAAAACGACTGGAAACGGAAATAGAGCAGTTGAGTCGGTACGAGAGAGAGAGAAGAGAAAGGATGAAGTGTTAATGGCATTAAATAAAGAAAATGAAGAATTGCGCACAAAGCAACATGAGCTGGAAATGAAAATAAAAACATTGAAGAAATAACTTCAAACGTATTCAAAGTCACCTAAATATCTGTGATTAAATATTATACGATTATTTTGAAATGTGATCAATGAAACGTTTTAAGTTATTTAATTTGTGAAAGATATACATTATCGTGAGAGACTATATGTGTTATGTATTTTACGTTCTATAATAAAAGAAGTATTTACCGTATATGTAAATTGTTACACTTTTTGAAAATAAACCTCAATAGTATACTTATAAAAGTATGTGTGTTAATAAAAGGTTAAATTTAACACAGGGAAAAATTATAATAACACAGGGAAAATAAATTTAGGTAACCAGCGGTCACCCTGCTATTACGATAGGGAGGTGGGCGGGGAAGGGGTTGTAAGCCTTCTTGTTAGGAATTCCCTGACAACTTGCATTCCTGTGAGACAAATGCAGGTATACCAAAACTGCTGTTACGTAACTGCAGAAATTAGAGGTCAACTGATGACAGTATTGTAAGGAATTTTTTGAGCATTGGTGTAGCAAATCATGTATAGTCAGTGTCTAAATAGGACAGACTTTCAGACCATACATTTTTTAATATCAGTTATGTGAAGTAAAGGTTTAGCACAAGTGATGTAAGCAATTTCATGTACAGTACATGTATTATTGAAAGTATATAGCCTACAGCATTGACACATACAGCAATTAAAAGAGAAACTCGTGAAGTTTTTAGAGTCTGCCTGCTACAAATACTCGATGTGCCCTCCTCGCGTCGCAAAACAAATATCCATACGGTAGTCCAACTACGACCACACATGCTGGAACATATCCTGGTCAATTGTAGCTACGGCTACATGGATCTGATTCCTCATTTCAACAAGATTAACTACCATGGGTGGAACATAAACTTCATCTTTGAATATCCCAAATGAAAAGTAATCACACGGGGTCAGATTGCCACAGTGGGTAAAATAGCACTGGACCAGAAGTAGAGTTCAGGTTGGAGTAAGGCCCCTCGAGCGCATAAGACACCGATCTGTGATAGAGGCCCGTCCTTCCAACATTCAGGGAGTTGTTCATTAAGATAGTGGCGCACTGCAAGGTGGAAATGCTTGTTGAAATGTGCACCCTTCTCGCCTGTCACCGAAATCTCTCAAACTGACATGTAGCTGTCTAACCGCTGAGCGGACAACACCGCCTAGCAGCCGACCAGTGTACTAAGCCTTCCCGCTTTAACCTTCAGATAAAACTAGGAGAGATTCTCTATTCATTGGTATATGTGTCATTGCTGTGGGCTATATAATAATAATACAAGTACATGAAATAGATTAAATCATTTGTGCTGACCCTGTTGGGATGGTACCTTTTAACAGTCGATGGAGGGTTCTTGGCCCATTTTTTAATCTCTCATGTGGTTGGCACCAGCAAGTGTTAAAAATAATCTGCACACAAACTCATCTCAGCTGATATGAGATTCAGTGGCGTACCGACGGGGGGGGTTAGGGTTTACCCCCCCCCCCCAGAGACATTAGTTTACATGACTCCTTATATTGTCCCATCTATCACCTGGAAAATGTTTTGAATTGCTGCCAGTGAGGCTTCTTTGTAATATATTTTTAATGTGAACACGTTCTTCACGTGGTAAATGACCTCCACTCAACTCGCAACGAGACTTCTCCAGCTTTGGCGCTAGCTACTGGTTATGGCCTGGGGTAAACACCCTTAAACTACATGTTAAACAGAGCAAGAGGGGCAGATGACCTCGCTGTCCTTCCACTTAAAGCAATAATAAAACTACACTAGGCGAAATATCAAAATTGTCGTTTTACTGTTAAAGTGTGCGATTGGTAACTATCGTAACGCAGCTTCGTGCTGCTTTAAACGTGCATATCTGTGAACTGCCAGATCGTGAGTCGCACTTTTTTTTCCGAGTTTATTTCTAATGCGTAATGGATCGATTTATTATTAAAGACCAAGAGTAGATGTTACATGCAACACTGCCATTGCAAGTAGTTCTTCTTTAAGAATTGAAAATGAACTTTAAGAATTATCGGCTACTACCAAGCCGGCTACCGACCAAATACATCGAACAGACTTAGGAGGTTATGCTGGCCAACAGGTGTGTTTACAATATGATTCATGATAATCGCTATTTCTGTAACTGATTTGCATTTCGATGCTTTACCTATTATGTTATACCGGTATATGTATGGCCTTGGCCTACGTATTGTAACGTTAATTAATGCCCCATGTTGGTAGCGACAAGTGTAGCAGTTTGACTGCCCCTAACTGTTGGGTGATAAATGTAACTGTTTACCTTTGCCTAAGCTATGTTGTTTTAATGGGCGCCAAGACCTCAACGCAATGTTGAAATCTAAATTTGTATTTAACAACGTCTAGCTCTGGTAGAACACCTTCAAGAATCTATTCACTCAAATCGTGGTATGATTTGATCATTAACCCAACAAACAATTGTATCAGGAGAAGGAATTGGTCTATATCTAATGCTACCTACTGAAAGCAAAGATTGCATTGTAAAAGAAATGAATTTATTATATAAAATAAGTATAGCAAAATTAATAATAAGTATAAAATTTAAATTGGAGCGTTGCGATTTTAATATTACCGATAGAAAATTACGTGAAAACGGAGTCTGATAAATTATTGATTTTACTCTTATTCCCAAGCTATGAAGTTACTGAAATATGAAATATAAAACAAAGAGAAACGAGAGATTGCGTATTTCTGCGTCATTTGCGCTTACCACTGGAAATTGCCAAAGCATTTCCCTCGTACTGGATGATGCTGTGAGCTTCCCACAGTCTCCTGGACGTCGTCATCTTTGTCGATATTTGATGATATTCTGGTAGATTAGATAATTCTATGGTCCGTACATCGGACCCAAACACTCGTACAACCACACTGGTTAAGTTTTAAACAGATAGTTCTCCACTCCACGGAACATTGGAGCGACTCCCGCGTGCAACCGTACTCGTTAAGTTCTTCTCAGATAGTCCTCGTTCCACGGCGCGCTGAACGATATATGCACCCGCCGGCTCCCCACTCCAGTCCCGTCTTCTAGCTTACGTGGTCTCCACTGATTGGCTCTGCCACCCCGCTACTTCCCCTTCTCTGGCTCATTACACTCGGCGGGAGGGTTCCGTTCCAACTATCCGCCTTTTCTTGACGCTGCGACCCACGCTTGCGTAATACTTCTTGACAAGATTCAGCCCGTATCTGAATTTCCAGTGAGTCATGCCCCTCATAATATCCTAACTGACGAAATTCCGTAATCACATAATTTTCTATGATATTGTCGTTCGTAATAATTTGCTTGATAGCGTTTTCTAAGACATAGAAAACCTATCTGTATGCTTATAATTTTTATAAAATGCTCCGAAAAATATCTTAATAATAATAATAAATTAATAATAATAATAATAATAAATTAACATGAAAAATTCTCTTGGCTGAACAATTTGCCGCGTAAATAAATATAGACTGGCTTCCTACTGACTTATGCCAGTTGCATAAAAAACCCTCGAAAAACACGTTACAGTATGTGTCGGTACATGTTAATTATTTCAATGTTGTGATTTACTTTTTTCTTTAGATTGATGATTATCTGAAAAATGAACTGTTGGAAAATGCCTGGACACCTGGAAGCAATTTTAATTTCCCTTTATCGGGTCCAAGGAATCTGAAATTTCAGTTGAACTGGTTATCAGAGTGGAAATGGCTAGTATATTCTCCTTCAAAGAACGGAGCCTTTTGTAAATATTGTTCGTTGTTTTGCACCGTTGTTGGGAAACAATCTTCATCGCCAGGTAAACTAGTAAAATTTCCTTACATGAACTGGAAAAATGCGAAGGAGGATTTCAAAAAACACCAAGAAACCAAGTATCATATGGCATGTACGGAAAAGGCTGCGAACTTTCTCGCCATATACAAAGGTACAAAACCTGCTGTTGACGTAAACTGGATAGGGGTGTTCAATCCAACATATTATGCAACAGGGAGAAACTCTTACCAATAATTAAATCTGTGATTTTCCTTGCTCGAATGGGCATTGCTTTCCGTGGTCACAGGGATTCGGGACCTGTAAATTTCGATGAGCCTCTCAAGAAAGGGGAGGGATATTTCAGGTCTCTTCTCAAGTTTCGAGCAGAAGCTGGTGATACAATAGGCCTACTAAAGGAACATTTGATGACAGCATCCTTAAATGCAACATACGTAAGCCCACGGATTCAGAATGAAATTATTTCATCTTTGAATGACATTATATTGAAAAGGTTAGTCGATCAGGTGAAAAAAGCTAAATACTTTTCTGTTCTTGCTGACGAGACCACAGACATCAGCGGTGTGCAGCAAATGTCACTATGAGTCCGTTTTGTTCAAGATAATTCCGTACATGAGGAGTTTCTGCAATTTATTGCTATCAATGATGCTTCTGGGTTAGGCCTTGCGAATAGCATATTGTCTGGTTTGAAAAGTGTGGGACCGGATGCAGAATATCTCATAGGCCAAGGTTATGATGGAGCTAGTGCCATGAGTGGATCCTACAGAGGTGCTCAGGCCATTGTACGAAAACAGTTTCCCAAAGCCCAGTATGTTCACTGTAGTGCTCACTGTTTAAACCTGGCCATTTCTGAAGGGTGTAGTGTTGCAGAGAATAGGAACTGTAAGGGTACAATTGAAAGAGCTTATGCCTTTTTTAGTACTTCACCAAAGAGGCAGGCTGTGTTGACAAATGAAGTTAAAAGTATGGAAGAGAAACCCCGAGTGAGTAAACTCAAGAAGTTATGTGCAACGAGATGGATTGAAAAGCACGAGCCTGTTCGTTCATTCATTGAACTTCTGAAACCGTTATTGTTGGCATTAGAAAAAATTGCAGCATGGGTTGATAAGAAGGCAGCTACAGATGCACAACTTCTTCTGTGCGCTATCAACAAATTTGAGTTCTTGATAAGTGTATTTGTCATTCATGAAGCATTTCAAATCACACTTCCTCTCAGCAAATACCTTCAAACTGAAAATTTGGATCTCAGTAAAGCAATCAACGCCTCCATGAATGTTAAGAGGTCTCTTGAAGAAATGAGGGCAGATGCAGACGCAAGGTTTTTGTGTGCATGTAATTCGGTTTTAGAGTTCTGCAAAGAATTTGGAGTGCCTGTAGTTCAGCCTCGAACTATTGTTCGACAAACGATGAGGACAACGTTTCATCTAACGATCCGGAAGAATATTATAGGCGGGTTATTTTCATCCCATTTCTTGAAGAAACTATTTCATCACTTGATGATAAATTTGTCTCCCATAAAGAAACTCTTCAGCCATTGCAAACTCTAGTTACCACAACTGAAGACGAACTATCCAACCAAAGCATAGCTGAAGTAGAAAATGTAGCTGAATTTTATGGACTTCCCCTTAATATTAGAGGCGAGCTTCTTCTCTGGAAACAAACTCTGAAATCTATTGAAAAGAAGCCCAAGAGTGCTATAGATGCTTTGTCAATATGCAATAAGAACATGTTTCCAGTTGTGTATAACCTGCTTGTCATCATGGCTACCTTACCTGTCCCAACCTGCTCGTGTGAAAGATCGTTTTCGTCCTTAAAATTCTTGAAGAACTATTTAAGGAATTCAACTAGTGAAGAACGCCTTAATGGATTAGCTTTGATGTTCATTCATGATACTGTTGATGTTTCAATTGAGGAAGTACTGAATGTCTTGTCTGTCAACCTAGAAGGCTTGATATACGATTGAAGTAGACTTGTCTAAGTCCTTCAACAAATTCCAGGGCAAATATCTACTTAATCAGATTCTTTGGTTTAGCCCAATTGACAATTTAGACATTTTTTTTTGTCCGTTTGTATCTAGTGCAATATCTATATTGGGCTAAACTCTTTTCCATATTTTTTATTAATCTTTTATGTTTTCAATTGTGTTTGTAATATTGTTTAAAGTGCTGAAAAATATAGTTAAAATAGTTTTCATGCAAAGAGAATCATCATATATATATATTCTTTCATTAGTATAGATCCCTCCTGTGGCGCTCACAAGCGACCGATCGTGCCAAATGAGCATTCAAATGAAAGAGAATAGACATTAGCAGTGACAAATTGCACTCTAATTTCATAAATATCAATAATTTCTTTAAAAAATGTACGAAGTGTGAGATTTGTCGATACTGTTGCTGTAGGAAAATATGCTCCGTAATTGCTGTCCACTTCACATTTTGGACGCTGTGACGCGTGTTTCGTGTCATTTTAACATTATGAGGTCTTTATCATTTTGCATGGATTTCAGAAACAGTAAGTCAAAGGAATGAGTACTCAAATCGTATAATTTCAAAAATATCGAATAACTGATGATTGTTACAGCTAAGATAAATCAATGGACTCAGCACACAAATGACATTAGCAGTGACGAATTCCATTCTAATTTCATAAATATCAATTTTTGTTAGAAGTGTGCGATTTGCAAATACTGGAGCTCTAACATGCTGCAATTAATTCTCTCGTTATAAACCTATCGGGGAAGGGTGGTTTATGAACATGCGAGATTTCTCGCTTGGGTCCGGTAGTGTTTATTTAACTGAGTTGTTGCTTTTTATGAATTATATTCGAATTATCATTTTTAGCCTATTTTCAATTTTGAAAAAATAGGCTTATGAGATCACCTTTTGTCCGTGTGTGTGTGTGTGATTCGTGTGTGTGTGTCCCCCTAATAAAATCTAAACGGCAGGAGCGATTTCAATGAAACTCGGAAAGTTCATAGCACAATTCCCGGCGACCTCGACCGTGCCCTTCAAATTTTGTTACGACTCACCAATCCAACATGGCGGATGTGTGAAATATTTCACCAGCATTCAATATCTCCGAAACTATTACCGATATTACCCTGACATTTTCTATGGTGATAGAGGGAACTACTATAAGTTCACTTATGTGACTTTTGAAAACCTGGTAACTACAAAACCAACATGGAGGCCAAGCGAATTTGCGACTTTTAAATAGACGTTTCTCGCGATGTGACCAACCAAACGCAATGAAACTTGGTACAGTATATGCTTATATACATTGTAATGCACCGACATCTAACTTCGTTCAATTGTTTACATAATCACAAGATGGCGGATGTGCGAAATATTTCACCGGCATTCTATAACTCTGAAACTATTAACGGTATCTCCCTAAAATTTTGTACGGAGATAAAGGGCACTACTGAAAGTCCATGGCGACTTTCAAAAACCGGTTAACTACAAAACGAACATGGCGGCCAAGCGAATTTGAAAATTTTAAATAGACCTTTCTCGCGATTTAATGTTCCAAGCTCACTGAAACCTGGCACAGGAAATATTTATACGCATTGTAATCCACTGGTATCTTATTTAGTTCAATTGTTTACATAACCTCAAGATGGCGGCAGTGCGAATTTTAAAATTAATTTTTTATTTCTTGTGATGTAGTCATGCGATCGAAGTGAAAGTTTGAATAATGAACCTACGCAATAATTTTCCTTTAAGGGACACTGGGACTGAAATTTTCAAATTCTATATAAGCTGAGGTACAGCTTTGAAATTTTATATGGTTATGAATAGTCATATTATAAACCACTGTGGGAAATGTGAGCATTGTAAGTTGATTAGTTCTCCAGATATTAATTATTTTGTACATTTATTATTCAAGTTTTATAAAGGTCAGCCGCGTTAAAAAAAACAAGATAGTGTAACTTTTAGGTAATATTCTATTGCACTATAACAATTGGAAGAAACCTACGGATCCGATTTTGAATTGCATTAATGAGTGTCAAGAAATTATTTTTTTTTCATCTCCAAGTTTTTTTCTACAAAAAAATCGTATTTTATCCAGTTTGAATTTTTTTTGCAGCCAAACCGAAAGTGCAATCTAAAAAACGATCCGTAGGTTTATAGTCATTGCAATGAAGATAATAAATTCCCATTTTGAAAGCAATATCATAAGATTTATGACGCGAGTAACATTTTGAATGCCTGAAAAAGTGAATCCGAGAAAACAGCAATTTTCTAAAATGATGCACAATTTACAAGGTTTCAGCTTACCAATGACATTAGGACTGTCCTACAGCATAGGTGACACCCTCCTCCTTCTGTTTTGCAGCCTCCTCCTTCATTTCTGTCAGTTTCACCTTCCGTCGACATGCTTTCGCTTCTCCAATTATGACCGCGGACTTACATACTTCCTGCGACTGTCACATCTTTCAAGTGTTTGTGCCGTGACATGAGATACTGAAGTTAGTCTTATTCCTGATTTCAACTCTGTTGTTGCACTACATCCCATGTTGAATTCTGCTACAGAATTCCAAACAGCAATTTCAAGTATCTTCCGTGAAATAAAAATCTATTTTCGGCACTTCCTCCAGATAACAGAATGCAGAGACTCATTCTGATTTTCAGTAGCACCACGGATGCATCTGAATAGTAGCTCATCTGATGCCAGTCTTTGATAAACAGGCATAATCTTGACAACTAAGGGTTCTTAAAGTTCTACAGACATTTTGTCATGACTCTGTGGTGTTTTACCAGCTGCGATACTTCGATTGTAGAAAC
Organism: Meconema thalassinum; assembly: GCA_946902985.2. Classification (NCBI taxonomy): domain Eukaryota; kingdom Metazoa; phylum Arthropoda; class Insecta; order Orthoptera; family Tettigoniidae; genus Meconema; species Meconema thalassinum. The sequence continues at coordinate 217,857,524 of OX336396.1, forward strand.
ACCAAGACTCAGAACCTTCAGGACACTTACTGTGCTGGGGCGTTTAAAGGACACACCGTGCATTTTAAAGCTACGCCAGGGCTTTAAAAATGGCGGTATTCGGATAAAACACTGCTATATGATCCGCAGGGGATAGGGGTGTATTAATATGGAAAAAAACGAAAATCGACATTTTCCACAAATTTCACTAAAATTTCAGTCCCAGTGTCCCTTAATGGTACATGACTCTATGGCCTATACATTTAACAATCCAACATGGCGACCATCCGAAATATTTAGACGATACTGAATATCTACGAATCTATTTTAGCAATCAAACTGCATGTTTTTAATGTTCATAGGGGCTATGAACTTAAGTTCACCTATAGGACTTTAAATAACCTGGTGATCACAAATCCAACATGGCGGTGACGCGAATTATAAATATTCACATGGACGTTTCTCGCAATTTAACCATCCTAGTGCAGTGAAACTTGGTACAGTAAATCCTTATACGAATGTTAATCCACTGGCATCTAATTTATTTCAATGTTTCCATAACCTCAAGATGGCAGCTGTGAAAAATTTTAAAATCTCCTTGTTTTTTCTTGTGTCCTAATTATGCGATTGAAGTTTGAATACTACACGTTCACAATAATCTGCATGTAACAGTACATAACTCTAGGACCTACATATATAAAATCCAACATGGCGACCATCCGAAATATTTAGTTGGTTCTTAATATCTACGAATCTATTACATCAATCAAACAGAATTTGTGTATGTTGATAGTGGCAATTAACATAAGTAGGATATATGAAAATAGGCTGTATAGTTCTTCACGGAACTACTTGTTATTATAGGACATCACTATGAATGAACCCCCCCCCCCCCCCTCCCCAGAAGGAAATCCTGCGTACGCCACTGATGAGATTAATTCAAAAACTCTATATCACAGTTTGTTTGATCCGTTCCGTCAGTGTACTGTACGATACAGTGCGTAACAAATGGTGAACTTTCTCCTTACAGGTTCATATTTCATCTGAGTGGTGTTGCATTACTCTGTGTTTTTGTGTTGTATGTTTGGCTTATTGCATCTTACAGGCTTTATCACAGAAACAAGAATGATTGGGGCAACAAACTGAATAAATAATAATTACAGTATTACTCTGTAATGAGCCACCAGAGACCACAGGTCCTCCACACCAACACTCTTGGAGGGTGTCCCTGAGCAGCATTCGAATGTTTGTGTAGTTCGGGTTCACCCTGTATATTGTCTGTACTGTCTCAGTTTTTGATTGTGGAAGGAAGGAACATCATATCAGTTCTTGATATTTTTCAAATATTCAATATTTCATTTCTTGGTTCATATATTAATTTCTTTTTGCATAAGTTTACATTATGGAAAATCTTTGTTTTAAATTGAGGGTTCATTCCAAGATTTAGACAAGTCCAAAAATTAAATTGTTCCGAAACTAAAATAACAGTATAGCTTCATTTGCGTTGAATGAAATGAAAGTTGCTTTTAGACCTACCAACAGCTTTACATTGCACATAAAGGGAATATATTATTATGAGGATATTTGAGAAAACCTTTGGACTAGTCTGGTTTTCGCCGAAATCTTAATTGAATACAAAAATGAAAAATATTTCAATGCTCAAATACAATTATTTATTATGTAAATCCTAACAAAGTACAAATCATTATTGAATGCCAAACATTCCAGGTGATTAATTATCCTGAAAAAGCATAGGACTCTCTATTTTTGTAGAATTCCTAATATTTCACACTCGTATATAACCCGACCCGTCTGCTTTTTAGAGACAGCAATAATATCTATACTTCCAGCTGGCCTTGAAGAGAAAAATGATGTATTTATCTCAAAAAGTCAATTTTGGACTTGTCTGGTTTTTTAAATAACCCCTTCAATTGTATATAATGTACAGAGTCTTTCATATTGTTACGGCTGTGAGTTTTGTCGCCTCGCCGCGTTGAATCACAGCTGCCTCCAGGCTGTGTGTGCTCTGCCTCAGTATATTACGTGCGCGTTACGCAACGGGCTGCGAAGTGAAAGGGACGGTCCAGAAAGTTCGTGACCCAGCCAGTGAAGGAAATCTCTAGAAGCCGTGTGTCCTGGACGATTCTAGAATTCATTGAGTCACCAGCCTGCTATATAAGCGGCCTCAAAATGAGGGGACTGAGTTTTCTGTGGGTGTGTGTTTTTGAGAGAGTGCGACAGAAGTGTGGTGACGAAGTGCCGTGCGAGTTACGAGATCCAGTGACATTGTTTCCCCAGTTTGTGGACAGCGAAACAGCGGGTAGCGGATTATCGTAAGTAACTGGAGTCGGTGTACATAAGGGAGAGAAGCCGGTAGTTTCTGTCAAGGCCACCGTACTCATTAAGACGGTTTAACTTCTGTGGTTTGTTGACAAGTGAAAGGGCCATGAGCGCTCAAGGAAGAGACTTGAGGAAACTGGAGTAAGGTTCCAATTGCTTGTATTTGCTGATGTGTAATGTACCTCTTCCTGCAAGCAATAAAGCTAACTTCTCTTTAAAGCAGTAATTGGTGTTGTGTTTTCTACCCTCCGTAATCCAGTTAACAAAAGTGCCACTAGGGGGTGGCACGTAACAACTGGTGTTAGAAGCCGGATTACGAACTCGTGCACAAGCACAACACCTGACGGTCCTGGTTTCAAAACCCGAGCTGGTCATTTTTTTAACATTTCCTGTGAGCGCATGCCCCTTACAAGACAAACATCTAAAATGGAAGAGCAATTCGCAGCATTGCTAGAAAAGTTAAGTGGCATGGAAACCAAGATGGAAGACGGCCAGAAGAATTTAACCAAGGACCTAACTGCCAAATTAGAAGACGGCCAGAAGAATTTAACCAAGGACCTAACTGCCAAATTAGAAGACGGCCAGAAGAATTTAATCAAGGACCTAACTGCCAAATTAGAAGACGGCCAGAAGAAGATGGAAGACGGTCAAAATAAGTTAGCGGAGGACCTGAAGAAGATGGAGGACGGCCAGAAGAAGTTGGCCGAGGAACTAACTGCCAAACTACACACATCAAAAAAAGTTTTGCATCACCTCGGTTCCAAGAGTTCCGGAACCGTTAAATACAAAGGGAATAGAGATCAACACAAACAACATTTCAGCTCGTTTTATTGCTCATGAGACCCACACATTGCATGTTGTACCATCATACAGCTAGACTTTCAGCATTTGTGGTCCAGATTGCAGTACACACCACTACCTCTAATACCCAGTAGCACGTCCTCTTGCATTGATGCATGCCTGTATTCGCCGTGGCATACTATCCACAAGTTCATCAAGACACTGTTGGTCCAAATTGTCCCACTCCTCAACGACAATTCGGCGTAAATCTCTCAGAGTGGTTGGTGGGTCAAGACGTCCATAAACAGCCCTTTTCAACATATCCCAGGCATGTTCGATTGGGTTCATGTCTGGCGAACATGCTGGCCACTGTAGTCGAGCGATGTCGTTATCTTGAAGGAACGCATTCACAAGATGTGCACGATGAGGTCGAGAATTGTCGTCCATGAAGACAAATGCCTCTCCAATATTCTGCCGATATGGTTGCACTATGGGTCGGAGGATGTCATTCAGGTATCGTAAAGCCGTTTCGGAGCCTTCCATGGCCACCAGTGGCGTACGTCGGCCCCACATAATGCCACCCCAAAACATCAGGGAACCACCACCTTGCTGCACTCGCTGGACAGTGTGTCTAAGACGTTCAGCCTGACCAGGGTGCCTCCAAACACGTCTCCGACGATTGTCTGGTTGAAGGCATATGCGACACTCATCGGTGAAGAGAACGTGATGCCAATTCCGTGGGGTCCATTCAGCATGTTGTGGGGCCCATCTGTACCGCGCTGCATGGTGTCGGGGTTGCAAAGCTGGACCTCGCCATGGACGTCGGGAGTGAAGTTGCGCATCATGCAGCCTATTGCGCACAGTTTGAGTTGAAACACGACGTCCTGTGGCTGAACGAAACGCATTATTCAACATGGTGGCATTGCTGTCAGGGTTCCTCCGAGCGGCAATCCGTAAGTAGCGGTCATCCACTACAGTAGTAGCCCTTGGGCGGCCTGAGCGAGGCCTGTCATCGACAGTTCCTGTATCTCTGTACCTCCTCCATGTCCGAACAACATCGCTTTGGTTCACTCTGAGACGCCTGGAAACTTCCCTTGTTGAGAGCCCTTCTTGACACAAAGTAACAATGCGGACGCGATCGAACTGCGGTATTGACCTTCTAGGCATGGTAGAACTACAGACAACATGAGCAGCGTACCTTCGTCCTGGTGGAATGACTGGAACTGATCGGCTGTCGTACCCCCTCCGTCTAATAGGCCCTGCTCATGCATGGTTGTTTACATCTTTGAGCAGTTTTAGTGACATCTATGAACAGTCAAAGGGACTGTATCTTGGATACAATATACACAGTCAACGTCTATATGCCGGAGATCTGGGAACCGAGGTGATGCAAAACTTTTTTTGATGTGTGTAGAAGACGGCCAGAGGAAGTTAGCTGAGGACTTAAGTGCTAAATTAGAAGATGACCAGAAGAATTTAACCAAGAAGATAGAGGACGGCCAGAAGAAGATGGAAGACGGGCAGAATAAGTTAGCACAGGACTTGAAGAAATTAGAACTGGGTCTGCGTGAGGAAGTCACGGCAGTGGAAAAGATGTTCGACGCCTTAAAAGAAGAAGTTGCCGACGCCCGCTGACGGGGATGGAAGAGAGATTCAACGCTCTACAAAAGGAATTTGCTGAGCTGCGCCGACACCCGCCGACAGGGATGGAAGATAGATTCAAAGCCCTACAAGAGGAAGTCGCCGAGCTGCGCCGACGCCCGCTGACCGGGGTGGATGAGAGAGTCAAAGCCCTACAAGAGGAAGTTGCCGAACTGCGCCAACGCCCACTCACGGGGGTGGAAGAGAAATTCAACGCTCTTCAAGAGGAAGTTGCCGAGCTGCGCCGACGCCCGCCCACAGGTACACCGGGGACATCAGGAACGGGAAAGAGCAAAGTGACAACCCCAACCTTCGACGGAAAGGTCCCGTGGAGCACCTATTTACGTCAGTTCGAGGCAGCCAGTTCCATAAACAACTGGAACAGCACGGAAAAGGCTACAGCTCTCATTGTAGCGCTGAGAGGGGATGCCCTTAACGTCCTTCAGGCCATCCCGACTGGATCCCAGGACTACGCTTCACTGATCGCCCATATGGAGTCCCGCTATGGGGATAGCCATCTTCAGCAGGCCTACCAGATGCAGCTCCGGACCCGGGTACAAAAGAACGCGGAAACCCTGCAGGAGTTCGAGATGGACATCGCACGCCTCGTAAGGCTCGCCTACCCAACAGCGCCGGCCGACTTTCTGGAGCAGATAGCGACGCAGACTTTCACCGACGGGCTACGGGACTCGGACGCTCAATAGGCGCTGCGACTCGCGCGCAATAAGACCCTGGCAGATGCGCTGAGCCACGCACTTGAGTTCGAGACGGCAAAGCAGGTAACTAGAAAGCGCGCGCGGGTGCGTGCGTTCGGTGGACGTCGACGAACCAGCCAAAGCCGACAAGACCAAGCCCCTGGCCGATGAACTGATGGAGGCGCTAGGCCGGTTCTTCAAGAGTTGCAGTACCACCAACAAAAACGTAGCCGAAGGACATCCGTAGAGGCGGCCCGGAAGAGAACTACCGACCTGCTGGACGAGCCGTAAGAGAGGCCACCTGAGCAAGGACTGCGGTGATCACCGCCGCCAAGGGTTTCCGTCGGGACAGTTAGTCGTAGGGAAACCGCGAGGCCCAGGAAAGAAAGTATCAGTCAGCCTTGGGGGGCAAAGGTTGGCTTGTGACAGTCGTCAAGCCCCGGCAGTCCAAGTTCGTGTGACGAAGTTACGGAGGGACAATAGCAGCCTGATGGTCGACGGAGTCGTCAATGGAGAGAGCTGGCCCATGCTAATCGACACGGGAGCATCGAGGACCATCGTCAGTCCCACCGTGATCCCACAGTGGAGAGCGCAACACACACAAAGGAACCTCCAGCTAATAACCGCGACCGGAGAGACCGCACCGGTACATGGCGAAGCATCACTGGAGTTCATCATTGGTCGACGGGCGATAAAGCATCCAGTGCTTGTGCTGACGTATCAAATGAAGTGATCATCGGACTGGACTTCCTGGACCAAAACAACATCATCTTGGATCTGAGTACCAACACTCTGCACTTCGGAGGTGAGGAACTTGCTTTGCAACCTGCGCACGAGTCCATCACCGCACGACGGGTAAGGCTGAGAGAAGACGTCATCGTTCCCGCCAGGACAGAGGTCAGCGCTGCCGTAATCGTCGACGGAACTGCTGAGGGAGTGGCGGCTGTCATCGAGCCAAAATATAAGGACATCCAGACAAAAGGATTGCTAGTTGCCAAGACCCTCATCAACACGACGCCTCGGCCGTACGTCCGCCTGTCCAACCTGAACGACTACGATATTACGGTTCACCGGGACACCAACCTAGGAGTCTGCGAGCACGTTACCTGGATTGCCCGCATCACAGACACGACGGACGGACACCTGCAGACGGACAACCGAAGAAGACGCGCCCTGCCAGAAGAACTACAGAAGCTGTACCAAGGATCCCAGGACCATTTAGACGAGGAGCAATCACGCCAACTTCAGGACCTGCTACGCGAATTCCAGGATGTCTTCTCCGTGGGGAGCAAAGACTTCGGTAGGACAAGCTTGGTCCAGCACAGAATCGACGTTGGGGACAGCGCACCGATTAGGGCCCCATTCCGACGTGTCCCGCTCGCCAAGCAAGCCGAAGTCGACCGGATGGTAGAAGAGATGAAGGAGCAAGGGGTGATCGAGCCATCACATAGTCCTTGGAGTTCTCCGGTCGTGCTTGTGAAGAAGAAGGACGGTTCCACCAGGTTCTGCGTGGACTACAGGCGGGTGAATGACGTCACGAAGAAGGACAGTTACCCTCTACCCAGGATCGACGACACGCTGGACACCATATCAGGATCAAGATGGTTCTCCACCTTGGATTTGAAGAGTGGCTACTGGCAGGTGGAGGTCCACCCTAAGGACCGCGAGAAAACGGCGTTCTCTGTGGGCAGCGGGCTCTGGCAGTTCACCGTCATGCCATTCGGTCTGTGCAACGCCCCTGCGACCTTCGAAAGGCTAATGTAGTCCATTCTGAGGGGACCACACTGGAAGACCTGCCTGGTCTACCTAGACGACGTCATCGTTCTGGGGAGAAGCTTCGAGGAGCACTACAGCAACCTGAAGGAGATCTTGATGAAGCTACGGGCTGCCCAGCTGAAGTTGAGCCCCAAGAAGTGTCAGCTCTTCCAGAAACAGGTCCAGTACCTTGGGCATATCGTCTCCGAGGAGGGGGTGCGCACCGACCCAGAGAAGACCGCAGCTGTGAGGGAGTGGCCAGTTCCGAAGGACAAGTCCCAACTACGAAGCTTCCTGGGACTCTGCACTTATTACCGCCGTTTCGTGAAAGGATTCGCCGACATCGCCAAACCTTTACATCGACTGACTGAGAAGGACCAACTCTTCACGTGGACAGCAGAATGCCACAGTGCCTTCGAACAACTCAAGCAGGCTCTGTGCACCGCGCCTATTCTGGCCTACCCCAGACCTGGAACAAGGTTCATCGTCGATACCGATGCCAGCGACTTTGGCATAGGGGGAATCCTGTCGCAAGTAGTGGACGGCGAGGAGAGAGTAGTGGCCTACTTCAGCAAGGCCTTGTCAAAGCCAGAAAGGAACTGCTGTGTCACCAGGAAGGAGCTGCTCGCCATCGTGAAGACCATTGAACACTTCCACAAGTACCTGTACGGGCAAGAATTTCTCAACGGGACCGACCATGCATCCCTGCGATGGCTCCTGAACTTCAAGCAGCCCGAGGGTCAACTCGCGCGGTGGTTAGAGAGGCTTCAACAGTACAACTTTGAGATTCAGCACAGGAAAGGTCAACTGCATTCTAACGTCGACGCCCTGTCACGAAGACCGTGCCCCGAAGACTGCACCTTCTGTGCCCGAAGGGAGGAGAACACCGGGATACAGTGCCGAAGGACTACCGTGGAACTTCAAGGGAGCTGGAGCCGCGAATCTTTCATGCGGGCACGAGCAGAAGATAATGACCTGGGACTGATAGCCGAATGGAAGAGGGCCTGTGTCCCCAGACCCGGGTGGAACATTGTGAGTGACTGCAGCCCCAAGTTTAAGTCCTATTGGGCGCAGTGGGACTCGCTGGTTGTGAGGGATGGCCTCATATGCCGTACATGGGAGAGCACCGACGGGAAGACATCTCGGGAACAAGTCATCGTTCCAAAGGCTATGACGGAGGAAGTCCTGAAGGAAGTCCATGGAGGATCATCTGGAGGACACCTAGGGATAAAGAAAACCCTGGAGAAGGTGAGAGAGCGGTTCTACTGGACCGGATGCCGAACTGACGTGGAGAACCACTGCGCGAGGTGCCACGATTGCGCAGCCAGCAAGGGCCCAGGACGAAGACGACGGGGTCCACTGAAGACCTACAACGTGGGCGGCCCAATGGAGAGAGTGGCCATCGAGGTTGCTGGGCCATTCCCGTTAAGCGAGACAGGGAACCGCTACATATTGGTCGTCAGCGACTACTTTACCAAATGGCCGGAGGCGAATGCGCTCCCTAACCAAGAAGCCGCGACGATCGCAGAGACCCTGGTGAAGGAATTCGTCAGCCGGTACGGAGTACCCCTGGAGCTGCACTCCGACCAAGGGAGGAACTTCGAGTCGCAGGTGTTCCAGACCTATGCCTGCTGCTGGGAATCCGGAAGACAAGGACAACGCCGCTACACCCTCAGTCCGACGGGATGGTAGAGCGATTCAATCGCGCCATCGAGAACCATCTCCGAATAGTCGTCAGCGAGCACCAGAGAGATTGGGACAAACATCTTCCACTATTTCTCCTGGCCTACCGCGCCGCCGTGCATGAAGCCACCGGGTGCACACCATCCCGGGCCATGTTTGGGAGGGAGCTCCGTCTACCTGTCGATCTTGCCTTCGGCCGACCTGGGAATGATCCGGTCCCGGTAAGCCAGTTTTGTCAAGAACTGGTCGACCAACTGGAGGACGTGCACGCGTTCGCGAGGAGGAAACTGCGGATCGAGACCGACCTAATGAAGACCCGATACGACCAACAGACGGATGCCGGCGGATTCCACGAGGACGACCTGGTCTGGCTCTTCAACCCATTACGGAAGAAAGGCCTGTCACCCAAACTGCAGAAGTCCTGGGAGGGCCCGTACCGAGTCGTGAAACGGATCAACGATGTTGTCTACAGGATCCAGCGGAGCCCGAGGGCGAAGATGAAGATCGTGCATCGAGATCGCCTGGCAGCCTACGGAGGGACACAGACGGACCAATGAGTGATCGGGACGATCAGCATTTTAGGAAGGGGGTGGTGTTACGGCTGTGAGTTTGTTTTGTCGCCTCGCCGCGTTGAGTCACAGCTGCCTCCAGGCTGTGTGTGCTCTGCCTCAGTATATTACGTGCGCGTTACGCAACGGGCTGCGAAGTGAAAGGGACGGTCCAGAAAGTTCGTGACCCAGCCAGTGAAGGAAATCTCTAGAAGCCGTGTGTCCTGGACGATTCTAGAATTCATTGAGTCACCAGCCTGCTATATAAGCGGCCTCAAAGTGAGGGGACTGAGTTTTCTGTGGGTGTGTGTTTTTGAGCGAGTGCGACAGAAGTGTGGTGACGAAGTGCCGTGCGAGTTACGAGATCCAGTGACATTGTTTCCCCTGTCGTGACTGTGAGCCTCCATGGTTCAGAACTTAGGACTGCGGTTCGGAGGAACATTATATAAGGGCAATAGAGTTATTATTATTACTAAGTTGGATGTGAGCTTTTGTAAGCCAGAATGTATATTTCTCAAGGAAATAAGACTGTTGGCGCCAGGATGTGTACAGAGGTCTGTAAATATTGATGGTACAGAAGGACATTTGGTCGAGTACTCTGTACTGTGGAGAGAGTGATTCATGGTCACAAGCTAGGCCAGAAATTGAACCCTGGAAGTCACGTAGACGCGAGTATGGGCAGTCGCCGCTAGCTTAGGGAGCAGCACTGGCTAGGCACTGAGGGTGGAATGGACCACAGGCCTCAGTGGAGGGGAGAGATGGACTCCGGGTCATCTCTAGTTGGATATAATGGTATCCAAAATGGCGAGCGGGGTAGTTGCAGTTGTTCTCACGCCTCAGCTCTTGCCAGAGTAACGTCGTAATGCGCGCGAGCAGAATTCAGCCTCGCGGAGACATGCTAAATGTCAAGTAGCAGTAAAGACTTAGTAGCGCTGATTCAGACCTGCGTGCACTTCCAGCAGTAACTTCACATAATTTGTATATAGTGTATATACTTCGACTGCCAAGGCATAATAAATCGGCAATAGTTCAAGGGAAGTTTCATCTTTTATTCCGGAAGTTCCGGGACTAGTCTACAAAACCTCAAGTTCCCTTATCTAGTAAACCGCTCGGTTGGGAGGGAAAATCGTCGGAGGACCTGTCAACCTGCCAGTACGTCTCACAGGCCAGGTAGGTCACGACAGGCCATACCTTTTGGTGTCAGAAGTGTAGGGTCCCGAGTTCGACGCACTAAACAGAGCAACTTCGGAGTAAAGAGAGAGATCGTGACATCGCAGAAGATTGTCCGATAAAGACCGCGACAACGCAGAAGATTGTCCGTCCGCGCATCCGCTTGAATCGTACCGAGTGCCGCGCAACGCAGAAGAGAGAAGAAGAAGCCTACTAAGCAGAAGGAGCCGTGCAGTAGTGAGCCGTGCCGCCAGCAGAGGAGAGAACCGAGAAGCAGCAGTATCCAGTTAGCAGAGACAACAAAGAAGAAGAAGAAGCCGCCAGTTAAGCTAACCTTATTACAATGGCAAGACAGACAAATGCAGCTACCAGTGCCCAGGTAGAGGAGAGGTTAGCAGACGTAGACACGGTAAGTACAAGTGGGCCTTTTGTATCAGTAACCGAAGGACATCGCCTGATAGGTCGGGAGTTCGATGGAACACAGCCCGACAGATTACGTGAGTTTGTGGCTAATGTAGACGCTGCTGTTCGCATGATAAAAGATGATGATCAAGAGTTATTTTTTAAGTATATTCTGACCAAAATTACGGGCAAGGCCCGAGATAAGCTGTTAGTCAGAAGAGACATAAATCATTGGGAGGCTGCCAAACAGGCATTACGAGAGTACTACGGATTTCAGGGCACATTAGACTTATATATTTGCCAGATGTTTCAAACAGCGCAGGATCCGAGGGAAACAGTGGCGACATGGGCGCATAAAGTAGAGACTCTGTCAGCTGCGTTCAGGGAAGCAGTCCTCGACGGAGAGAGCTGGGAGGACAGGGAAGCTCAGTTAAGGATCACAAGAAAAATATGCGTAGCTAGCTTCATACAGGGGTTAAGTAACCCGCGAATCCAAGCTAGGGTCCAGGGCCACGGGGCCATTACTTTCGAGAAAGCGGTAGCCACTGCAAGGCAAGAAGAGGCGATAATACTCTCTAAGAAGGCACGAGAAGGGTTGCACACGAAACATAGCTCAGGGGTAAGAGCAGGTAAACCCGATCAGGAAAGGAAGGCACCACTAAGGTGGCATACTAAGTCAACACAAGCAAGTGTTAGGGTGGTCTGTTACAATTGTAACAGGGAAGGCCACATCGCACGGGAGTGCAAGGAGGCACGAACCCGAGGTGCACGCACCGCGTTAGGTAGTACACCCAATGTACAGACAGGGGGCACCCCAAGTAAGATCAAATGTAGATATTGCAAAAAACCGGGACACATAGAGCGCGATTGCCGAAAGAAGCAGAGAGATAAGGAAGCCGTGGCGCCGGAAGCCGTGCACATGGTTAGGGAGAAGCCTCACATGGAATGGGACAGGAGTAGAACCTGTTACCGTTGTGGGAAGAAAGGGCACGTACAAAAAAAATTGCCGACAGACAGCCCGTGTACCACAAGCAGAAGTGGACCGGCGGAAGTGCTATAATTGTGGCCAGCAGGGTCACATAAAACGAAATTGTCAGGAGGCCAAGAAGGGCCAGGGCCAGAGTAGGCGCACGGGAGGCAAGGCCATGAAAGGCCGACGCCAGTGCGATGTTTGTGACCGGTGGTCACATGGAACCAAGGACTGTTGGTTCAAGAGTGGGAAAGGTAATAAGAGAAATATCACTCAGACAGGGGCGACAAACTGGAACGGGTCCATAACACAGGGACAGCTATGGAATCCCGCAATTTAAAGAGTCCCAAGGCACGTGACACGGAGGGCACGATATTAATGTATTGTGGGGGGCCTCTGAGGTTTCTAATTGACACTGGCTCCGATGTCAGCCTAGTGAAGAGGCAAACAGTGCCTAAAGGAGTTACAATTAGTAGAGGCACCACGATTGAATTAACAGGTGTAAGCGAGGGAACGATTTACACCCAAGGGACCGTTCAGTTTGTTATTGGAGGTACTAAACACACAGTTCATGTGGTGGGCAGTGATTTCCAACTAAGCCAGGATGGTATAATAGGGAGAGACATCCTAGCAGACAGCGTGATCGACTACCGGGAGGGTCATGTTACGATCCACGGTAAAAAAAATACCCGCTGGGAGCGAGGGAGGCGAAGATAATCAGCCTCGAGCCTCGAACCCAGAAGGTAGTAGTTATTGAAGTCGATAAGAATCTACCAGTGGGAATTATTGAGAGGGTCGAGGTAGCCCCAGGGGTTTACCTCGCAGAGTGTCTAACTAGGTCAGAGCACAACGAAGCAGTAGTCAGCATGATGAACACTACTGAGGAAGAAGTGGCTCTGTACAGCCCTCGAGTGCGAATGCAGGAGATGGATAACACCTGCCTGGCCGAAGTACGCAAGGTACAGCAAGGCAGTAGGGCGGTAACCGGAGAACCGGCTACTCAGAAGCCCAGGTCACGCAGAGTGATAGACTGTTTGCGAGTAGACCATCTCACGCAGGTAGATAAGGAGGGTATATACGCCATCTGTGCGGAATACAATGACATCTTCCACCTTGAGGGAGATAGGCTCACGTACACGGACGTTATACGTCATGAGATCCCAACGCCCCAGGATCAACCCCCGATTAATGTGCGGCCGTATAGACTGCCGGAGGCACAAAAGGGAGAAATACAAGCGCAGATAGACAAGATGCTAGGTGATGAAATTATTGTACCTAGTACATCCCCTTGGAACGCACCATTATTGTTAGTACCAAAGAAAATGGATGCGTCAGGTAAGCAAAAGTGGAGAGTTGTGATTGACTTCCGAAAGTTGAACGAAATAACGATAGGGGTTAGTTATCCCCTCCCACTCATCTCAGAGCTGTTAGATGCTCTAGGTAAGGCCAGGTATTTCAGTACACTTGACCTTTGCAGCGGTTATTATCAGGTGTTATTAAAACCTGAAGACAGGCCCAAGGCAGCTTTTTCAGCATTAGGGCGCAAGTACGAATTTGCAAAGATGCCCATGGGGTTGAAGGATGCACCAGCCACATTCACAAGGCTGATGAATACAGTGCTTACCGGATTGACAGGTATTCAGTGCCTGTGCTATCTAGATGATATAATAGTGTATGGTAGCTCAATAGAGGAGCACAATGCTAAGTTGAGGGATGTTTTTCAAAGGCTGAGAGAAAACACGTTGAAGCTCCAGCCAGATAAGTGTGAGTTCCTGAGGACTGAAGTGACATTCTTAGGGCATGTAATTACTGAAGGGGGAGTCTTACCAGACTCACGAAAGGTGCAGGCCGTGAAGGATTTTCCGAGGCCTACCACGAGCCGCCAGATTAAGCAATTCTGCGGGCTCAGTGGGTATTATAGGAGGTTTATACCCAATTATAGTAAGATCGTGAAGCCACTATATGAATTAGTGAAGAAGGACGTTCCCTTCGTGTGGGGGGATGCACAGGAACAAGCGTTCGAAACGCTAAAGCAAAAACTCATTGAAGAGCCTATTTTGCAGTACCCAGATTTTGAAAAGCCATTCGTTCTTATCACGGATGCTAGCAACGAAGCTGTGGGGGCCGTGTTGTCACAAGGGCCCGTGGGTAAAGATCTCCCAGTAGCATACGCGAGCAGGACGCTTAATAAGGCAGAAAGAAATTATAGCGTCACAGAAAAAGAATTATTAGGCATTGTTTGGGGTGTAAAGTATTTTAGGCCGTATTTGTTCGGACGGCATTTCACGGTGGTGACAGATCACAAGCCGCTGAAGTGGGTGTTCAATGTCCAAGACCCATCGTCACGCCTGCTAAAATTCCGATTGAAATTGGCAGAGTATGATTTTGAAATCATTTACAAGCAGGGCAAGCAGAACTGCAATGCTGATGCTCTTAGCAGGAATCCCACTGATGCACAGTGTCAAGCGCGAGTGATTAACTCGGCTGGGCACGAGTTACGACAGGGGGCGGCCGTGGCCACTCATATGGAAACTCGTAGGAGGGTAGCAACGACTTCAAAACCCGAGGACGCTACGGTAGAGAGAATTGAAGCAGAAGGTAGTGAGGTCTCCGAGGACGCTAACGCAGATGAGTCCTCGCCCGAAGACAGCTTACCCGAGGTAACCGAGTTGCATGAGGCTGAGAAATTGGCCATCCTGAAGGAGTGTCATGATTCTTTGGTTGGAGGACACCAGGGAATAGCCCGCACGTACGCTAGGGTACGCGAACGATTACAGTGGAAGGGAATGAAAGGTGACATTGAGCGTTATATACGCTCGTGTCCTTCATGCCAAAAGAATAAGGGGACTAGACCAGACGTCAGAGCGCCGATGGTAATTACGGACACCCTTAGCACGGTCTTTGAGAAGGTATCTCTGGACGTGGTGGGTCCACTTCCGGTGACAGAGCTTGGCAATAAGTATATTTTGACATGCCAGGACCAACTGTCGAAGTACTTGGTAGCTAGTGCCATGCCGAATCAGGAGGCTGAAACAGTGGCACGGACGCTAATTAACAATGTTATAAGCATTTACGGGATACCGGGGCAGATTCTCACTGACCAGGGTAGTAACTTCATGAGCGAAGTGTTCAAGGCACTTTGCAAGAAACTGCGAATTAGGAAAACAAACACAAGCGCTTTCAGACCACAATCCAACGGTAGCGTAGAGAGATCCCACAATGTACTAGCAGAGTACCTGAGGCATTTTGTTTGCTCAGGTGAGCAAAATGATTGGGATAAGTATCTGCCCACAGCGACCTTTGTATATAATACTACCAAGAGTACTAGTACAGGGTTCACACCCTATGAGCTTATTTTTGGAAAGAAGGCGAATATACCAGGTATATTGCAAAAACCACCTGAGGTGGATTATAATGAACATCAGAATGTGGTAGAGGAGCTGACGTCACAGCTCAGGAGAAATCATGAAGCCGCTAGGAGGACGCTAGTTGAGCGTAAAGAGTTGGAAAAAGCTAACTACGATAAAAAGCAGAACGAAGTCACTTTTCGAATTGGTGACAAGGTACTCTTGCGTAATGATGCATTGCGAAGAGGGCGATCCAAAAAGCTGAGTCTACCATTTGTAGGGCCTTATGAGGTCGTGGACGTTTCAGGGGGTAAATTGTACCCTATTGCTTAGTAAGAAAGCGGAAGAGTCAAGGTGCATAAGAATCGTTTGAAAATGTATTTGTAAAAGGACTCCAACGGGTTTAGAACCCGGATGGGCGCAGAAGCAGCACAAAACGGATTAAGGGGTAAGGATGTATAGCGGTTAGTAGATATAGCGACAGCTGAGGGTAACACAGCTGTAAGAGATTGTGTGCGCATGGAGTCAATATAGTTTATCAGTAGGCACACAATAATATTTGAACAGCGGACAAAAGAGGCGAGCAGCCTAGATAATGCACCGGGTGACATGAGTTATGTAAGGCGAAATACAGGGATGTCCATAGTGGCCCCAGGGCGGCCATCCTGAGGAAGCTAAACCCCCCCGTGTGGGTGGCGGGGACCATTGGTACGTGTAGACACGTGATCATAGGTGTTAGAATACCCCTAACAGTGAGCCTGCTGTGTCGTAAGAGGCGACAGGAAAGAGGCGTAGCCTGATGACCACGATGACCTACTGGTCAGGCAGGCGCGAATCCCGGTGAGTAGCTCTATGTAATTGAGCCGTTTGTTGTGAATGGCAGCCCCAGGTATGCGAAGGCCTGCCTTTCATAGTAAACGGAAACCAATCAATGGCATAAGGGTGAATCAGAGACACCTGTGTTAAAGGTACAAATTATTAAGGGACACATACGTGTGTATAGCAAGTAGAGAAGAAGTGCTCTAAGAGGCACATTTGAGGAAAGCGAAGAGTCAGAACCTCAAATTTCGGCCACGACGAAGTTACACACCCCTTCGTCTCAATGGCAACTAGGAGATAGCGACAGCTGCTGGTAGGGTTCTTTAATACCCCGCCAAGCTACGGAAAACAAAATTGGGTCGTATTAGAAATTTTAACAGTCAGACGAACAGAGGTTCGACGGGTGGCACTGAGGTGCTTGTAAGTAAAGGGTTTCACGATGGCGAGCGTGTAGTCTATATGTGACTTGTCACCCCTAGGGTAGTCGCGGATACGCACCCGTTAGGACAGGGGTAGGGAAAACCGGAAATTAGTTTAGATGAAATGAACCAGAAACCGAGCCATGAAAGGCATATTTTGAGAGCATTCAGTCAAATGCAAACGGCGATAGTTTAGCCACATTCCCGAGGCGATCTGTGAAGCCGAGTTTCTCAGCAGCAGAACTCGAGGTTAATAGAAAGTGAATGTCAGTTTGCGGCACAGCTGACATGGTAGAGCCACATCTCCGAAGTGGGTTGTGAAGCCGAGTCTCTATGTAACAGAACTCGAAGTTAAGCGAGCAAGTTTTTGAACTTAGTGTATGACACTGCTGATAGTTTTGTAGCCGCATGCCTAAGCCAGGATGCGAAGCAAAGTCTTTTGAGACTCAGACTTTGGATTTTGAAATAGATAAAATTGTTGATTACATGTCAGTAAGATAGGTAACGAATAACCTGTCTGTACCTTGCAGGTAAGACAGAAGACAATGGCACGAATGCTAGGATGGTTCTACACCATGGTGGCGGTGGTAACAGTGACGTCATCACCCCAACGGCATAACCGGAGAAGTACTAGACGTACAAGTGACACCACACGAGAATACACCTGGAGTATACTTCGACAACCAGGGTGAGATACAGTTGTATAACATGGAATGGACATTAGTTACCTATGTAAATTTGAATCAGCTAAGTGATGTATTTTCAAATATCAGGGAGCATATACACTGGACACAATTGGCGTGTATATTGTTAGAGCAGAAAACGAACTTGACATGTCGGCATGACGTTAAGATGTTGAGTAATCATTTGCAACGAATTAAGGAATCTAAAGTAACGATAGCCAAAATCACTAGACCAAGTGGGGAGACGGATAATACCAGATGGGTACATTATTGGCTGAGGAATAACCTAACCACCAAGGGAAAATGATTAAGAAAAGGAGATAGGTTTCGGACTGGAGAAAAAGGATAGAAAAATAGGAGGAGAGTCACACAAAAGTTATAAATTTAACCTTTAATGCACTTAGAGGCGGTTTCCACTGAAAATCCGTTCTCTGATACCTAAAATGGGTAAGAGCTTGGTCTAAGCTGACGGGAAATACAGCTAGGACTTGGGCGGTTTGCAAACGAGTGGCCTTAGTATATTCCCTCTCAAGCAGGCATAAGACTACTATGGGGAAGGGTGTTGGTCTGGCAAGACTGAGAGTAACAGATTTATTGTATGTCTGTTCAAAGAAATTCGTTTTTGCAAAGTAATTCGAAGGATGCCAATAATTTGAATCAGGTTTGGTATTTCCCGTTTTCGAAGTTATAGAGTTCCTGAAAAAGCGACCAAGTGCTTCCAAGAAGGATAATGATAAAAAAAAATATACCTTGGGGAGTAATTTTGGTAAGTGGACCAATGGTTGCATTTGGAAATGGCTAAGCTTTTACTCAGCAAGGAGCCGGCTAAAAGTTTAGACGAAAAGAAACACTTATCTTTTGGAAAACTAACCATACGTTTTCGGAGAGGATCTCCGCAAGCAGGTAGCTGGCGTAGCGAGCTTTACTTGCCTTACTGGCCAGTTAGAATTAGCTTTTAAAGCTAAGAGAAACTTTGACGAGATTACCACTAAGAGTTTCTGCTCAAATGCAACGAGTGGTGAGAGCCCTATCAATAGATTTAATGGCATTGAGTAGGGAGAGCCAAGGAAGACAGGATCTTGCCTAACCGTTGTATTTGCGAAATGATAAATCCAAAAACAAATATTTGATTTATTTAACAAGGCAAAAGAAGTTAATAACTTTAACAAAGATTTTCAATTTGGTTAACAATTTTGGGGTCACAGACCTCAGAAAGCATTAAATGTTTGCGCCAGGCAATTAACAATTTATGAGGTTTCGAACCTTATACATTTTCTAAAATCTTTGTAAGAAAAAAAAACAAATGAAGTTATTAAAATTTAACAATAAATAGAGTACAAGGTGTGTACTTTAAGAAATTCCTGAGAGAATATTCTAGAAAGGGTGACAACTTCGAAAATAACAATAAGAAAAACATGAAGAATAAGATAGAAGTTCCTACAACTTCTTATATTTAAGCTGAATTACTTTTGGTTCTTATACAAATAAGGGCAGGTCACTTACTGTGAAACCTGAAGAGAAAATCAAAAGGAAGGTTCTCGACCTCCTATGGTTAAGTAGGAATCACGAGCCAAATGGGGCAGTTTCCATTTCGTGAGACCTAGAAATAACTCACTCAAGAGTTGAAAGAATTGTTTTTCCCTGATTATAGGGAAGAAACAATGTAAGCTTGAACCGTGTATAAAACACGTAGTTATACAGAAATTAATTAATGATAAACAAGCAAAATGGAAAGGCACTTCGTTAGAGTGACACCTTATAGAAAAGTTACAATTTTATTAATATGGTTTGTTAGTAGAAGGTTGAGGAAAGATCAATTGGGATTCAGGATCAATGTTCATGGCCTTATTTAATGTAAACGGACGATCGCGACGTGGTAGACAAGTGGAACAAGCACTAGTTATCACTATAGTCTTTTGAATAGATGAAAATTTCACTGTAGAAACACGAAAGTTTATGTGAAAGAAAGTTATTGCAATGATGAAAATAACTGGTTGCACTAGGTAGGCGAGAGTCTATTTCTTGAGAAGTTTGTGAATTACAATTAAATGCGCCATAGAACATTCCAGCGGTGGAAGAAAATTCGCTATTGCAGTAATTTATAATGAAGATTCCTCATTTTAAATAGTATTCCCACAAGTGAGTGAAAAATACATGACGGCAAGACTTGTAGATAAAGTACAGGATCTGGAAGGTTCCAGAACAGTCCTAATAGAAGAATGGGACCAAAGTTAATCCAGCGGAGGAACTAGCTTGGTGATTTATAGACAGCGGGTATTAGATAATATCCCACGTGGTGAGAAGATTTCTCATTTAATTAGCTTAAGAAAAGCTACTTTCTATTAAGGTTGGCTTAGACAGACAAAAGCTCAACATGGCAAATCCCGCGAAGAATGATTTTTGCCCCAAATAAGTAATCTCACGCTGTCTATAAAATATCGTTAAAACATATAGAAGTTAAAACCGATGAAGATGAAGTTAAAACTTGAAGTAGGTACTTATCTTGGTTGCATGTCGAAGGTGAAGTTCCCTTTGACGGATACCTAATGTGCCAACATGGCGTAGAGAGTAGAGAGTGCCTCTTGGTTTGAGGAGACTGGCTCTAGTTGAGCCTTAACTGACCGAGTCAACTGCTGACTTACAAGTGAGACCTGCTCAGCAAAGCGCGGAGGGTCCAAGGAAGGGAAAGAGGGGGGGGGGGGGTAGGAGACAAAAGGAATACATATCAGAATAACCAACATAAGAAATTAATTTCTCTTGAGGAGATGGTCTTCAAAGAGTTGATAGCAGGCGATACTAGCACAGCATGGTGAGTGAAAAAGTAAACGAAGTTCTCTTGCTCATGGAGATAATAGCTGGCGATGGTAACGAAATCTGGTGGCCAGATGGGTAAGTAAATCCTCTTGCACCAGGAAGAATTGAGGAGCTTCAGATATTCGCTGCTAGATGACGCTAGGTGGGTCATGGAAGATATATATCTAGAACAGACTCACAAAAGATATAAGCGACATGACCATCAAAGAGAAAATAGAAGATCACTGTTGGTGTTTGATAAAGAGGAAGGAATGAACAAGCAAAGAGCATTAAACTTTATATTCTCTCGTACCGTGTATTCCAATAATACACCATACTGGGAGGGGAAAACACCAACAGAGAACAAATAAGCAGTTAAACATTTAAAGGTAGTGGAGCGATCAAAGAAAGTGGTCTTGTGATCGGACCATTAGTGGTCAAGACTGACCACCCTGACTCTCCCATCTCTTCCAGGATAACACTCGGTCACTCTACCAGAGGTCCAGACTAGGGGGGGGGGGGGGTGAAACATCCCTAACCAAGACCAAGTCCCCCACTTTAATGTCGGGACTGGAAAGAAACCACTTCTGTCTCCGTTGCAAGGAAGTTAAATATTCCAAGTTCCACCTCTTCCAAAAAGAATTACGGAGAGCTTCAAGTTTACGCCAAACGATAGGTAGATTAGAATCCCTGTAAGAATTGGGGAGAGGAGGAGGGGCAGAAAGAGAAGTGCCGATAAGGAAATGACCAGGTGTAAGTGGAAGCAGGTCATCAGGGTCATTGGAAAGCGGAGTTAAAGGGGGAGAATTAACAACTCCTTCAATCAGAACGGATAGTGAATTGAATTCCTTTAAGTCAAAATGCGATTACCTAAGACTTTTTTAAATGACGTTTAGTGAGCTTTACGCAAGATTCCCGCCTACCACCGTGATGAGGAGCGTAGGGAGGTATAAAGCGCCATTTGAAACCCTTTGAGTAGGAAAAATTAGAAATTTGTTCCATGGCAGGAGAGGAAGTGAGAGCTTTCTTCCACAGGGAAGCTGCGCCCTGAAAAGTAGAAGCGTTATCAGAGAACATCTCTGAAGGAACACCACGCCTAGCAGTGAAGCGAGAGACAGCTGATAAAAAGTAAGAAGTAGAAGCATTCGTTACTAGTTCCAAGTGGATTGCGCCAGTAACCATGCAAACAAAGAGAGAAACATAAAGCTTACCAAACAATTTGCGTTTAGCTTCAGGAGAATTTCGTTGATATTGGAACGGACCCATATAGTCCACACCAGTTAAAGCAAATGGGCGTATAGGAGAAGAGCGAAAAGAGGGCAGATCGCTCATTAATTGAGTATTGATTTTAGGTTTCGCTTTGAAGCAAGGAATGCACTTGTGAATTACAGAAGAAACTTCATGAATTCCATTTATAATCCAGTACTTTTCCCTTAAGAGGCAAAGCAGAGTGCGTGTACCAACATGCAGATTACGATAATGAAAGTCACGTATAATTAAGGAAGTTACGTGATGTTTGGAAGGCAAAATAACGGGATGCTTTTTGTCCTCAGAGAGCAAAGATTGCGAGAGCCTTCCTCCTACCCTGAGTAACCCATGGTCATCAAGTTCCACCAAAGCACGAAGACGACTGGATTTGGGAAGATCCCTTTTAGAAGAAAGTAAAGACAATTCAGAAGAAAAGGCTTCTTGCTGTGTCAGTTGTAAAACCTTAATGGTAGCGAGATTCAATTCATGATTGGTAAGGTGTGGTTTGGGGAGAGAGGTTGGTCAACCACAAAATATTTCCATCTAAGGAGATAGGCGACAATTCGTATTAATTTATGAAAAGAAGAATAGCGGGACAACAAGGGATGAGAAGCGTTGGAAACAAGACACGAAGCAATGGATAGAGGTACTTTAGCGTCAGGCAAGTTGGAGTTTGTAGCTGGAGGTTTAGAAGGCCATGAAGAAGAGTCTTCTAGTAACCACGAGGGCCCATGCCAGTACAACTGGGAAGCTGCCAATTGAGAGGGTAAACGACCACGAGAGATAATATCGGCTGGATTATCAGCACTGGGCACATGCCTCCAATGACATCCAGAAGAAAGAATTTGAATTTTGGAAACTCTGTTTGCAACAAAAGTTTGCCAGTGAGAGGAGTTCTTGGCGATCCAAGAAAGGGTGATCATGGAATCGCTCCAGAGATAGATTAGCGAGAATTCGACTTTTAATACCTCCCGTAATTTCTTAACAAGTTCTGCAGCCATGAGTGCAGCACACAATTCAAGCCTAGGCAAAGTGATAGTTTAAGAGGAGCGACCTTCAATTTGGCACAAACAAGGTTGGAAACTGGAGATCCATAGAATGAACCTTGATAAACTAAATATGCGCAGCAACCGTAAGCTTTTTCGGAACTGTCCGCGAACACATGAAGGAAAAAGGATGCATTAGAATGAGCGTTAATTAAATTCCTGGGAATTTCAATAAGGGAAAGATCCAGCAAATTGCTGCGAAACGAGAGCCAACGATTAAGAAAAGAAAGAGGGACAGTGTCATCCCATTCACATTTGAGCGACCACAGTTATTGCATGAAGAGTTTGGCTATAACGATAACTGGGGCAAGGAATTGAAGCGGATCAAAAATTTTTGCAATTTCAGAGAGAATTTGTCTTTTTGTGTTAGGAAGCTCTTCTGCGAGCGAAACTTTATAGATGAGAGTGTCAGTGCTAGTGCACCAATGAACTCCTAGAGTTTTTATAGATTCGGAGTTTCCACAAATTTCGACAGAAGAAGGATCTACGTCTTCGATGGGAAACTGGGCGAGAAACTCAGGGGAGTTGGAATTCCACTTATGAAGTGGGAAACCTCCATTCCTTAGCAATACCTGAAGTTCTAAAGACACAAAAGAAGCTTCCTCCAAAGTGGGGAAGGACTGCAAATAATCGTCAACATAGAATGACGTAGTTAGTGCTTCAGAGGCTTTGGAATTAAATAAATGACCATCTTGTGAGGCTAGCAAGTGTAGGGATCGGATAGCAAGGTAAGCAGAGGGTTTTAAGCCATAAGTAACCGTTTTTAAGCGAAATATCTTAATGGGTTTACTGATTTCATCACGCCACAAGATTCTTTGGAGATCTCGTTGTTCCGGTTGAATTAAAACTTGACGGTACATCTGTTTTATATCAGCTATGACAGCTATGGGAAATAATCGAAAGTTTAAGAGTATAGCAGATAGATCTGACTTAATAGCATGACCAGAATAAAGAGTGTCGTTAAGGCTGTTGCCATTAACGTCGGGTGATGAACCATTGAAAACAACTCGGATTTTATCTTTTACCAGAGGGGTTTTCCACACGGGATGATGATTTAAATAAACCGTTTCAATTGGGGGGTGCAATTCATCATCAGATTTGTTAACAACTTCCATATGATCTAAGCTTTCATACTCATCCATGAAATCAGTGTACTGCTGTTTAACAAGGGGTTCTTTCTTGAATTTGCTCTCGATAGCAAAGAGAGCTTTTCGAGCTTTGGGCTGAGAGTTAATAAGTTTGGGAGGATTATGTAATCTTGGCATTTGAACAACGAACCGGCCATCAGAAGAACGAGTGGTGGTGTTCAAAAAAAGTTGCTCACAGAATTCATTTTCTGAAGAGGTTACATTAGGAGGATCAACGCTTTCAAGCCTCCAAAACTGTTCCAGGTCAGTATTGGAGAAGTAACATTGCGATGCAGGTGTGGGAGAATAATGAGGAAGTTGACCTGTGACGATCCATCCAAAATTAGTGTCTCTGGCGACCACGTTTGAGGATAACTTGCGAACCTGTTTACGAAGGCAATTCCAGAAAACATTGGCACTAAAGAGTATGTCAATAGGATTTTGCATGTTGAACAAAGGATCGGCTAGCCTTAAATGCGAGGGAATGTTTAACCCTGAAATATCCACAGAGTGACTTGGAGTGTCTTCTCCAATGCTATTGATAATTAGACAATTAAGTTTAAAGAAGTTGTTTCTATGACAAATATCTCTTATGGTTAGCTTCGAGAATTGTAAAGCTTGCGATTTTGAGCTGTTGATGCCCGACACGTTGATAAAAGTGGGGTTTACAGGTAGGCCTAGTTTTCTAATCAAGGAATTAGACACAAAATCATGAGTTGCCGCTGAATCTAGAAGACCGCGTGCACGGACCCAGTTGCCAAAGTTATCCTGAACTTCGATTTGGACAGTATACAACAATACTTGAGCACTGCGAATGGACTTGGCATTTTGAATATAGCCTACGATGAAGCATTAGAACTGTTAGCACTATCATTTTTCGGAGAAGTAGATGCTGTCGATGACCTTGCCTGATCATGACGATGTAGCAAAGTGTGATGAGCCTTTTCACAATGGTAGCAAAGTCTTGTGGACTTGCAATTAGAAGCAGAATGAGTAGGCGCTAGGCAATTGAAGCAATGTTTGTTCTGGGAAACTAATTTTCTTCTGTCGTCGACTGACATTTCTTTAAGGGGACTTATGAGTGAGTTTCCAAAATCCGAAACTACTGGACAGATCAATTTGAAATTTTAACCACATGTAGATATGCCTCTAATTAGAGGATATTCTGAATTTCAAATTGATTACTCTAACAGTTCCTGAAATAATAATAAAATATTTTCAAAACATAGGGTCATAAAAAAAGTTTCTTGCGATGGAGTTTTCGCTTATTTTCATCCATACTTGGTAAACAGTAGCACAATACATGTACAAATGGAAATTGCTCTGGAATTTTATGTACCTTTTATATGAGAGTCAGAAATGATAGTCAAAGTGATAATATTCATATTTTGACCTAAAAATAAAAATTATTTATTTTTGAAAGCAAAAAAAAAATACAGTTAATTTTCACTGACATAAAAATCCAGAGAAAATTGTAATGTTCATACATATTTTAATATGCAAACCAACTTTGAACCAAATATCTTCAAAACTGCAATACAAGGAGCATTTTTTATGATATTACATGTAACAAAAATCACTTCATGAGAAAACAGCAATTGAAGTTGGAGGTTAGTTACTTACATCAGAACTGCCCTGCACCATATGTACAGCCCTCAGACTTCTTCATCCTGTCTTCTAGGGACAAGTTCAGCAGTTTTCTCTTTTTTCTTGCAGTTTTCTTTCCTGGGGTGGTCCTTTTTCTGCTCTGTCGAAAACGTATGTGGTCACGTTGCTCACTGATCTTCACTGAAGGTCTTAATAATAATGCGCATCCATCTTTAAATCACCGCCTGGGCTTTAAAAATGGCCCCACGGGAAAAAATCCAACACTCCTTGATTCTGAAAAGGTGTGGGCACCAATTTTCGGTAAAATCCAAATTTCCGTATTTAGGTCCATATTTCATGAAAACTCACTCATAAGTCCCCTTAAAGGATTTACAGAGGTATAGGGCATGGGGATCTTTACAAAGTATGCACTTTAAAGGTTCGTTTAAACTCTTACGGGGTTCGCTTTGAGTGTTTAAAACCATAGAGCTAGCAACACGACGTTCACTAGACCTAGTTGGGTAACCAGTAGAGTTTGATTTAAATTTAGATGAGCTGGACCCGGGTTTTTGGGTATTAGACGCTAAGCGTTCGCTTTTAGGTTTGATAGACATTAATTCAAATTTGGAACTCGGGGAAGAGTGTTCACTTTGATTAGCTAGAGCGGTTAAGAGTTGGCATCTAGCATTTATGAAAGTGACTAAATGCTCGTAAGAGTAGTCGTCTTCTTTAGAAAGTTCAATTTCCCAAGCTTTGAGGGTAGCAGCATCAACTTTTGAAACCACTAAATGTATTAGGAAAGTATCCCAATGTTCAGTAGGTTGATCTAATTGGGACAAAGCCTTAACGTGAAGTTGTGTAGTATCAACTAGAGTACGCAAACTAGTGACGTCATTGTGCTGTGACGCAGGTAGGTTGAATAGAGCCTTCATATGGCGTTGAATACGTAACCGTAAATTTCCATATCTTTCTTTTAATAAGTTAAAGGCAATTGGGTAATTTTCGGCACGTAGAGGATGTGCTTCGACTAACTGCAAAGCTTGACCTCGGAGGATAGATCTCAACTAATGAAACTTGTAAATGACTTGAATGTCTTCATTGTCATGAACAAGGGAGCAAAATAATTCATAGAAAGAATCCCAGGTAGATTCATCTCCAGAGAAATGGGGTAAATCAATTTTAGGTAAAATTGGTTTGGGCTTGTGAGTACCATCACGGAAAGAAGTTTGTGGTTCGTGAAGGGAACCAAGAACAGAAGCGTCCTTTTTCTGCTCCTCTTCGAGTTGGCGTATTATTTTGAAAGCAGAACCTATGCCTTCGTAATATTGGTTTTCTACTTCGACTCGATCTTCGGTTTGATTGAGCATACAAGTTTCTATTTCAGTTTGAATGTTACAATAATTTTCATAAGAACGTTCAAAATCCCTTACACGATGTTTCAACAAGTCTAATTGAGCTTCTGAGGGATCTAACTCTTTTATGTACTTTCTGAATCGGGTAATTTGCCCTTTATAGGATGCTCGTTTAGAAGTAAGTTTTTCATCCTTATCCTTTTCAGTAGGAGCCATGTTAAAGAAAATAGATTGAAATGTAACTCACGAAACTGTGGAACCTTGGAAATGCTGTCAAGCTGGCAGCAGCAAATAAGTAGAAAGAACGGGACACACCAAAGGAGACAGGAGCGGCCCCTTTCCCCTTCACAGGCTTTGCACGATGTGGTTATAGCTGAAAGATTCAAAGCAGATATTAATAATTTGCAAGGTATTGTCAAATGACACTTTTAAAAAGAATAAGAATAGAAAATGGACTCTCCCGGGTTTCTGGGACCAAATTTTGGGTAGATTATTGGCTGAGGAATATCCTAACCACCAAGGGAAGATGATTAAGAAAAGGAGATAGGTTTCGGACTGGAGAAAAAGGGTAGAAAAATAAGAGGAGAGTCACACAAAAGTTATAAATTTAACCTTTAATGCACTTAGAGGCGGTTTCCACTGAAAATCCGTTCTCTGATACCTAAAATGGGTAAGAGCTTGGTCTAAGCTGACGGGAAATACAGCTAGGACTTGGGCGGTTTGCAAGAGAGTGGCCTTAGTATATTCCCTCTCAAGCAGGCGTAAGACTGCTATGGGGAAGGGTGTTGGTCTGGCAAGACTGAGAGTAACAGATTTATTGTATGTCTGTTCAAAGAAATTCGTTTTTGCAAAGTAATTCGAAGGATGCCAATAATTTGAATCAGGTTTGGTATTTCCCGTTTTCGAAGTTATAGAGTTCCTGAAAAAGCGACCAAGTGCTTCCAAGAAGGATAATGATAAAAAAAAATATACCTTGGGGAGTAATTTTGGTAAGTGGACCAATGGTTGCATTTGGAAATGGCTAAGCTTTTACTCAGCAAGGAGCCGGCTAAAAGTTTAGACGAAAAGTAACACTTCTCTTTTGGAAAACTAACCATAAGTTTTCGGAGAGGATCTCCACAAGCAGGTAGATGGCGTAGCGAGCTTTACTTGCCTTACTGGCCAGTTAGAATTAGCTTTTAAAGCTAAGAGAAACTTTGACGAGATAACAACTAAGAGTTTTTGCTCAAATGCAACGAGTGGTGAGAGCCCTATCAATAGATTTAATGGCATTGAGTAGGGAGAGCCAAGGAAGACAGGATCTTGCCTAACCGTTGTATTTGCGAAATGATAAATCCAAAAACAAATATTTGATTTATTTAACAAGGCAAAAGAAGTTAATAACTTTAACAAAGATTTTCAATTTGTTTAACAATTTTGGGGTCACAGACCTCAGAAAGCATTAAACGTTTGCGCCAGGCAATTAACAATTTATGAGGTTTCGAACCTTATATATTTTCTAAAATCTTTGTAAGAAAAAAAAAAACAAATGAAGTTATTAAAATTTAACAATAAATAGAGTACAAGGTGTGTACTTTAAGAAATTCCTGAGAGAATATTCTAGAAAGAGTGACAACTTCGAAAATAACAATAAGAAAAACATGAAGAATAAGATAGAAGTTCCTACAACTTCTTATATTTAAGCTGAATTACTTTTGGTTCTTATACAAATAAGGGCAGGTCACTTACTGTGAAACCTGAAGAGAAAATCAAAAGGAAGGTTCTCGACCTCCTATGGTTAAGTAGGAATCACGAGCCAAATGGGGCAGTTTCCATTTCGTGAGACCTAAAAATAACTCACTCAAGAGTTGAAAGAATTGTTTTTCCCTGATTATAGGGAAGAAACAATGTAAGCTTGAACCGTGTATAAAACACGTAGTTATACAGAAATTAATTAATGATAAACAAGCAAAATGGAAAGGCACTTCGTTAGAGTGACACCTTATAGAAAAGTTACAATTTTATTAATATGGTTTGTTAGTAGAAGGTTGAGGAAAGATCAATTGGGATTCAGGATCAATGTTCATGGCCTTATTTAATGTAAACGGACGATCGCGACGCGGTAGACAAGTGGAACAAGCACTAGTTATCACTATAGTCTTTTGAATAGATGAAAATTTCACTGTAGAAACACGAAAGTTTATGGGAAAGAAAGTTATTGCAATGATGAAAATAACTGGTTGCACTAGGTAGGCGAGAGTCTATTTCTTGAGGAGTTTGTGAATTACAATTAAATGCGCCATAGAACATTCCAGCGGTGGAAGAAAATTCGCTATTGCAGTAATTTATAATGAAGATTCCTCATTTTAAATAGTATTCCCACAAGTGAGTGAAAAATACATGACGGCAAGACTTGTAGATAAAGTACAGGATCTGGAAGGTTCCAGAACAGTCCTAATAGAAGAATGGGACCAAAGTTAATCCAGCGGAGGAACTAGCTTGGTGATTTATAGACCGCGGGTATTAGATAATATCCCACGTGGTGAGAAGATTTCTCATTTAATTAGCTTAAGGAAAGCTACTTTCTATTAAGGTTGGCTTAGACAGTCAAAAGCTCAACATGGCAAATCCCGCGAAGAATGATTTTTGCCCCAAATACGTAATCTCACGCTGTCTATAAAATATCGTTAAAACATATAGAAGTTAAAACCGATGAAGATGAAGTTAAAACTTGAAGTAGGTACTTATCTTGGTTGCATGTCGAAGGTGAAGTTCCCTTTGACGGATACCTAATGTGCCAACATGGCGTAGAGAGTAGAGAGTGCCTCATGGTTTGAGGAGACTGGCTCTAGTTGAGCCTTAACTGACCGAGTCAACTGCTGACTTACAAGTGAGACCTGCTCAGCAAAGCGCGGAGGGTCCAAGGAAGGGAAAGAGTGGGGGTAGGAGACAAAAGGAATACATATCAGAATAACCAACATAAGAAATTAAATTCTCTTGAGGAGATGGTCTTCAAAGAGTTGATAGCAGGCGATACTAGCACAGCATGGTGAGTGAAAAAGTAAACGAAATTCTCTTGCTCATGGAGATAATAGCTGGCGATGGTAACGAAATCTGGTGGCCAGATGGGTAAGTAAATCCTCTTGCACCAGGAAGAATTGAGGAGCTTCAGAGATTCGCTGCTAGATGACGCTAGGTGGGTCATGGAAGATATATATCTAGAACAGACTCACAAAAGATATAAGCGACATGATCATCAAAGAGAAAATAGAAGATCACTGTTGGTGTTTGATAAAGAGGTAGGAATGAACAAAGAGCATTAAACTTTATATTCTCTCGTACCGTGTATTCCAAGAATACACCACCAGACCAAGAAGGGGATTGATAAATGCTGCAGGTTCAATAGCCAAAGCGTTATTTGGAACATTAAGTCAGGATGATGCAGATAAGTATGAGCAACTCTCGATGATTAAGGTCACTAAAGAACAGATGTTAGTGGTTAAGTCCACGTTACAAACAATGAACAGCACCATCTACGATGTAACTGCAAACGAGCAGAGGTTGACTCAGGGTTTAAATGAAATCAGGACATATTTGTCCAATAGTACGCTTCGGATTACAGAAGCATTTGAGCAAGCAGAGTTAGAAATCTCATTAAACAGGCATTTAATTGAGATAGAAGGCTTACTTGTACAGCTGTATGAGCAGTACAGTGTGGTACTGTCAGGCATTATGAATGCACAGGTAGGAGTCATCCAGGTGCAGATAATATCACCGGATGACATCATAGAAAGTTATAAGAAATCCCAGGAGGATTTTCCAAAAGGGTTATCCTTGCCATTTGAATTGAGGTCAGCTTACGGTTACCTAGTCTACAAGGTGGCCACAGTGGAAGTGTTTACAAGTGAAAATTATCTTGTGTATGTTATAAGGACACCCCTTACAGACAGAGTGATTTATAGTGTGTATCATATGATCCCATTCCCCACCTATATGAAGAGTAATCCCCACCATTTTGTGTACATTCAAGAGGCCAAGGACTATATATTGATGGACAAAGAAAAACAGACATTTGCGCAGTTAGATAAGGAACAGGTGAGGCAGTGTAAGGTAGTGTCTCCCACGTGGAGGTTGTGTCATGCTCAGTTCCCTGTTAATATGGTTCACTCGCAAGACAGTTGCGCAGTGAAGATACTCAGTGGAGTTAGCCAGGTACCGGAGAATTGTGATAAGAGAGTACTACCAGTACAGCGATTGCTGTGGATACCTATAAGGGAAAACAGGTATATTTATGTGTCTCCAGGCGAGACAAGGGTCACCTGCATGTGTAAGGACACTACAAGTGATATTGGGTTAACTGGCACAGGTATTGTTGTGTTAAGTCCAGGGTGTACGATGTACAGCCCACATAGTAAGGTACAAGGGGTAGGTAAAATAAACACTACTCGAGGTAAGGACTTAGTGCCAGATTTGATACTTAATTATGACTGCTGCGAGCTGATTGGTAGTGAGATTAATTTAGAGCAGGTACCGGAGGTTAATAAACTGCCACTGAATAATTTGTTAAATCATGTGAATGATTTAAAGTGGGCCACGCACAAAACAGAAGAGGTGGAGGACTTGGTAAGAAAACAAGAAGAAGAAATACAAAGTCAGATGATGTATAAACATTTCAATGTATATAAGTATATTGTACTAACTATAGCAGGTACAATTGGGATAATTTTATGTTGCAATTGTTGTTGTGATTGTCCTAAATTAGGGTTTCCAGCCAAAAAATGGTTTGATGATGCAAGGTCGCATTGCCCAAATATTTGCATAAGGCAAACAGTAATTACGAGGGAAGGCAAGGCTAGGACTTCAGACGAAGACATTACGATATTCCAACGTCCCAGGCAACTTCGGGGACGCCCGGAGATGTCTGAGGAAATCCTGGAATTACACTCCAGGCCTGCTGAAGGACGCTTCAGTACGCCTACAAGGGCTATGGTAGATTCAGATATGAGTGCGAGTCAGGTCGCATTGCAGCCTTCACCCTCATCGCAAAGTCGCAGATCATTACGACTCGACAGTAACAGAGTGTAATATTGGGACAGAAATGAATGCAAGGAGGATTGCACCCATTTCTTCCCTGGGGAGGGAGGTGTCGTGACTGTGAGCCTCCATGGTTCAGAACCCAGGACTGCGGTTCGGAGGAACATTATATAAGGGCAATAGAGTTATTATTATTATTATTACTAAGTTGGATGTGAGCTTTTGTAAGCCAGAATGTATATTTCTCATGGAAATAAGACTGTTGGCGCCAGGATGTGTACAGAGGTCTGTAAATATTGATGATACAGAAGGACATTTGGTCGAGTACTCTGTACTGTAGAGAGAGTGATTCATGGTCACAAGCTAGGCCAGAAATTGAACCCTGGAAGTCACGTAGACGCGAGTATGGGCAGTCGCCGCTAGCTTAGGGAGCAGCACTTGTTAGGCACTGAGGGTGGAATGGACCACAGGCCTCAGTGGAAGGGAGAGATGGACTCCGGGTCATCTCTAGTTGGATATAATGCTATCCAAAATGGCGAGCGGGGTAGTTGCAGTTGTTCTCACGCCTCAGCTCTTGCCAGAGTAACGTCGTAACACGCGCGAGCAGAATTCAGCCTCGCGGAGATATGCTAAATGTCAAGTAGCAGTAAAGACTTAGTAGCGCTAATTCAGACCTGCGTGCACTTCCAGCAGTAACTTCGCATAATTTGTATATAGTGTATATACTTCGACTGCCAAGGCATAATAAATCGGCAGTAGTTCAAGGGAAGTTTCATCTTTTATTCCGGAAGTTCCGGGACTAGTCTACAAAACCTCAAGTTCCCTTATCAAGTAAACCGCTCGGCTAGGAGGGAAAATCGTCGGAGGACCTGTCAACCTGCCAGAACGTCTCACAGGCCAGGTAGGTCACGACACCCCAGCTTGTGGACAGCGAAACAGCGGGTAGCGGATTATCGTAAGTAACTGGAGTTGGTGTACATAAGGGAGAGAAGCCGGTAGTTTCTGTCAAGGCCACCGTACTCATTAAGACGGTTTAACTTCTGTGGTTTGTTGACAAGTGAAAGGGCCATGAGCGCTCAAGGAAGAGACTTGAGGAAACTGGAGAAAGGTTCCAATTGCTTGTATTTGCTGATGAGTAATGTACCTCTTCCTGCAAGCAATAAAGCTAACTTCTCTTTAAAGCAGTAATTGGTGTTGTGTTTTCTACCCTCCGTAATCCAGTTAACAAAAGTGCCACTAGGGGGTGGCACGTAACAATATAAAATAAGAACGGCGAGCGGCGGCTTTGTTATCCGCTGCTACAGTAACCATGGCCGAGCTTGTAGCGTGCCACGGCCCCCTGCTGTAGTATTGAGAGCGCGCGTGTAGGCGCATATACTGTACTAGACCTTGCAATAAACGTGCAGGTGTTCAGTCGCCAGTCTGAAACTCAGATGTTAACATGAGGCAGTTATCATTTCAACATCGTATTTTTGTATGTAAAACTTATTTTAAGTACGAGTCGGCTCGGCGGGTACGTGATGCATTTGTTCAGCAATTTCCTTCACTAGCAGATTCACGTAATTGTAAATAAGTTTGACACTACTGACTTAGTGCTCAATAAAAAGCATAAAATTTAAAATCAGAAACATTACAGTGGCAGAACTCACTTGCGTCAGCCAGAATGTGGTTACCAGATACAATGCCTGTATAACCCAGGAAGGACGACACTTCTAGCATATTTTATACGGTAAAATATTTCATACAGGATTGTACACACGCTTAAAGCAGGGGGGCGTGGCGCGCCACAAGCTCGGCCAAGGCCACCGTAGCAGCGATTAACAAAACTGCCGCTTGCCGTTCTTAATTTATATGAAAGACCCTGTATATAGTGTACTTGATATTGATATGTGTTTTTTTGGGTTGTTGTCAGAAGATGATGTTGATCTTCATTGATGGTGTTTGAGGACACCCTCTTGGGCATTAGGAAATAGAATGTGTGTACAGTGCTCGTGCTATAACTCTGCCGGTGTGTTAAGTCACTGCTTCCGGGAAAGGCATATCGATTGTATTAGCCACCACAAAAACATTTCTCAAATCGTCTGTTGTTATTTATTATTTACAGTTGGAGTCTTGTTTAACCGAGAAATATAGGAATGTTTGGAGCCTCTAGCGAGAAAATTGCCCTTTTATATTTCAATTTAATGATGAGGCACTACATTAATTTAATAATACTGATTTCTATATAGCTGGCACCATGGTGTTGAGGGGTAGCATGCCTGCCTCTCACCCAGATGCCCTGGGTTCGATCCCCGGCTCCATTAGGGATTTCTAGAAACTGACGTGTTGGCTGGAATGGGTTTCACTCAGCCTCATGAGGACAATTGCGTAGCAATATGACAGTGAGGAAACCAAGATTAACGGCCGAGATGATCCAACGTGCTGACTGTGTCACCCCGCAATCTGTAGGCCGAATACCAGAGCAGTGGTGCCATGGGATTTTGGTTTGGATTCCCGAATAACACGCACTACTTAAAACTGCAACTAAAAAATATATAACGCCAGTTAACACAAGTACTTCAAAAGTAACCACATACACAAACAATGGTGTGGTAAGCACTACCTAATGTACAACGTGCACTAAGCTGTGCCGGCCGAGCATACTCCCGAGCGTGAGGTAATGTCACGAGAATAGGAGTATAGAAATGCAATGGTCAATGAGCGGCAGAGTTATAATGCGAGGACAGTATAGGATCTATACTACCTCGAACTATAGAAAGACTCTAATCAAATAAATTTCCTTTAAAGAATCATAAATAACAAATAAAACAAATTATTAATGTTTTTCTGTGACATACGTCGTTTGTTTTCCGTATTGATTGACAGTCGCTCAAAGAATGTGCGTCTCCTTGGTAAGTGCACAATTTTTGTTTTCTTGAGAGTTCTCGAGCTGTAATGAGTAGAGTAATTTTGTGATATATTCATAATACCTGTCAACGCTGTAAACCCGTTGTTGGGAAGTGGCTTTTTCTTTGCTTGAGTCATTGTACATAATGCATAGCTTTAATACAATCTATTTATTCAAAATATGTAGTTATGTTATTTATAAAAGTATTGAAATATTAGAAGCCTAAGTAATATATTATTAGGAGCTTTTCACAAGGTCAACAGGACCAAATTAGATTGGGTGGGAAATTACCATTACATTCCTAGTGCCAGAATGAAGGAAGTATTAAGAACCTAGTATTTGAAGACTTTGTGTATAAGGTTTGATTTTTGGTGCTCCAATGTGGGCATAAACAGTGTAAATAAATAAGTAAATAAAACACTTCTCAGATAAATGGGGGCCTAAATTGGTTGACTAGTTTCATTTGTCAAGCGAACATCATCAGTGCTCATTTTGACATAGCAGGTGCAGCAAGACTGGAAATCTAGGTTCGAATCCCAGTGCTGAATGTGTATAAATTACTTTAGTTAAAGTTAATTGAAAAGTTGCACTCCAATTTTCTTAAGTCATGGTGAGAAAATAAAACATTTGTCGCCTCTAGGTTAGATGACAGTCTGGTCGAAACCACTGGTCGCTTTAGGTTAGATGACAGTCTGGTCGAAACCACTTTCAGGACAAATATTACTGCTTGTACTAGAATCAAGGGAGTCTGGGGCATTAGGTTTGTGTTAGTATGTGAAGCCCTATTAACAAACAAAATTTAACATATATGCACTGTTTAAACCTTTAGTATTGTCCTGATGTTATGGTGGCTGCTGTTTTGTGTCTAGGGGAATTTTTTACTCTTAAGGAATCGCGATCTACACTATACTACTACCAAAATTTGAGATGAATTTTTAAAAAGTATTTTTAGATATTTTTTCATGATGTTTTATGCTATTACCTTTCGTACAAGCAGTAGAAATTTAGTAGAGCTGTTTGTATGATTGTTAGCGATTGCCAAATTTGTTATGAATAAATTGGTAATTTTTCTTTATTGATTGCCTGCTTATCTCTGTTCTGATCCGTTATAACATAGCGTAACACATAATTTGGTTGGCTAAAGCCATATACAGTATTATCATGATTTGGTTTTCCCTATTCTGCACTGCAAAGTAGACTCAATATTATAACCTGAGTGTCGATGGAGTAGTGCATAACGCTTTGTTGTAAGTATGAGCATTCTTCATGTCCTCTTTATTCCATAACTTGGTATTTGTTGGCTATCAGTGGTGGCTTGTGGGTGATAAAGCTTTCCCAATGTAAGTCATATCTATAAATATAGCCTCAAAATAAGAGATCTGGTCGTGCAGGTTATTTTACAACTAAAGAGCGACAAGTTCATCTGAAACCCCGGAAAATGTGCGAACTACTAAGCTTCTCCTTGGCCCTCTAGTCATCCTGCTACTAGATCTACTGCTATTTGCTGACGCGAAAGGCGTGACTTGCACAGGTACGTCATCAGAAACCAATAAGGAGAGAGTTCATTCATCATTGTCAAATGTTTTATTTTTGTCATTCCGCCACCAGCTACCGCATGGTGAGCTTCATAAGGCAAGCTTTGTGGCTTTATCGCAGGCAGATTTTGTCCTAATAGCTGATGGTTTCACTATATTGTACACACTGGCCCTGGGTTGTGCGCACGGGAGGAGGAATTCCCTGCAGTTTCGGTTGTACTTTCTTTATTTAAAAACTTCTGAGACTGTTTAAGAAATGTGTGTTAGGTATAGGCTGTGATTATTTTCCAATTTGCAGGATTATTTTTATGAACAATATTTTGTGTTAATTTCGAACTGTTATTGTTTCATTCCGAATAATAAATGTAACACATTAAATCTCGCCATTCAAACAACTATCTTGTGTGTTATTATTTAACACGCGAC
The DNA here is from genome assembly GCA_946902985.2 of Meconema thalassinum. Taxonomy (NCBI): domain Eukaryota; kingdom Metazoa; phylum Arthropoda; class Insecta; order Orthoptera; family Tettigoniidae; genus Meconema; species Meconema thalassinum. Next base: position 217,893,769 of record OX336396.1, read on the forward strand.
AGCAGTGGCTACACTCGCTAAAGCGCAGCGTTATGTCATCAGGTCAAGTTCTCTGCTGACTCGGAAGTCGCGTGGGTTCAAGCCCCACCGTCTACTGTCCTTGAAATGTTTTTCCGTGGTTGCCCATTTTCTACTCCAGGCAAATGCTGGGATGGTAATTTCTGACAGGCCATGGCCGCTTTCTTCCACATCCTTGACCAGTTTCATTCATCTTCATCGCGATGCGCAGGTTCCCCACGGGCGTCGACTTGAAAGACCAGCATTCAGCCTCTCAGTAGGCCACACAACAACAACAACAACAACAAAATACATCGGTTGGTTTTTTAGTTTTGGCACCTTAGTTATAACTGGATTAATAACTCACTTAGATGGTTCCAAGTTTCACAGGCCCTCGATGTACTCCCCACCGTTGCGTACAACGTGTTCCCAGCGATGCGGAAGTCGTTGGATCCCGTTGGCACTGCCCAATCTATTAATGGTACGAAGAGAGCGCTCGGCAGCCTGCTTAACGTCTTCAATGGTACGGAAGCGCTGCCATACTGTTCCCCGAGGGCAAACCGTTAATGCGGCGTACTATTGTTCGTTTCTGCAAGATCATCTCCGAGGAGCTCTGAGAAGGAAACGGCACCACCACATGGTTACACCGACCATCGTTCTGCATGACAATGCTAGGGCACACACAGCAGGCGTTGTGTCGGCATTGTTGGATCGCTGGGGCTGGGAAGTCCTCCATCACCCCCCATATTCTCCCGACATCAGTCCCTGCGACTATGATCTCATCCCGAAGATGAAGATGACAATGACGTTAAGCAGGCCGCCGAGCTCTCTCTTCGTACCATCAATAGATTGGGCAGTGCCAACGGGATCCAATGACTTCCGCATCGCTGGGAACACGTTGTACGCAACGGTGGGGACTACATCGAAGGCCTGTGAAACTTGGAACCATCTAAGTGAGTTATTAATCCAGTTATAACTAAGGTGCCAAAACTAAAAACCAACCCATATATTTGAAACAACAGACATTATCTGATACGGATACAGTCGATGTAGTTAATTGTTGATTTGACATCGGCGCTTTATTACTGTGCTCTCCCTCCCTCCCTCACCGACAGCGCTTCAGTTGAACTTTCCGAGCAATATTCGGTAAGACTTCCAATGATTACCCCTGTCCCAGGTACAGAAGGTTTTATATGCATGCCTGCTCATTTGTCCTGGTGCTTGCAACCACTAGTGAGGGGTTGGAATGGGAGTGCCCTCTGGTGGCTCAGCAGTCAGCTCCTATTTTTCCTATCCACCTGTCTGCCTCTCCAGATGGACTGCATTACTGATAAAGTGACAACTCATATACTTGTCGCAACACTCCAGCACAAAATAGCTATTTCTCTTGCATAGGACAGCTTGCCTGCTGGCACACAGCCTAGCAGCCATTGATGCATTTTATAAATGTTTATACCCATGTGATCTGTAGAGAAGGATGTGTTTTATAACTTAGTTTCCCAAATATAGTCCTACAGTAGGTGCCCAATATGATGAAAAACATCTATGGAATGAATTGTACATCATAACACTGAGGAAATGAGCAAATATATATTTTTTAAATAAAAAACAATTTGTTCAGTAAAGAACATACAGCCTACTTTCTCCTAAATGCATGGGTATAGTTATAACTAGGGCCCGGATGTTGATGACATGTCATCTTTTTACGGAGCTGTCTAAAACAATGCTGAAGTACATAGAAACTCCGGACGGGTCACCCCATCTTCAAATTTGTCATTTTTATTTTGCATCTTTTTGCATTTTTTTTGCTATTTTTCCATTTTAAGAGCATTTTTTTAAAGTTTGGTAGATTTTTTTGGTCTTATTTTTGAGAAATCGGCCTTTTAAGGTCATTTTTTTTTCCAATTTAGTCATGTCACAGCTTTATATGAGAGAGTTACGTCTCTCAGAGTTAAGAAGAAGCTAGTAGCTGATACAAGATAGTTTAAAATATTGAAATAAAGTATTTCAGTCTTGCTATTAGTAGAAAAATATATATCTTGGATGCAGAAGAACGGTACCGTTGGTATACAGATGCAAACATTATGCAAAATCTCAGACATTCTTTCTGGTGAAAACTACTGCATGGATGGGATTGAGGAAGATTTAGCAGCAAACGACCTTCGTCACTTCAAGTACACTCCGATCACATCAGTTGATGTTGAACGCAGCTTTTCAAAATATAAAAACTTCCTGGCTGATAACTGCAGATCATTTACATTTGACAACATCAGAATGAATTCGTAGTGCAGTGCAACTGAGACTAAAGTGAACATAAACGTTTTGTTAAGTGCTAGAAATCTATTTTGATTGACTTTTCAGTTTGAGTTTAAGAAGTCATTTTTGAAATATTGGTGAGTTTATTATTATAAGATAATTTTCTCCATTTTATAGTGCATTTTTCGAATTTTTGAAATATTGGTGTGAGTATTATTGAGCTTATACGATCATTTTCTCCATTTTATAGTGCATTTTTCGAATTTTTAGGTCATTTATTACAGTCATTTTTGAAAATTTTAAGTGCATTTTTTAAACTTTTTTATGGCATCAACATCCGGGCCCTAGTTATAACTCGTAGTCTTTTTCAAGGAGTATTGAATGTTGGTTGTAGTAGCTTGTTGAAATACGATGATGAAGATGGTTGTTTTAAGGAACCTAACATCTTGGCTATCGGCCCCTAATGGTTTGGGTGATAGTGAAAGATGAGATGAGAATGAAAACTATAACTAATACTAACTACGGACTTACATACTAGAAGAAGAAATGGTAAACAAGTAAAGGTGAAGGCAATTATAGGACAGGAAGAAAAGAAATGCCCTCAACCCTCGAAGGAGGAGGATTGAGGGATGTGGAAGGAAGGAGAGGCATGAAAGGCAGATGGGAAAGAGGAGTGGGCCCACCCCAAAGTCAGTGGAAAATGGGAAAAGAACGGACCCAGCTCGGGAATCCCTCGGGATCGTCAACTCCCGAACTCACCAGCCGTGAGCCCCTGAGGGTGTAGCAATAGAAATCTTATGAAGTAGTGTGTTCTGATTAACATTGTCGTACTGAGTAAGGTTCAGAATTTGTCCTCAGCATGACCCGCCTGGTCAAAAGCCTGCCTGTTCAGAAATCAGTTTGTATTGATGGAATCAGATATTCTATTGAGAATCATTCTCTCCAGCAACTTATAAGTGTGACACAGAAGTTAAACTGGCCAAAAGTTCTTTGGGCTTCCCAGATTTTAGGATCGCAACTATGCGAGCTTTTCTTAGGAATCTTCAGTCTGGCCGTACAGTTGTTCATCAATGAAAGTAACCATTGCAGTGCTGCTGGTCCAAATTGTTTTATTTGCTCCGTTCTGAGAACATCCAACCCAGCACCAGCAGCATTGCATAACTGAGTGTAGGATGATTTTAACCTTCCAGCGGGTTCAACTGATTTGACAGGCACACGAGTTAATTCTTATCTCATATTCGTCATTCGTGGGGGCGAAAGTACTTCCACCTTTCAGCAGTTACCTCTTTCCACATGACATTCCTGTCCATATCGGCCAGTTTGTCAATCACCCTTCTTCACATATGCTGTTGTTGCAAAATGATCTGCCGGGCAGATTGCGCCTGATCGAGCACCATTACGTAATATGTAGAGAATGTATGGGTATATTGACTAAACTGTTCTTCAGCACATATTGTAATTATTTGAAATTCAGATTTCTGAGGTGTGCCAGACAGGTTTAATGCGCCCACAACTGCTATATTTAATGTTACGCCTGATGGAAGGTTAAATATCTGAAGTATTTATATTTAGCACAAAATTAATTAGAATACTGTAAGCACTTTTACAAAAATCATTTGTTCTCTTTATGATTTTAAGATTCCAGGGGAGGGGCTCCCTGCGGGCGCCCAGGACCCAGCTGGCTTATTCGATTTCAGACGTTGATTGCTTTCATAAGTTCTTCCATTGTAAACAGGTCCTTAAAGAAATCAGTCTCTTCTTCAATACACCGTTCAAGTTTCTCTGTATTTGACTTAGATTTTGAAGTCTTTCCATTTAAGATCAGTTGGTGTGCTATCTGATTAGCAGTTACTTGAGTAAAGTTGAAAGGCGGGCTATTTGGATCTCCACTGAGATTCTTAAGACGCCATGCTTGCCTACTATTCTGTTTCATATCGGTATTAGAAACCAAGATATTCCATCTGTCTGACCGAGAGAAATCATCAGTGCATGTCCAGCTTCCATTGTTTCCTCGCAGAAGGGGGTCCATATCATACAAGTTGCGGTAGTTATCCAAAAGAGATATATTCTGATCAGAAAGACCTGGGATATATTTTGTTCTGCATGCTCTTGGTATGTTCTTTCGCGATATTTTTTTCACTACGAAGATAAAGGTGTCATAATTTTCTGGTTGTAGTTCTACTTTCCCTATGGCTACATCAAGTTCACAACTGAACTTAGGCCAGTTCGCCTTCTTGAAGTTGAATCTACGTTGGAAAGGTACATTTTCTGGTTTAACAATGGGTTTGATTCTTCATAGTAAGGGTTGATGCTGTTAGCGGGGAATAGCCTTGCCAACAATTTTGGTGCACTGCTCAGCTAATTTGTTGGTAATAAAAATTAGATCAGGATTATATCCTCTTCTCCAAGGCCGCTGTTAAATGACTGGTTGTTTTGGATCATAAACCAGACTGTCCATTATTTTCAGACCACTTTTCTAGCTCTGCACATTTTCATCTGTAGATGTATACCGTCATGTGATTCCATGACTGTTGAAATCAACAATTATTAACTTGATGTTACTACTGTATATTTGAAATTGAAAGGTTCCTTAAACACAAAGCTCTCTTCAGGTGGCTTGTAAACAGATGTTACAGAAAACTGTGCTGTTTCGATAGTGAGGATTTCGATGTTGATTTCCTCTGACAAAGCAACAGACTCGATGTTTATGGACATAACTACGAGTGCTGGCCTTGATAAAGGCCCAATGGTATGAATTGATTCGGTAGTGAAAGGATCAGCAGTCTGATTATTTTCTGACGTTGCCCAGGGTACGCCCGTTGCTCTTCTTTCCGTCACAATCTTCGGGGAGGCTCCTTTCGTAAACCCCAAAATTGAAATAAAGATATTATTTAAAAAAAGTCGTGACGAACTAAAGCGCATGCTTTCTTTTCTTAACATATAAAATTCATAACAATCTATATAGACTCACGTAGAATAATAAATTTAACTACGAAATTATGTAGATTTTTAAAATGCATATATGTTTACATTGTTGGTTTGGAAAAGGTTGATCCGTATTGACTATTGATAAAAATATTTATGATACATAATCAACCTTGTCAGTACTAAAATAAGTGGTATATTATTATTTAAACGAACATATTTCGATATTCAATATTTTCTTCAGTATTCAAACATTAATAGCGTTTAACATCTCTACTTACAAGGGAAGTCTCTGAACCGGGGAATCGCGGATCCTGCTGAAACTTAGCAGATGCGTTGCGTGAGCCCAACTAGGCAGAACCGTGACGAAAAATCTTTCGGAAATTAACTCCTACCCACCGTAGGCGGCAGTAAGAACAACAATTTTGAACTGTGCGCGCTGGTCAAGCGGGAGTGTGCCTCACTCCTGATTGGTGGCTTAAAAGATCACGTTCCAAACGACTGCCCTCCCGTACTCGCGCTCATAAGCTTCGCTGCGGCAAGGGACATTAATGTTGCATCTTTACAAAATATTGCACGTCGTGCTTTATTATTAATCATGCAATGTAAAGTACGATATCACAAATACATATAATTACAACACAACACAGAGTAAACTGAACCAATGGTCACACGAGTGAGTAAGAGACCAAGCTATTTCACATAGTTCTGACAACAGTGATGTTCGAGGTAATAATGTTGGATACACATACTGCTTTTACACCATCCTCACCGTATAAGGCAAGGGCGAGTGCAAGTACTGCATTGTATTGCACTGATATCGAAACAATATGGCACATGGTGTTAAAACCGTTCGGGATAGTCGGACGGATACTGATTTCGGTATCATGCGAATTGTCACATTGAAGTAAAACGAGAGGACGACAATTGGTGGTCAGAGACTGCATTTTCAAGATTGTATTTCCCTGGGCCAAATTGATGTCAAAATTCAATAACCGAACGGTGTTCGAAAATCTATGGACAAAGCTTTTCCAGATCCTAAAGCCATATACATCCAATGGTTGGCAATAGTCAGTCGTATGCGCTCTTCACTTTCTAACGATTATGTCCAGAAGGAGTGCCACATTGCCAGACGGCAACATTATGAAACCAATTCTTCAATTCTTGAATTGTGCAGATCCCATTTTGCCAGATTTTGTGGGAACAACATAAATATTGTCATGTGAAAACACAGTTTCTCTCAACCTTTTACCAAACACACCTTTTGGTACTTTCAAAGTTATGAAGAGAAGTCCAAGCAGCTTTCCCGCTGCTGTTACTGTTGGCATTATTGTATAACTGTGCGTTGTGGCCTCCACTGATTGCACTTTGGAGAAAAGCGTTTTCGACCCTTTTATAGCCAGTGTCCTACCCGAACACATCTCCAAATTGAACCCACTTTGATCACTATTACAGTACATGCTGTACGTTTCCAGGGCCGAGAGAATCTAGAACCGATGTAACCTCTTCTACGAATATTTCTGCTGCTGACATAATATCCATTTTTCGATGGGCATTCTTTGATATCACCACAGTTGCTATTTTTCGCGAAATGATATTATAGCGATCCTTAAAGGAATGGCTGGCTTTAAACCCCGTACATTTTACGTCCTGCGCAGCTAGCATAGCCCATTGATGAATTGTCACGTCATATATTACGTTATTATTCTGATGGGCAATGTCAAATTGGGCTTTTAAGGCACATGTTATTCTCCTCAATTTATCGCGGTGGGTGCCTGCCCTTTTCACTTGCTCTGCCCACAAATATAAATCTATCTTACTTCTTAAACGGTAAAACTTACATTTTACAGACGAAAAGGAAAGCGGACGCCTCTTACCGCTTTTCCAATACTCAACAGCATTTTGTTTGTATTCCATACCTAACACACTTGTTACAAGAGACGAACGCCAGAAAGCCAGATAGGCACAAAACCATCCAAACTGTCCAACAGGTCCTGTTCTTGAATGCTGAGAAGCCTTTCCATGCATTTTCCATATTTTTCCTCCAGACAACAGATAACTTTTCAATGTTAACTTCATTACAAAGAATATTCATTATGCAACGTATGGTATGGGACACTCTCCGTATACGGATATAAGCGTATGCCAAGGTAAGTTGACTATAAGTAAAGCCCTGCGCGGATGCCGATATCCGCGGATATCCGCAAATATTTTCGCTACGCGGATATAGTTTGCATTGCTGTGCGGATAGCGGATACGCTGCGGATAATGTTCCGAGTAAATTTGCGGATAGTCTTTAGAATACAAACTTACGTTAATATTACATATTTGATATGCCAATCTATAGCTTCATGCTTAAAAGAGGAATACTACTATAGCCTATTGCGTACGAAATATTCAGGCACGTATTGCACTTATACACGAGAAGCATTTTACTCATATGCGTTCAACTATATTTTATTAAGTACCGTATGTTTGTAGTATAGATGGTCATGACATCCCATCATCATCAATTCTCGCTGCCTTTATTACTATACGTACGAGATATAATGCTGTCAATAAGCTTGTTAGTTCATCGTGGTGACATAATTAACATTCCTCATGTCAGCTACTTCGCCATCTAAGCTATCCTGGAAGATCGGGATCCAGGTTTATCTGTAGATTTATTTCCAACTTGTCACTGATGCACGTTGGCTGTGATATTGCAACATCAACTATAGCATCATCTATGCGAACATGGGTCCAGAACCAGAAGGATGATGACTGACTTGGAATTTCCGGCCAAATGTCAATCCCTTTCTCCTAGCGTAAAGAGATGTTCACGTAGTGAATGTTACCGCGACCGTAGGTATGAAAATCATTTCACCAACATGGATAAACTATATATTATTATTTTTTTTTTTTTTGCGTATGGCTTTTTTAGCGCTGGGAGTGTCCGAGGACATGTTCGGCTCGCCAGTTTTGTAGCTGCTTCGAGACGGACACCCAATGGGTGAGCTACAAGTACCGTTGGGGAGGAAAGTTGGAAGGGAGGGTCGAGGAGTTGGAAGGTAGCGGCTGTGGCCTATAGGTAGGGACCAACCCCGGCATTTGCCTGGAAGGAAGATGGGAAACCACAGAAGACCATCTTCAAGGTTGCCGGCGGGGGGATTCGAACCTCCTCGCCTCTCGGATGTGAGTGACTGCCAACAGTCATGCCGCAACGACCTCGGCTAACTCACCCGGTTTAAAACAAGTTGAATATTCAATAGCGCGTGAAACAAAGCTCAAGTCAACGAAATGGCAGACTTTTGGTTACGTTTTCAATGGAAACGAAAAGGTGAACGATATAGTGATGTTTTACCTGTAAAAAAGTGTATTCATACTCAGGACACAAATCAGGCACATCATACTTCCTGAGGCACAAGTTCGAAAGTAGCCAAAAAAGTATAGCCAATTTTTTGTCTAAAGCGGAGGTCAGGGAACCAGAAGTGTCATCCACGTTGAAGTCCCTTGGAATGCCAACTTCAAGTTCCTTGCAATGAAGCAAATTGTCAAGAACGACTTTCATCGCAAATGTCTAAATGTGTTGGTTTAACACGTTATGCTTGATCTAATAAATTAAACATAATATTGAAATATCAGCAGATTTGGATAAAAGTCATGCGGATGTGGGGCGGATGCGAATAAAAACATGCGGATGCGGATAACAGTCGTGCGGATGCGGGGCGGATGCGGATAACAGTCATGCGGATGCGGGGCGGATGCGGATAACAGTCGTGCGGATGCGGGGCGGATGCGGATAACGTTTTGTTTATCCGCGCAGGGCTCTAACTATAAGGTAGGACACTCCGGTGCCTCTCGCTCCCATTGGCTGATAAGCTGTGACGCAGCTCGGATGAAGCAGGCGCTTGCCAGCTGATATTTACAATGCATTCTTATGGGAAACAGTCATATTTCGCTTGCCTTTTCCGCTCGTGGTATTCAATCACAATAATGGCAATATGCGCATTATAAAGAGAAAGGTATAAACAATATATTGTAGTGGTTTATAATGCGAAATATACTTCATAAACACACACACAAAATATTTTAAATTTACTACGCTACCGCACCTTAGTATCAGCTGAGCTTACAAGAAGCCTCACAAAACACAATAAAAGACGTGCAAAGTATGGTAATACGAAATTTAGCAATAGCGGTAAGCTACATAATCATACTTTAGCGATCCTGCGGTGTAGCCAAGTGCGTTATATTGCTCACTACGACCGCGATGGTAAGCTGCAGTAAGTCGGGAGTTCAGAGGTTCAAATCCCGGCGCTGACAGCGGCTTTCCATACACTCTCCATGCAAATGCCGAGATAGTAGCCTACCTTGTTTCAAGTTCCGGAGCACTTACCCTATTTCCGTCCCTAATAATTACGGTCACACAAACATTACAACAGTCACCTTAAAAGCACGGATTACAAATTGAACACACAAGTACACGGAGCTGATGACCAAGATGTCCCAGTCCCAACAACATACATTATTAATGTAACATTGGTATGAAAATGATCAGTTTATAAACACTTACCTTTTATGCGACTTGAGTTTTAGATGACGAAGCGACCCAGAGTTTGTTCTTTTTTGCTGCATATTTCTCTAGTAATTTGATCTTGATATGCCTATTCAGGTGACGGATTCTGATAAAAGTCCTTGTCCTCAAGTATAAACGAATTATCTTCTTATTCACTTACGGGAATTTTGAGTTTATTAAGGTGGTCAGGTAGGTCATTACATTTTTCTTTTTAGATATAGTTCGTCCATGAAAAGAACCGAACAAAACTTCAAATTCAATCATTTTATGGAGCCACTCATGTGTTGGACGAGTAAGTCCCCCCTTTGAAATGATGGATATCCAATCATCCCTGCTCTCGTCTGTTACATACAAATTTTCCCCCTTCACACTTAAACTCTCATCAATAAACCTACTCTTGAATGCCACATAGCCGGCAAGGTACTTAACTGCATCTAGCGCAATGTCATCTTCACTTGTAGCCTGCGTAGAAACCTCTACGGTTAATAGTTCAGTTTCTTCCGGGTCACTGATGGGGTTGGCTGAAGCTGTTGGACCTTCAACAATGTCAATGCATAGGTCATTTGTCACGAACCCCATGAAATCTTCGTCTGTATTGGACGCTGCCCCTAAATAATTTTCAGAACCGCCCCTCCCCTCTTCCTCTACAGACACACTGCCCGATAAGGGGATGTCATCCACATTGCCTGTTAACAGGAGTAGACGAATTCGGTTTCGCACCTCGAATGGGGAAGGGTTATTATAGAATATACCCAGTCCTCGAATTCGAGAAAATAAATTTTCAAGACAATCCTGATTTACCGTAGTCTGGCAGCCAAAATGAACGACACATTGTGAGTTGTTTTCATGTGTTGAAACAATCCAAGCAGAGACTTGATGGAAATAATGAAACCTTTCTGAAAAGGTAGCAGGATCTTCCTATTTCCCACTCGCACATTGGATATTACTTCCAGAAATCGCTTGAGTGTATTTTCCTGGCTTCGGAGATTTACGCCATATCCACTTCTGAGGGGTGCTTTCTGGTCTCGTGGAATTCTAGAATTCATGACGTCTAACGAGTCGTTCACCAGCTGGATGAAATTGCTTTCATTTTCTTTGTTAAGGACATATTTCAGGGCCTTGGCGGTGCGGTTGGAGAACAATTGTGCCGCAAATCTTACGTTTTGGCGAGACCGGCCTGTAACACTAAGATGGGCCTGATTGATATGGTGTGTCACCGTGGGATCCCCTTTCTGTTTACTTAACAGCTCCTCTATACAATGGCGTCGGAAGGGGGGGGGGGGTGCCAGGGTGCGGCCGCCCCCTCAATATTTATTTTGGGGGTGCGGCGCACCCCCAATATCTTTTGAAAATGCAAAACTTTGATATTGAAAATTAAAAAGAATGACCTTTTTGAGATACACGGCGCAAATTTGAAATGCGAACTCGCGAGCAGCTAAATGTGAATGCCGATTGTGAATGCATGCCAATCGTCTCTGCTGAGGTTCGAAACATTGGCTTCAAATTAGTTTGGTAACGCTGTCGGTGAGTGCGAAGAGCAGGTTCAAGCCGATTTATTCTTGAGTTAAGTAAAAGAACATTAATTATACTTTTCACGACATTACACTTTAATAGAGAATTAGAACGTTTCTTATATGTATCTCCTTAAAATACACGATATACGTGTGTGTACGCGTTGAAGGGAATCCCCGTAACGAAAGAAGGGTGTGGATTGGGGCAGGCATCCTGGGAATGGCGTAATCATTTTGGTGCACTGGATACTTTTCACTCATATTATTTTATTATTTGCTTTCCACTGGACACAAGCAATCGGCGAGCAGTTGCGTGTTGGTCGCTTGTGCATTCTTTGGTCGCTTGCCCGCGCAACCAAGGTGCTATTTCCACTGACAACTCGCGCTATCAGACCCCCGGACTCTTATTTTATGAGTGCCCTTTTGTCCTAGTTCTTGTACTGAGGCTTGGATTTATCACCTGGGAGGATACAGTAACTTGAAGGTAAGTGTCCATTAATATTACGGTGTACCAGTGTTTCTTTGAGGCGTTCATATGGGCGACTACCCCATCCGAGAGGTAGCAGCCTACGGTACATCACTTCCCCCCGGCGGCCAGGCTTGGACAAGGCAAGGCCCCAGGCACGGTGTAGGCAAAAACCTCGCGATGGGGCGCATCAGCTGGGCCGGCCTGCCGAGCCATCGTCATCTGTTCGAAGACTGGCTGGCGGATGGCCGGCCGGACGGCTGTCGCACGTGTTTGCTCAACATCTGGAGGAGACAATAACAAGTACATTGGGGGTGCGGGGTGCGGCAGGCAGGGGTGGATAGCTACTTTGCCTTTGGGATCCACGTGACCATCCCGCCAGCTGCAGGGGGCACGGCGGCAAGGAGCCAAAATCAGAGCAGGGAGGGGTTTGATGGTCCAGCGTGATGGGACCTGCAGGGGTGAGGTAGGAGAGAAGAGGAAGGGAAAAACGGCGACTTTCCGGGGGGGGGGGAACACTCAATCATTCCATTCCACTTGCTTCACAGGAACAAGAAAGAGGTGGTGAAAGTTTTCGCTGCGGGTGGTAGTTAATGAGAGGAGGGAGGAATTAGGAAGTGCGCTTGTGATGAGTGATTAGTGATAAAATATAATGATAGTGAAGTGATTTTAAATAGTGATTATAAAAAGTGGATTTTAGATTTTTAAAGATTAATTCGGTGAAAGGACTGGAGACTTGAATAGTCGTTTAATTTTGATTTTTTAAATGTTTTGAATGCATGAAAGGCAGTCGAATGGTTGGTATCACAGGTAGAAGTAGGTTCTCCAAAGCGGAGAGAACATTTTATATCAACGGTTTCCAAAATTCGAGAAAGGCGGGTGAAAAATTCAATTCACATAAAAACAGTGACTTTCACCGGAGAAATTGTGAACTAATCATTAGTAGAGAAAATAGCCAGCCTGTAACTGCGAAGATTGACAAGAGAATGTTGAAACAAATGAGCGTTGCGCGCAAATGTTTTCTTGTTGTTATTAGTTGTCTTCATTGAACTCTAGGTAATACTGGAATGCTGTATGAGAGCAAAGTGCGGCTTTTGGTGCGACTAGTTACGCCTGGTAGTACACCAGGAAGCAGTTTTCAGCGAGGGTTACCATGGGAGGAGTCGTTCCAGTAGTACCTACAGTTCAATGGTTGTCTTAGATATTTAATGCTTACTGGTAGCGCTGTTCGCAGCCACGACTCTGATCAAGGCAACCTCATGGAGCTTTTACAGGAGAGAAAAGACGATGTACCCAAACTTACTTGGTGAATGTCGCGTCGTAACAATTTCCTCAGCCCTGACATGCAGAATGAGGTGATTGAAATAATGGCCCTCTCTGTCCTTCGAGACATAGCAAAACAGGTACACGAATCACCTTTTTTAGTATTATTGCTGATGGCACCACCGATATTGCGGGCTTAGAGCAGTTCTCTGTATGTGTTAGGTTGGTTCACCCTAAAACCTTTCAAGTAACTGAACTTTTTCTCGGGTTGTACAACCCACCAGATGCAACCGCTAAAACGCTGGTTGGTGCAGTAAAAGATGTTCTCTTAAGGCTACATTTTCTATTGTCAAAATTGCGGGGTCATTGTTTTGATGGCGCCTCTAACATGTTTGGGCACATTAAGGGAGTTCAAAAACTTCTATCTTATGAGCAGCCAAAATCCCCTTATGTTCACTGTTCAAACCATTCCCTAGGCTTAGCTCTTGAAGAAATCTCGCGGAAAATTGCAGTTCTTTGTGATTTGCTTGTTGTTGTGAAAAATTCAAGTAATATCATGCTCGATTCTTCGAAGAGACAGAACACCTTTTAAGATATCGTCCTGGCACCCTGTGATGGCGATGATAATGCCGTCGCCTATGGACCGTCATCAAAGCTCATCGCACTTTGTCCAACGAGATGGAGCGTGAGATGCCGGTCTCTTAAAAGGTACAAGAACTACAAAAGGGTCATACTGACTCTCCAAGCTATCCTCGATGACCCCACGGGTGCTTCTCCGGAAGTCAAGTCGGCAACTCGTGGGTACCTAAAGAAGCTGAAGTCATTCGATTCCGTTTTAATTTCTTCACGTCAGTGTCGAAATTTGTGGTCCATGTGAAGAACTTGCAAAGGCCCTTCAGAGCCCATGTTATACCGTACTGCCACAGGAGCAAAGAAAGCTGCTCTGATTTTAATGTCAGCAATGAAGGCTCTTCGAACGACAGAGGAGTTTGATCGGATCTACAAGGAAAGTTACATCTATGCTACGGAGATAGTGGAACTTGACTGCTCTTCATTATCAAAACCTAACCAACCCGACGATGAGGAGGAAGACGCCAAGTAAAAGCAAAAAAAAAGAAGCAGAAGCAGGGCAAAAAGCCCAAGCCTGAACAAAAACTTCCTAAAAAACGGCAGAGGAATATTCCGAAGCGTTTAGAACAAACCAGCAATCCAGCTCCTCCAGCAAAGCTCACAGATCAAGAGGAGCTTAGAAAAGATTACTGGACCTCATTTTGAATGAAGTAGAAGAATGATTTAACCAGAAAGGTTTTGACACTTTGGCGAGTATTGAAAATATTCTGATTCAGGCATACCAGGGCATCGTTCCATCTGAGCAGGTTCTGAAGCAAACGCTGGGTCCACATCAGGATGATTTTGATCTCGATCATCTTCGTACACAGCTCAAATTGTTGAAAAGTCTGCCAGGGAAGCCACCGAAGTGCCTTTCAGATGTAGTTAAGCAGATTAATGAGTTGGCTACATCCACTAAGATCTTTTCAACGAATTAGTTTTGCTTGTTATGGTACTCATGACCGTTCCAGCATCTGCTGCTTCTTCAGAAAGATCTTTCAGTGCACTTCGGAGGTAAAAAATTATTTGCGCAGTACCATGACACAACAGCGCCTGACTTACGCTTTGCTTCTGCATGTGCATAAGGACTATACAAGAGCCATATATCTGCAGGGTATCTTGCGCGAGTTTGTTTCGCGTAAGACAGAACGAAGGCAAATATTTGGGAAGGTTTAGCGTTAGCTAGCCACAATGCAAACTTATGTAAATATTATCCTTAATTTGTGCGGTGTGTTTTAAGTTAAATTTTTATGACGTTGTTGTTGTTGATCGTTACGTTACAAAGTCGCTTGTTCAGGCCATGTTCAATTTTGTTTTTATTCAAGGGAGGTCTATTAGTATTGAGTCAACTTGAGTTGTAGGGTATAAAAGTGTTTGTATTTTTTATTTTTATTTTTTGCCATTTGCTGAACGGCCAATGCGTCATACGTCTTGAGTTCTATTGAACAAATAAACTGTTTTTTTTTTTCATGGCAACTTTTAGTGAATTAGTTCATACCCAAAATATTTACGAAATATAAATAGTTCTTTCGTTATAATTTTTCAAACCATTTGTCGACACCAACTTCACAATAAAAACAAGTAGTTCCGTGAAGAACTATACAGCCTATATTCATATATCCTACATATGTTAATTGCCTCTATCTACATACAAAATTCCAGTTTGATTGCTGTAATAGGTTCGTAGATATTGAGAACCGACTAAATATTTCGGATAGTCGCCATGTTTGATTTTATATATGTAGGTCCTAGAGTTATGTACTGTTACACGAAGATTATTGTGTACATGCAGCATTCAAACTTCAATCGCAAGATTAGGACACAAGAAGTAACAAGGAGATTTTAAAACTTCGCACAGCTGCCATCTTGTGGTTATGGAAACAATTGAAATAAATTAGATGCCAGTGGATTAACTTACGTATAAGGATTTACTGTACCTAGTTTCACTGATTCGCTTGGCCGACATGTTCGTTTTGTAGTTAACCGGTTTTTGAAAGTCTGTAATCTTTCAATTCTTGCCACAAGATGGCTTCACCCAGAGAAGCCATTTGTAACTTTGAAGATACAAAAATTAAATAAAAATGAATATTCTGCCTCATAAATGGCCTTTCTTTAAAATTTAAACAAACTGACATAATTAGTACTGTAATTGAACAAATCCACCTTATCGAAACTCTTCTCATCTCCGGGCGTGTGCAGATATTCTGAAAGGACTGGCTCGTACATAGGCCTTACCAAAACCTCCTATAAATTAATAAAGATGAAGGAAGGTTTACATGCATCTAACTAAAAAGAAACTATCCAATTTAAATTTACTTTATATTCTGAAGCTGCATCATGCAAGAAATTGATTAATATAAGAAAAAGAGTGACACACAAGAAATGCAATTAAAACTATATAATATAATATAATAATAATAATAATAATAATATTTAGGCCTTTAAAGATTTATTATTTGTTTTTCACATTACCGGTAATGCCGTCGTCTGCCCAATATGTCCATTTCATCACCACTTTGAAGCTGGTCAGCCATGCCATTATGGTTTACCGCCATGAAGGTCTTCTTCAACTTAGCACAGTTATCTTGATGGGTATTAGCCCTACTATGATTGTGGCATTACAGCCAGAACCCAATCACGTGGTACCCTCCATACTAAAACAAATCGGAGTCTTCAAGCTTTTTTCTTTCCGTATAAACACGAACCACTCCTCAAGAGAGACGGCACCCTCCACAACTCAACCAGTCATCTCAAAGTCCAGAGAGACCTTCTCTTCCGCAGTGCATCCAGTAGCTTGCTACCACACGTCTGAAACCCACAGCTCCTTCCAGGAAGTCTTATTGTCATACGCCTGCTTGTCCATTCCACTCCTAGCAAGGCCCCCTGGCTGCTTCCTCCTCACCCTCCCCGGGGTAAGCGAGCATACCTGCTCGAGACAATAGTGTCCATAAATGCTGCCTCCTGTACGTGTGACCAAAACATGAACCTGACTCCTGGTTCAGTGGTCCGAACAATATTAATAAACTTTCTTAGACAACATATGATTAGAGCTAGCTTCAGAATCTTGTCAAAAGTGACCTAAAATACATTGAATAATTAATAATAAAAAGCATTCGTATATGATAATAGTAATAATAATAATAATGACACTGCGTCTACTGCAGACGTGTCCAATGCAATTGAACACGTTGCCAACACGATAACATGATATAAAGAAATAATAAACCCACTAGCCTACATTAAAACTGTCATGGGGGACTCATAAAATATAGGTTACAGAACGCCCCCTTGCTTTTCATTCATTTGGTCCTATACCATAGAATAAAAAGCAATCCTTTTAGGCATGACTTCCCTTCCAAAATCCTAACTCCTTCCTCCCACAAATATATACACAATCAACAGGGCTACTAGGATATGTACATCCTCAGATTGGAAATATTGTAAATCCCTAGCACCCTGCCGTCCTTTGTAAGGAGCTCGTATGCACAGGCCCCTAATTTCCGTGCAATTTCATACGGTCCTTCATACAAATGAAAAAATTTACTCACCAATTTCTGAACTAAATCCTCAGTAGTTTCCGGTCGCTGATGATCCGGCGCAATGCGTTTATTAGCTTGTCTTGCATCCAAACATAGCCTAACTGACCCATCCTTCTTAATCACTACTACCAACGGATTGACATACTGGCTCCTACTGAATTCGATCACCTCATCGTTTAGCATCTGCGAAATGACATCATCTACTGCTTTGACATGGGCGTGTGGTATCGGGTATCTAACACCATTAAAACTAGACCTATCGGTGATCTCGAAACTATGCTCGTACACATGTGTCCTACCAGGTTTGTCAGAGAACACCTCACTGTGGTCTCTCAAGACCTCTAACAACTGAGCCTTCTGCTCTACCTCCAACATGGTATCTTCCACAACACTTGAAAATTCGCCTTCACGCTCCTCTTCCACTACCATACTACAACTTTTAACATCCTCTGATACCATGTCGCTACTAACCTCACTGACTTCTTCCTCTTCATTTAAAACCTGGACACACACTGATATACTCACAAAAGTTCCCGAGTCCACCTGATAACTCAGACTAACCGTATCAAAATTCTCACCCCACTTGAATCTCACCTTAGATTCGCCGTAATCAAGCTTACACATCTGACTGCTTAGCCAATCCGCACCCAATATGACAGGATACACTAAATTCGCAACCACTAGAAAACTCTGACGACCACATTTCTCATCAATGTACATTGGTGCGACAACCTGTCGACGCACTCTCTGTGACTTAGTCCCAACAGCAGACAATATAAATATATTGGACACAGGAATCTCCTCAATGGATTCTCCTTTACTCTTAACCTCATCATAAAAGCCTGCCTTGATGCAAGAACACATGCTCCCTGAGTCCAATAAGGCATCGACGACTTGACCCCATATCTTCACCTTAATCACAGGACTGATCAACGTAGGCTCACATCTCTCCTGTGTAACCTCAACCTGGTCATCTAACAATTCCTTTCTAACATCAAGGTCGTATTCTATCTTCTTCAACACATGAACTGGAATACTGGGATGGGACCCTCTATCTGACCGTCTTAAAGAGCCCTTTTCCCGTTTAAATTATTCGGCTGAGCTGGCTGTCTCTCTTCTTCACGCCCCCTATTCTCTAACTGCCTTTGTTCCCCAGGTCCCCGATTTTCTGCCTGCCTCTGTTCTCCGCGCCCCCTATTCCGAAAATTCCCTTGGTCACCCCTATCCCTATTTACAAAATTTCCTCTATCATTCCTCACAAAGTTACCTGGCCTATCAATATTCCTACGCTCATAATGCCTATTCCCTTCCTCCTGATACCCCTGACCGTAATTTCCTTCCCTTCCCTGTTCTTGCCTTTTGCCTCCCATTCTACCCAAAGTATCAAACCTTTCTAACACACGTTCCATGTCCTTAATCGTATTTACATCCTGCATGACTATGGCCATCTTCACCTCATCAGAAAAATGACGGGCCATACGCCTAACAATATCACCTTCAGAAGATCTAGTGTCTAAATTCTGACTGATAAGGACATGTGTGAGGAAATACTCCGTCATGCTCACCCCCTGATTCGACTGATACCTCCCAAAAGAAATCTTGTCTCTTTCTCTTCCTTTAGTCTGTTCGTTCCAGAACTTTCCCTCAAACTTCTGCCTAAAATCTTCTAACCCCTGAAAACCTCCCCTAAAAACTTGATACCAAGATTTAGCCTCCCCCACAAAAGCTAATGATATGATTTCCTCAACAATATCCCAGTCTAAAGTCCCATCTTCTAACCCTTTCGAAAACCTCTTCTGAACAACTTTAACAAACTCCATGGGGTTAAACTGCCTTCCACTAAATTTAGGTATGTCAGATTCCCGATAGAAGTTACTATGTCCTACAGAGTGATTACAATTTTCCTTATTTGACTTGGCCTGATTCAGCTCTCTTCTTAATTTCAAATTTTCGCTCTCATTAAAGGATTTCAGTTCACTAATCTCCTTTTTTACACTCTTATCTACCATCGTTACTCTGGCTGAAGAAACCGCTAGCTCCTGTTCGAAAGACACCTGCTTATTTCTAATCTCAGTTATATCCTTCATTTCTTCCTCTACAACTATCAACCTCTCACTAACTTCTTTCTTGACAATGGCTACCTCATTACTCACCTCGCCTATCTGCTTATCAACAGTATCCATAATGCCCTGCCTCTGTAAGCTCATCTTCTCCTCAACTTGCTCGAATCTTTTATCTACCATCTCAATTCTACTGGCAATTTCCTGACGAATTTCCTTATAGCCTTTACTCATACTTTCTACAATCTTATTAATTTTGCTCTCTAAATCCGTACTTTGAATGTCTATCTTAGTACTAAATTCACTACTTTGATTATTAATTTGAGTACTTAAATCACTACTCTGAGTATCCATTTTATTACTTAAATCACTTAGTTTACTACTGAATTTTGACATCATCTGCTCCATTAACTTGATCATCTGTGAGTTTTCCCCCAGCCCTACATTTTCCTCGTCACTATTCACTCCCATTCCTAACTCCTTGCCAGTTGCAACATCATCTTTCTCGGCCCCCTCACGTCCCTCCAACGTACCAGAAATCACATCCTTATCTGCCATTTTACTAAGAACTACTCTCGAATGTGTGGAATCTGACCGCTTATTGGTCTGCCTGTTTGACTGACTCCTGCCTCTTCTAGAATGACCAAGAGTGCTTCTGTAAACACTTCTAGATCTCAACTTTAATAAATCAGGCTCACTCTTATTACTTAGCATACCCTCCAAAATCACTGAACATATATACCCTTCCAAAAATACCCGATCAGATTTCACAAATTACCTGTGCGTACTGCCATACTATGCACCAGCCAGCCTTATTCACACTCCATAGTTGGGCGCCATTTGTAATCTTTCAATTCTTGCCACAAGATGGCTTCACCCAGAGAAGCCATTTGTAACTTTGAAGATACAAAAATTAAATAAAAATGAATATTCTGCCTCATAAATGGCCTTTCTTTAAAATTTAAACAAACTGACATAATTAGTACTGTAATTGAACAAATCCACCTTATCGAAACTCTTCTCATCTCCGGGCGTGTGCAGATATTCTGAAAGGACTGGCTCGTACATAGGCCTTACCAAAACCTCCTATAAATTAATAAAGATGAAGGAAGGTTTACATGCATCTAACTAAAAAGAAACTATCCAATTTAAATTTACTTTATATTCTGAAGCTGCATCATGCAAGAAATTGATTAATATAAGAAAAAGAGTGACACACAAGAAATGCAATTAAAACTATATAATATAATATAATAATAATAATAATAATAATATTTAGGCCTTTAAAGATTTATTATTTGTTTTTCACATTACCGGTAATGCCGTCGTCTGCCCAATATGTCCATTTCATCACCACTTTGAAGCTGGTCAGCCATGCCATTATGGTTTACCGCCATGAAGGTCTTCTTCAACTTAGCACAGTTATCTTGATGGGTATTAGCCCTACTATGATTGTGGCATTACAGCCAGAACCCAATCACGTGGTACCCTCCATACTAAAACAAATCGGAGTCTTCAAGCTTTTTTCTTTCCGTATAAACACGAACCACTCCTCAAGAGAGACGGCACCCTCCACAACTCAACCAGTCATCTCAAAGTCCAGAGAGACCTTCTCTTCCGCAGTGCATCCAGTAGCTTGCTACCACACGTCTGAAACCCACAGCTCCTTCCAGGAAGTCTTATTGTCATACGCCTGCTTGTCCATTCCACTCCTAGCAAGGCCCCCTGGCTGCTTCCTCCTCACCCTCCCCGGGGTAAGCGAGCATACCTGCTCGAGACAATAGTGTCCATAAATGCTGCCTCCTGTACGTGTGACCAAAACATGAACCTGACTCCTGGTTCAGTGGTCCGAACAATATTAATAAACTTTCTTAGACAACATATGATTAGAGCTAGCTTCAGAATCTTGTCAAAAGTGACCTAAAATACATTGAATAATTAATAATAAAAAGCATTCGTATATGATAATAGTAATAATAATAATAATGACACTGCGTCTACTGCAGACGTGTCCAATGCAATTGAACACGTTGCCAACACGATAACATGATATAAAGAAATAATAAACCCACTAGCCTACATTAAAACTGTCATGGGGGACTCATAAAATATAGGTTACAAGTCTTATAGATGAAATTCCAGTAGTGCCCTTTATCTCCGTACAAAATTTCAGGGTGATACCGCTAATAGTTTCAGATATATAGAATGCTGGTGAAATATTTCGCACATCCGCCATGTTGTGGTTATGTAAACAATTGAACCAAGTTAGATGTCGGTGCATTACAATGTGTATAAACATATACTGTACCAGTTTTATTGCGTTTGGTTGGTTAAATCGCGAAGAAACGTCTATTTAAAAGTCGCAAATTCGCGTGGCCGCCATGTTGGTTTTGTAGTTACCAGTTTCTCAAAAGTCACATAGGTGAACTTCTAGTAGTTCCCTTTATCACCATAAAAAAATCCAGGGTGATATCTGGAATAGTTTCGGAGATATTGAATGCTGGTGAAATATTTCGCACAGCCGCCATGTTGGATTGGTGAGACGTAACACAATTTGAAGGGAACGGTCGGTGTCGTCCGGAATAGTGCTATGAACTTACCGAGTTTCATTGAAATCGCGCCAGCCGTTTTGAAGTTATTAAGGGGGACCCACACACTCCTCACACACACACACACACACACACACACGGACAAAAGGTGATCTCATAAGCCTGTTTTTTCAAAATTGAAAATAGGCTAAGAAGAAAACAAACAAACAAACAAAAAAAGACTGTCTTATAGCTCGCGTATTATCAACTTTTCTCCTTTCGTGGATTACAAAATAATGCGAAGTCGCATAAAGGAAATGAAGCTGCGCCTCCGAAGTTAGGCCACCCGCTAAGGAAAAGTAAACCTTGCACCCCCAAAATCAAATCCGCTCCGACGCCACTGCCTCTATATTGTCATTTAGACTTTCACGGCCCGTGTTACTATTCATAATGTTGAATTTTGGGCTTATGCCGTGTTTTATTATATTAATATTCGACGCGTTTCGAAAGAAACCATGTCTTTCTTCGTCAGGAATAATCTGGAATACGACAATGTTGCTAAGAGAAAGCAACGAAGAACATATAGAAGGTGCCCAAAGATGGACGCCATTATAGCCCCATGTTAGGGACAACGGAAAGCAGCAGTGAATTACTTTCTCAGGGTTCTGATAATAGGTAGCCAGGATTCACTGAGATTGTAGCCGGTGTCGCGGTTGAAATTATCTGGGTGTTTACGTATTTCAACCGCCTCCCTGATGATTCTGGGACGATATTGCTTTATACGGGCAAGAACATCCACTCCTTGGAACATGGCATCATGGCCAGGTGTTAAAGCATGATCGGCAACAGCTGATTTATCAGGTTGAATGAGCCTGATACATCTATTATGTTCCTTAATGCGAGTGCATATTGTTCTCGAAGTCTGTCCGATGTAAACCTTGCCACAAGTACAGGGAACTCTGTAGATACCCGGTTGTTGCAATTTAGGCAAACTGTCCTTAGTTGGTCGCAGGAGTTGCCAAATCTTAACAGAAGTTCCAAATACAGTCCGTATGTTGTACCGACGTAGGGTTTTAGCAATACGATCCGTCGTGTTATGTATGTACGGAAGATAAGCAGTTCCTCTTACATCTCTTTTCTCAACTGACGTCCTATTATTATTTGTTGGTTTCAGAACCGTAGAAATCAAAGCCTTGCTATAACCGTTGCTCTCAAAGGTGGTTCGCAGGGTGTTAATTTCTTCTTGTAAAGAAGACACTACACAAATCCTCCTAGCCCTGGTAGTTAGAGTTGTAAGGATACCATGTTTCTGGGCAGGGTGATGGTGAGAACTTGCGTGGAGATATCTATTGGTGTGTGTTGGCTTACGAAAAACGCTGTGTCCTAAAGATCCATCCTCTTTCTTGGTGACGAGAACATCTAAAAATGGTATTTTGCCGTCAGATTCCTTTTCCATGGTGAAACAAATAGAAGGGTGCTGGAGATTAAGGCGATCCAGGAAATGGCTAAGATTTTCCCCACCTTCCGTCCAAACTACGAACGTGTCATCCACATAACGCCACCAGATCTTCGGTTTGAAAGGAGCCGACGACAAAGCTTTCTCTTCAAAGTTCTCCATGAAGAAGTTAGCCACAACAGGAGAGAGAGGACTACCCATGGCCACACCATCAGTCTACTTCTGTTAAGATTAGGCAACTCCTGCGACCAACTAAGGACAGTTTGCCTAAATTGCAACAACCGGGTATCTACAGAGTTCCCTGTACTTGTGGCAAGGTTTACATCGGGCAGACTTCGAGAACAATTTGCACTCGCATTAAGGAACATATTTGATGTATCAGGCTCATTCAACCTGATAAATCAGCTGTTTCCGATCATGCTTTAACACCTGGCCATGATGTCATGTTCCAAGGAGTGGATGTTCTTGCCCGTATAAAGCAATATCGTCCCAGAATCATCAGGGAGGCGGTTGAAATACGTAAACACCCAGATAATTTCAACCGCGACACCGGCTACAATCTCAGTGAATCCTGGCTACCTATTATCAGAACCCTGAGAAAGTAATTCACTGCTGCTTTCCGTTGTCCCTAACATGGGGCTATAATGGCGTCCATCTTTGGGCACCTTCTATATCGATGGCTTAGTATGAAAACCTCGTATGGCACAATTTATAAATTTTACAGGAGACACAAAAAACTGATTTTCTGCACTATTTTGCCTAGAATGATTTTTTTACATGTTTTTGATTTGAAGTAATTAGAATCATTATAGAACAGACTTTTATCTTCCTTGTTGTTGGTAATTTATTTATGGGACATACGAGGTTATCCTTCTTACCTTTCTTGATATACGTGGTTTTCACGGGTTTGCTTATTGTTACACGGGTTTTTCATACTATAGGGCTATGTAACTTACGTGGTTTTCACGTATAATAACAAGCTGATGCGCATGGGGGCATTAGTCATATTACTATATAATTTCATTTTAGAAAAACTTGAATTTAATATTTCAGAGTTTGATGTATACGCTTAGATTTTCAATGAGTTCTTCTATAAATAAAAAGTTTCATCAAAAAATGTTATTTATTTTTGGTAGTTTAGGTCTTACAAAACTTTTCTGTTGCTCTGTAATGTAACTTGGGCAATACCTCTTATAAAAATCTTTGTTAACAATTAGATATTGCAACACCCCATAGTTTATTTTACTGTAGGTGTAATAAAAGATTATTCAGTGAAGTAATATGGGTTTATTATACAAAAAAGAATACATAACTTTACAAGAAATAATTATTAAAATTAAACTACTTTTCTATTACAGTACAACATAAACACCAAAAAGTATCCATTGAAATACAAAATAAATGAAGGTTGCTGTTCTTATCCTTATGCTCTAGTTCCTTATATGAATGATGCAGGAGCACTCGTTTGGCATGTAAAATTTACTCGCAGGTTTTGCCTTGAAGTGTGGAAGCCTGTCATAGTAGGGATTAACATCCCTTGGTAGCACCGACTTCAATTCCTGCAGGTGCTTGAATTTGGTCGATTCCTAGTACTGTGCAGCGGGGGAACCAGAACTTCTCCGTTTGGTCTTTTAACTCTTCTGGGAAGCTCCATGAAGTCTGTAGAGTCTATTTTCAGTTTTACCTGAAGTGACCAGTCAGGTTTGTAGTTAATGCATCTTAAATCAGTCACTACTGGATCACCTTTCTTTACACCGGGTTTGATGGATTGGAAAAAGTTCAGGGTGCTGAACTTCTTGAAGAAGTCATGGTATAGGTACTGTACCTTGTAAGGTTTAGGATTCAGTCTTGCTGTTCGACAAGCATCTTCATAGGCTGAAGGAGAGTACACCTCCCTGTTTCTCAACTTTCTCTCTATTGTAGCATGCATGGAGTCACACTCCATTTGAGTGTGACCCTTTTCAAGAAACTTCAGAGTAATTTTTATTCCCGTTTCTTGGGAAGCCAACAAGAGAGCATTAGCTATTATGGAGTTTCGGTTTTGATACGAACAACCGTCACTGTAAAATATGACATGATTGTGAGTGTTTTTGTTAATTTGTGATGTAATGAAGTCGTATAGGATGCTCGCGAATTCGTCTGCATTCAGACCATCTTCTGACTCGTCCCAAAGATAGCAGTAGCCATCCAAGGTATTAAGATTGAATATTGTAAAGTTGGGCACCTTCAACTTTGTTCGGTAGTACAAGGCTGACGCTTTCAAGTCAGGACTTAGAAAAACGGCTTACATATCTCTTCTGAATACCGCGGTCATGCTGTGGGGATTGTCATCACTGGCTTCATCCTTCTCTTTTTCTTTTCTAGCCGTTTCTTTACGTTCACCGTGCGCTTTGTATGCTTGTTCGCTCCAGTTGCCCACATTATAAGCACTGCAAATGTCGCATTGGTCTTTTTTTGGTTGAAACAAGCTCAAATTACACTCTTCAAATATTTCATAGAATGAGAAAATTGATGCTTTGAGGTTTCAATTGTCTTGCAAATTGCAAAAACTTTCGTATAACCCCTACAATTTGGCTTTAGATTTCCATTTTGGCTCCAAGTACAACTTGGAACTATCTCTTCGACAATAGTGGGATTCAAGTTTGGATAGTGATTCAAAAAATGATCTCACTAAAATATTTTTAGCTTTATCAGTTTCACTCTTTCTGGTGTTGATTGGGACATGCTCTTCATCCATTACTTCATCTTCAATGTCATCTAGACATTGCTCATTACTGTTTCTTACCCAGTTCGAAACTGCCCATTCTCCAATAGCTAGAGTCTGGAGGAACATTTTTTACAAACTCTCACTTTACCCTTCATATTTTTGGTATCAAGATAATAAAACAGAGATTGATTCCTCCTAAATGCAGCCTTATCTTCTTTTCTTCGTAATACAGATTTTCTTTGAACTAAACCTTGTACAAAAAAATTCTTTTCTCCGCGAATTAAGGACCCAAATTTCTCCAAAATGTATGTTCTGTCATCGTCTGAAATCGTACTGCACTTACATTGCGTCTTAGAAGTGTCTTTACACAAACAACGTGCTTTGATTCGTTTTCCCCCTTTTTTGACATCGAAAACAGTTTTCCCTTCTTCATTTTTCCTCTTCTCCCTTTGACATTTTAATTTGTTTTTTCCGTTTTTCCCAACTGTCTATCATTTTCCCTTCCTCGTCGATTCCTTTTTCTTTTGGGTGTTATTTCTTTACTTTGATTTAAGTTATTTTCATCAGCCCTAGTTTGAGCTTCATGTTCTCCGTCAGTGTCGGATGAACTACTTTCCTCTACATCATTATCTGGGACATAGTCAATGCCATTCTCATTCTCTTTACTGTTATCCTCAAAATTAATATCTACGGGAAAAGTCTCTGTGTCATTCTCAATTTCAACTTCCCTTTCAATATTTCCTATGTGAAATTCCATAGCAACAACTTCAATGTTGTTGCGCTGTGCGTTTTCCTCGATCATGTTTTCGGATAGAACTTCTACCTCAGGGCCTAATTGATTATTTAAGAAATCGTTACTCCTAACGATTGCAGAAACAGCCTGCACATGTTTATCCTCACATCCGATGAACTCTATAAGGATGTCGTCCAGTGCTGTGTTTCCAGTCTCAGTTGTTGCATTCAGAAACCTATCTCCGCCTGGAAAAAATCAAAATCTTTAGACGACCAATTTTCCGATTCCGTGAATAAACGTGGTCCGTTTCCCCTTTAAGGGCAAGGTTAACTATCAAGATTCCTCTTGACATCTCATATTATCTCCTGGAACAAACACTATAGGTTGAGAACCCTTTTACAGGCACTTCATTGTATTAAGATATTACGGTATACCAACAATTTTAAACTGCTATCAGTGTATTTGCTCAGAGAGTGAACAACATTTTTAGTGTCATACGAATTAATATTGTACCTCAAGTGGCATGAAATACTCGTATATCAAGTTTTAGTAGTGCTATTAAACCTGTTAGGTAAATATCTGGCATACGAGGTTTTCACGGTTATGTGCATTTTTACGTGGTTTTCACTTTTCACAGCCTAGTTTACACTTCACAATACTGGAATAACATATTAAAACAGGGTATTTAATTGTTATGGTAACACATATACTTGCCTCTCTGCACTTTGTGGAACACCCACGAGATGTTTAGCATACCTTCAGAACACCTAAGGCAACGAGAATCTATCGTCGTGCAAGCAAGGCGTTATTGATAGAGAGGTTACAGCATACTCGTAAGCAGTTGGATTTTATTTCGAGGGAGTTACTACAGCTACATCTACGCCTCTCGAACTTCGTAAGTGAGGAATTATGGAAGATCTTTGATCGTATTTCTTCAGTGCAAGCTAACAGCGTTCTAGATCAGGTGAGGGACAGACATATTTCCAAATATGATAGGTTATGTCAGTTGCAGAAATCTCAAGCCATTAGACTTGATGCTAACAAGGTTGCCGTCAATTTGTCCAGCAAGCCCCTAAATGATACCCAACAGGCAGTGCTCGCTAAAGGTCTCAATTTTGCTGTAGCGCCTAGAAGAATTCCTATTGAAGAACTTATTACATCCGTAGAATCCTCGGTACATCACCTCACACCTGAAGAGGCCGAGGAAGCCAGGCAAGAATGTTCCCGAGTTCTCAAGACCGCTAAGCCACCTAACACCAACTTAAAACAAGGGGAAAGCCGGGCACTTAAAGATCTAAGGGACAGTTCTGATATTATCGTTCTCCCCGCTGACAAGGGTAACGCGACAGTGGTGTTGGATAAGGTTGATAATGATTCCAAGATCTCGTCTTTGTTATCAGATCCTGTATATAGGATTAATAGTCGTGATCCTACTACTCGCTACTCAAATGTCACCGTCAAATTGATCAAGCAATCATCTATTCCAACGGATGCAGCGAAGACTCTCCTTCCAGGGGATGCTATTCCTCCGAGACTCTATGGTCTTCCTAATATACATAAGGAAGATGTCCCTCTTAGACCTATTGTTAGTACGATTGGTTCTCCTACATATGGCCTTTCCAAATACCTAAGTAGACTACTTCAGCCGCTTCTGGGTAACACGCCTTCGTACATTAAGGATTCCACACACTTCGTGGAAAAGTTGAAAGCTATAACACTTCAGCCGGGTGATATCCTAGTGAGTCTCGACGTGGGGTCTCTGTTTACGAGAGTACCTATTGATGGTGTTATGTCTCTCATTAATGGCTTTTTTCCTGAAGACATCACAATACTTTTTTTTTATCACTGCATGACCTCCTCCTACTTTCTATGGAATGGGAATTTTTATGAGCAGACTGATGGTGTGGCCATGGGTAGTCCTCTCTCTCCTGTTGTGGCTAATTTCTTCATGGAGAACTTTGAAGAGAAAGCTTTGTCGTCGGCTCCTTTCAAACCGAAGATCTGGTGGCGTTATGTGGATGACACGTTCGTTGTTTGGACGGAAGGTGAGGAAAATCTTAGCCATTTCCTGGATCACCTTAATCTCCAGCACCCTTCTATTTGTTTCACCATGGAAAAGGAATCTGACGGCAAAATACCTTTTTTAGATGTTCTCGTCACCAAGAAAGAGGATGGATCTTTAGGACACAGCGTTTTTCGTAAGCCAACACACACCAATAGATATCTCCACGTAAGTTCTCACCATCACCCTGCCCAGAAACATGGTATCCTTACAACTCTAACTACCAGGGCTAGGAGGATTTGTGAAGTGTCTTCTTTACAAGAAGAAATTAACACCCTGCGAACCACCTTTGAGAGCAACGGTTATAGCAAGGCTTTGATTTCTACGGTTCTGAAACCAACAAATAATAATAGGACGTCAGTTGAGAAAAGAGATGTAAGAGGAACTGCTTATCTTCCGTACATACATAACACGACGGATCGTATTGCTAAAATCCTACGTCGGTACAACATACGGACTGTATTTGGAACTTCTGTTAAGATTAGGCAACTCCTGCGACCAACTAAGGACAGTTTGCCTAAATTGCAACAACCGGGTATCTACAGAGTTCCCTGTACTTGTGGCAAGGTTTACATCGGGCAGACTTCGAGAACAATTTGCACTCGCATTAAGGAACATAATAGATGTATCAGGCTCATTCAACCTGATAAATCAGCTGTTTCCGATCATGCTTTAACACCTGGCCATGATGTCATGTTCCAAGGAGTGGATGTTCTTGCCCGTATAAAGCAATATCGTCCCAGAATCATCAGGGAGGCGGTTGAAATACGTAAACACCCAGATAATTTCAACCGCGACACCGGCTACAATCTCAGTGAATCCTGGCTACCTATTATCAGAACCCTGAGAAAGTAATTCACTGCTGCTTTCCGTTGTCCCTAACATGGGGCTATAATGGCGTCCATCTTTGGGCACCTTCTATATGTTCTTCGTTGCTTTCTCTTAGCAACATTGTCGTATTCCAGATTATTCCTGACGAAGAAAGACATGGTTTCTTTCGAAACGCGTCGAATATTAATATAATAAAACACGGCATAAGCCCAAAATTCAACATTATGAATAGCTCCTCTATAGTTTCCTTTCCGAGCTTCGTGCTATCAGGAAGGGTAAGTCCTTGGTCTAAGAAATGGTTTCTTAATAGCTTTAGAAGGTGGGGTACGTCACAAAAAAAACCACACCTTCTCACTTGTAACTGGGTTACAGAAGAATGTTTTGTGAGTGTCCACACCCAATTCCTTCCAGACTCGGGAAATTCCCCCCCCCCATGTCACATGTCACAGCAACTACATGAATGCCACAGCCCTCGACTGCACTGATGATGCTTTTCAGTAGTTCAGAATCCATTGTTACGTCGAAGTCGTAATAAATAGGTTGCATCCATTTCGAAAACAATCCTCTAATCATTACAACCTGTACATTACTGTGGGGACCCAAAATTACATCGTCGGTTGAATCGTAGCATACACGCCCACCGATATTCATTTCATCGAATGAAATTACACAAAACTTTTCAAGTTCTTCAAAGTTTGTTGCCCTAGCTTTTAACATTGAAATAACTTCATGAAGAATACCCCCGTCGGCATTTAAAATGCCGCGTCCACTTCTGAAGTGTCGAACGAGCGGGTAAGGGGAAATTACGCTTTCTTAAATACTCGTAGGCTTTCTTCGAAAGTGCTCTCAGTGCAAGAGCATTCGCGATGTCTTCAGAAGACCATTTCACTCTCTTGTTTCCCCGTAAAAGGCACCGAATCTGACCTGGAGTGAAGCATTTAGAAATTATTTTTTCTACTTCTTGGTTTATGGTTTTACTTGTCTTGGGAGTTGGACATTTTCTCTTCCAAGACGCTAAATAACTGGGTCTCCTCACTGATCTTAATGTAGCTTGTGTTCGTTTCAAAGCAAATTTATTTAGGGCATTTTGTCGTTTAAGCTGTTCATTTGCTTTACGAAGATTCTCTATTTCTCTGTCCTTTTCATACAACATATCCGGATAATGGTCAGTACTAGTCTCCTGGTCTATCTTTCTTTTCTTTGGGGACAAAGTGCCTATTGTTGAGAGAGCTCGTTTCCTTACAGTTCTGGCTTCCTTGCGAGCTTCTCGATCACTGGGGGACCTGCAGAAGGTAAATGGACCTTTAATGTTTCATTGATATCAACAAGCAAATCATATCGGAACGAAAAATAAAGTAAAATTATGTTTATAGATACTAGAATATCAAAGTCAAATACCTCATAGTGTATAAATTCTCATGTGGGGGCTCTTATTCAAATCTCAATTAGCAGGGGCGTATCTAAGGGAGGTGCGCAGACTGAGGGATAAATATCGCTCTCCTTTGAAACTGAACTAGTTCTATCTCTAAATACAAATTAAGATTTAAGGCAAACAATGGAAAACTTGTAGTTTTCTGCTTTATGAAGCAATTACTGTTTTAACGATTCTAAGTTAAGAACAGTAATACTATACTAAGGTAATATACAGTATATGTAACATTCACATACAGGTTTATAGGGTAATCAAATAATAACTAACAACATAATAGACTAGTGCCAACATTTATTATGTATGTTGAAGTATTAACAATTGACATAGTTGCGCAACGTATTCCAGAGATGTATGTTTCGATTATCGAATCTCGAATCCGAAGGTTATCGTTACATCTCTCTTCTCAAAATAAAATTAATATTTATCTACGCTGATTAGATTTACAGATTTAACCTAACTACTGGTTTTACAGTTCTGCCATGTCTTGTAGAATATTTGAATGATTCTAATGAGGGTGCTTTTGATGCTTCTTCCCTCTCTACGTTCGGTTCAACTGGAGATGTTCCTTTGTTGGGATCATCTGGATGTATGGGTAGACGTGACCTTCCATGGATGTCTGTTAGTGGATCTTGAATTGACGATTGCATTCTCTCGTTTGTACTTTGATTTGATTCAACGTTTAATTCGGCCTGAATTGGTGTTTCTTTTGTTATTGTGCCTCCAATATTCGATGGTCTGATGAAACTGGTATTTCTTCGCAAAATTGTTCCATCATCTTTCTGAATCACATATGAGCGATTAGTTACTGGATGTACAATTCTCCCCGTGTACCACTTGTTGTTTAGATCTCTGATCAAGATTTTCTCGTCATTTTGATACTGTCGTGATTCCTTGGCTCCGCGCATTCGTTTCTCTGATTGACCGAAACTACATTTTCTTGCTTGAGTTGTTACGCGAATCAAAAACTGTTCGAAATTTTCGTCTGATTCTTGTAACATTTTATGAAAAACGTATGCTTCATATGTTTCATTAGCTTTAGGCACAAAATAATTGTTAAATTTGTCCATGATTACCTGCATGTTTGTTTGTTCTGCCTCAGCGAGGTTAAATGACTGAAAAATCTCTTCGGCTTCATAACCTATTGTTGTCATAAACGTAGCGACTTGGACTTCGGGCGGTTCTTTATCCAGCTGAATTGCTTTTGAGTACCAGTTGTAAGACACTTTCCACGTTTTCCATTCCTGTGCCATATTTTTGCCAAACTCCAGGGGTTTAGGTTGTCGAATATGAATTCTATGAGTTAGCCTCTGATTTTGGGCGTTTTGTTCTACGTTGGCCATTATTTTTTTTTGCTGCTTTATAATTCAGAAAAACCAATTACTTCTGACACCATGTAACATTCACATACAGGTTTATAGGGTAATCAAATAATAACTAACAACATAATAGACTAGTGCCAACATTTATTATGTATGTTGAAGTATTAACAATTGACATAGTTGCGCAACGTATTCCAGAGATGTATGTTTCGATTATCGAATCTCGAATCCGAAGGTTATCGTTGCAGTATACATGACAAAATATTAGCTTTTTTTTCTATTTTACGCGTGGCCACCAACTAATCCCAAGATCAATATTGTTTTTTTTTTTAAGCATATCGCGTCTATTGCAACTGTGTCTAGGTTTGCGATTCCGTTCTTTGTCTTCGTGAAAGCAAAGTCAATAGAAGATGAGCTACTTTTAGAGCCTATAAATGTAAAGTCGTTCGTTTCCTATGGCTGTTTGAAATTACTACATCACTATGATCGTGATGGCGCAGCGGTCAAGTTGCTTGCCTCCCAACAGCAGGACTGGATTCAGTTCCCGATTTATGTAGCCTATATGGGATTTTTGGGGTGAAGTGCCATGTCCAATGGTTCGGAATTCACGTTAAAAAAAGGAGATCGCATAACTTACGATCACAAGATTAAATGTCACGTAAAACTAAATCATCACCCTGATTATTCATGTTAAGTGTAAGGGCTTATGATTGAGTTCTTAGCCTCGTTCGCTAAATAAAATTAGTTCACACTCTTCCAAAATGTAACTTCAGAAAAGAGGACTATGGTAGGTGGACATATGAAAGCAACCCTAGGCTCCGAATAGCATAATATCGTTGTGAAGAGAACAAATGTTGACCAAGGAAAGTCGGACAGGGAAGCCTGTCTCCTCCCAAAGAAATCCTGTCTACGCTCCTGCTTCTTGGAGAAGAATATTTAGTAACTATTCAAAAGTCAGCCTAAATCCATAATGGGGTGGATAACCTGGATTTTAGGCCCCTTAAAATAACGGTTATCATCTATCATCGTTCAAATTCAGAATTGATTTGAAGAAAGCATAACAATCCCTATAGCCTTAACAATCTGACATGAAATGTAACCTAACAGAGATGATCACACACATAGCCTACCTGAGATGTCCTCTCACTAGAGCTGGTGCCGACAGTGGTATCTCAGTGCTAATTCGGAATGAATTGAGATGGTATAGCATTTGGGCGTAGAATTTTCCTAGTTTGTAAATCGAGAAGTTCATTCTTTAAGTCCCTTTCGTAATCGTCTGGACGGAAGTGATTAGAGCACACTCGGGCATTATTAATGTTAAAAGTATCAGCTCGTTTACAACGTGAAACCCACACACGTCTCGACTCCTCGTTTTTTGGAAATCTGTGGTATACTATATAGTACCTTGTACCCTATACCCCCCAATTGGTGCACTGTGCAACAGCACAACAAGCGCCAGATTTGCTCATTTTTACCGGTATGTGAAAATACACAGCATTGTAACACACGACTTTCCACGACACTAAACTATTCTTAAATTAAACTATTAATGAGACAATATAAATAAAGATTTGTGGTATAACCAACGATAGTAAAGTCAAATTATTTACACAACGATGTAAGCAATAGGGATTAAACTTGATAAAGACACGCTCAATTTTTCCGTCCGTGCTGGAGAAGTATTACCGATGCAACTGGTAGCAAGATTTAGTATTCAGCTTCTGGCGAGCACGTTAGATGACTCGAAACCAAGATAAGTAGACTATAACTCAGATGCTCACAATATTACAGGGACATTTTTATCGGTCTAGCAATAAAGCGGGGACCAGCAAAATTCGTGCGTAGCCGGGTGACTCACAGCCAAGAGATTATATTAATGCAGCTGCTACCGGTATATTGCTAGATAATAAAATTAATGTTATTGGTTGAACGTCCCTTCTAACTGCTGCTTTTAGAGACGCCGGGGTGCCAGAATTTCGCCTCTAAGGGGATCATCAACGTGCCAGTAAATCTGTTAACACGGCTCCCTCGCATTTGCGCACCCTCAAATGCCAACTGACTGCACCAGGATTCGATCCAGCAACCTTGGGCATAGCAGGCGAGAACGTAACCACTGAGCCGGGGTGCTGGAATTTAGCCTCTAAGGGGATCATTTACGTGCCAGTAAATCTGTTAACTTGGCTCCCTCGTATTTGCGCACCCTCAAATGCCAGCTGACAGCACCAGGATTCGATCCAGCAACCTTGGGCATAGCAGGCGAGAACGTTACTGCTGAGCCGGGGTGCCGGAATTTTGCCTCTAAGGGGATCATTTACGTGCCAGTAAATCTGTTAACACGGCTCCCTCGTATTTGCGCACCATCAAATGCCAGCTGACTGCACCAGGATTCGATCCAGCAACCTTGGGCATAGCAGGCGAGAACGTTACTGCTGAGCCATGCAGCCAGCCTGTATATTACTATATAGACCGACAAGAGAGACCCTGTAGTTTCGCAAGCGCGAGAGTCCTTTTGTAACTGTACCACAACTTCCTGCGAGGGTGTGCCTGATCCTAGAAAATGTTAAGAACTGAGAACTAAGATATTTAACCTATTTAAAAGATGTGCATTTGTATGATCTATGCATATTATGAGAGTCCAGAATACTCTCACGTTTCAAGTTATTTGCACGATACAATGCCAAAGAATTTAAGTGTCCAATGCAATTAGCTTATTGATTATTTCGCATTTTATTATATTCCTTATTTAAAACTACAGTACTTTTCAAGAAGTAGTAAATCAGTTGGGTGCAGCCCAAAATATAACTGTTGATTCATTTGAGGAGTTTGGACATCGTGGACATTTAGCCCCGTGCACTTGGGTGTGTGTGTTAAATTTGTCTGGTAACCCGTGTTATTGTGGTGTCTGTGTAGTTGTAAATCGGATGATGATTGAGAAAAAGGCGGCCGTGGCCTAAGTTAGGAACCATCCCGGCAGTGGCAACCCACGGAAAACCACTTCCAGTTTGGCTGAGGTGGGAATCGAACCCACATCTTCTCAGATTTGCCTCACGAGGCTGAGTGTACCCGGCCAGCCACGAATACTAACCGCTACACTATGTGGTGGTTACACAGTAGTCTGACTTGGGACTCCGATAACCGTAGCCTATAGCTCTTGGTTCAATGTTGTTTACCTCACTGATTAATTTTTAATATTACCATTTTGGAGTTCTATTTATTAGTTTTACGTAACCGTGAATCTTGTGATTATGAGCCATGGGACCTCCTTTTTACGTGGAATCCGAACTACAGGACATGGCATTTCACTTCGAAAATCTCACATGCGTTGACC
The DNA here is from genome assembly GCA_946902985.2 of Meconema thalassinum. Taxonomy (NCBI): domain Eukaryota; kingdom Metazoa; phylum Arthropoda; class Insecta; order Orthoptera; family Tettigoniidae; genus Meconema; species Meconema thalassinum. Next base: position 217,929,349 of record OX336396.1, read on the forward strand.
GGGTTATTTTATCAGTCTCCTGACAGGAGGGTAGCAAGTTTAATGGTACAGACTGTAGTGTTAAGCCCTTTATAGGGTATTAGTTGACTGCAGAAGGGCATGCGAGGACCACCACATTCATATTTTTCTTTAAAAGCGTCCCTTTTTGTTGCTAGAGACAGCTGAGAACTGTTTGTTATATATGGTCGCCATGCAAGTGCCCAACCGATGACGTCAAGCAGCAGCCTATGCTCTGGCAAGCCGAAGCGCGGAGCCCGGAGTGGCTCCCCCTGAGCGTATGCCGGGTCTGTCGCCTCTTATTCGGTGACTGTACGCCATAGGCCGGGAAGCAACCTCTGACGCACCCAATGAACCTCACGCCACTGGCGCGCCAATTTAAATGTGTAAATCTTAATTTTTCATCTAGTAGAAGGGGAAGTTAATTTCCGGAAGATTTTTCTGCACGGTTCTGCCTAGTTGGGCTCACGCAACGTATCTGCAAAGTTCCAGCAAGATCCGAGATTCCCCGGTTCAGAGACTTCCCTTGTTAGTTTTGAACCGTTTTTATCAGGTTCGTTATTTTTTTCTCATTATTATTATTATTATTATTATTATCATTCTTTCATGTCATATTATTGTGACATATGTTTCTCAGTCACTCTTACTGCGCTCCAAACTTGTAGTTATGTGTAAACACTTCATAAGGTGGTGAAACTTTTCGCCCCTACTAACTCAATTTTATTGGACCCCCTTCATGTTCTGGAGAGGGGGTGTGTGTCGTTCTACAACTTATTTTTACGGGCGCGTCTACGCTCTTCAAGGGAAGACTTCGGTCTTCCTATTTTGACCGTCATGTGAAACGGTCGCGGGTGTGTTTATCGGGCTTTCGACCGTGCCCAAAGCAACTAAGCGTAAGTACGGTTCGATTACTTGATTTATCTGGCATGCTGTCATTTTGAATTTCTGTTTCACCGTTTTAATTTTGTATTTAACTTTGATTTGCTTACATCCTTTCTCCCCCTTTCTTATGATGATGTGAATTCCAACCATGAACCCAAGTCCTTTCGCCTTCGTTTACGTAAGCCTAGCGAAGTCTTTATGTTCAGTTGTCCTTCCCTCCCTTCCGTGTAAGTGATTTTATTTTAACACAAATCTCTCAGGTCTGAAATATATGCTACTAGCAGGTACCCGCGGCTTCGCTCGCGTCATAGTCGTGTCATATTGTTACTCAATGAAATGCAGGTTTAACCCCGTTAACATCCCTTTAGAACCTGAATATCCAAAAATCCCTCCTTAGTAGACGTTTTCGATAAACAACAAACATATCATCAAAATCTCATTCTTCTAACGTCAATAGTTTTGGTTGGTCGATGAGAGTGAATATCCAAAAAAACCTTCCTTAGTGATCGTTTTTCTTCCAGAATTTCACCCCTCCCCGTGGGCCCCTTAAATTGGATTTATGAAAAAACGGTCGAACACCTATTTATTTATTTATTTATTTATTTTTAAGCTGATTGTTTTCCTCTGAATTACAAACTCCTCGCCTATGTCGTTTAAGAGATACACGCTCCGTTTGGAATCTTTCAATCCCCACTTTTCATCCCTTCCACCTCATAATATACACCACATCGAAAAATCATTTAGACACGTTTCAGCTTATTTTTAATGATTAGTTTATATTATGCCAAGTATCACATCACCAATTGAAACCACTCGTGAGATATTGTTATTCAATGAAATGCATGGTTACCCCCTGAACACCCTTTTGGAACCTGAATATCCAAAAATCTTTCCTTAATAGACGTTTTCGACATACAATGAACATATCCCCAAAATGTCATGTTTCTAACTTCAATAATTTTGGCTGGGCGATGATGAGTGAGTGAGTCAGTCAGGACATTTTCTTTCATTTATTTTTCAGAATTTCACTCCTCGCCCATGAACCCCTTAAATTGGATTTATGAAAACAACGGTCGAACACTTATATACTTATTTTTAAGATGTTTTTACCCCCTGAGTTTGATGAGTGAGTGAGTCAATCAGCTAGGACAATTTCGTTCCTGTTTTTTTTCAGATGTTTTACCCCTCCCCATTGGCCACTTAAATTGGATTTATGAAAAAACGGTCGAACACCTATTGACTTATATTTTAAGCTGATTTTTCCCCGTTGAATTTCAAACTTCTCGCCTATGTCGTTTAAGAGATACACGCTCCGTTAAGAATTCTTCAACCCCCAATTTTCACCCCTTTCACCTCATAATATACTCTACATCGATAAACCCTTAAACATATGTCTGCTTATTTTTAATGATTAGTTTATATGCCCAATATCACATCCCCAAATGAAACAACTCATGAGATATTGTTGTTCAATGAAATGCACGTTTACCCCCCTTAACACCTCTTTAGAGCCCGAATAAAGAAAAATCCTTCCTTAGTGGACGTTTTTGACAAACAGCGAACATATACCCAAACTTTCATGTTTTCAACTTCAATAATTTTGGCTGGGTGATGACGAGTGAGTGAGTCAGGACATTTTCTTCATTTATTTTTCAGAATTTCACCCCTCCCCATGAACCCCGTAAATTGGATTTATGAAAAAACTGTCGAACACCTATTTGCTTATTTTTAGCAGTTTTCTCCCCCCTGAGTTTGATGAATGGGTGAGTCAGTCAATCAGTTAGGACACTTTCTTTCCTGTTTTTCCCCCCAGAATTTCACCCCTCCCCATGGGCCCCTTAAATTGGATTTATGAAGAAACGGCCGAACACCTATTTACTCATTGTTAAGCTGATATTTTTCCGCTGAGATTCAAACTCCTCGCTTATGTCGTTTAAGAGATACACGCTCTGTTAGAAATCCTTCAAAACCGAGTTTTCACCCCTTTCACCTCATAATATACACCACATCGAAAAACCCTCAGACACGTATCTTCTTATTTTTTATGATGAGTTTATATGCCGAGTATCACATCTCCCAATGAAACCAATAGCGAGATATTGTTATTCAATGAAATGCAGGTCAACCCCCTTAACACCCCTTTAGAACAAGAATATCCAAAAATCCTTCCTTAGTGGGCGTTTTCGACTTACAATGAACATATCCCCAAACTTTCATGTTCCTAACGTTATTAGTTTTGGCTGGGCGATGATGAGTCAGTCAGTCAGGACACTGCGTTTTATATAAGAGATTTTTCATCGAGGCATAATTACGCTCTGTATTGTATCACCATCCGGTTCGGTGTTCTTTTGAGACAACCTCCATTTGGATTGTCGCATCAGAGCCTGTTTTTTTTTTTGGGGGGGGGGGAGGTATCAGTGATGTAACGGAGCTGAGTCTAATTCGTCTTCAGCTTGATCCTTCCCTCTGTTTTAGGAAATGTATGTGAGCAATGGTCTATGTGTTAGTCCCTGTCCATGTTCCGCAATACTTTCTTTGTTTCTTCGTATGTCGTTGTGATTCGACATTTCTACCTTACGTAAGCGGGTAAGCCTATATTTTCCCACAAAGCATATTTTCTTAGCTGATTGATTTTTTTCTTACATTTTGTGACCCAGTAATGTCAAGTAATTTGGTGTAATTTTCATTTCCTTTATTTGATAATTTTATGTCACTTCCTCAGACTTCGCTATATTACGTAATTCAGTGTCATCCCCCACCCCCGACACACCCTTCTTTCACCGCCCCTTTTGGATTTCACAACATCATAAGCGTCTTAGTTCTGTTTTTTACACAGGCATTCTATTCCATGTCATTTCCGTAAGGAGAGCGTTCTCTTATTCGGCTCCATGAGTATCATCCATACTCTTTATTTTTTGGTTTTTGTCTTTTAATTTTGGTTATCGAGTCGCGCTTACGATTTAGTTGCACATTAATTGTAAGTACCTTTTAATTTATCTTGTTTCATCTTTAGTGTGCTTAAGTTCGTGTATACACTTTATTCTTGATTTTTTTTTGTCCACCCCTTATTCGGGTACCATCTTTAGTCATTAATTTTTATCTTGGAGGTGATTAAGTGATTTTGAAGCCTCATCACGTTTACCTTCCATTTTGTGTTAAGAATTAATTCTTACTCTTATGCGCGTTTGTTCTGATCTTATTTTAAATACACTAGTAAGTAGTTTTATTTGGTTTCGTTCTCTTTCATTTGTAATTTTAAGTTCCTCCCCTTATCTCTCGTTCGACTTTGTCGGTCTTGGCTTCGTACTGTAACGAAGTCACGACTAACACGCCTCTGGGTTCTTTGATCAATTATTTGAATTTAATTTCTCTTTTTGATTTGCTTTAAACAATTTATTTGTTTCCTTTTTTCTTGGAAATCATCTTTCTTCCGATTCGCAATCTTGGGCCCAGCACGTATTGAAAGAGATATCCTTTCCCCCGCTCCTTAGCGCTCCTGTTAGTTTTTTTCCCTCCACTGTATTATCTGCTACTCTACTATTTTTAGTACCGGTAACGTGAAAGCACAAGCGGTGCAGTATAAAACAAATTCCCCGATCCTTGGATGTTACGGGTAATCTCGAGAACCACTGGTTGGATTTTGATGCGGTTTTCACCATTCTGTAAAGGATATCTTGAGGAACGTTTCTGTAGAAAATAAGTAATTTATAATCAAAGAAAGCCAAGCAGTAATGATTTCAGTAAAAAGGTCGAAAAAAAACTGGCATCCGTACGCTCTTTAAATTTACGCTGGGCAATCCGTTAAAAATACCTAAGTTCTATGAGTGTAAGAATTGTTCAACATGGAAAGTTCTACAAAAAGTCCTCGACAGCATCTCTATCTTCAATACATTCGCCCACTATAAGTGTTTTTACGTTTTCATTTCTTCCAACAATCTCCATTCAATTACTATCTTCGAGACAGTTTACGAGCTAGCCGGGTGGCAAGCAAGCCTATCACCCCAGACACTGTAGAGTCGTGTCTAGTTAAGACTTCAGAGAAGAGTGGATGTGTTTGGAGTTTTCCTGGAAGTGCAACTCAGCTTTTCTTCACTTCGCCTGTGAACTTTTCGTTCTGCAGAATACACAGTCAAGTTTAGATTGGACGGAAGGGGGATTTGTGTTTTATGCACCTCGCTATTCTTAAATTTCGTCTGTCAATAAAACGTTGCACATGCTGTCTCCGTGATAATATAATCAATAGTCCAGTCTGGAAATTGAATACAATGGACAGTAGCCAACGTTGATTCATCGTACCCTCCAAATGGGTTATTCGAAAGAAGAAGAAGAAGAAGAAGAAGAAGAAGATGAAGTCTAGTCAGTGATTTTAACCCATCATGCCGAGGCGATAAAAGGATATAGGTTGTAGTTCATTGAAATCGTAACAATGAAACTGAGGAACAAATAATTTCTAGATTGTCACAAGAGAGAGAAAGAAAGAATTCACAAAGACAAAGGGAGTCATCCCCCAAAATTCCTATGACACAGGGAAGAAATGTTTGTGGTTGGATAAAGAGAATTCTGGTATGAATTATGATTCTTCGATAAACAATATAAATGATGCTTCACTTTCCGGGCGAAGTTCCAAATACATAAATACATTTTTCAAACATTAGAAGATGTTTTTTTCTAAACTACCGGTACATATTTTAATATTGACAAGGGGAATTAAATAACCTAAATATTTATGATTTGCTCGAAATATGCCTGAAACATTGTACCCCAATAGAGCGCAACAGTTTGTTTCAAAATAGTTCCCTTCTAATGATTCTGAGATACTGAGTCTACGACTCAAATGCTTCAAGAGAGTTATTAGCCAGTTGCTGCATCTGAAAATACCCAAAGTTATATTTCATGCGGCATACACTGTATATATAAATTTGTTAGTTACCCATTGTTATTAAGGAAGTTACATGCAATTAAACATTTAACCTATCAGCACGCGTAGAATCTTGTTGGCAACACTGGCATATATTATGGGCTCCTGAAAATTAATCTGAAATATTATTGATGTGCAACAGCTTTCCTCTCGGTTGCTGGATTAATTTATTTAGCGTATGGCTTTTAGCGCCGGGAGTGGATATTTTTGTGAGAGTGATTTTGAAAAAGGGTACAGAAGTGGGATTGACGGAAAAGTGTAACAGGAAACAATGAGCGCGGTGGCGGAAATTGGTACCACGACGTACTATCGCATATGGCTTACTCCATTGTTTGGAGGCCCCTTTACAGCTATTCCTACAATAAATCACCTTCAAGTTGTCGTTCTTTGCTGTGAAAATATTCATTACATCATATTTGCTTAAAACAATTATGTTTTATTAAGGGTCGGTTTTTCAATCTCTGGATAAAAGTGATGGGCATCCACTCCCCGCGTAACGTGTTTTTTCAATGCAAAGTTATGCGAACTCGGGTGTCAACTGATTGAAACACAAAACACATGGTGAAAGTCTTCGTATCAGTATTTAAATGATGATATGCTTTAATATGAAACTAGTCGGCAGTGCCGGTATTATGTTTCTGTACAATGGCTATTCAGATATTAACCCACATTGCGGTAATGCAGTTATGAATATAATATATATATCGATGTGTTTATACGGGAACTAGGCTAGCCTTTCATGGCAGTACGTAAAAATAAGTAACCGTTTCGTACTCTTCAATATATGTGGTTGTAATAGCTGGTGTGCGAATCATGAGGTCTCAGGTTCGAACCCCAGTCCCGGCAATTATTTTTTCTACCAGATTATCGATGATGATGATGATGATAATTGTTGTTTTAAGGGGCGTAACATCTAGGTTATCGGCCCCTAATGGTTTGGGTGATCGTGAAGATGATAATGAAATGTAAACTATAACTAAAACTAACCACTAACTTATATACTAGAAGAAGAAATGGAAAGCAAAAGGAGAATAAGGCAAATAAAGGACAGGAGGAAAAGAAATGCCCTCAACCCTCGAAGAATGCGGATTGAGTGACTTGGAAGGAAGGAGAGCCATGAAAGGCAGATATGAAAGTGAAAGAGAAGAGGGTCCGCCCCACAGGTAATGGACAAAAGGGGGAAACCGGACCCAACTCAAGATCCCTCGGGGTCGCCAACTCCCGAACTCACCAGCCGTGAGCCCCTGAGGGTGTAGCATTATCCAGGGTGCACCAGAAGTGGTGGGGCTACATACACCCTGCCTCCTTGAGGGCCTTGAGCAGAAGGCAGGAGATAATATGAAAAGAAAATGAAGGCTGACCCCTCGCAGAAGGAGGGTATCAGAAAAGATGAGACAAGGGCCAATTAAGGTGGGAAAGGACGAGACTTCCTAGGCCTCGGATACCCTAATACCGTCGGGGTCGGCTGAGAACAAGAGTTGGCCAAGGGAGGCCGATAGGAAAGAAGACGGAGAGTAGCCCGGCACAAGTAAGTGGAAGCAATGCCGGACTCAGCTGGGGACCCGTGGTCGCCAACCCACGTCCCACCAGATGTGAGCCCCTGGGGGACCAGATTATAGATTTAAACGTTATTTATCATAAAATTATGCGTCATTTTAACAGAATCTACATGAAATTACGATTTATCTAATTTTTATTACAATATATTTCACCAAGCAGGAGTTGGGAAATTTGATTGTATTGAACATTATTTCTAGTAGGCTAGTACCGTATATAGATAGACTAGAGACTATGGGTAGATGTTTTTGGAGAGTTCTGGCACCTCCTCCTCCTCACCCTCCTCACGAGATGGCAACCACGTGATATTTTGTGAAGCAAAAAGGCTAGAGACTTGTACGAGGTGTCAAATTACTCGGGCGGACACCCCCTTTCCTGTGAACAACTTATCTCCACCCCAAAATAAAACCTACCCCTACAGGGGGGTTAAAGATAAATTGTTTAGTAAACGTTGCTTTGCACATGCAACATGCATGCAGTTTAATGCTATGATGAAATTAAACGTTGTTGCACATGAAAAACATGTATAGACCTGGATGCCACTATGATTTAACATTTTTTTTTTTACGCATGCGCACTTGTTTTTTTTTTTTTTTTTGTAAGAGGGTAGGCTTTTTAAATAATGATTTTGGGATGAGTTATATTTAAAAAAATTGAACCAAGAGTTCGAAAACTAATAGGTCATGCGCTTCTTAATATCTCATGAACCAATAAGGCAAGAGACTTGTACGAGGTGTCAAATGACTCAGGTTGACGCCCTCTTTTTGAATGTATTTTTGAAATTTTGACAACCGGAACTGAACTAAACCAAACCGGAACCGAACTAAACCGGTATTTAACCAAACCGGTGAGTGGAAGTGTTCCAGAGCAGGGGCTAATGCATACACCCAAGTACTCGGGGTACATGCAAATATCCTATGCAGTTTTCTATGGAGGATGAGATAAGCCTGTGATGTATGATTTTAAACAAGTCAACTCCTGCAGTGTGAGACGTCACGTGAAGCAGGTGTTACAACCGGATGCAAGGTCAGCGCTAGGTTAAGAAAGTGTGTGAAACATAATTCTTGCTGACGTAGAATATCAGCGAGAAAAGAACTCGCCACCGGATGCAAGGTTTAGTGTTACAAAATAGCAAGTTTGCGAAACATGATTCTTGCAGACGCAGGATATTAGTAAAACATGAACTTGCCACCGGATGTAAGGTGTTGTGTTACAGGATGCAGGTGGGTGAAACTTGATTCTTTCAGACGTATGATATCACGTGATGTAGGAGTTTATTATCGACCATGAGAAATGTAACATTGGCAGATATTTGAGGCGACGCAGGTGCACGCATGACATAGGTGTGTTTGTGGTATAAAAGGCTAGGGAGGGGGAAGACCTTTCTCACTTTGTACTTGAATCTCGTGAACGACAGTTGACATCGTGTTGTCTCTACAGCCTACCTGTGTGTTGGAAGAGGACTTGAAAATACATTATTACTTTGGTAAGTGTTCTCTTATAAAATCATATTTAGTTGGTTATAAGCGCTTTATTAAGTTCGAACGTTTACCACTAGGTGTCAGTGGCAGTGGCGTTTATTAGCTTAAGTTGGAACTACTCGACAATTGTGTGAAGCTAAATTTGTTGGTTAGATTTGATTTGAGCGTGGCGCTCTATGGAAGTGAAACTTGGACTATTGGTGCAGCAGAAAAGAGGAGAATTGAAGCATTTGAAATGTGGTGTTACAGGAGAATGATGAAGATCAGATGGGTAGATAGGGTTACAAACGAAGAGGTATTAAGACGAGTGGGAGAGGAGAGATGTTTCTGGCGACTGCTAATGAAGAGAAGAGATTGGTTGGTAGGACACATACTAGGACACCCAGGAATCGCAAGCTTAGTTATGGAAGGAAGGATTGAGGACAAGAACTGTAGGGGTAGACCAAGGTTAAAACATGTTAAACAGATTCCCTCAGATGTAGGGTGTGGTAGCTATGTAGAGATGAAACGATTAGCTCAGGACAGGGAGGCATGGAGGGCTTTATCAAACCAGTCAAAAGACTGAAGACTCAAACAACAAACAGATTTGATTAACGCTCTATCAAGTTCCATTGATCACCGCTAGGTGTCAGTGACAGTGGAATATAGTAACCCCAGTTAGAACTACATGAAATCAGACTTGCTAGGAGTTCACAGATGATCGATTTAAATACCCTGCTATGACCATTGACAGGACTGTAATTAAACTATTTATATTTTACTTTGTTTTATCTTTTATTAACATTTATGATTTCTTTCTTTTATAGGTAATGTGGAAAGTGATCATTCTGTTCAAGTGTGGTGACTGTAAGAAACAGTTCTCAAGACCTGACAACCTTCAACGCCATGCAAATTCTAAGCATAACCTTAAACTGTTTGTGTGCAGTTATTGTACTACCACATTTAACAGACAGGATAATCTTGCACGTCATGTAAATTTAGTGCATGTTACTTCAGCACCTTTTTCATGTTCAGTTTGTGAACTTGGTTTTTCTGGTGTAAAGCGATATCAATCCCACATGGTTGAAGATCATGGAGAACCTTTGAATGCTTGTAATGTTCAAAAGCGTAAACGTTCTCATGATTGTAAAAATAGTTGTACAACAAAAAGACTGAAGAATAGTGAACCTTTGATAACGCATTGTGATGTATGTAATATTGATGTGCCTTTTATAATGATGCATGGCCATTTACGCAGTATTAATCATAAAAGCAACGCTTGCCATGAAAAAAATTCTGAGAATATTCAGCAAATTAGTAGTGCGTTTAAAAGTCGAATTGCTAGTTACAGACTTCATAGTAAAGAAAAAACTCAATGTATTGAAACATTTTTACAGAATGTTCAACCTAGTGTGTTTGGCTTGGTAGATAATGTTTTAGTAGAGCATAAAACATTTAAAATGAATTTGGAACTCTTTGGACTCTATGTAAAAACTGGGAGTGAAGGTGAAATTACGGATATCAAATCCTTTAATACAAAATCGTAATTGTTAGTGAATCAACTAACATCAGTGATATGTACCAAGATATTGCAAGTGCTATCATTGTGAAGAGTTAAGAGTTCCAGGAAAGGGAGTCAGGCTGGGCGTTGTTTGAAGTACTTTATTTAGAAACCAACATGAATAAATATAATCCCCTTCGAGCATCATCATACATTGATTTACCTGCATGGATCAAACGAAAGAAAGCTTTTGTTAACGTTATGAATAGTGACCATGCATGTTTTGCATGGGCTGTAACTTAAGCTCTCCATCCAGCAGAAAAGGCTGTGGAGAGAACATCATCTTATCCTCACTATTCCTCAGTGTTCGATTTAAAAGAAATGGAATTTCCTATGGAGATAAAAGACATTAAAGGTTTTGAAGAGCTGAACAATGTAAGTAATAATGTTTATGAAATTGAAAACTAGAGTATAGTAGGTCCACTATATTATATCAGGAAAAAAGGATGCTCATGTTAATTTACTATACATAGCTGAAGGTGAAAATGCCCACTACTGCTGGATAAAACATTTAAGTAGACTTGTTGGTAGTCAGATATCAAACCACAATGGTAAAAAGTGGTTATGTGATGGTTGTTTACTATATTTTAGAAAAGAGGATCAACTGGCACAACATCAAAAATGGGGTTGTAATCATGTTTGTATGGTAATACCTACTCCTGGAAATAACAATCTAAAATTTAAGGACTTTGAGAAGCAGCTTCGAGTGCCATTTGTCATATATGCTGACTTTGAAGCTTTGTTAAAACCTTTTAATACATGTCCATCGAATCCAACCAATCCTGTGGACGGGTCCTTGTTGACGGGTCCCTGGACCCTTTGACACAACTTGGATAAATGCATGTCCATAGGGACCAGTCCAAAGGGATCAGTAAAAAGCACCTGTCAACAGGGACCCGTCAACAAGGACTCGTCAACAAGGACCCGTCCAAAGGGGCTAGTCAACAGGGGATAGTCAACTGGGACCAGTCAAAAGGGACAAATCAACAGGGATCAATCAAAAGGTGTTATCACCACAAGGTCTACTAACTACTATCAATAGCGCCTACTACCAATTGCGCCTACTATCCATTGCGCCTACTATCAGTCGCACCTACTACCAATTGCGTCTACTATCAATAGCGCCTACTACCAATTGCGCCTACTATTCATTGCGCCTACTATCAATTGCGTCTACTACCAATTGCGCCTACTATCAATAGCACCTACTACCAATTGCGCCTCCTCTCCATTGCGCCTACTACCAATCGCGCCTACTGTCAATTGCGCCTACTATCAACTGTGCCTACAACCAATTTTGCACCCACTTTTGCACCCACTTTTGCACCCACCTTTGCACCCACTTTTGCACCTACCTTTGCACCCACTTTTGCTCCCACTTTAAACTATTATTTATATTATCGAGTGAACTTTACTAGAGATTAGTTCATGCTTGACAAATGATATGAAATTATCAACGAATAGCTATGGCATGACGAATAGAAATAAACAGTGTCATCACTCCGCTACTTAAGCATTGTAGTTCATGGTCCAGCCAGTGTGTGGCGCGGAAGTTGCGCCGAACCATAAGCACGTGTGACAGTAACCCACGAGGTTAGTACTGTAATATCCTGTGCGCGAGAAGTCATATTATTCGAGGGAATTTGTTTCTTTGTAATTGTTTACGAATGTCTGTGCAGTGCTTTGTGTGTGCAAACAACTAAGTTTTCTGTTGTTTCGGGAAAATGTCGTAATGTTTTGTTCCTGGAAGTAAATCGGGTTACGAAGAAAATCTGATGGTAGACATTTTTTCACACCGCCAAAAGAAACAAATCTGTTTGCGAAATGGGCGAGAGTTATTCCGTGGAAAGATAAGCAATTGTCGATCAAAAATAGAATCTGTTACGAGCGTTTTTCGGAAGATTTAATTATTATAAAGGCGGACTGTTTCGTAGTGAACTATGAGAACGTGGAAACTCCTCGGTGAAGTGGAAATTAAAACCAGGATCAGTACCTCACATTTTTCAAAATTTACCGAAATATCTATCCACTTATGTAAAATCACGAAAGCCGCCAAGTAGGATACGGAATGAAGGAAGCCTTCCATGGTTACTTGTTCTATTTCGTGCCATCCTTACCTAAAACGAAAAAAATCCGTCTTAATAATAATAGGCTTAAAATAATAATAGTTGTTGATTCTTTAGGGACTTAACGACATCGTGGTCACGTAGCCCCGTGCGTTTGGGTTTGTTTAGAATTCGTCTGATAACCTGTGTCATTATGATGTCTGTAGTAGTGTGTGTATTTGGAATTGAGGTCGGATTTGGGTAGGAAGCGGCCGTGTCCTTCAGTTAGGTATCATCCCGGCATTTGCCTAGAGGAGAAGTGGGAAACCACGGAAATCCACTTCCAGGATAGCTGAGGTAGGAATCGAACGCGCCTATTAACATTTTTGCCTCACGAGGCTAAGTGAACACCGTTCCAGCCCTCAGACCAGTATTAATTTTATTAGCAGAGCTGGGTATCGAATCCGGACTTCCGTGGTGATAGCCAAGTGGCCAAGAATGAGTCGGACATATAATAATGGCCAACCTGCCAATAAAATAAACGGTCATACAATTCTTCGCTTCCGTTACCGTCCTCCTGATCTTCGGATCTTGTTTCAACTTTGTCTTCAGTATCAGAGTCACAAATTCCTTTGAAATTACTGAATCATGAACTAGCTATTCGTTATCTTTCAGCAGAAGGTGACACGCTTCATCTGCATCCTTAGGTTTTCGTAAGGCGCAATCTCCTTACTGATATTAACTAAGGCAACATACTAAGCCAAATAATCGGTATAACAGCACACCTGCCACTCACTGACAGAATGTAACATCATTGGGAGCGCTGGTATTATCAATCTCACGCTGACAAAATGTTACACGTGTTTAAGTTATTTTTAGGCACGCTATTTCACAACTCCAGAAAAATGCTTACTAAGGTTTGGTGTAAGATGTCACGAGACGATAAGATCATAACTTGAACTGTTGGCTTGATATTAAAACTAATATAACGAACCATGGAGCTGTCAGACCAATGCGTGACTAACGGAGGGCTTTAAACGATAGTTCTACATGGGGACAGAGCATATTAATACTAACTTTTTGACAGTATTATTCATAAGTCTAAACACACAATTTGTTGTAATCAGCGTAACCGCAGCCTTCGTAAAGAGGTTTACGTAGCCCAGCGCGTATCCTACTGTTGAACAGCTGACTGTGTAGCGTTGGGGATCAGCGCCGCTAGCGCTAGCCGAGCGGGGCGCGGTTGAACTCGGTGAGTGATAACACTATTTATTTCTATTCGTCATGGCTATGGTAAGCCATATGCATACTATAAAGTATATACATATATTGTAAAAGGAATCAATAAAATGGAGCTGTTATTTGGCGTTGTTCAAAACATCGTTCAAAACAGTGACGAGGTGAGATTAAAAAAAGTAAAAATAGTGAGGTCTTAAGTGTGAATTATCATCAATGTAGTGTAAAAGATAAAACATCGTTGCTGTTTAAAAAAAACTCTTCAAAATGCTAAAACACTAGTCCGAAAAAAAGATATTGCAGCTCAAGATAGTGGATTGTTTGTTAAAAAGCATTTATCATCTCCTCAGAAAGTCGTGTTAGGACAGTTGTCATTGTCTGAAAAACTCCCAACACTATCAAAGGCAACACAGACTGTGCAAAATGTGGTATTGCAAAAGGATCAAAAAATGACTATATAGTAATAATGATGATGATTCTAATGATGGTGATAATGGCTATGATGATAATGATGAAGATGATAATAATGATAATAACGCTAATGCTTTGTTTACCCCTAAAATGATTTGTTACATTTATTTACTGGAACAATCCCAGTAAGCTAATCCAGCGGTTTCAGCACTTGCATGCCTGTAAACAGGCTCAGCCCTTATTGTAATGATGCTATAAAAGGAAAGTTAATGATGAGTCGACATGAACAATGAAAAGGATTGAGGAATTGGTAGCCTATTTCTTTGTATTCTATTTTGTAAAGCCCTATTTGTAGAGAAATAAAAACAAGGTTTACCAGATCACAATGTCTTTTAATTGTAAAAATGGTGATAGCCTTTTCATTTTTTCACACATGAATATTTACAATTTCCACTTTACATTTTTACATTCCCCTTGTTTAGTTCACACATTCTGTATATTTTTTAAAATCTTTTAATTTTTAAAATGGTGATAGCCATTTCATATTTTTTTCGCACATGGATATTAACAATTTCCTCTTTACATGTTTACATTCCCATTGTTTAGTTCACACATTCTGTACATTTTTTAAAATATTTTCCGTAATATAAAAAGCAATCATTTTACACTAAAAGGTATTAGTTATGTTCTTTTTTTACTAAACTAGAATAGCCTAACATTATACATTATACTTAAAGTTTTTACAAATATATTACAATATAAACATACTACTACAAATGATACAATACAGTGAATATCAGACTTAAGTAAAGCAATAGTCGTCAATGCGACTGTTTCCCCAAGCGAGAGTATCAAATGAGCTGGGTATAATGAATCGTTTGTTGTCTTCATTACTTAAAGCAACTTTGTTCAACAAATTAGTATACAGCTGATGATTTTTACTTCTAAATACACACGTGTTCTTATATAATATAGGTGGGTTACTGACTATACAGTTGTTATAATCACTTATATCTAACTCTTTACTAACAACATTCTTCTTTACTCCTCTTAATTTTTTTATTACTACATCATCAATTGTCATATAGCTATATGATTTAGATTTTGTGCCTACAAATGAGTCTATAACAACACCAGCACATTCATCCTTAAATTTACCAAGAACCTTTTTGTTTACAAGAGGTAAATGGTAAATATTATCCTTGGAATAGTCACTTGTATCAAACCTATTTAGCTCAGTTTTGATATCCTCATAAAAATCATCAGTTTTAAACTCATAAATAAAGGAATCTGTGTCTGTATAGAGTAATTTAGCATTATCATGATAGTTTTTCTTTACATAATCATAGTGAAATTCATACATAAGTGTTTTTGACAATTCCAGAATGGTGTAACCCACATATATGGGTTTGTTGTAGGTTACTTTAAGGCAATTCATTTGTATTACAACTAAATCCTCATGAATAATTGAACAGCTATGAAAGTTAGGTCTGCTTATTTAGTTGCTCGCACCAAACCTTTGTTATCAGCTTTACATCAACTCGCTTATCAACATTCTCCACAGTCTTTCCAAAAACACTATTATTCATGAGTTTATATAATTCTTTTTCAAAAGCGTTTGTTGACAGTGTTCTTAAATTATTGTTCATATCAATATATGGCTCGAGCCATGCTGGCTGACGGATTTGTAATACGCGATGAATTTTAGTTAATTTCAATCCATGCTGTAGACACTGTTTCAAATTTTGCTAATGTATTACATATTTACATTTATCATTCACATTAGCAATTAACATTTTTGTTCGTGATGTGATGTATGGAGATTTCATATTCTCAGGACAAAATGGTAAATCATTATGATCATCATGTAACTCTTTAGGGTACTCGAGATTTACCTCTAAAATATATCCTATATCATCGTTATCATTTAGAGTGTTAACATGTAAGACATCAATTTCAGGTTGTGTCAGCCAGCGAAAATCTTTCAGTGGTAGATATTGACTCATAGCCCAACCATATTGGTTATTTGCATCGAGGTAGACAATATACTTTGACTCTTCACAAGGGTTGTAGCTAAGCATGTATTTACTATTTGCTTTTGAATACCGTCCACTACATTGGCTTAATCCACCTCGAATTGATGATTTTATAAAATTAATCATGTCTATATCAGTCATCAATTCTAAATTTACTTTGGTTTTTTTTTCAACATTGAACTGAAACTTAACCCAGGAGCAGTAAAATACTGACAAGGATCAAGGTCGTAAGTTTTCATACAAACATTCCGGAATTTTTCAAAAACATCTGCTAATAACAATACATCTGTCTTCAAATATATGTCTGAAAATTCACCTAAAGTTTGAATGTCAAACTGTGTCCATACACGTTGTGCATGTAAATATTCCTGATCACTGATATGACTTGTGTTTAAAGAACTGTAAAATGCATCTTTTGGTGGTAAAGAACACTCCTCAAGACGTTCCATACAGTTAATATTCATAAGGGAATATACCTTTTTGACGAATCAAATTAAAATCATCTTCTTTAGGAAAGACACGTTGAATTTCATGAAACTGATCTGATTTTAAATTTCTAGCAAGCTTATCAAGACTACTTGGCATAAAGCGGAATGAATCTAAAAATCGCAGTTTTATCTTTCTTTTTGTGTCAGTTTTGATGTATTTTGTGAACGATATGTATTGTTCCTTATTATTTGCAATCACATCAATTTTCAC
Source organism: Meconema thalassinum (assembly GCA_946902985.2). NCBI lineage: Eukaryota > Metazoa > Arthropoda > Insecta > Orthoptera > Tettigoniidae > Meconema > Meconema thalassinum. The sequence goes on from OX336396.1 coordinate 217,946,151, forward strand.
ATCTGAAGCTCCAAATTCTTTAACGATAAAGTGGTTATCATATTTGCTACCGTTATGCAGAATGACTGGAATGAATTTTATTACTGTATACTTTAAATTACATTCTTGGTGAGCAGCACCTCGATATTTTCCTGTTAAATGGTCATGATCGCGAACCCTATCTGTATATAAACATTCACCACATATAAAACAATTAGTCTCAGTTTCAAAACTCATTTGCTGTGATGATGTCAGTGGCTCCATTGGAATGATAGTATTTAAAATAGAGGATATACGGATGGCATCTTTTTCAAGTCTTTCCATAAAAACTTTAGGTGCATCAGGTCCTCTATAGAGCTCAAACGTATTTAACGAGTCATCATAGCTACATTTAATATAATATGCAAAGCTAAAAGGTTCATGAATGTGAGTGGTGTTGGTAAAAGGTTTGGTTGGGTTCGATGGACATGTATTAAAAGGTTTCAACAAAGCTTCAAAGCATATATGACAAATGGTACTCGAAGCGGCTTCTCAAAGTCCTTAAATTTTAGATTGTTATTTCCAGGAGTAGGTAATACCGTACAAACATGATTACAACCCCATTTTTAGCCTACTATCGATTTTTGCAAAAAATGAAAGTTGACTTATGAGATCACTACAGGGCCGAAAATTGTGTGTCTGTGTGTGTGTATGTGTGTGTGTGTGTGTGTGAGAGAGAGAGAGTCTGTGTGTGTGTGTGAGTGTGTGTACTCTGAATGTCTGTCCCACCTATCAATTCGAACACGGTGAAACCGAATTGAACGAAATTTGGTACAGAGGTAGAACAAGCAAAGGGCACCTCAGTGTCATGTTTTATATCGCCGCCATCTTTACCAAAACTGAATGGCGGCCACTCAAACGTTCAAGACGTAAAATCAAATAGCGACTAACCAAATTATCCGATCTCTACCAAATTTGGTAACAACATACCTTCGTATAGGACAAGTCTTGTGACCAAACTACAAGGTCATCCGCCGTACCATTTCAGGATGGCGGCCGTGCGAATTATGCAAACTTTATAATCCATATCATGGGACCTACCAGTTCCGATTATCGAGCTGAGAATCGATTTAACTGTTCTAAAGGAAGAGGCACGTTCGAAATTAAAAGTTTATTTTGTAATACTATAGTGCAGAAGTGATTTTAAAAAGCTGAGCCGTCTCGGTAAGAAGACAAGATGGCAGCGGATATCTTGTGCCTGACTTATATTTCACTAATTTGAGTATTGCATGCAATATAGCGTACTGATACAAAATAAATAAATTTTGTATGAAATGCTTTAAAAATAAATAATATACTCCACTGATGAAATCGTTTAGTCTAAATCATTATTTGCTAACAAGTTATATGTAAGTCATTTTATATAGAACGATTTTCGTTGGCACAAATGGCTCCGTGAAAAAGCGTTGGCCTATCACTCATATGCCTATGGTTCAAACCCCATAAGTTATTTTTTTTGCTTGAAATGTTATATATTTATTGCTTTGTAATGATTCAGACATTTTAAAATTAAGCGTTATATTTTGCATATTACGGTGGAAAATATATATTTAATTGAAACATATTCTATGCGCATCGAATTGGAAGAATGGCAAGATGATACTACGATAAATTTTTACTTTTTATTTTAAAGGGTTTGTAACAGCCTATTGTGCGTTATTTGAAAATGTTATTTGAAGTAAAGAACAAAACGATTTCACATAGTAACTTAATTCTAGCCGTTGGTGCTAGTTCAGGTTATTAATTAATACTTTTATTTCAGGCCAATAGCAATCGAAAATATCCACATAGTTTGTATACACACGTCTCTGTAGGGTCATGAAAAGATTTGTTAATTCAATTAGGGTTGTGAAAGCCATGCACAACCAGACGTGTAAAGACATGCCTCATCCAAGACCAACTAGCTACAATACTCAGACCTTAATGTAGAAAGAACATGGCGGCGACGGTTGCCCTACCAATAGCTAAGATCATGTCATCGGGCTTGTCACAGTTCGTGAAAATTATTATTTTTACTCACCTAAGAGCATAAAAAGATGTCACAAGATGAGACTAGGTTCCGAAGAAATATGCATCATAATTTAGAATTACCTGAATTAATTTATCTATATAGTTCTGGCCTCGAATTATAGGTTTCTTCGTCTTCACCCAAGGGGCAGCTACAATAGTCTCACTGTTTCTGAGGTTGAATAAGAAGCTTTTTGGCGAGTTATCACGATTTGTATTTAAGTTCAGTAATTATAGATTAATATTATTAGCATAAAATCAAACAGATTCTGAAGTAGGAGAGAAGAAAGTACCCGGTTACTGAAGTGCTGTCCCAGCACATGCAGAGTATTTGTGTACACAATTGGAATGAGAATAGTTGCCTGAAATAATCGAACCAACGCTATAGAGATACAATTCAATTAAGACATATCGTGGAATTGTCTAAAATCTCTGGTAAAACATCACACCGAATTAGTTGATTGAAATATGCAAAGAAGTCGTCGTGCGGATATCTGAACATAATTATGGAGATTACCACACACAAAGGACGCGATATGTTACCATCTAACCTATTAAACACTCGCTGTTACCGTTTGGAATAGTTGTACGCTGGAAATATTTCATTTGGTAAAGTAATGTAGGTAGGAAAGCACCATCTCCCTCTTACGGAATTATCGCGGCACACCATCTCGTAATATAAGTACATAATTGGTAAGTTACTCACAACACTTTATTACACACATCATAATAAAAATAACTTGCAATCTGTAAGAATCACAAAAGTATGAATAATGACGGAACACAATGAGTTCAATGTTTGGCACAGGGGAATCATCTTCCTTAACCAACAAAACAGAAGTTCACTGTAGTATTTGGCGTGTATACAAGGCAGTGTAGAACATCTGCCAGACTGGTAAGGATTTACGGAGGCACATGAAGCCGAGCGTTCAAGATAACGTCAACAGTTTAGTCTTGCCGTAGACGATCATTGCGTTTTCCCTTTACGTACTTAAGTTCGACACTACCGGTACTGAAATGTACTAAGCTATTATTATATTGTCACTAACTAGCAAATCATTGCGGTATATATTCTTGAGACACTTCTATTAATCCTTTAGTCTTGGGTACTTCAACATCTGCAGTAAATGACACAATACCATCGGTCAACTGAACTATCATCACACAAACGAACTAGTCCATAATAAGCGAATTATCACGTCATATTTATACACGATTGCAGCACATAAACGCGAACTGGACTTTACAGACATACTGAAGACACTACAAATTACAGATGAGCAATAGTTTATCCCAACTTTCATCAAACGAAGCTAATCAAAGCTAATATTGTATCCCAGCAACGAATGTAAACAAACAAAATCTTGGGTTTCACTGTCGATACCTGCAATAAGGTCTGAGTGTTGTAGTTGGTCTTGCCTCAACTCAAAGTTGGATGTTGCCCACGGCAGGTCGAATATGTAATAATAACAATAATAATAATGTTATTTGTTTTACGTCCCTTTTAAGTACTGCTGCTTTTAGATACGCCGGGGTGCCGGAATTTTGGCCCGAAGGGGATCTTTAACGTGCCAGTAAATCTACTGACACGGCTCCCTCGCATTTGTGCACCCTCAAATGCCAGCTGACTGCGCCAGGATACGAACCTGCAACCTAGGGCCCAGCAAGCGAGAACGTTACCGCTGAGCCAAGCAGCCAGTCCGGTCGATTATGTCTCCAGTTCCATAACATTCTTGAGATACTTCTTATCTAATTACTTCAATGATGGTAGTAGTTATTTTCTAGGTTGTGGCGTTTGGTAGAGGTAAATAGTTTCTAAGGTCTTCAACCAAGAAATGATTCTATTATACGCTTTGATAATAACAACGAGTTATAACTATACTCATACATTTAGGAAAAATTAGGCTATATGTTCTTTACTGAACATCTTGTTGATGTTGTGCCAGTTGATCCTCTTTTCTAAAATATAGTAAACAACCATCACATAACCACTTTTTACCATTGTGTTTTGATATCTGACTACCAACAAGTCTACTTAAATGTTTTATCCAGCAATAGTGGGCATTTTCACCTTCAGCTATGTATAGTAAATTAACATGAGCATCCTTTTTTCCTGATATAATATAGTGGACCTACTATACTCTTGTTTTCAATTTCATAAACATTAATACTTACATTGTTCAGCTCTTCAAAACCTTTAATGTCGTTTATCTCCATAGGAAATTCCATTTCTTTTAAATCGAACACTGAGGAATAGTGAGGATAAGATGATGTTCTCTCCACAGCCTTTTCTGCTGGATGGAGAGCTTAAGTTACAGCCCATTCAAACATGCATGGTCACTATTCATAACGTTCAAAACAGCTGTCTTTCGTTTGATCCATACAGGTAAATCAATGTATGATGATGCTCGAAGGGGATTATATTTATTCATGTTGGTTTCTAAATAAAGTACTTCAACCAACGCCCAGCCTGGCTCCCTTTCCTGGAACTCTTCACTCTTCACAATGATAGCACTTGCAATATCTTGGTACATATCACTGATGTTAGTTGATTCACTAACAATTACGATTTTGTATTAAAGGAATTGATATCCGTAATTTCACCTTCACTCCCAGTTTTTACATAGAGTCCAAAGAGTTCCAAATTCATTTTAAATGTTTTATGCTCTACTAAAACATTATCTACCAAGCCAAACACACTAGGTTGAACATTCTGTAAAAATGTTTCAATACATTGAGTTTTTTCTTTACTATGAAGTCTGTAACTAGCAATTCGACTTTTAAACGCACTACTAATTTGCTGAATATTCTCAGAATTTTTTTTCATGGCAAGCGTTGCTTTTATGATTAATACTGCGTAAATGGCCATGCATACTTAAAAAAGGCACATCAAAATTACATACATCACAATGCGTTATCAAAGGTTCACTATTCTTCAGTCTTTTTGTTGTACAACTATTTTTACAATCATAAGAACTTTTACGCTTTTGAACATTACAATCATTCAAAGGTTCCGTGCTAGTTGAAGGTTTTGCAATTCTTAATTCATGTTGTTCTCCATGTACTTCAACCATGTGGGATTGCTATCGCTTTACACCAGAAAAACCAAGTTCACAAACTGAACATGAAAAAGGTGCTGAACTAACATGCATTAAATTTACATGACGTGCAAGATTATCGTGTCTGTTAAATGTGGTAGTACAATAACTGCACACAAACAGTTTAAGGTTATGCTTAGCATTTGCATGGCGTTGAAGGTTGTCAGGTCTTGAGAACTGTTTCTTACAGTCACCACACTTGAACATAATGATCACTTTCCAAATTACCCATAAAAGAAAGAAATCATAAATGTTAATAAAAGATAAAACAAAGTAAAATATTGTTACGTGCCCCCCCCCCCTAGTGGCACTTTTGTTAACCGGATTACGGTGGGCTGAAGCACAACACAGATTGTTCCTTTAAAGAAATAATTAATTTTATTGCGGCCAGAAAGATAAAGTACTCATCAGCAAATACAAGCCATTAGAACCTTACTCCAGTTTCCTCAAGTCTCTTCCTTATGGAGAGCTCTTGCCCCCTTTCACTTGTCAACAAATCACAGAAGTTAATCCGTGCTAATGAGTCCTGTGGCCTTGACAGAAACTACCTGCACCTCTCCCTTATGTACACAAACTACAGTTAAGTAGGTAATATAAGCCGAAGCTGGGATAGGGGCTAATGCGCAAGATGGCCACCGCGCGCAACTGTCCTATGTTATTCTTATGGAGGGGACAGTCAGAGCTGGGACAGGGGCTAATGCGCAAGATGGCCGCCATACTCTGAGACCGTGCATGACGTCACAGGGGGAGTTCGACCGTGTAGTTACTAAATAGAATATTTATTATTATTATTATTATTATTATTATTATTATTATTATTATTATTATTATTAATGATAATTTTATTAGGTAATTATTGATTGATAGCTTGCCACGGTGAGTGAGTGGTTATTGTGTCGGACTACCAACCCCCAAGCTTGCAGGTTCGCTCTTGGTCGTGGTAAGTGATTTCTGAAACGTGGCAAAAATTAAGACACGCATGTCATACGATGTTGGCATGTAAAAGAACGCAGGGAGAGGTCGGCTATGTAGTTACCAAATGGAATATTTATTATTATTATTATTATTATTATTATTATTATTATAAGTTAATTATTGATTGATCATGTACAATCAGGACAAGCCTTATATTGCCCCACTTTATGGTGTAGTGGCTAGCATTTTTAGCTGTTACTGTTGAGGCTCGAGTTCGAGTCCTGGCTCTGTCAAGGAATTTAATTCTAGGCTGAGGGTTGGAATGGGGTACACTCAACCTTGTGAGGCAAAACTGAAAGGAGCTGGCTTTTTGATTCATACCGCAGCCATTCTGCCTAACCCACTTTACCTAACCTAACCTAACCTAACTTCAAACTCAGAATGTACAATACATTTTTTTATACCCTCATAAATCAGATATAGAGAATGTCCACCACGATTTAGATCCTTGAGCACACTTTCTGACATATCATTAAAACGTGTAGAAAGGAACGTCTGAAAAATTTCACTAACACATAGTACACGTTCACCATACATTGTGTCCACTTTTTGAATGTTAATGATACGGAAAAGAGTATGCATTGGTAATTCAGTGAGCTTTTTTCTCTCTAATCAATAGTTCTGCCCCCATAGCATTGAGAATATTTATTGTAGTAGTCTATAAAGAAACAAAAAAAAATCATATCTATTACAGTTTAGCTATAAGTGACCAGAACCACTATAACATTTTATTCTAATAAGGAGATTTCCATAATAATAAGAAAAAGAAGCTTACCATAATGATGGATTGTGTGTAAGTAAACGTCTTTTGCTGCTTGATGCCACTATTAAACTGAAACTCATACAACAGACAAGTGAGTTCATTTTTCGCTGACGTAATCGTATGTTCCCACGCACTTCCTGTGTGTTGCACGCGCCGTAGTGGCTAAATTTGAAACTAGATGAGATGATTTGCTGACGTAATTGTATGTTCCCCCGCACGCACACGCAGGCCCCTGTGGACGGGTCCTATTAAGGAGATTTCCATAATGATAAGAAAAAAAAGCTTACCATAATGATGGATTGTGTAAGTAAACGTCTTTTGCTGCATGATGCCACTATTAAACTGAAACTCATACAACAGACAAGTGAGTTTATGTTTCGCTGACGTAATCGTATGTTCCCAAGCACTTCCTGTGTGTTGCACGCGCCGTAGTGGCTAAATTTGAACTAGATGAGATGATTTGCTGACGTAATTGTATGTTCCCCCGCACGCACACGCAGGCCCCTGTGGACGGGTCCTTGTGGACGAGTCCCTGTGGACGGATCCCTGTGGAGGGGTCATTGTTGACGGGTCATTGTTGACGGGTCCTTGTTGACGAGCCCGTGTGAACGGGTCCTTGTTGACGGGTCCTTTTTGACTAATCCCTTTAGACCGGTTCCTTTTGACTGGCTCATGACCCCTAATGCTATAATGAAATTAGACGTTCTTCCACACGAAACGCAAGCGAAGAGCCGATCGCTACTATGAATTAACATGTTTTTGTTTTGTTTTTACGCATGTGCACTTGTTTTTTTTGTAAGAGGGTGGGCTTTTTGAATACAGATTTATAGACGAGTTTTTTTAACTACCAAAAGATCCAAAACTAATAGGTAATCAGCTTTTTAACATCTCATGAACCAATAAGGCTATGGGACTTGTATGAGAGGTCTTTGGACTTGAGGTGACATTTCGTTTTTGAATGTATTATTTATTTTTGTTAAAAGGGCCTAACTACACTTTTGTTAATATCTCGCTAACTAATAATCAGAGAGGGTCAAGTGAGGTGTCATGGGACTCAGGATGGTCAACCCTTTTCCATGACCAACAAATTTACCCAAAAGATTCAAAACAGCAAGGTCTTTGACCTAAGATTTTATAAACTAATAATTGAATATCAACATGTGAGGTGTCATAGGACTTAGAATGGTCAACCCTTTCCCATGACCAATGCATTTACCAAAAATACCCAATACAGCAAGGTCATTGACCTGAGATTTTATAAACTAATAATCGGGTACGAACATCTGAGATGTTTACCATGCGTGAGGAAACATAGCTAGATAGAGAAAGAATTAGTGTAGACTACATGTATGGTGACTGACAAGTCTTTTACCATTGAAACTTGTTTTCAGATCAAACTGCAGTATAGAGAGAGTATAGGTTGCAGGTATGGGTTAATAAATGAGAAACGGTGTACGCAAAATCTGATTTATCAAGAATTAAGAGTAGACTATCTTTATTTGATTGGTTAAAGAGGATAGCTAAAACACAAAAATGCTCAGTGGTTACCGAGACAAAATGATCGCTACACACAACAAGCTTTAAATACTTGAGGCTAATAATCTATACACACACACACTCGCTTGTTCTAAACTAAACTGTGTTGCTGTCAGTGCTCAGACAGTAGGCTGATGACGAAATGCATTGCTAACAGAAATATAATCATTTCCGGTTGTCTAATGTTACCAGCTATCCATTTTTTGTGTGTTGCAGTGGTAAGCACTTTTAGCTCTTGTATTGGTAATCTTAACTCGATTTCCAGGTCTGAGGCCTAGAACGAGTCGAACTAAGAAACAAGGGCATGGTGGTGCAGTGGTTAAGCTGTTACCCTTTTCGCCAGAGGGTTCGATTTCAGGTTAATATGCATGTCATAAACATATTGAAATGAAAATGAAAATCCACAGCCTGCTTCCAGTCTCCGACCGGGTCAGGAATGGAATGAATGAAGCCCCCATCTAGCGGCGAGGATATGAACTGTGCCGGCTGCCGAGGCCTGACGCACTCCTCTGGGGCAATGATTAAATGAATTACAGATGAAATGAAATGAGAGTGGAGAGTGTTGCTGGAATGAAATTGTGACAGGGAAAACCGGAGTACCCGGAGAAAAACCTGTCTGCCTCCGTTTTGTCCAGCACAGATCTCACATGGACTGACCGGTATTTGAACCACGGACCCAGCGGTGAGAGGCCGGCGTGCTGCCGCCTAAGCCACGGAGGCTTGAATGTCATAAACATATTAAACAAAACAAAACAGAGATAACGTTTAAAACTCATTACATGTCTATCACACACTAGACTGTAAGAAAGCCAAAAGAGCAAAAGGCTTAGGTAGAGCAGTGGTAAAATTGCTATATGTAGCGTACTACCTGGCAAAGCTATATCGCATAAACAGTGCAGGATACAATCCAGCAATCAAATTTGTATCTTGTGGAACAGAGAAATGCACTTACGTGAGAAAATGCAAGTTCATGTGTAATATGACCTAACACACAAGTGTTCACCTGTGCACGTGCACAATAAGAACTAACAAGTCACATTCTGTTTAGTTCGTACGTAACGTTAGGTTAGGGCTAATGCACACACCCTAGTACACGAGGCACATGCCATTTGAGAGCAGGTCATGGGATCTAACTTGGTGGATGGATGTGTTCTAACGAGTCATTTGTAGTTGAAAGAGAATAATACTTGTTCTTAAGATGTTAAAACTGAGGAGATGGTATGTACAGTAAGAGTTCTTGTTATTTCCTGTGTAATATTACAGACATGGCAGAGAGCACACAGTTCTGTTGCTATGACTAACGCTGCAGTAATTTGAAACCCCACGTGTTCATCAAGACAATGGGTGATGATTATACAAAGTTAGCAGTCATTGGATATTACACAGGTGTTCCTTCCAGTGTCATGTTGCTGACATGACAGAGAGCGCACAGTTCTATTGCTATGACTAACGCTGCAGTAATTTGAAACCCAAGGTGTTGATCAAGACAATGGATGATGATCATGCAATGTCAGTAGTAATTGGATACCACACATCAACATTGACTAAATCATAAACGTGTTGTCATAACCATAAGAAACCTCATTTAAAGATTTTAAATTTTAAATTTAAGATTTTTAGATTTTTAGATTTTACTTTTTTTACATTTTCCTAAAAGAGTAAACTACAAGGTCACATACCTAACCTCATTAAACCTAACTTTACCAAACCTAACTTAAGCTAATCCAAAGGCTAATGCACATACACAAAGCAAATAAGGTACATGCAACTATCCTTATGCTAGTCTTACAGGTTACTGTACAACATGATCACTATCCAAACGGATTTTTTTTTTCATTTTGTTGTTTACACATATGTCAATTTTCCAATTTCCCATTTTCAGTTTTTTTTATGTCAGTTTTTAGTTTTTTTCAATTTCATAATATGGAAAACATGGATTTCTGCATTTTTTTGTTTACACTTTTATTAATTTCACAATTTCCCATTTTCAGTTCTTAAAATGTCAGTTTAAAGTTTTTCAATTTCATGATATAGAAACATGGATTTTCCAATTTGTTGTTTTAACATTTGTCAATTTACCAAATTCACATTTACATTTTTTTAAATTTCAGTTTTAAGTTTTTTGTTCTATTTGTTAATATGGAAACATGGATTTCTTACAATTTGTGTTTTACGTGTCATGCAACTATCCTTATGCTAGTCTTATAGGTTACTGTACAACATGATCACTACCCCCCCACTGGATTTTTTTTTCATTTTTTTGTTTACACATATGCCAATTTTCCAATTTCCCATTTTCAGTTTTTTAAATGTCAGTTTTTAGTTTTTTCAATTTCATAATATGGAAAACATGGATTTTTGCATTTTTTTGTTTACACTTTTATTAATTTCACAATTTCCCATTTTCAGTTCTTAAAATGTCAGTTTAAAGTTTTTCAATTTCATGATATAGAAACATGGATTTTCCAATTTGTTGTTTTATCATTTGTCAATTTACCAAATTCATATTTACATTTTTTTAAATTTCAGTTTTAAGTTTTTTGTTCTATTTGTTAATATGGAAACATGGATTTCTTACAATTTGTGTTTTACGTGTCATGCAACTATCCTTATGCTAGTCTTATAGGTTACTGTACAACATGATCACTACCCCCCACTGGATTTTTTTTTTAATTTTTTTGTTTACACATATGCCAATTTTCCAATTTCCCATTTTCAGTTTTTTTAATGTCAGTTTTAAGTTTTTCAATTTCATAATATGGAAACATGGATTTTGCATTTTGTTGTTTACACATTTATTAATTTCACAATTTCCCATTTTTAATTCTTAAAATGTCAGTTTAAAGTTTTTCAATTTCATGATATAGAAACATGGATTTTCCAATTTGTTGTTTTCACATTTATCAATTTACCAAATTCTCATTTACAGTTTTTAAAATTTCAGCTTAATGTTGTTGTTTTTTCTATTTGTCAATATGGAAACATGGATTTTTCCAATTTGTGTTTTACATGTTCATTTTTCATTAGGAGTGGAGAGAGGTGGGTAGTAATTAAAAATGTGCAAGCAGTGTCCATTGTTGACAGGTCATTGTTGACGAGTCCTTTTCATACAACAGACAAGTGAGTTCATGTTTCGCATGCATTACCTAAAATGTAATACCATGCAAGTGTTTAACATTTTACAACTAACCTGTTGGTATGATTTGCACACTACAAAGGTTATATCTGTTCTGGTAATAGAATTATTTAGCGTTGGCTTTTATATTTAATATGTACAGTTTTAAGTGATAGAAAAGTGGTAGAAATGTGGTAGCAAAATGGTAGACAAGTGGTAGACAATTGGTAAAAAAGTGGTAGCAAAGTGGTAGCAAAGTGGTAGAAAAGTGGCAGAAAAGTAGTAGAAAAGTGGTAGCAAAGTGGTTGAAAAGTGGTAGCAAACTAGAAAAGTGGTAGCAAAGTGGTAGCAAAGTGGTAGAAAAATATTACATGTATTGTTAAGAAATAGTTCAAGCGGTTACATGGATTCATTACACAATAATTTTAGCATGACAAAGCTCATTTTCTATATCCAATAGTTCTTCCTCATATTTAGTATGACCAGTTTACACATTTATCAATTTCACAATTTCCCAGTTACAGTTCTTAAAATGTCAGTTTAAAGGTTTTCAATTTCATGATATAGAAACATGGATTTTCCAATTTGTTGTTTTCACATTTGTCAATTTAGCAAATTTCCATTAACAGTTTTTAAAATTTCAGTTTAATGGTTTTTTTCTATTTGTCAATATGGAAACATGGATTTTTCCAATTTGTGTGTTTTACATGTTCATTTTGCATTAGGAGTGGAGAGAGGTCGGTAGTAATTAAAAATGTGCAAGAAGTGTCCATTGTTGACAGGTCATTGTTGACGAGACCTTCTCATACAACAGACAAGTGAGTTCAAGTTTCACATGCATTACCTAAAATGTAATACCATGCAAGTGTTTAACATTTTACAAATTAGCTTATGTATGTTTATGTGTGGGGTCTTATGTTGGCAGTTTGTGTTGGCTTATTCTGTATATCGGTTTTTATGTTGGCTTTTAGGTTGGCTTTTTGTGTGTTGGCTTTAGTGCTGTTTTATATTTTGGCTTTTGTGTTGGCTTATTTGACAAGTTATTTTGTCAATGCATTTAGTGGATTTTTCTCTTGGTCTTGGAAAGTACATTACTCTATTTTATCACAACATAATGATTACTGCCATGTTTGTAAGCGACAACAACAACACACTAAACTTTCAAAAAATCTAAAGTACTCTAAGGTACTCTCAACTCATACTCTTACCTCTATCCCATGCCTAGTCAAGAACATTATTTTTTTTTTCAAAAAAGGTGAATGGGGGAAAGTAGACTATATGTTTAAACTAAAAAAATCATATAAAGTCATATGTTAACTCTAACACCTACGTTTATCCCATTCTTAGTAGAAAAATATTATATTTTTTAAAATTTTTCTAAAATATGTTTGGAAAGTAGGCTATATTTTGAAAACTAATCATTCTATAAAGTCATATATAGACTCAAACCAATGGCTTTTATATCCTCAATCGTTAGAACAAAATATGGAATTTTTGACATTTTTCCAAAAATGTAACATTTTTTTAAATGGACTATATTTTGGAAACTAGGAATTTTACAAAAAGGTGTGTTTGACATAAATGACAGGTATTTACCCCCTCTACCCACAAACCAAGTCACAGGTCTCTGGGACAAAATCCAAAAATGTTTAATTGTGAAAGTAGGCGATATTTTGAAAACATATCATACTAAAAAGTCATATATAGACTCAAACAAATGTTCTTTAAGTTATTTAACGTTAAAACAAAACTTAACATTTTTTCATTTTTCCGAAAAAAGTCCAATTTTCAAAATTGTCTATATTTTGAAAACTAAGAATTTTACAAAAATGTTTGTTTAACGTAAATGAAAGGTATTTACCCCCTCTACCCCAAAAATAAATTTCAGGACCCTAGGACAAAAACTGTGCAGTAGTGTGTTTTGATCGGTTCAAAACCCACCGCCAGCGCTCCACCGCTAAGATGGCGGCCGTAGCTTAACTTAACCTAGCCTAACCTAACAAGGTGGCGGCCGTAGCCTAAACTAACCTAACCTGACCTACGAGGTGTGATCAAAGAGTTCCAAAAATGTGGCTGCGACTTAACCAAACCTAGCCTAGCCTAACCTAACCTACAAGGTGTGATCAAAAGGTTTCAAAATGGCGGCCGTAGCTTTACTTAACCTAACCTAACCTAACTTAATTAAACCTACGAGGTGCGATCAAAAAATTTTCAAAATAGTGGTCATAGCTTAACTGAACCTAGCCTAACCTAACCTAACCTAAACCTACGAGGTGTGATCATAAAGTCCAAAGATGGCGGTCGTAGCTTAACTCAAAGTAACCTAACCCTACGAGGTGTGATCAAAAGTTCCAAAATGGCTGCCGTAGCTTAACTTAACCTTTGATTGACCCCTGTTGATTAACCCCTTTTGATTGATCTCTATTGATATATCCCTTTGGACTGGTCCCTGTTGACTAGCCCCTTTGGACGGGTCCTTGTTGACGGGTCCCAGTGGGGCGGGACCTTCGGACTGATCCCTATGGACTGGCCCATGCATTTTATCCAAATTATGTCAAAGGGACCCGCCAACAGGGACCCGTCAACAAGGACCCGTCCTCCGGAGCTCGTAAAAAAATGACTCCCTTCAAAAAGGACCCGTCCAAAGGGGCTAGTCAACAGGGACCAGTCCAAAGGGATACATCAACAGAGATCAATCAAAAGGGGTTAATCAACAGGGGTCAATCAAAGGTTAAGTTAAGCTAGGGCAGCCATTTTGGAACTTTTTGACCACACCTCGTAGGGTTAGGTTAGGTTGAGTTAAACTACGACCGCCATCTTGGGACTTTATGATAACACCTCGTGGGGTTAGGTTAGGTTAGGCTAGGTTCAGTTAAGCTATGACCACTATTTTGAAAATTTTTTGATCGCACCTCGTAGGTTTAGGTTAAGTTAGGTTAGGTTAGGTTAAGTAAAGCTACGGCCGCCATTTTGAAACTTTTTGATCACACCTTGTAGGTTAGGTTAGGCTAGGTTTGGTTAAGTCGCAGCCACATTTTTGGAACTTTTTGATCACACCTCGTAGGTCAGGTTAGCTTAGGTAAGGCTACGGCCGCCATCTTGTTAGGTTAGGCTAGGTTAAGATAAGCTACGGCCGCCATCTTGTTAGGTTAGGCTAGGTTAAGTTAAGCTACGGCCGCCATCTTAGCGGTGGAGCGGTGGCGGTGGGTTTTGAACCGATCAAAACACACTACTGCACAGTTTTTGTCCTAGGGTCCTCAAATTTATTTTTGGGGTAGAGGGGGTATAGACCTTTCATTTACGTCAAACATACATTTTTGTAAAATTCTTAGTTTCCAAAATATAGACAATTTTGAAAATTGTACTTTTTTCGGAAAAATGAAAAAAATGTTAAGTTTTGTTTTAACGTTAAATAACTTAAAGAACATTTGTTTGAGTCTATATATGACTTTTTAGAATGATACGTTTTCAAAATATCGCCTACTTTCACAATTAAACATTTTTGGATTTTGTCCCAGAGATCTGGGACTTGGTTTGTTGGTAGAGGGGGTAAATACCTGTCATTTATGTCAAACACACTTTTTTGTAAAATTCCTAGTTTCCAAAATATAGTCCATTTTAAGGAATGAACATTTTTGGAAAAAATGTCAAAAATTCCATATTTTGTTCTAACGATTAAGGATATAAAAGCCATTGGTTTGAGTCTATATATGACTTTATAGAATGATTAGTTTTCAAAATATGGCCTACTTTCCAAACATTTTTTAGAAAAATTTAAAAAAATGTAATATTTTTCGACTAAGAATGGGATAAACGTAGGTGTTGGAGTTAACATATGACTTTATATGATTTTTTTAGTTTAAACATATAGTCTACTTTCCCCATTCACCTTTTTGGAAAAAAAAATGATCTTGACTAAGCATGGGATAGAGGTAAGAGTATGAGTTGAGAGTACCTTAGAGTACTTTAAATTTTTTGAAAGTTTTTGTGTGTTGTTGATGTTGCTTACAAACATGGCAGTAAGCATTATGTTGTGATAAAATAGAGTAATGTACTTTCCAAGACCAAGAGAAAAATCCACTAAATGCATTGACAAAATAACTTGTCAAATAAGCTAACACAAAAACCATAATATAAACCAACACTAAAGCCAACACACAAAAAGCCAACCTAAAAGCCAACATAAAACCGATATACAAAATAAGCCAACACAAAATGCCAACATAAGACCCCACACATAAACTAATACATAAGCTAATTTGTAAAATGTTAAACACATGCATGGTATTACATTTTAGGTAATGCATGTGAAACATGAACTCACTTGTCTGTTGTATGAGAAGGACTCATCAACAATGACCTGTCAACAATGGACACTGCTTGCACATTTTTAATTACTACCCACCTCTATCCACTCCTAATGCAAAATGAACATGTAAAACACACAAATTGGAAAAAAAAAGTTTCCATATTGACAAATAGAAGAAAAAAACATTAAACTGAAATTTTAAAAACTGTTAATGGGAATTTGGTAAATTGACAATGTGAAAACAACAAATTGGAAAATCCATGTTTCTATATCATGAAATTGAAAACCTTTAAACTGACATTTTAAGAACGGTAAATGGGAAATTGTGAAATTGATAAATGTTTAAACTGGTCATACTAAATATGAGGAAGAACTATTGGATATAGAAAATGAGCTTTGTCATGCTAAAATTATTGTGTAATGAATCCATATAACCGCTTAAACTATTTCTTAACAATACATGTAATATTTTCTACCACTTTGCTACCACTTTGCTACCACTTTTCTAGTTTGCTACCACTTTTCTACCACTTTGCTACAATTTTTCTACTACTTTTCTGCCACTTTTCTACCACTTTTCTACCACTTTGCTAACACTTTTCTACCACTTTGTTACAATTGTCTACCACTTGTCTACCACTTTGCTACCACATTTCTACCACTTTTCTATCACTTTAAACTGTACATATTAAATATAAAAGCCAACGCTAAATAATTCTTTTACCAGAACAGATATAACCTTTGTAGTGTGCAAATCATACTAACAGGTTAGTTGTAAAATGTTAAACACTTGCATGGTATTACATTTTAGGTAATGCATGCGAAACATGAACTCACTTGTCTGTTGTATGAAAAGGACTCGTCAACAATGACCTGTCAACAATGGACACTGCTTGCACATTTTTAATTACTACCCACCTCTCTCCACTCCTAATGCAAAATGAACATGTGAAACACAAATTGGAAAAATTCATGTTTCCGTATTGACAAATAGAAAAAACAACAACATTAAACTGAAATTTTAAAAACTGTAAATGGGAATTTGGTAAATTGATAAATGTGAAAATAAAAAATGGAAAATCCATGTTTCTATATAATGAAATTGAAAAACTTTAAACTGACATTTTAAGAACTGTAAATAGGAATTTGTGAAATTGATAAATGTGTAAACAACAAAATGCAAAATCCATGTTTCCATATTATGAAATTGAAAAACTTAAAACTGATATTAAAAACACTGAAAATGGGAAATTGGAATATTGGCATATGTGTAAACAATAAAAATGAAAAAAAATCCAGGGGGGTAGTGATCATGTTGTACATTTACCTATAAGACTAGCTTAAGGATAGTTGCATGACAAGTAAAACACAAATTGTAAAAAATCCATGTTTCCATATTAACAAATGGAACAAAAAACATTAAACTGAAATTTAAAAAACTGTAAATGTGAATTTGGTAAATTGACAAATTTGAAACCAACAAATTGGAAAATCCATGTTTCAATATCATGAAAAAATTTAAACTGACATTTTAAGAATTGAAAATGGGAAATTGTGAAATTAATAAATGTGTAAACAACAAAATGCAAAATCCGTGTTTCCATATCATGAAATTGAAAAACTTAAAACTGACATTCAAAAAAACTGAAAATGGGAAATTGGAAAATTGGCATATGTGTAAACAACAAAAATGAAAAAAATCCAGTGGGGGGTAGTGATCATGTTGTACAATAACCTATAAGACTAGCATAAGGATAGTTGCATGACATGTAAAGCACAAATTGTAAAAAATCCATGTTTCCATATTAACAAATAGAACAAAAAACATTAAACTGAAATTTAAAAAACTGTAAATGTGAATTTGGTAAATTGAGAAATGTTAAAACAACAAATTGGAAAATTCATGTTTCTATATCATGAAATTGAAAAACTTTAAACTGACATTTTAAGAACTGAAAATGGGAAATTGTGAAATTAATAAATGTGTCAACAACAAAATGCAAAAATCCATGTTTTCCATATTATGAAATTGAAAAAACTAAAAACTGACATTTAAAAAACTGAAAATTGGAAAATTAACATATGTGTAAACAACAAAATGAAAAAAAAATCAGTTTGGGTAGTGATCATGTTGTACAGTAACCTGTAAGACTAGCATAAGGATAGATGCATGTACCTTATATGCTTTGTGTATGTGCATTAGCCTTTGGATTAGCTTAAGTTAGGTTTGGTAAAGTTAGGTTTAATGAGGTTAGGTATGTGACCTTGTAGTTTACTCTTTTAGGAAAATGTAAAAAAAGTAAAATCTAAAAATCTAAAAATCTTAAATTTAAAATCTAAAATCTAAAATCTAAAATCTTTAAATGAGGTTTCTGCTGGTTATGACAACACGTTTATGATTTAGTCAATGTTGATGTGTGGTATCCAATTACTACTGACTTTGCATGATCATCACCCATTCTCTTGATCAACACCTTGGGTTTCAAATTACTGCAGCGTTAGTCATAGCAATAGAACTGTGCGCTCTCTGTCATGTCAGCAACATGACACCGGAAGGAACACCTGTGTAATATCCAATGACTGCTAACTTTGTATAATCATCACCCATTGTCTTGATGAACACGTGGGGTTTCAAATTACTGCAGCGTTAGTCATAGCAACAGAACTGTGTGCTTTCTGCCATGTCTGTAATATTACACTGGAAATAACAAGACGTCTTACTGTACATACCATCTCCTCAGTTTCAACATCTTAAGAACAAGTATTATTATCTTTCAACTACAAATGACTCGTTAGAACACATCCATCCACCAAGTTAGATCCCTTGACCTGCTCTCAAATGGCATGTGCCCCGTGTACTAGGGTGTGTGCATTAGCCCTAACCTAACGTTACGTACGAACTAAACAGAATGTGACTTGTTAGCTCTTATTGTGCACGTGCACAGGTGAACACTTGTGTGTTAGGTCATATTACACATGAACTTGCATTTTCTCACGTAAGTGCATTTCTCTGTTCCACAAGATACAAATTTGATTGCTGGATTGTATCCTGCACTGTTTATGCGATATAGCTTTGCCAGGTAGTTCTCTACATATAGCAATTTTATCACTGCTCTACCTAAGCCTTTTGCCCTTTTGGCTTTCTTACAGTCTAGTGTGTGATAGACAGCATTAACTGTATATCAAACCCAGTTCACCTTTGTATTTGTAATCCAAGTAATAATTTGAAAAGAACAAATGTAATCAGCTTTAAACGTTATCTCTGATTTGTTTTGTTTAATATGTTTATGACATGCATATTAACCTGAAATCGAACCCTCTGGTGAAAAGGGTAACAGCTTAACCACTGCACCACCATGCCCTTGTTTCTTAGTTCGACTCGTTCTAGGCCTCAGACCTGGAAGTCGAGTTAAGACTACCAATACAAGAGCTAAAAGTGCTTACCACTGCAACACACAAAAATGGATAGCTGGTAACATTAGACAACCGGAAATGATTATATTTCTGTTAGCAATGCATTTCGTCATCAGCCTACTGTCTGAGCACTGACAGCAACACAGTTTAGTTTAGAACAAGCGAGTGTGTGTGTATATAGATTATTAGCCTCAAGTATTTAAAGCTTGTTGTGTGTAGCGATCATTTTGTCTCGGTAACCACTGAGCATTTTTGTGTTTTAGCTATCCTCTTTAACCAATCAAATAAAGATAGTCTACTCTTAATTCTTGATAAATCAGATTTTGCGTATACCGTTTCTCATTTATTAACCCATACCTGCAACCTATACTCTCTCTATACTGCAGTTTGATCTGAAAACAAGTTTCAATGGTAAAAGACTTGTCAGTCACCATACATGTAGCCTACACTAATTCTTTCTCTATCTAGCTATGTTTCCTCACGCATGGTAAACATCTCAGATGTTCGTAACCGATTATTAGTTTATAAAATCTCAGGTCAATGACCTTGCTGTATTGGGTATTTTTGGTAAATGCATTGGCCATGGGAAAGGGTTGACCATTCTAAGTCCTATGACACCTCACATGTTGATATTCAATTATTAGTTTATAAAATCTTAGGTCAATGACCATGCTGTTTTGAATCTTTTGGGTAAATTCGTTGGTCATGAAAAAGGGTTGACCATCCTGAGTCCCATGACACCTCACTTGACCCTCTCTGATTATTAGTTAGCGAGATATTAACAAAAGTGTAGTTAGGCCCTTTGAACAAAAAATAAATAATACATTCAAAAACAAAATGTCACCTCAAGTCCAACGACCTCTCATACAAGTCACACAGCCTTATTGGTTCATGAGATGTTAACAAGCTAATTAACTATTAGTTTTGGATCTTTTGGTAATTTAAAAAAAAACATCTATTAATCTGTATTCAAAAAGCCCGCCCTCTTACAAAAAAAACAAGTGCACATGCGTAAAATCAAAAAAACAAACATGTTAATTCATAGTAGCGATCGGCTCTTCGCTTGCGTTTCATGTGGAACAACGTTTAATTTCATTATAGCATTAGGGGTCATGAGCCAGTCAAAAGGAACCGGTCTAAAGGGATTAGTCAAAAAGGACCCGTCAACAAGGACCCGTTCACACGGGCTCGTCAACAAGGACCCGTCAACAATGACCCGTCCACAGGGACTCGTCCACAAGGACCCGTCCACAGGGGCTGCGTGTGCGTGCGGGGAACATACAATTACGTTAGCAAATCATCTCATCTAGTTTCTAATTTAGCCACTACGGCGCGTGCAACACACAGGATGTGCGTGGGAACATACGATTACGTCAGCGAAACATAAACTCACTTGTCTGTTGTATGAGTTTCAGTTTAGTAGTGGCATCATGCAGCAAAAGACGTTTACTTACACAATCCATCATTATGGTAAACTTTTTTTCTTATCATTATGGAAATCTCCATATTAGGACCCGTCCACAGGGACCGGAGTGTGCGTGCACGGGAACATACGATTACATCAGCAAGTCATCTCATTTAGCTTCAAATTTAGCCACTACGGCGCGTGCAACACACAGGAAGTGCGTGAAAACATACGATTACGTCAGCGAAACATGAACTCACTTGTCCGTTGTATGAGTATCAGTTTAGTAGTGGCATCAAGCAGCAAAAGACGTTTACTTACACACAATCCATCATTATGGTAAGCTTTTTTGTCCTTATTATTATGGAAATCTCCTTATTAGAATAAAATCTTATAGTGGTTTCGGGTCACTTATAGCAAAACTGTAATAGATATGATTTTTTTTGTTTCTTTATAGGCTACTACAATAAATATTCTCAATGCTATGGGGGCAGAACTGTTGATTAGAGAGAAAAAAGCTCACTGAATTACCAATGCATACTCTTTTCCGTATCATTAACATTCAAAAAGTGGACACAATGTATGGTGAACGTGTACTATGTGTTAGTGAAAATTTTCAGACATTCCTTAAGGTTCTAAATCGTGGTGGACATTCTCTATATCTGATTTATGAGGGTATAAAAAACAATAAATGTATTGTACTTTCTGACTTTGAAGTTAGGTTAGGTTAGGTTAGGTAAAGTGGGTTAGGCAGAATGGCTGCGGTATGAATCAAAAAGCCAGCTCCTGTCAGTTTTGCCTCACAAGGTTGAGTGTACCCCATTCCAACCCTCAGCCTAGAATTAAATTTCTTGACAGAGCAAGGACTCGAACCCGAGCCACCACAGTAACAGCTAACAATGCTAGCCACTACACCATAAAGTGGGGCAATATAAGGCTTGTCCTGATTGTACATGATCAATCAATAATTAACTTATAATAATAATAATAATAATAATAATAATAATAATAATAATAAATAATAATAATAATAATAATAAATATTCCATTTAGCAACTACACAGCCGACCTCTCCCTGCGTTCTTTAACATGCCAACATCGTATGACATGCGTGTCTTAATTTTTGCCACCTTTCAGAAATTACTTACCACGACCAAGAGCGAACCTGCAAGCTTGGGGGTTTGTAGTCCGACACAATAACCACTCACTCACCGTGGCAAGCTATCAATCAATAATTACCTAATAAAATTATCATTAATAATAATAATAATAATAATAATAACAATAAATATTCCATTTAGTAACTACACGGTCGAACTCCCCCTGTGACGTCATGCACGGTCTCAGAGTATGGCGGCCATCTTGCGCATTAGCCCCTGTCCCAGCTCTGACTGTCCCCTCCATAAGAATAACTAAGGACTGTTGCGCGCGGCGGCCATCTTGCGCATTAGCCCCTGTCCCAGCTTCGGCTTATATTACCTACTCAGTTACTTACGATAACCTGCTACACGCTGCTTCGCTGCCCACGAGCCGGGAAACAATGTCACTGGATTTCGTAACTCGCACGGCACTCCGCTACAATACCTCTCTCCCTCAGTGAAATCACAATCGCTCAAAACACAGGCAGTCCCCTGTATGCTTCTCACTCCCTCGCTGTCAAGAGAATCGGCTTCACTAGGGGTTTCGCAAGTCACCACACTTCTGTCGCTCAGGATAATCGCTCGCACTAGCTCGTAAAACACACAACAACAACTACTTGACAGGTCGCTATTATATAGCAGGCCGGTGACTCAAAAAATGCTTCTAGACCCATCCAGGGTTCACGACTTCTCGAGGTTTCCTTCACTGGCTGAGTCACGAATATTCTGGACCATCCCTTTGTCCTAGAAGACCTGTTGCATAAGGCGCACGCAATACACTGAGGCAGAGCATAGCCCAGCCCTGGGGCAGTTGTGACTCATGCGGCGAGCGATGAAACAAACTCACAGCCGTAACACCACCCCCTTCTTTAAAGGCTGATCGTCCCGATCAATCATTGGTCCGTCTGTGTCCCTCCGTAGGCTGCCAGGCGATCTCGATGCACGATCTTCATCTTCGCCCTTGGACTCCGCTGGATCCTGTAGACGACATCGTTGATCCGTTTCACGACTCGGTACGGGCCCTCCCAGGACTCCTGCAATTTGGGTGACGGGCCTTTCTTCCGTAATGGGTTGAAGAGCTAGACCAGGTCGTCCTCGTGGAATCCGCCGGCATCCGTCCGTTGATCGTATCGGGTCTTCATTTGGTCGGTCTCGATCCGCAGTTTCCTCCTCGCGAACGTGTGCACGTCCTCCAGTTGGTCGACCATTTCTTGACAATACTGGCTTATCGGGACCGGGTCATTCCCAGGTCGGCCGAAGGCAAAATCGACAGGTAGGCGGAGTTCCCTCCCAAACAATGCCCGGGATGGTGTGCACCCGGTGGCTTCATGCATGGCGGCGCGGTAGGCCAGGAGAAATAGTGGTAGATGTTTGTCCCAATCCATCTGGTGCTCGCTGACGACTATTCGGAGATGGTTCTCGATGGTGCGATTGAATCGCTCTACCATCCCGTCGGACTGAGGGCGTAGCGGCGTTGTCCTTGTCTTCCGGATTCCCAGCAGCTGTCCTAGGTTCTGGAACACCTGCCACTCGAAGTTCCACCCATGGTCGGAGTGCAGCTCCAGGGGTACTCCGTACCGGCCGACGAATTCCTTCACTAGGGTCTCTGTGATCGTCGCGGCTTCTTGGTTAGGGAGCGCATACGCCTCCGGCCATTTGGTGAAGTAGTCGCTGACGACCAATATGTAGCGGTTCCCTGCCTCGCTTAACGGGAATGGCCTAGCAACATCGATAGCCACTCTCTCCATGGGGCCGCCCACGTTGTAGGTCTTCAGTGGAACCCGTCGTCTTCGTCCTGGGGCCTTGCTGGCTGCGCAATCGTGGCACCTCGCGCAGTGGTTCTCCACGTCAGTTCGGCATCCGATCCAGTAGAACCGCTCTCTCAGCTTCTCCAGGGTCTTCTTTATCCCTAGGTGTCCACCAGATGATCCTCCATGGACTTCCTTCAGGACTTCCTCCGTCATAGCCTTTGGAACGACGACTTGTTCCCGAGATGTCTTCCCGTCGGTGCTCTCCCAGACGCGGCATATGAGGCCATCCCTTACAATCAGCGAGTCCCACTGCGCCCAGTAGGACTTAAATTTTGGGCTGCAGTCACTCACAATGTTCCAACCGGGTCTGGGGACACAGGCCCTCTTCCATTCGGCTATCAGTCCCAGGTGATCATCTTCTGCTTGTGCCCGCGTGAAAGATTCGCGGCTCCAGTTCCCTTGAATTTTCACGGTAGTCCTTCGGCACTGTATCCCGGTGCTCTCCTCCCTTCGGGCACAGAAGTTGCAGTCTTCGGGGCATGGTCTTCGTGACAGGGCGTCGGCGTTAGAATGCAGTTGGCCTTTCCTGTGCTGGATCTCAAAGTTGTACTGTTGGAGCCTCTCTAACCACCGCGCGAGTTGACCCTCGGGATGCTTAAATTTCAGGAGCCACCGCAGGGATGCATGGTCGGTCCTGATAAGAAATTCTTGCCCGTACAGGTATTTGTGGAAGTGTTCAATGGTCTTCACGATGGCGAGCAGCTCCTTCCTGGTGACGCAGTAGTTCCTCTCTGGATTTGACAAGGCTTTGCTGAAGTAGGCCACTACTCTCTCCTCGCCGTCCACTATTTGCGACAGGATTCCCCCTATACGAAAGTCGCTGGCATCGGTATCGACGATGAACCTTGTTCCAAGTCTGGGGTAGGCCAGAATAGGTGCGGTGCACAGAGCCTGCTTGAGTTGTTCGAAGGCACTGTGGCATTCTGCTGTCCACGTGAAGAGTTGGTCCTTCTCAGTCAGTCGACGCAGTGGTTTGGCGATGTCGGCGAATCCTCTCACGAAGCGACGGTAATAAGTGCAGAGTCCCAGGAAGCTTCGTAGTTGGGACTTGTCCTTCGGAACTGGCCACTCCCTCACAGCTGTGGTCTTCTCTGGGTCGGTGCGCACCTCTTCCTCGGAGACGATATGCCCAAGGTACTGGACCTGCTTCTGGAAGAGCTGACACTTCTTGGGGCTCAACTTCAGCTGGGCTGTCCGCAGCTTCATCAAGATCTCCTTCAGGTTGCTGTAGTGCTCCTCGAAGCTTCTTCCCAGAACGATGACGTCGTCTAGGTAGACCAGGCAGGTCTTCCAGTGTAGTCCGCTCAGAATGGACTCCATTAGCCTTTCGAAGGTCGCAGGGGCGTTGCACAGACCGAATGGCATGATGGTGAACTGCCAGAGCCCGCTGCCCACAGAGAACGCAGTTTTCTCGCGGTCCTTAGGGTGGACCTCCACCTGCCAGTAGCCACTCTTCAAATCCAAGGTGGAGAACCATCTTGACCCTGATATGGTGTCCAGGGTGTCGTCGATCCGGGGTAGAGGGTAGCTGTCCTTCTTCGTAACGTCATTCACCCGCCTGTAATCCACGCAGAACCTGGTGGAACCGTCCTTCTTCTTTACTAGCACGACCGGAGAACTCCAAGGACTATGTGATGGCTCGATCACTCCTTGCTCCTTCATCTCTTCTACCATCCGGCCGACTTCGTATTGCTTGGCGAGCGGGACACGTCGGAATGGGGCCCTAATCGGTGCGCTGCCCCCAACGTCGATTCTGTGCTGGACCAAGCTTGTCCTACCGAAGTCTTTGCTCCCCACGGAGAAGACATCCTGGAATCCGCGTAACAGGTCCTGAAGTTGGCGTGATTGCTCCTCGTCTAAATGGTCCTGGGATCTTTGGTACAGCTTCTGTAGTTCTTCTGGCAGTGCGCGTCTTCTTCGGTTGTCCGTCTGCAGGTGTCCGTCCGTCGTGTCTGTGATGCGGGCAATCCAGGTAACGGGCTCGCAGACTCCTAGGTTGGTGTCCTGGTGAACCGTAATATCGTAGTCGTTCAGGTTGGACAGGTGGACGTACGGCCAAGGCGTCGTGTTGATGAGGGTCTTGGCAACTAGCAGTCCTTATGTCTGGATCTCCTCATATTTTGGCTGGATGACAGCCGCAACTCCCTCAGCAGTTCCGTCGACAATTACGGCAGCGCCGACCTCCGTCCTGGCAGGAACGATGACGTCCTCTCTCAGCATTACTCGTCGTGCGGTGACGGCCTCGTGTGCTGGTTGCAAAGCAAGTTCCTCAACTCCGAAGTGCAGAGTGTTGGTACTCAGGTCCAAAATGATGTTGTTCTGGTCCAGGAAGTCCAGTCCGATGATCACTTCGTTTGATACGTCAGCCACAAGCACTGGATGCTTCACCGCCCCTCGACCAATGACGAACTCCAGTGATGCTTCGCCATGTACCGGTGCGGTCTCTCCGGTCGCGGTTACTAACTGGAGGTTCCTTTGTGAGGGTTGCACTCTCCACTTCGGGATCACAGTGGGATTAACGTTGGTCCTCGACGCTCCCGTGTCGATCAGCATGGGCCAGCTCACTCCGTTGATGACTCCGTCGACCATCAGGCTGCTATTATCCCTCCGTAACTGCGTCACACGAACTTGGACTGCCTGGGCTTGACGACTGTCACAAGCCAACCTTTGCCCCCCAAGGCTGGCTAATACTCGTTTCCCTGGGTCGCGCGGTTTTCAGACGACTGATCTCCCGTCGGATACCCTCGGTGGCGGCGATCACCGCAGTCCTTGCTCAGGTGGCCTTTCTTACCGCAGGTCCAACAGGTCGGTAGTCCTCTTCCGGGCCGCCTCTCCGGTTGCCTTCCGGCTGTGTCGTTGCTGGTGGTGCCGCGACTATCGAAGAAACGGCTTTGCGCCTCCATTAATTCGTCGGCCAGGGCCTTGGTCTCGTTGGTTTTTACTGGATCGTCGATGTCCACTTGACGCACCCGCGCGTGCATTCTGGATGCCTGTTTTGCCGTCTCGAACTCAAGTGCGTGGCTCAGCGCATCTGCCAGGGTCTTATTGCGCGCGAATCGCAGTGCCTGTTGAGTGTCCGAGTCCCGTAGCCCGTCGGTGGAGGTCTGCGTCGCTATCTGCTCCAGAAAGTCGGCTGGCGCTGTTGGGTAGGCGAGCCTTACGAGACGTGCGATGTCCATCTCGAACTCCTGCAGGGTTTCCGCGTTCTTTTGTACCCGGGTCCGAAGCTGCATCTGGTAGGCCTGCTGAAGATGGCTATCTCCATATCGGGACTCCATATGGGCGATTAGTGAAGCGTAGTCCTGGGATCCAGTCGGGATGGCCTGAAGGACGTTAAGGGCGTCACCTCTCAGCGCTACAATGAGAGCTGTAGCCTTTTCTGTGTCGTTCCAGTTATTTATGGAACAGTCCGCCTCGAAGTGACGTAAGTATGTGCTCCACGGGACCTTTCCGTCGAAAGTTGGGGGCGTCACTCTGCTCTGTCTCGTTCCTGACGTTCCCGGTGTACCTGTGGGTGGGCGTCGGCGCAGCTCGGCAACTTCCTCTTGAAGAGCGTAGAATCTCGCTTCAATCCCCGTCGGTGGGCGTTAGTTCAGCTCAGCAATTTCTTTTTGTAAAGTGTTGAATTTCTCTTCCACCCCCGTCAGTGGGCGTTCAAACCCGGCCGAAGCCGTCGGATTTTTTAAGAGCGTTAAAAATCCCTCAGTATGCCTTCCTTCGGAGGGGAAGTAAAGCCGGCGGTCCCATGTCATAGATTTATGGCATGTTAAAGATCTTTCCACTAATTACACCTGTGTGAAACTAAATTGGATAGGTTAAGAATGTAAACAACGCTCTTAGGTTGCTACGTTCGTTGCCAAGAGCCGACTGCGGTGGCGTCTAGTAGCTGGTTCTGAACTAGGCCTAGTAGTCGTTGACGGTGGCGTTTTGCGGCAAAAGTAGGAACTATTTGAAAATTCAAAGTTGCAGTCCCTACTTGAATTAAAAAACAGATACACACACTAATACAGTCATCACAATTAACACCGGTTATCAGACAGATTCTACACACACCCAAAGTACACGGGGCTACATGACCGCGTTGTCGCAGCCCCTAAACTAAGGAACCAACCAACCAACCCGTCAGTGGGCGTTGGCGCAGTTCGGCAACTTCCTCTTGTAAGGCATCGAACTTCTTTTCTACTGCTGTGACTTCCTCACGTATGCCCTGGCAGACGGTGTTGACTTCCTGACGCAGGCCCTGTTCCAATTTCTTTTGACATTCCTGTAATTTCGTCAGCAGACACTCTTCCAGATTTTTCTGGCCATCCAGAAATTTGGCGGTTAGGTCCTCTGCTAGCTTATTCTGACCGTCTTCTAATTTGGAAGTTAGGTCCTCAGCTAAACTTTTCTGGCTGTCTTCGATCTTCTTCTGGCCGTCCTTCAGGTCCTTGGCTAAATTCTTCTGGCCGTCCTCCATCTTGGTTTCCATGCTACTTAACTTTTCTAGTAATGCTGCCAATTGCGCTTCCATTTTAGATGTTTGCCTTGTAAAGGGCATGCACTCACAGGAAAATTAAAAAAATGACCTGCTCGGGTTTTGAAACCAGGACCGTCAGGTGTTGTGCTTGTGTTTGAGTTCGTAATCCGGCTTCTGACACCAGTTGTTACGTGCCACCCCCCTAGTGGCAATTTTGTTAACTGGATTACCGTGGGTTGAAGCACAACAGTGATTGTTCCTTTAAAGAAATAATTAACTTTATTGCGGCCAGAAAGGTACACTACTCATCAGCAAATACAAGCAATTAGAACCTTACTCCACTTTCCTCAAGTCTCTTCCTTATGGAGAGCTCTTGCCCCCTTTCACTTGTCAACAAACCACAGAAGGTAATCCGTGCTAATGAGTCCAATGGCCTTGACAGAAACTACCTGCACCTCTCCCTTATGTACACAAACTACAGTTACTTACGATAAACTGCTACACGCTGCTGCGCTGCCCACGAGCCGGGGAACAATGTCACTGGATTTCGTAACTCGCACGGCACTCCGCCACAATACCTCTGTCGCTCAGTGAAATCACAATCGCTCATAACACAGGCAGTCCCCTGTATGCTTCTCACTCCCTCGCTGTCAAGAGAATCGGCTTCACTAGGGGTTTCGCAAGTCACCACACTTCTGTCGCTCAGGATAAACGCTCGCACTAGCTCGTAAAACACACAACAACAACTGCTTGACAGGTCGCTCTTATATAGCAGGCCGGTGACTCAATAAATGCTTCTAGACCCAACCAGGGTTCACGGCTTCTCGAGGTTTCCTTCACTGTCTAAGTCACGAATATTCTGGACCATCCCTTTGTCCTAATAGACCTGTTGCATAAGGCGCACGCAATACACTGAGGCTGAGCACAGCCCAGCCCTGGGGCAGTTGTGACTCATGCTGCGAGCGATGAAACAAACTCACAGCCGTAACAATATAAATAGTTTAATTACAGTCCAGTCAATGGTCATAGCAGGGTATTTAAATCGATCATCTGTGAACTCCTAGCAAGTCTGATTTCATGTAGTTCTAAGTGGGGTTACTATATTCCACTGTCACTGACACCTAGCGGTGAACATTGGAACTTGATAGAGCGTTAATCAAATCTGTTTGTTGTTTGAGTCTTCAGTCTTTTGACTGGTTTGATGCAGCCCTCCATGCCTCCCTGTCCTGAGCTAATCGTTTCATCTCTACTTAGCTACCACACCCTACATCCGAGGCAATCTGTTTAACATATTCTAACCTTGGTCTACCCCTACAGTTCTTGTCCTCGACCCTTCCTTCCATAACTAAGCTTGCTATTCCTGGGTGTCTTAGTATGTGTCCTACCAACCTATCTCTTCTCTTCATTAGCAGTCGCCAGAAACATCTCTCCTCTCCCACTCGCCTTAATACCTCTTCGTTTGTAACCCTATCTACCCATCTGATCTTCATCATTCTCCTGTAACACCACATTTCAAATGCTTCCATTCTCCTCTTTTCTGCTGCACCAATAGTCCAAGTTTCACTTCCATAGAGCGCCACGCTCCAGACAAAGGCTTTCAAAAATGACTTCCTAATACCTAAAACTATATTCGATGTTAACAGATTCCTTTTCTGTAGAAAGGCTTTCCTTGCCTGAGCCAACCTACTTTTTATATCCTCTTTGCTTCGTCCATCACTGGTTATTCTGCTTCCTAAGTAACAGAAGTCTCCTACTTCCTTCAGCTTTTCACCTGCCAATTTGATCTCCATAGAGGTTTCTGATTTATTTCGGCTGCATTCCAGTATTTTTGTTTTACATTTATTAATTTTCATCATGAATTCCTTCCCTAAGACGGAATCCATACCACTCAAAAACTCATTCAAATCCTCAGGCTTGTCGGCCAAGATGACGATGTCATCAGCAAATCTCAGAGTTGAAATTATTTCTCCTTGAATCTTCACTCCCACTTTAAATTTTTCTCCAATTTCCTTCATTGCTTGTTCAATGTAAAGATTGAAAAGTATGGGTGATAAGTTGCAGCCTTGCCTTACACTTTTCTGAATACCAGCTTCTCTCTCATGTCCTTCAGCTCGAATGATTGCTGTCTGGTTTCTGTATAAATTGTATATCACCCTCCTATCCCTGTACTTTACTCCAATGGATTTCAAAATGTTAAACAATTTAGTCCAATCAACGTTATCAAAAGCCTTTTCTAAGTCTACAAATGCCATGAACGTTCTCTTATCTTTCCTTATTCTAACTTCCAAAATCAGCCTAAGACTTGGTACAGCTTCCCTTGTACCTACATTTCTCCTGAAACCAAACTGGTCTTCACCCAACTCCGTTTCTATCTGGCTTTCAATCCTCTTGTAAATTATTCTAGACAGGATCTTTGAAGCATGAGTAATCAAGCTGATTGTACGGTAATCTTCACATCTGTCAGCTCCCACTTTTTTGGTATAGGGATGATTACATTCTTCTTGAAATCAGGGGGTACCTCACCTGTCTCATAAATCCTACACGCCATGTGAAATAACCTGATCAGACCTTCATCTCCTAAGCAGCGTAGCAACTCAATCGGTATATCATCTATGCCTGGTGCTTTGCTCCTGTCTAAGTCCTCTAATGCTCTGTCAAATTCTGATCTCAATATTAAATCTCGTTTTGCATCCTCATCAATTTCCCCCTCCCTTTCCATTACATGATTCTCAATCTCCTTTCCCTTATGCAAGCACTCTATGTAAGCTTTCCATCTCTCAACCTTTTCTTCCCTATCTGTTAGAGGCTTTCCATTTGTGTCCTTAATATTACAGCACTTAGTCTTCTTTTCCCCAAAAGTATTCTTAATCCTTCGATAAGCTGTGTCTACTTTTCCTAATTTCAGACAATTTTCTATACCTGCCCATTTCTCTTTCAACCATTCTTCTTTCGCTTCCTTGCACTTCTTGTTAACCTCATTTCTCAGACGTCTGTATTCTGCTTTCCCCTTTTCATCTCTTACATTCTTGTGTTTCCGCCTTTCATCCATCAATTCTAGTATATCCTGAGTGATCCACGGTTTTCTACCTATTCTTTCTTTCCTACCAATGTTTTCTTCTGCGGATTTTGTTATTTCATTCTTCAAAAGTGCCCATTCGTCTGCAATTGAATTTTTTTAGGGGTTTTGATTTGTCTTTCCATTATACTCTTCTTGAATCTTTCGTTTACATCCTTTACTTTCAGTCTGTCTATTGCCCACCTTTTTGGCTTTTGACTTTTCTTCAGTTTCTTCAACTTTAATCTGCATTTCATTAAAACCAGATTGTGGTCAGACTATATGTCAGCACCAGGATATGTTTTACAATCCAAAATCTGGTTTCGAAACCTCTGCTTGACCATAATGAAGTCCTAGCAAGTCTCATTTCATGTAGTTCTAACTGGGGTTACTATATACCACTGTCACTGACACCTAGCGGTGAACATTGGAACTTGATAGAGCGTTAATCAAATCTGTTTGTTGTTTGAGTCTTCAGTCTTTTGACTGGTTTGATGCAGCGCTCCATCCCTCCCTGTCCTGAGCTAATAGTTTCATCTCTACATAGCTACCACACCCTACATCCGAGGGAATCTGTTTAACATATTCTAACCTTGGTCTACCCCTACAGTTCTTGTCCTCGACCCTTCCTTCCATAACTAAGCTAGCTATTCCTGGGTGTCTTAGTATGTGTCCTACCAACCAATCTCTTCTCTTCATTAGCAGTCGCCAGAAACATCTCTCCTCTCCCACTCGTCTTAATACCTCTTCGTTTGTAACCCTATCTACCCATCTGATCTTCATCATTCTCCTGTAACACCACATTTCAAATGCTTCAATTCTCCTCTTTTCTGCTGCACCAATAGTCCAAGTTTCACTTCCATAGTGCGCCACGCTCAAATCAAATCTAACCAACAATTTTAGCTTCACACAATTGTCGAGTAGTTCCAACTTAAGCTACTAAACGCCACTACCACTGACACCTAGTGGTAAACGTTCGAACGTAATAAAGCGCTTATAACCAACTAAATATTATTTTATAAAAGAACACTTACCAAAGTAATAATGTATTTTCAAGTCCTCTTCCAACACACAGGTAAGCTGTAGAGATAACACGATGTCAACTGTCGTTCACGAGATTCAAGTACAAAGTGATAAAGGTCTTCCCCCTCCCTAGCCTTTTATTATACCACAAACACACCTATGTCATGCGTGCACCTGCGACGCCCCAACTATCTGCCAATGTTACATTTCTCATGGTCGATAATAAACACCTACATCACCTGATATCATACGTCTGATAGAATCAAGTTTCACCCACCTGCATCCTGTAACACAACACCTTACATCCGGTGGCAAGTTCATGTTTTACTAATATCCTGCGTCTGCAAGAATCATGTTTCGCAAACTTGCTATTTTGTAACACTAAACCTTGCATCCGGTGGCGAGTTCTTTTCTCGCTGACATTCTACGTCAGCAAGAATTATGTTTCACACACTTTCTTAACCTAGCGCTGACCTTGCATCCGGTTGTAACACCTGCTTCACGTGACGTCATACACTGCAGGAGTTGACTTGTTTAAAATCATACATCACTGGCTTATCTCATCCTCCATAAAAAACTGCATAGGATGTAAATAATTCATGCTATTGGGCTAATGCCGTGTGTATTTTAAATTTATACCATACGTTTCGGAGAAACCTTGCCTCCTTTTTCAATGGAAATAAACAATGTGGCCAAAGAAAGTATTTCAATGAGATTACAAAAAATATAGATAAATTCCTCTGTTCGTCACCAGAGAGCAGCTGCCAGAAATTACTGTATGGACCATGGCGGAACGGCGGACAGAGAAGTTAGTAAAGAGAAGGTAAAGGGGGCGGTGTGAAAATATAGAAACTCCTCGAAGAATGAGGAGGGGGGGGGGGGAGGTGGGATGGTTAGATGGATATAAGGAAACATAAATAAAAGGGAAGTGTATCTGGACGATACCTAACGTCATACAGTCAACGGCGAAAAAACAGATGGAAACTCCTCCAGTGACGAACAAAGGAGATCAAATCCAGGCTCTGAGCCCTAGAGGGAAAATGTACAATTTTAAATATGTGAAGAACAGGGAGACTGAGAGGAACTATCTCCCTAGATCCTTAATAACTGGTAGCCAAGTGTCACTTAGCTGATATCCAGTGTCTCTGTTAAAATTATTGGGATTTTTACGAATTTCAACTGCCTCCCTTATAATTCTAGACCAGTTGTGCTTAACAAGGGCAAGCGCATGAACATCCTTGAAACATACATCGTGCCCTGAAGACAGGGCATGTTCAGCTATAGCTGATTTGTCAGGTTGGTTTAGACGGATGTTCCTTTGATGCTCTTTGATGCGAGTTGCAATAGACCTTCTTGTTTGTCCAATGTAGACTTTTCTGCAAGTACATGGGACTTCATACACCCCAGGTTGTAGTATTGGGGACAATTTATCTTTGTTTATTGCTAAACGTTGACCAATTTTCGTCATAGTTCCGAAAACTGTTTTTATCTTGTGCTTGCGGAGAATCTTAGCAACGCGGTCAGTGGTGTTGTGAATATAAGGGAGGTAAGCAGTTCCTCTCATGTCGGAGCTCTGAGAAGGTTGTCTATCCCTCCTTCTGGGATGTAGGGACCTATATATAGTGGATTCATTATAGCCATTACCCTTAAACATGGTTTGTAAGGCATGTAACTCTTCCTGAAGAGTTGGTGCCTCACAAATACGTTCCGCTCTTTTGGCTAGAGTTTTTATAATTCCTTGTTTTTGTGCTGGGTGGTGGTGGGAGTCCGCATGTAAATAACGGTTAGTGTGAGTTGGCTTACGGTAGACGCTGTGCCCCATGGAGCCATCCGCTTTCCTCCTCACCAGAACATCCAAAAAAGGTAAGCATCCACCTGACTCTAGCTCCATTGTGAAGTGGATTGAAGGATGCAGCTGATTTAGGTGGTTCAGAAAGTGGTTCAGTTTCTCAGAACCCTCCTCCCACACCACAAACGTATCATCCACATACCTCCACCAAATCACAGGTTTGAAAGACGCCGAAGATATAGCCTCCTCCTCAAAATGTTCCATGAAAAAATTTGCCACGACAGGCGAGAGTGGACTTCCCATGGCCACACCATCAGTCTGCTCGTAATATTTACCATCCCACAAGAAATAACTGGAACACAAGCAGTGGTGGAATAATCGGGCAATGTCCTCAGGAAACAAATCCTTGATGAGTGACATGACCGAGTCCACCGGCACTCTGGTAAACAAGGTCTCTACATCAAAACTCACCAAAATAGCATTTGGTTGAACGGCGATGGTTGACAATTTTTCGACGAAATGAGTTGAATCCCTAATGTAGGACTGTGTGCGCCCCAAGTGCGGCTGAGGCAACTTGCTGAGATATTGCGCAAGAGCATAAGTTGGAGAACCTATTGTGCTAACAATTGGTCGAAGAGGGACGTCTTGCTTATGGATTTTTGGAAGACCATACAATCTCGGAGGAACAGCATCTCTCGGAATAAGACATCTTCCCTCTTCTTTTGGAATAGATGACAGTTTAACAAGCTTAGCAGTGGCATTGGATACACGAGTGGTTGGATCACGAGTGCACAGTCTATAGACAGGATCAGATAACAGAATCGAGATTTTACTTTTATATTCAACGGTATCCATCACCACTGTCGCATTTCCCTTGTCAGCATGAAGAATAGAAATGGTGTCATTATTTCTTAGTTCCTTCAATGCCTTTCTTTCACCCCGAGTTAAATTGGGTGCGGGTACTTTAGAGGATTTTTTTTAATTTAAACCATTCGTTTCGGAGAAACCTTGCCTCCTTTTTCAATGGAAATAAACAATGTGGCCAAAGAAAGTATATCAATGAGATTACAAAAAATATAGATAAATTCCTCTGTTCGTCACTAGAGAGCAGCTGCCAGAAATTACTGTATGGACCATGGTGGAACGTCGGACAGAGTAGTAAGTAACGAGAAGGTAAAGGGGGCGGTGTGAAAATATAGAAACTCCTCGAAGAATGAGGAGGGGGGGGGGGAGGAGGCTGGAGGGTTAGATGGATATAAGGAAACATAAACAAAAGGGAAGTGTAGCTGAACGATGCCTAACGTCATACAGTCAACGGCGAAAAAACAGATGGAAACTCCTCCAGTGACGAACAAAGGAGATCAAATCTGCAGCCGCACTTGGGGCGCACACAGTCCTACATTAGGGATTCAACCCATTTCGTCGAAAAATTGTCAACCATCGCCATTCAACCAAATGCTATTTTGGTGAGTTTTGATGTAGAGTCCTTGTTTACCAGAGTGCCGGTGGACTCGGTCATGTCACTCATCAAGGATTTGTTTCCTGAGGACATTGCCCGATTATTCCACCACTGCTTGTGTTCCAGTTATTTCTTGTGGGATGGTAAATATTACGAGCAGACTGATGGTGTGGCCATGGGAAGTCCACTCTCGCCTGTCGTGGCAAATTTTTTCATGGAACATTTTGAGGAGGAGGCTATATCTTCGGCGTCTTTCAAACCTGTGATTTGGTGGAGGTATGTGGATGATACGTTTGTGGTGTGGGAGGAGGGTTCTGAGAAACTGAACCACTTTCTGAACCACCTAAATCAGCTGCATCCTTCAATCCACTTCACAATGGAGCTAGAGTCAGGTGGATGCTTACCTTTTTTGGATGTTCTGGTGAGGAGGAAAGCGGATGGCTCCATGGGGCACAGCGTCTACCGTAAGCCAACTCACACTAACCGTTATTTACATGCGGACTCCCACCACCACCCAGCACAAAAACAAGGAATTATAACAAATCTAGCCAAAAGAGCGGAACGTATTTGTGAGGCACCAACTCTTCAGGAAGAGTTACATGCCTTACAAACCATGTTTAAGGGTAATGGCTATAATGAATCCACTATATATAGGTCCCTACATCCCAGAAGGAGGGATAGACAACCTTCTCAGAGCTCCGACATGAGAGGAACTGCTTACCTCCCTTATATTCACAACACCACTGACCGCGTTGCTAAGATTCTCCGCAAGCACAAGATAAAAACAGTTTTCGGAACTATGACGAAAATTGGTCAACGTTTAGCAATAAACAAAGATAAATTGTCCCCAATACTACAACCTGGGGTGTATGAAGTCCCATGTACTTGCGGAAAAGTCTACATTGGACAAACAAGAAGGTCTATTGCAACTCGCATCAAAGAGCATCAAAGGAACATCCGTCTAAACCAACCTGACAAATCAGCTATAGCTGAACATGCCCTGTCTTCAGGGCACGATGTATGTTTCAAGGATGTTCATGCGCTTGCCCTTGTTAAGCACAACTGGTCTAGAATTATAAGGGAGGCAGTTGAAATTCGTAAAAATCCCAATAATTTTAACAGAGACACTGGATATCAGCTAAGTGACACTTGGCTACCAGTTATTAAGGATCTAGGGAGATAGTTCCTCTCAGTCTCCCTGTTCTTCACATATTTAAAATTGTACATTTTCCCTCTAGGGCTCAGAGCCTGGATTTGATCTCCTTTGTTCGTCACTGGAGGAGTTTCCA
Organism: Meconema thalassinum; assembly: GCA_946902985.2. NCBI lineage: Eukaryota > Metazoa > Arthropoda > Insecta > Orthoptera > Tettigoniidae > Meconema > Meconema thalassinum. The sequence continues at coordinate 217,982,815 of OX336396.1, forward strand.
TCTGTTTTTTCGCCGTTGACTGTATGACGTTAGGTATCGTTCAGATACACTTCCCTTTTATTTATGTTTCCTTATATCCATCTAACCATCCCCCCTCCCCCCCCCCCCCTCCTCATTCTTCGAGGAGTTTCTATATTTTCACACCGCCCCCTTTACCTTCTCTTTACTAACTTCTCTGTCCGCCGTTCCGCCATGGTCCATACAGTAATTTCTGGCAGCTGCTCTCTGGTGACGAACAGAGGAATTTATCTATATTTTTTGTAATCTCATTGAAATACTTTCTTTGGCCACATTGTTTATTTCCATTGAAAAAGGAGGCAAGGTTTCTCCGAAACGTATGGTATAAATTTAAAATACACACGGCATTAGCCCAAAAGCATGAATTATTTACATAATAATCCGGGCCGTGAAAGCCTTAATATGCAAACTGCATAGGATATTTGCATGTACCCCGTGTACTTGGGTGTATGCATTATCCCCTGCTCTGGAACACATCCACTCACCGGTTTGGTTAAATCCCGGTTTAGTGCGGTACCGGTTTGGTTTAGTTCAGTTCCGGTTGTCAAAATTTCAAAAATACATTCAAAACAAGATGTTCAGGAAAGAACATATAGCCTACTTTCTCCTAAATGCATGGGTATTGTTATAACTCTTTGTCCTTTTCAAGGAGTATGATTGAATGTTGGTTGTAGTAGCTTGTTGAAATACAACGTGCTATAGGGATATTAAACATGAATATGAGGTGCCCTTTGCTAGTGCTACCTCTGTACCAAATTTCGTTCAATTCGGTTTCACCGTGTTTGAATTGATAGGGGGAATCGATTTGCACACATACTTGGCCACCATCTGCAAACTATTGGGCTGATGTTCTTGCAGTTTGGTCAGAATATGTTTCCCAGACAAAGATATGGTGTTGCAAAATTTGGTAGAGACTAGATTATTAGGTTGGTCGTAATTACATTTTAGCTTTTAGCATTTGGGTGGCCGCGATTACGTTTCCGTCAAGATGGCGGCGATATAAAACATGACACTGAGGTGCCCTTTGCTAGTGCTACCTCTGTACCAAATTTCGTTCATTCGGTTCCACCGTGTTCGAATTGATAAGGGGAATCGATTTTCACACAAATATGGCCGCCATCCGCAAAATATTAGGCTAATGACCTATTAGTTTGGTCAAAGGATGCTCCCTCCATAAAGGTATGTTGTTGCTAAATTTGCTAGAGATCGGATGATTAGGCTAATCGTAATTTGATTTAAGCTTTGAACATTTGTGTGGCCGCCATTACGTTTCCGTCAAGATGGCGGCGATATAAAACATGACACTGAGGTGCCCTTTGCTAGTGCTACCTCTGTATCAAATTTCGTTCATTCGGTTCCACCGTGTTCGAATTAATAGGGAGAATCAATGTTGACATAAAGATGGCCGCCATCCGCACACTAATAGGCTAATGACCTATTAGATTGGTCAAAGGATGCTCTCTCCATAAAGGTATGTTGTTGCAAAGTTTGGTAGAGATCGGATGGTTATGTTAGTCGTATTTTGATTTAAGCTTTAAACATTTGTGTGGCCTCCATTACGTTTCTGTCAATATGGCGGCGATATAAATCATGACACTGAGATGCCCTTTGCTAGTGCTATCTCTGTACCAAATTTCGTTCCATTCGGTTTCACCGTGTTTGAATTAATAGGGGGAATCGATTTTGACACAAAGATGGCCGCCATCCGCAAACTATTAGGCGAATGACCTATTAGATTGGTCAAAGGATGCTCCCTCCATAAAGATATGTAGTTGCAAAATTTGGTGGAGATCGGATGATTAGGTTAATCGTAATTTGATTTAAGCTTTGAACATTCGTGTGGCCGCCATTACGTTTCAGTCAAGATGGCGGCGATACAAAACATGACACTGAGGTGCACTTTGCTAGTGCTACCTCTGTACCAAATTTCGTTCCATTCGGTTCTACCGTGTTCGAATTAATAGGGGGAATCAATTTTGACATAAAGATGGCCGCCATCCGCAAACTATTAGGCTAATAACCTATTAGATTGGCCAAAGGATGCTCCCTCCATAAAGGTATGTTGTTGCAAAGTTTGGTAGAGATCGGATGGTTATGTTAGTCGTAATTTAACTTAAGCTTTGAACATTTGTGTGGCCGCCATTACGTTTCTGTCAATATGGCGGCGATATAAGACATGACACTGAGATGCCCTTTGCTAGTGCTACCTCTGTACCAAATTTCGTTCCATTCGGTTTCACCGTGTTTGAGTTAATAGGGGGAATTGATTTTCACACAAAGATGGCCGCCATCAGCAAACTATTAGGCTAATGACCTATTCATTTGGTCAAAGGATGCTTCCTCCATGAAGGTATGTTGTTGCAAAATTTGGTAGAGATCGGATGATTAGGTTAATCGTAATTTGATTTAAGCTTTGAACATTTGTGTGGCCCCCATTACGTTTCCCTCAAGATGGCGGCGATATAAAACATGACACTGAGGTGCCTTTTGTTAGTACTACCTCTGTACCAAATTTCGTTCCATTCGGTTGCACCGTGTTCGAATTAATAGGGGGAATCGATTTTCACACAAAGATGGCCGCCATCCGCAAACTATTACGATGATGACCTATTAGTTTAGTCAAAGGATGCTCCCCCCATAAAGGTATGTTGTTGCAAAATTTGGTAGAGATCGGATGATTAGGTTAGTCGTAATTTGATTTAAGCTTTGAACATTTGTTTGGCCGCCATTACGTTTCCGTCAAGATGGCGGCGATATAAAACATGACACTGAGGTGCCCTTTGCTAGTGCTACCTTTGTACCAAATTTCGTTCAATTCGCATTCACCGTGTTCGAATTGATAGGGGGGGGGGGACAGACATTCAGAGTACACACACACACACACACACAGACTCACACACACACATACACACACACAGACAGACACACTTTTTTCGCCCTGTGTTGGTCTCATAAGTCTACTTTCATTTTTTGCAAAAATCGAAAGTAGGTTAAAGAGGGCGTCAACCTGAGTCATTTGACACCTCGTATAAGTCTCTTGCCTTATTGGTTCATGAGATATTAAGAAGCGCATGACCTATTAGTTTTCGATCTCTTGGTTCAATTTTTTAAAAATATAACTCATCCCAAAATCATTATTTAAAAAGCCTACCCTCTTACAAAAAAAAAACAAGTGCGTATGCGTAAAACAAAAAACAAAAATGTTAAATCATAGTGGCATCCAGGACTATACATGTTTTTCATGTGCAACAACGTTTAATTTCATCATACCATTAAACTGCATGCATGATGCATGTGCAAAGCAACGTTTACTAAACAATTTATCTTTAACCCCCCAGTAGGGGTAGGTTTTATTATGGGGTGGAGATAAGTTGTTCATAGGAAAGGGGGTGTCCGCCCGAATAATTTGACACCTCGTACAAGTCTCTAGCCTTTTTGCTTCACAAAATATCACGTGGTCGCCATCTCGTGAGGAGGGTGAGGAGGAGAAGGTGCCAGAACTCTCCAAAAACATCTACTACTATGGTTTAATTCCTCCTCTTAATTTACAGTAAAATAGTGTTGTTTGTTGAAATAAGTGTGCCAGTAGCATATCTCCAATTCAATCTATACATTCATCATAGTACCAATATGAAAACGGAGCGTAAATTAACATTTTAAGAAGGTCCAAGCTGTGTAGTATACGAGTAGGATAATATGTCGGATGACTTAATATATATTTCATCTCAATTTCATAGTAGGAAAACATGTCAGATGTTACACATCATATGCGACTACTGTAAGGCTCGTACCTTTTTTTATTTATATGTGTGCAATTTTAGAACAGTTCTCATGTATACCTTCTGAGATACCCTACATTTAGCTGAAACTTCAATTGTGATTTTCAGCAATTTGTAGCACTGACGTTATTTTCAATGGCTGTGAGATGTCCTGGTGTAGATCTTTATTCATACGGGACCTAATTTGGTTTCGATAGCTGCAGCTGTTTAGGGCAGGCTGTTCCAGCCGAGCTACTCGCCAGTGAGCAGCGGAGTACTCGCCACCTTGCGTTAGTAAAACTTCAACATGGAATACAGCTATGGCGTGGGAGCTGCCCTTCACTGTGCGATGGATACTCAAGACTGGCAAGAAGCGCATGGACTTGTGCTTTGCCGAGTGACGTATTGGCTATCACCCCCAGTCCCTCTACAACCGTACTCCGAGCATCACTGCTGAGTACTCGCGTGTACGCTTACTCAAACTCGTGGATTTGGAACAGCCTGGTTTAGGGGGACAGAAGGACAGACACACACACACATTTGTTTGGATTGATCTCATATTCTCATAATCTTTGCAAAATGTGAATAGTAGGTTAACCAACACGTGCTGAAAATAGAAGAGTACCGGTAACATGGTAGAATTATTAATCATTTGAAATATATTGTCTTTGTATTATTCACACCAATTTCAATTTGTATAGAATTACCTGTTAACAGGTTTATGATCACAGTTTTCAGTTTTGACGGAAGAATGAAAGAATTCTAGTTGGTGTTATGATGTGTTAGTAAATGTTTGACCATCAGCGCGAACCGGAACCATTCTGGCTCTAGTAGAATTAACTGAGCCTGCAACATGCGAACCCACGAACAAATTATAGAAGAGGAAGAAGAAGAAAATAATACTCATTTGAATATAACTTACACTGTTGCCAACCTCATAGATGGACTGGATGGCACATTTGACTTGAAAAGATCGTATTTAGTATCGTATAACAGTTAAAATGTATAGATGTCACCTCTCTATTCGATTTGAATGCGTTTCAAGTTACCGCATAGTAAATAATTGCCATAAATGTACTGTAACTGTGTGTTAAATACAGTATTAGCCTACCGATATCATACAGTGACTGATAGCATTAAAATGTATGGCGTTTTTCTTCTTTATTCTTTTCCTGCCAGAAATAACTCGTGCGAGTTCTGCACTTGCTGTCATCTTCTTAGAGTCTCTCCACTCTTACTTTTCGAACAACCGATTATGTTAGTTATTGTTGTTTTAAGGGGCGGAACTACGAGGTCATCTGCCCCTAACCGATTAAGTTACTAAGCGTATAAACCATTTGACGTCGCTAATTCTTGACTTCTCAATTCTTCCGAACTACTTGAGCTTTAAGGTATTTGGGCTTATATGGCAGCTGTATACTTAAGGATACTATGTACTCTGGAGCATGTGAATTGTGTACAGAATCAGCCATCATTGTATTAAGTTAAGTATTTTCTCGTTTTGTGGTCAGACAGTGGCTAAGATTCTTTAACGTGCAACCAGTAACTTATTCTGGAATGGATGATAGCCATATGATGATATTTTGAGGTTGGAGAATCTAGCAAATCAATACAAATTTTAATTTATCAAAAGAAAATTCAGAAAATAAACGTATCATTGGATTATTCAGGAACACTTACCTGTGTCTTATTTGTTTTTCCAACCAAATACTCTCTAAGGTTTTTCACACACTGAGAATAGCTAACTTCAAAATGTTAACCTCTAATTATTAACAGCCTTTTCATCAGATATTAGCAAGCCGAGAAAAGAATTATAATCCATTAAAATAATTAAAAAGTAATTAAGTTGTGTTTGGATATTTTCTCTTGGATACAATTCTAATAGTAATTAATACCGGTACTCTGAAGTTAGTTATTCTCAGTATGTGAAACAACTTAGAAATCATTTGGTTGAAAAACATCTAAGATAAGTGTTCCTAAATGAACCAATGTTACTTTATTTTTCTGAATTTTCTTGTTAAAATTTGTATTGATTTGCTAGATTTTCTAACCTCAAAATATCATCATATGGTTATCATCCAGTTCACAATAAGTTAATTTTTGGACTTTACAAGAATCTTAGTCTTGGATTGACCACAAAACGAGAAAATGCTTAGTACAATGATGCCTGATAATATACATGCACAAGAGTGCACAGTAGGCTATTCTTAAACAGTTTGAGGAGTAGTGTAGCTACTAAAAGACGATTTCCTATTTTAAGAACGGGTTTTTCAGTTGTTAATATATTATCTTGATAGAAATAGGTCCAACCTTTGAATTTCCTTGCGTGTCACCGTATATCTACTCGATATCTATCTGTCTTGTAAATTATCCTAGTCAGGTTCGTTGAAGCATGAGTGATCAAGCTGATTGTACGGTAATCAATTTATCACTAATTTATTCAAACAAATGAGATAAATTCAAGAGCATGCATTCAAAATCATGTGTATGTGATAAATGATCAGCTGTTAATGATAATTAGTTTAGCACATTTTATTTCAAAAATAATATTGTTTTATGTGTACAAATAAATTACCGTAGTATGTATCCGTTTTTCCTCTAATTCATTCGAGCAATTTAGAAAAGGGAAGACTATCGGGTTCCCTCTTTTCTATCCACTCCTTGATTCCTGGGAGTTCATGAACCTTCTTCTGAAGGGACAAAGTAAGGGGAGAAGCTTTTTTCAAGTCTTCAGGAATTACTTCTACTAGCCTCTCCAGCAATGCCACCAGGTAAATATCACCCCAGGACAGCTGAAATGAGAAAACTTATGTTTAAATAATAATAATAATAATAATAATAATAATACATCAACGTAAACTTTCTCGACCATATTATATCCATTGTATAGCTTTGTGGTTATTAGGTCGACACAACGGCTTGTCCCTTTGTCAACGTTTGTAAAGAAAGAAGGAATAAGAAAACAATGACATGTAGCCTTTGTCAACGTTTGTAAAGAATGAAGGAATAAGTAAACAATGGCATGTAGCCTCCATAGATAAAAGGTATAAGATAGGAAGCCAGGTCGAAACAAATAGTTACACCATGACCTCCCGATACCAAGAGGAAGCGGCTTCGGTGGCGTAGTTGGTAGCATGCTGAACTGCTATACCCAAGATAGCGGGTTCAAACCCGGCCGAAGTTGTCGGATTTTTTAAGAGCGATAATAATCCTTCAGTATGCCTTCCTTCGGAGGGGAAGTAAAGCCGGCGGTCCCATGTCGTAGATTTATGGCATTAAAAGATCCTTCCACAGACTAAACTTGTGTGGAGTTAAATTTCTAGGTTAGATTTCGTTGGAACGCTCTATCAAAGTTCCAACGTTCACCAATAGGTATCATTAATATCTGGTAGCGAAAGTTGGAACTACTTGAAATTGAACGGAACGTGTAGCTCATCCTCTGGGTGTCCGCTGGAAGCAGCTACAGACTCGGGTGAGCCAACTTGTACTCGGACACTCCCGGCACTAAATGTCATACGGTACGATAAATCAAAAAAATAATCAAGAGGAAGTTGGTAATGAAACTATGGAGGGCAGCCATGATCGACTTAAGAGATAACCATCCCCTCTATTAAAGTTCTTTGGTTGTTTACTACTTTTTATCGCCTCCCGAACGATTCGAGTTCCGAAAAGTTTCTCCATATATATAGATGACAGAAGTTTCATCAAAAAGAATTCATTGTATTTATCGTATGAAGAAGTGATACCTAGCTATTGTTAAGGGCCCTAAGGTCTTAGCGCCCTTAAGGGACATATTGGCATACATCTAATTACGGCCAAAAGCTACATTCTACAAACATCTACAACTACTCCATCGACACATACATTTATTTATTTATTAAAACATCTGCCCAACACCCCACACGTTGTGACCGTTTGACCGAAGTCCCACGTGCACACGAGTATGAATTTCAACATCCGCCGAGCATAAGACTAAAAAAAAAAAAAAAAACAATCTCGGGGACAAACTGAGTCTAGCAAAGCAAAAACTTGTAATCAAAAATCAGCCGGACGGATATCGAAATTCACACTCCATAAAGGATGGAAGGTAGTGCCAATAATTTGTGAATAACACAAATTTCTTAAAATACCTCAGTTTAATTTAACTGTCTGCTGGTCCTATTATATTACAATAATCCCCAAGGGAGAAATCTAAAATTCCAGATCTGAAAATAAAGACATCCTACGCACCCCCTTGGTCCCTTATCTACATACAAAATTTTATAACGCATAAAATAAAGTAATTTTCAGCCTCTATGCAAAAGTAAATTCACTATTCTCAAAAATAATTACTGATGTCTGAGAAAATCATTAGTCCATCTCAGCATCTGCTTCACTGAATTATATAAACTGTACAATTTTCACTGATGTGCAGGCAAATATCAGTCCATCCTGACACCATGATTTTAATATTTACAAGAGTATCACTTGAATCAAAATTTTCCCTGAAATATTTCAACCTCTGCGGGGAAATTCACACATCTTCAACTTAATTCAGAGAAATCACATTCCCAAAACAGCGTGAAATCAAAAACAAAAACCCCAAGGCAGCATTTATAAAACTTTAAACATTGACTGAACTTCTGACATTTCCACTATGTCACCTAAATAAATTTTATTCACCAATTCACATAATATCAATCCTCTGATTTAATCGCTTCGATTTAACTTCTTTGATAATCTGCATGTAATTCAATTATTTATGTTATTCATTTCAATTTAATTCATTGCAAAAGAAAATATTATTTAGAATAATCCATATTGGCACTTTATGAAAATTAATGGATCCATAAATTTAATCAGCTATCAGCTTAAAATTTCAATACACCAACCAATCTCTAGACAAAATGCCTCTCATGCTATCAATTCGTTAAATAGGACACGGTAAGGCCTTCGGCAAAAACTAGGACGAGACATCAACTTATGCAAATATAAACGACTACACCATGCGGGCGACTATACAACGGTCTAGGAATGTAGAAATTCACCAACGATCGGCCACTAGTTTCCCATATGAGCGACTACATTGTCCTCATTCTAATCATATTTGAGAATGGAGCAATTATTTGACCCTCAACTCAACTTCCATTTATATTTTATTTTCACGTTTGACCATTATAATCTTATTTTTATAACGACCCCTCAGCTACGCAGGCTAGGTTCAATGGTTTCTAATCAACCAACACGTGGGATCATGCGCTCCATCGCAAAATTCAAATATCTCGGCCTTTCGCATATGTGTAATAAACTTTTAGAGTCTGCCCCAACACACCTCGGTTAAACTGTCGCATAATTCCAAATACATAGTTCCTCATTTTATACAGAAATTCGTATATGAATGACCTTCCGTTCCCAATATCAAAGATCACGCTTTCGGCATGTTCATCCATTCAAAATCAACTCCCATAATATCAACTACGATCCATTATTCCTCCAATGATTAACCGTTATTATTACCAAGAATTATTATTATTATTATTATTATTATTATTATTCATTCTTATTGGAAAATGTTCCAAACAATATAATCATTTACACATAATTATTATCATTATGGCTTGACTATCAGTCACACAGCCTTCCGATGTCATATCTCAACTTCATTTACAACGAGAAAATATTTTACAATTATTTTCAAATAAAAAAAAGTTATAAACTCACAGAAAATTTCGAACTATTATTCCTAAGGAATAATATTTAAACGTAATGTGGCTATCCACATTCCTCATCTATCAACATATTCAAAAGAAGAAAATACTAACAAAATCGAGAAAATATTTTAAAGAAAATAAATTAATTATAAACCATTCGATTATGAACAAATCCAAATATTATTTCAAAGTACCCTAACATAAGGTTTAGGCGTGGAATTGTGTAAAATATCTTCCACACAATAGCCTACTGCTATATCGAAGCTTATCAGGTTGACATCCCAAACGCACTAGATTTCCATCAAAGAGATCCATTCGAAATAACTGGGCTGATAAATCTTCAAAAGTGCAATAACGTCTTGAAATAAAAATCCATAAGCGTAAACCTACTTAGCAGACAGTATAGTCGAAATTGAGAATGCAATACACTAGCTACTTAATAATAAAGTTGGCTTACATCGTGAAGATCTTGTAGGAATAGTCCTTCTGCTGTAGAATCCATGTAGGCCGGCTGGCACACGTTCTTTCCAGTGGACAGATGTTCCGAGTCCCTACTCGCCCATACTCCATTATTCCGGAAGATGTTCCCAACAATCCCATGACATCTTACCTCCAGCTCTTTTAACACTTCATGGAGACGGTCCGATCTACCATTTTCGAACTACTATGATGCATGTCTGGCAACATAATGTTAAAAGTATTCGAGTCCCAAGCTAACACTTGCAGCTTTGTGCCACAGAAAACTTCCTAACTCGACTGGTTCACTTCCCGTTCTAAAATATCAACTCCGGGTATGAAATCACGTTTCAACCAATACTGTTTTCCTTTCGATCCTCGCGTACGGTATCTGCTTATGGCCTTGCTGTTTGAGCGATACACTGACAATCTTAAGAGTGGTTTACGTAGCATGCTACCACCATTACTAGTTTATAGGCTACATTCCTTAGATGAGTAAGGAATTCCCCAATACTTTGCACACACCAAAGCAATGGCTTGCCCCTCTAGCTTATTTATGATATCAGGGTTTTAAGGCCCCCATCATATACGCTGAATGCCTTCCAACTAATATAAGACTGGTATCTTTCAACACAAAATATCCGCCAAGCACGTAGACCTTGAGCACGCGGTGTTAGTCGCTAAACAGTCTCCTCTCTCTCCTTCACCTGTGGCGTGCGGCCTACTTCCTTCAGCCACTCCGATGCGAAAAATAATCCTTGCGCCTGGCTTCTTCAACTCCAATATCTTCTGATCCAAACTACGGATTCTCTTGATCTATTCGGTAATCTTCCCAGTAATGAGTACTGCATGTTCCCCCGATGTATTGGTGGTTCATCCTCTTCACATTGAAATTCCTAAAAAATACCATGAGTCCTCTCATATCGACGCTCTCTCCATCTAGCGTTAACTTGATGAAACAAAAAACCTCAGCTCCGCGCGTTCGTCAACCAGGTGGTTCCTCTAAGAAAAACAAACTGTGGCCCTCATCTAAATGGTTACATCTACCCCTCACGCAGATAAAAATAAAAATGAACACATTTTTATTTTTCCTTCCAATCATTGTTTTTCTGGCTTCATAATCTAGCTCTTGAATGATAACTTTTGATACTAGCATCATTAAATGTTCCCACAGCGTTTCCAGTTCCAATGTCAGTGATTCTATAACTTCCGTTATCTAGGCTCTGCGATATCCTAAAAGGTCCATGGTACAGGCTTGCGAACTTTGAGTACACTCTACTTCCCATATCTGATGGCGTCGGCTTACGAATTAGGACTTAGTGTTCCTTCTCTCATAGGTTCCCTAAATTTCTTCCCTCGCACTCTTCTATTCCTTTTCTCAGCCCGTCTTCCCAAGTTCTCTAGGGCTCTATCTTCTCTTCCTCTTCGGTTCGGCTCTATTTCCGGTGGTATAGAAACTAATCTATCCCATGGACGTTCTGGTTTTCTTCCATGATGTAAGGTAATGGGTACCTGCCCTGTACTCTCGTGTATCGTGGAATTTATGGTTTGTGCTGCGATGGGGATCACGTCCATCCATCTCCAATGTTCGGTTGAACAATATAATCGACAAAACTTAGATATCTCTGCCATAATTCTCTCAGCAGGGTTACTTTCTGGATGCCTCACGGAACATAACACTTGACGAATACCCAAAGCTCTCATGGCATTCCTAAACTCTGCCGAAGTGAACTGCGAACCATGATCCGAAAGAATAGCTTGCAACAGTGGGTGAGTGGATAGCGTGTCGGTCTACTAACCCCAAGATTGCAGGTTCGCCCCTGACCGTGGTAAGTGATTTTTGAAAGGCGGCAAAAATACGATACGCATGTCATACGATGCTGGCATGTCAAAGAACCCATTTGAATTCAGTAGGCCGAGTTCATAATGGCAAAATTAATCTCGGGAGTTTCCGCCAGCACAAAGTTCCTCATTTCTCTACTAGAAAGCGCTATTGTGTTCAAGGAGATTAGACATCTAACATCTAACCTCGTTGACTTTCATAGTCAAGGAACTACGAAATTCGACATGCAAGCTACCCTCTGGGTGTCAAATAGCAAAGCTTGCACCAGGCACCCGAGGCCATACGATATTATTATTATTATTATCCGAAAGAATAAACTCAGGTTTTCCAGCCTCTGGCATGACGCCTTCACGAATCCTCTTTAAAATATATTTAGAGTTGGCCTTTTGAATGGGATGTAGCATAGTGTATTTGCTAAATATATCCATCGTAACCAGGATGTATCTGTTTCCACGTTTCGACTTGGGTAAAGGCCCAAAAATGTCTATAGCAAACATCTCACAGGGTTTTGACGAAATTATGGGTCTCAGTGCCTCTCTTCACAGATGAGAATTATGTTTGTTTCTTTGGCACAAGTCACATGTCCTCAAAGTATCCCCAATCGTCCTTCTTAAATGATCCCATGTAAACTTCTCTTGGATTAGATGGAGGGTTTTGTCGACACCAGCGTGACCTGCAATACGATGAGCCAACCAAATTATAGCTGTCTGTAATCTTGGTGGTACGGCAATCCGCAATTTAGTATGTTCCGGATCTAAGAATTTGTATATGATGCCGTTTGTTAAAACATAGTCCTTCGTTACTTTTTCCATGAGTGGATAATTTACATCAGCAGGATCCATATCCCTGTGGAGAAATCGATAAACATTTCTTAATGGTTCATAACGTTTCTGGGATTGTGACAAATTTACTAATTTTCTTAAAGTCTCTTCGTCTTCTTGTATCAATCTTACAATCATAACCCGAAATGTTGGTTCAACTACTCGACTCAATAGGTCAGCTCCCACATTTGATTTCCCAGATCGATGTTCTATCGTCAGATTGAATTGTTGAACGAATAATGCCCATCTCGTTATCCTCTCACTAGCGAAATTAGTTTTGAGTATGAACTCCAAAGCATGGTGATCAGTTCTAACTATCACTGAGTGTCCTATTAGCAACTTCTTCCAGGATTCCAGGGCATGAATTATCGCTAACGCCTCCAGCTCTGTGGTATAATAATTCCTTTCTGATGGTTTTAGTTTTCTGCTAATAAAAGCGATATAATGGCGAGTATTATCATCATCTTCTTGCAGCAATATGGCACCTACTCCAACCGTCGACGCATCCGATTCTATAATGAAGTTCTTTCGAAAATCGGGATATTCAAGTTTAATACTGTTCATCAACAATGCCTTCGCTTCATCAAAAGATTTATCACAAGTGCCATCCCACTTCCACTTATTAGCTTTCTTTAGTAAATTCTGTAGCGGTGCTACAACGTCGGTGTATCGGTGACAATGCCCCGCAAAAAATTGACATGTCCCTAGAAATTGACTAACTTGCTTCACTCTGGTAGGCTTGGGAAAATTAGCAATGGCTTCTATCTTCTCCTCATGTGGTTTATAGCCTTGACCATCCAATTCATGTCCCAGAAACTTAATCTTTGACTTGAAGAACTGACATTTCATCAGGTTGACCTTGAAGTTAGACTTCCTCAAATCCAGGAACAGCTTTCTCAAATGCACCATGTGTTGCTCCTCCGTCTCCGATGCTACCAAGATGTCGTCAATGTAACAGTTAACTATATATTTTACTTCCTGACTCAGATTTTTGTCTAAGGCTCGAATGAGTACGGATCCAGATGTTTTCATGCCGAAAGGAAGTCTTTTGAAGTCTGCCTCTCAAACATAAATCCAGTATATTTCTGCGAATTCTTACTTAGTCTGATGTGGTGATAAGAAGATGTCAGATCAATTGTGGAAAACCACTTCTTCCCCTTAAATTTTCTTAATAGTTCTCTTATAACAGGTGGTCTATCATATTCGGGCAACAATTTCGCATTTAAAGACCTGGCATCAAGGCATATCCTCAAGTTTCCATCAGGCTTTGGTACCACAGCCAACGGATTTACAAATGATGTTACATATTTTTCAATGATATTATCTTGCTCAAGACCCTGAATCATTTCTTTGACTTTGCTCCGATATTTTTCAGCAATAGGGTATAACTTTGCTTGGTAAGGAGTATCGTCACACACCTGAATATCATATTCGAAATCTCGAATCTCCCCTGGCTTAGTACCGAAGATGTCATCAAACTCCAATAAATGGCTACTCATCTCGGTAGGATGAACGGTTTCTTCTACAATCTCACAAGATGTCTCAAAATTCTCGAAAATATTCGTCCACCTTATCTCTCCCTCAGTGCATTTCTCTTCCTCCTCAAAAGGAACGTCTTCCGCATGATGAAACTTGATGATGTCTGACTCCATATCAATGACAGCTCGATATTTCTTTATGGAATCGGTCCCCAATATCATCTCATGAGCTATATCTCGCATGACGACAAATACGTGCTTGAATATACTTTCACCAATTTCCACCTCAAGGTACAACTGTGTTCTACATGTCGTGATTTTATTTGGAATTATTCCCTGGATTTTGATTCCAGAAACCGGGATCTCCTCTAACTCCTCTGTTAATTTCCAAGTGGCATACATTCTCTCACTCACCAGGCATAGCATGGCTCCCGTATCGATCAATGTGTGAACTGGTTTACCAAAAACCTCGCAAATTATAATCGGCAATCTTGTTCTTGGCCCACTCTCTATTCTTTCAATGACTTGCGCAGCATTTGTATTGCATTCCTTCAAAACATTTATTTCAAGTGTTGCAAGATCATCTGCGGTCTTCCTAGCATTAGTCTCTAATTTATCCTCAAGTGATCGCACAGCCGTCTGCATCTCGTTTTTATGTGTTTCTAAATCATCCTTCATTAACTTCCGATTATCCTCAAGACTTTCTCTCATTTGCCTATAGTTCGTAAACAAATTGTCTTTTATATTCTTTCCGTTTTCAACTATCCGTGCTTCCAAACTCAGAAAATTTTCTTGCGTTTTCCTACCATTATCCTTAATCTTCGTTTCAAGACCAACGACTCTATCTTCTACCTTAGCATCTATCGATAGTGACATTCTAGACTCTAATGCTTCGATATTCTGCACCATTCTTTCCTCTAACGACCCTATTTTCTTAGACATATCGGACTCAAGCAAACTCAAATTTTCTGTGATTTTATTTGACATTTCAGTTTTAAGAGAAACAGAATTCTCTTCCATTTTGTTTTCAAGAGAAACAGAATTCTCTGCCATTTGATTAGAAATTTTGTTTTCAAGAGAAACAGAATTCTCTTTCATTTTGTTTTCAAGAGAAACATAATTCTCTGCCATTTTGTTTTCCAGAGAAACAGAATTCTCTGCCATTTTCCTTCCCAAGTCCTCCAACATCTTCTTCAAGTCCTCCATCACACACAAATAATTCGAATGGGGCAAGATGCCATTCGACGTCCAGGAACATACATCTAAATCACCAGTGTACTGATTCTACAATTTCAACCTTAAACTGAGATTTACCCTAATCAAAATATTAAGTTTTAAATTTACATTTACATTTACATTTACTCAAAAGAACAACAGCAAAATCAACGACTTCAAAGACAAAACTATGAAATTGTGTATTCACCCATTATTGCATCCTATCATCAACTCCAACTTCCAATCCTGATCCAAATTCAAAATCCAAATCAAGAATGAAAATCGAAATCGAACCACCACCAAACTACAAAACCCGAAAGCCCCATGTTGCTTGCGCCATTCTACCTCTCCTCTATGTGACCGTTTGACCGAAGTCCCACGTGCACACGAGTATGAATTTCAACATCCGCCGAGCATAAGACTCAAAAAAACAATCTCGGGGTCAAACTGAGTATAGCAAAGCAAAAACTTCTAATCAAAAATCAGCTGGACGGATATCGAAATTCACACTCCATAAAGGATGGAAGGTAGTGCAAATAATTTGTGAATAACACCAATTTCTTAAAATACCTCAGTTTAATTTAACTGTCTGCTGGTCCTATTATATTACAATAATCCCCAAGGGAGAAATCTAAAATTCCAGACCTGAAAATAAAGACATCCTACGCACCCCCTTGGTCCCTTATCTACATACAAAATTTTATAACGCATAAAATAAAGTAATTTTCAGCCTCTATCCAAAAGTAAATTCACTATTCTCAAAAATAATTACTGATGTCTGAGAAAATAATTAGTCCATCTCAGCATCTGCTTCACTGAATTATATAAACTGTACAATTTTCACTGATGTGCAGGCAAATATCAGTCCATCCTGACACCATGATTTTAATATTTACAAGAGTATCACTTGAATCAAAATTTTCCCTGAAATGTTTCAACCTCTGCGGGGAAATTCACACATCTTCAACTTAATTCAGAGAAATCACATTCCCAAAACGGCGTGAAATCAAAAACAAAAACCCCAAGGCAGCATTTATCAAACTTTAAACATTGACTGAACTTCTGGCATTTCCACTATGTCACCAAAATAAATTTTATTCACCAATTCACATAATATCAATCCTCTGATTTAATCGCTTCGATTTAACTTCTTTGATAATCTGCATGTAATTCAATTATTTATGTTATTCATTTCAATTTAATTAATTGCAAAAGAAAATATTATTTAGAATAATCCATATTGGCACTTTATGAAAATTAATGGATCCATAAATTCAATCAGCTATCAGCTTAAAATTTCAATACACCAACCAATCTCTAGACAAAATGCCTCTCATGCTATCAATTCGTTAAATAGGACACGGTAAGGCCTTCAGCAAAAACTAGGACTAGACATCAACTTATGCAATTATAAACGACTACACTATGCGGGCGACTATACAACGGTCTAGGAATGTAGAAATTCACCAACGATCGGCCACTACTTTCCCATATGAGCGACTACATTGTCCTCATTCTAATAATATTTGAGCATGGAAATTATTTGACCCTCAACTCAACTTTATAAACATCCATTATTATTTTTATTTTATTTTCACATTTGACCATTATAATCTTATTTTTATAACGACCCCTCAGCTACGCACGCTGGGTTCAATGGCTTCTAATCAAACAACACGTGGGATCATGCGCTCCCTCACAAAGTTCAAATATCTCGGCCTTTCTCATATGTGTAATAAACTTTTAAAGTCTGCCCCAACACACCTCGGTTAAACTGTCGCATAATTCCAAATACAAAGTTCGTCATTTTATACAAAAATTCGTACATGAATGACCTTCCGTTCCCAATATCAAAGGTCACGCTTTCGGCATGTTCATCCATTCAAATTCAACTCCCATAATATCAACTACGATCCATTATTCCACCAATGATTAACCGTTATTATTACCAAGAATTATTATTATTATTATTATTATTATTCATTCTTATTGGAAAATGTTCCAAACAATATAATCATTTACACATAATTATTATCATTATGGCTTGACTATCAGTCACACAGCCTTCCGATGTCATATCTCAACTTCATTTACAACGAGAAAATTTTACAATTTTTTTCAAATAAAAAAAAATATAAACTCACAGAAAATTTCGAACTATTATTCCCAAGGAATAATATTTAAACGTAATGTGGCTATCCACATTCCTCATCTATCAACATATTCAAAAGAAGAAAATACTAACAAAATCGAGAAAATATTTTAAACAAAATAAATTAATTATAAACCATTCGATTATGAACAAATCCAAATATTATTTCAAAGTACCCTAACATAAGGTTTAGGCGTGGAATGGTGTAAAATATCTTCCACACAATAGCCTACTGCTATATCGAAGCTTATCAGGTTGGCATCCCAAACGCACTAGATTTCCATCAAAGAGATCCATTCGAAATAACTGGGCTGATAAATCTTCAAAAGTGCAATAACGTCTTGAAATAAACATCCATAAGCGTAAACCTACCTAGCAGACAGTATAGTCGAAATTGAGAATGCAATACACTAGCTACTTAATAATAAAGTTGGCTTACATCGTGAAGATCTTGTAGGAATAGTCCTTCTGCTGTAGAATCCATGTAGGCCGGCTGGCACACGTTCTTTCCAGTGGACAGATGTTCCGAGTCCCTACTCGCCCATACTCCATTATTCCGGAAGATGTTCCCAACAATCCCATGACATCTTACCTCCAGCTCTTTTAACACTTCATGGAGACGGTCCGATCTACCATTTTCGAAATACTATGATGCATGTCTGGCAACATAATGTTAAAAGTATTCGAGTCCCAAGCTAACACTTGCAGCTTTGTGCCACAGAAAACTTCCTAACTCGACTGGTTCACTTCCCGTTCTAAAATATCAACTCCGGGTATGAAATCACGTTTCAACCAATACTGTTTTCCTTTCGATCCTCGCGTACGGTATCTGCTTATGGCCTTGCTGTTTGAGCGATACACTGACAATCTTAAGAGTGGTTTACGTAGCATGCTACCACCATTACTAGTTTATAGGCTACATTCCTTAGATGAGTAAGGAATTCCCCAATACTTTGCACACACCAAAGCAATGGCTTGCCCCTCTAGCTTATTTATGATATCAGGGTTTTAAGGCCCCCATCATATACGCTGAATGCCTTCCAACTCATATAAGACTGGTATCTTTCAACACAAAATATCCGCCAAGCACGTAGACCTTGAGCACGCGGTGTTAGTCGCTAGACAGTCTCGCCTCTCTCCTTCACCTGTGGCGTGCGGCCTACTTCCTTCAGCCACTCCGATGCGAAAAATAAACCTTGCGCCTGACTTCTTCAACTCCAATATCTTCTGATCCAATCGACGGATTCTCTTGATCTATTCGGTAATCTTCCCAGTAATGAGTACTGCATGTTCCCCCGATGTTTTGGTGGTTCAACCTCTTCACATAGAAATGCGTAAAAATACCATATGAGTCCTCTCATATCGACGCTCTCTCCATCTAGCGTTAACTTGATGAAACAAAAAACCTCAGCTCCGCGCGTTCTTCAAACAGGTGGTTCCTCTAAGAAAAACAAACTGTGGCCCTCATCTAAATGGTCACAACGTATTTCACCCCCTAAACCCCTAAGCTGGAATTAACAGCAAATACAACCCACTTCTAATTACAGGAAGCCGGCAAAGTTATGTAATGGTTCTTGCCCGAGCTTGACACACATCCACATGTACACAGAGGTTGCTACAAAAACAGCTATTCAGCAACACTGCAGAGTCGGCACATCAGAAACACTTGTAAGGACCACCATTCTGAGGAAGGAGATCCGTTGACGCCGAAGGCTCTGTCCGACTGCCTGCCAACAGCATACCTACGGTAAGTGTGATTCTCAGATTCCACACACTCATAAGCTATACATCCTTCCTTTCGACACCCCTAAGTGGTTGTACCATTTACACATTGTCACATTAGCCCTGAATACTGGGAAATCTACAGTACACTTTGGGTCCATAAATAAGTGACCACCATTATTACAGATCATTTGTAACCTTTGTTTATTATCACTGTTTTTACCGCTCACCTCCCTACCTTACAACTTGACCTGCCAGTGCATTGTTTCCAAAACCGCTGTGACAGCACTAGAAACATTTTCATTGCCAGTAGCCTTGATTTCTTGGTCACGCGCCCACAGAGCGTAGCGTTGCACGGTCATCATATACTTAGGTTACTCATCGCAGTACTTTCTCTGCAGACTGATAGCTTCCACCTTAAAAGTGCACCCCATTGGTTTGCAACCCTGATCGAGTAGAGCTCCACCCGATCCGCCAACACTCTCCCCAACACTCATTCGGTGTTCTCACACCTCCGTTAAAACTTCCCCTAATTAAACACCACCCTCTACACACACCCATATCTCCACAGTTCGACCAACCCCCGTTAAGGGCCTGAACACTATTTACAAATATATACAGTGCCGGTAATACATGATCTCAAGTTCGTAGTCGAAATGATTAATTTACAGCTGCAGATCCAAATGGAGAAGCCAGTCAACAGCTTCTTGAGGTAGCCTGTGTAGATCTTCCAGTGTACCACTGAAGGATCTCGGGGGACAATCAAGCGTTATGTGATCTATAGTCTGCTTCTCTTCTCCATAGTCGCAATTTGGAGAGGACTTCCAACCCCATTGATGTAGTATACCTCCACACCTGCGCTAGCCAGTTCTATTCCGTTTCAACAAGCACCAGTGACGCCTAGAACAGTGAAACCCTGCAGGTCTTTCCCAGGGATTAATAATTAATCCATGGTGTTCCAGGGAAGTTTGTTTCCTCCATTGATTAATCCAGGAAGCATTGATATTTAAGTTGTTAAGCAAGCTATCAGCTGATCGCCACGACGGACGTCTGGACTTTAATCGACGAGCTGATAGAACCGGAAGTTCTGTACGTATTGGTAATAGTGGATTCGTATTGATTCTTTTGTAGGTGTACATCTACCATCTTAAATGTGGTGGGGGGATGTTACATAGAACCGGTAACCAATGCATCCTGTGATGAGACACATTGATTGAGCTGTGTGTCAGTTATTTTGGTGTGAGCCCTGTTAAGCCAGGTAGAACAATAGTATTCTGCGACCGAGTACGAGAGAGCCAGAGCTGTGGGACTGAGTACTGTTGTATTGGCTGGGGTGCCAAGTTAACTTCTGAAGTACCGATATGTTGTTCAGTGTTTTGATTTTAGCTACCGTGTTCTTGAGATGGGTTTTATACGTCAATGATCTATCTAGATGTATTTAGGATTTCTGCAATGTTGAAGAATTTGGTCTTCAAAGTCAACTGTAGGCTTATAATTTGCATAGTTGTTCATAAGATGGAAGGTTGATAGTAGGGGGATGAGGGGGGTTCTAACCCCCCCCCCCACCACTACTCCCAATGCGAGCCGATAACTCCCGAACCCTTGGTCGGAGATTCACGAATGAGGTGTCGTTGGACTCGGGATGACGGGGGCGTTGCTATGGACCACTCGTTATATTTTAGGAAAAAAAATTGAAAATTTTTGTTTTCGAAACTAGGTGATAGTTTGAAAACTAAACATGATAGAACGTTGTGCCATGGCTCAAACGAATGGTCTTTATGCCCTTTATTTTCTATAATGAAACTTTTTTACTTTTATGTTTTTTTGAAAACACTCGAATTTTGAAAATCCTATATTTTGGAAACTAGGAACTCTACAAAAACGTTTATTTGACATAAATGAAAGGTCCCTATGCCCTCTACCCCCAAAATAAATGTCAAGTCTCTAGGATGAAAACCTGTAGTAGTGTGGTAAGGAGATAGCTGCACCACTTCTTATTGAGCCACCCTCGTATTTGCCCCGAAGCTGATATCTCGCTAACCAATGGTCGGATTTGAACATACAGGGTGTCCTAGCACTCGTAGTGATGCCCCCTACTTTCCTATAGCCTCTTAATTTGATTAAAAGACCAAAACTAAAAGGTCATGTGCTTTTAATATCTCACGAACCAATAACGCTAGAGGCATGTTCGACAGGTCCAAGGACTCGGGGTGACGTCCTCTCTGCTATGGACCACTCGTTATAATTTTTAATAAAATTGGAAACTCGATTTTGGGGTAAACACGTGTTTTTGTGATTTTGCCGATATTTCACGAAGCAATAACGCTAGAGGCATGTACGATGGGTCCAAGGATTCGGGCAGACGTCCTTTTGCTATAGACCACTCGTTGTAATTTTTAAAAATTTGGGAAACGCGATTTTGGGGTAAACACGTGTTTTTTATGATTTGTGCCGATATTTCACGAACCCATAACCGTAGAGACGTGTACGAGGTGTCCTAGGACTCGGGCTAACGTCCCCCTTTCAAATGTGATAGATATTTTTTTCCAAAAAAATAATTCACAAAGGGCCTAACGCCGTACATGTTGAAAAAAAAATTCATTACCGTTACTTGTTTATAATGTTTATAAAGCGTGGTGGTTGAGAGAGACGATACGGCTGGGTGTGTGTGTTTGACCGAACCTGTCGCTTAGCACAAGGACCATGCTTAATAGAACAATCGCTATTTCGGCGGGTCGGTGTATGACAGAGCGAGCGTGCGTTTTTCTGATATTTTACCTTTAACGTGTAAACGGTGATGAGAACTTGGTTCTATGTTGGTCGAAGCGAGTACAGAAAACAAACTTGCCGAGGAGCAGGAGGTGAATGTCAATTGAGCTTATTGGAAGGCGTTGATCTGACTTGACAACAGGTGACGCTTGAAGGTGAAATAATCTGACCATCGTGGTGGCAGGGGAGTGTGAAAGGCATGCACACACATTTGTGAAACCACATGTATGCTAAACCAGTGACATCCTGTTTTGCTTCGTACGTGACAAAATGCAAGTTCATGTGAAATTTGATCTACCGCAGGTGTTCGCTTGGGACGTTATCTGTCCACATGCACGATAACTGTTAACAAGTTACATCCTGTCTTGCTTCGTACGTGACAAAATGCAAGTTGACGTGAAATTTGATCTACCGCAGGTGTTCGCCTTGGACGTTAGCTGTCCACGTGCCTGATAAGAGAATGTTCAAAGCGTGGGAATCGCTGAATCAGTAAAAAGTATGATGCAACTTGTCGGAATGATGTCACAACCAATAGATAGGCAAGAGCTGCAAACAGCAGTGGTGGGAGGTGAAGGGAGGGAGAGGGGAGGGGTAATGTATGAGAGAACACAGGAGGAAAGGGAAAGACAAACATGTATGAACATGCATGAAGCGCGGAGCGCTGTACACATAGAGCTATAGGTGGTGTACAAATGTGTGAATAAATAAAAAGTACACAGGTTCACACAACATGTAATTTATTGATCCAAGAATTAAACGTAGAGTTAAACCCTAACCATTTGACGTAGAGTTTATTTCCTTTTTGTTTCAACACTTTTTCCACAAGATAATGCCGAGGAAATGCTGTTTTTTGAGTTCATGGAGATAAAATCTACCTTTTATGGGTTGATGGTTGAGGTCCTCGAGTAAATAGGTGACTGGAGTGTCCAAGTTGACTCGAAGAATTCGAAATAGTTCAGTCCCCCACTGAGGCGTGTAACCCTTATTGAAGGCAGACTTAAATTTGCTCACACGAACAAAATCCCCAATGTTCAGTCGGTGACGTTTAGGATCGGCTGTTTTTATGGGGTTAAACAGTTTATCCAATCGCTGAATATTTTTAGTCACGAGGCGTGGCTTGGTCCCAATCGTTCTATGTTTGGTGTCATTGTAACGTGTCACTAGCTCAGGTAACATGTCCAACCAGCGATAACTGCCCTGAGCGGTAAACGCTTTCCACATATGGGTTTTCAATGTTCGGTTGAACCGCTCGACCACACTGGCTTTGAGATTGCTGTACGTGGTGTAATGGTGAATATCCTTAGATTTGAGAAAACTGGAGAAGTCCTTGTTGAAAAATTCTTTCCCCTGGTCGGTTTGTAGCAGCTGAGGTTGACGTTGGGAGTGTTGAATAATATGTTGAAAGGCCTTGGTAACTAGTGGGCCAGACTTTCGACGCACAGGTTCAACAAAGGCCATTTTGGAATAGACATCAATGACGGTCAACATATAGCATACACCGTCGTTAACGCTAGCATAGGGTATCATTTCAACCAAGTCAGCCTGCCAAAGTTCATCCACACCTCGTGAAATCACCTTGAGTCGCGGATAGTGACGCCTAGCTGGGCGATGCAACTCGTGAGCAATACCCATTTTAATGGGTGAGGGCTTAAATAATAATTTTGGCATTTCGAAGTTCTTGTTCAATTTCTTGAATTTCCCAATCGTGACCGGTGTGGCCAGCTTGACGTGAAGCATGCAACAACTGTAGCCGCTGGACGAGCTTATTGGGATTGTGCCAGTAGGTAACATCCACAAGGGGTTTTAATGGTTTAAAAGTCACTCCCGAAGCGGACACTTTACGACGAGTACTTTGACTAGTGGGAAACATTTTTGCAATGATGGTTTTATATTTTTGAGATATATTGGCATTCACTTGTTGCGTGGGATCATACTGTCTTTTGTGAGCATGGGTATCCAATAAAATGGATCCTCTGACGTATAATCATGGGAAGAGGGGGTCCGAGAAAAGAGCAGCTTTAACAGTCCTGGCGTTAATTTATAGTTGATGTTTTTAATGACAGCTTTAGTACGAGCAAATTTAATGGATGAATCGCCAATTTTAAAACTATCATTCTCATAGCGAACACCATACGTGGTATCTGTGTTTCCAATAAATAGATCGGTGAAATAGGGTTCCAATGTTGATCCATAATATTTTATTAAAATGGTTTTCAGTTGAGCTTTATGTTGAGGGGTGGCCAAGAGTTGTGAAAACGGAGACGCTCTGGAAGGGCAAGGTGTTTCGACCATGGCCAAGGATTTCTTTTTTCTCAAAAACTCTGCAAGGGGTGCAGCCTTTTTTTGAGGCGTAAACACTTGTTCCTCTTCATCCTCAACTTCACTAACACTAGTCAAATCTTCCTGTTCCTCTTCCTCTTCCTCAGGGTCCTCGTGCAGCGTCTGCGTGGCTTGTGAAACGGTGGGTAGCGTTTCAGATGGCTTGAAAGAGGGTTTCAACATGGCTTTTAGTGGAGGTGCTAAATGTTGCTGAATAAACAAAGCATGATTGGCACGTGATTGTTTCAATTGACGAAACTTTTGGCGAATAGTATTTTTTGCTCTAATAATATGCTTTTTTAATTGACTCTCTGCTAACGCCATGGTGTCTTGGCAAATGACTTGCCGGGGAATGAGACAAGGCCTTAAATAGCAATAAAATGATCAAACCCTAAGCGATACCGTCCTTGGTTGAGTTCACTTTGTTTGTCAATCACTAAACAGGCATGACGTTGAGTGTTCCAGCACTTGGCACACAATTCTGTAAACATTTGAAAGGTCATATCCGGATTCACATGTTCATTATAAATGTGACGACTGTTCCTCTCGTCCTGACGAAATAAAACAATGACATTGGCATTGTCACGAATCAACTGTTTGGACATTTTAGAATACGTTTGCCCAAGATAGAAGCAATCGATATGTTTGTGGCGACCCATGCTGAAATAGCTTTGAATGATGCCTTGACGCTCAGTGGATACATCATCGAAAATCATGAGTGAATCAGGCTTTACCTCATCCGGTGAAATCACATTTTCTTGCATGGAAAATGTAAAATAACCCATATTCTCTTTTTGTAATCCAGACATGACTTGATCCAGAAACACGTAGAGGGGTTGGTAGAGAGATTTTGCAAAAATATAAATATTTTGAAAACGCAGACCATTGGGCGCTGTAATGAGCGTTAGCAAAAGATTAGTCTTTCCACAGCCGGAAGGCCCCACAATGATGCAGCGAATGGAAGATGGAAACAGTGAACCATGGCGTTGTTCACGTGATGTGGGACAGAGATGGGAAACCATGTCCCCCACGGGGAATGACTCTTGCTGCTTAATAATCTTCATTTCAACTAAGGCTTAGACAGGCTAGCAGGCTGTCTATATACAGGACACCGAGCCTTGTCATAGAAACAGTAGACTGGTACTACAGGTTGACGATGGATGTCTTTGGACGTGCGTTGATGGCCAAAGCTAGGCCTGTCCCCATACATGATCCTAAACAGGAAACAGATCCTGCTAATAAACACTATGTGGATAGGTCAGTAGTGCCACGCACAAAACAGGGAGATTATGACTTTAAGGGAAAGCGGTTAACCCATGTAAAACATCCTCAAGTGTCTACAGACGTTACTACGAAAAAGTATGTGGATAACAAAGTGTATGAGTTTTATGACAAAGTGCCCCAGCTTATGGTGAATGGCTATAGCGCTAATCACCATCGGATTATTCACGTGGAAGACCCACAAGACGAAGACGATGTTTGTACCAAGCGTTACGTGACCCATGAAATGAAAAGGCTTTATAAATTTATCCCATCTGTGTTTTTAGTGTATCTGACAAATGAAAAACCTGTGAATGACAGAAACCATTTACCGCTAGTCCATGATCAGCACTTGACCTATGTGCTTGCTTCGGGTTTAAGCCACTATCGATTACACTATGATGGAACCATTCACATCAAATATGCCATACCTGATGAGAACCATTTACAAATAAAGATAAATGGTCATAGGATGTTGGTCCATGACCATGAAATGGTCAATGCTGGTGACGAATTATCCTTTCACCTCATGTTGACATGGGATGAAAAGCAAGCGGGAAAAACCATAAACGATTTCCCACTTTATGTGGAATTGGAATATACAGCCATGAAATAACCATCTGACGTTAGTTGTGATTTAAACTTTCTTGTGAAAGGTTGTTGGTCATTATCATCATGGTGAAACAAAGGTATGCAGTGAGAAAGACTAAAAAAAGGACTTTGTCCTTGGCAAAGCCTGGGCTTACAACATTCGAGGACAAGCCCTTGCGAAAGAAAAAAAGAAAAAATAATGTATTGACCATAAGGAAAGCCCTTCGAGCAGCACAGAGACATGTTATTCCAAAATATCGGCGACAGGTTTCAAACCAAGGGCGAGTGATTCCCGTCCCCAAACGAGCGGGATTTTTACCTGCATTATTTGCCGGTTTGGCTGCTCTGGGTTCACACTTGGGCGGTGCCAGTGCAGTGGCGAAAACCATTAAAGCCGCGCAGCAGGGCAAGCAACAACTCAAAGAAAGTCAGCGACACAATGAAACGATGGAAGCGATTGCCATGGGGGCTAGAAATGCCAATTTAAAGCCAGCCTTTTATCAACAAGGATTTGGGATTTCACCATTTCGAAATATTAAAAAAAAAAAAAAATTAACCTCAGCCATAGCGAGACATGCCCTGACGCATCAACAAGTGGAAAGCTATGCTAAACAACTAAAGCTTTCTCATTTTCGAGGTGTGTTTATGCGAAACCAATTACCCCCACGACCCTGGAAACAGGAATGTGCTGTTGTCAATTTGGATGATCACCGAGGACCAGGAACGCATTATGTAGCTTATGTCAAAGAGGGATCCATGGTATGGTACTTTGACAGTTTTGGGAATTTGCCTCCGCCCATGGAACTAGTGACCTATTTTGGAAACAGGATCAAGATATATTATAATGTGAAACGTGAGCAAACGTTTAACAGCCAACAGTGTGGACGTTTGTGTTTAATTTTTTTATATAAGACGCAGCATAAGCAAAAACGCCACCAGTATGTCGGCAGAAAGTAAAACGTTTACAGTGCATGGACGTGGACCTGAAGTCAGCCTAGACTTTTACCCGCCTATCGAATTGAGTGAAAAACCCTATGGTTTAGGACTTGTTTCTCTTGAAACGTACAATCGAATATACAACATACGTGAAAATGTGAACAACAAGTTTTACTATGATGATTCTGTGCTCACCTTGAACTCTGGTGGATACACGATCGATGATATTTATGAACACATTTATGTGGTGTTGATCAATCAATATGGTTTAAAGTCATTTCTCGACGGAACGCACAAGTTTGAACTTGTAGGAAATACCAACACTCATCGCTGCAGTATTTTCTCTACCTTCAACATTGACTTTAAAACACACCCCGATTCCATTGGTCCATTACTAGGATTTAAACCACGTGTGTTGGAGCCCAACAAAAAACATGAATCGGACCATGAAGTGAAATTCATTGAAGACCATCATGTGTCGGTGACGTGTAATATTATTAGCCAAGTGTACACCAATCAAGAACCATCGCATTCGCTTTATGACTTTATTGTGACATCACCCAATGGGTATATTATTCGTGAAAACCCTCCAGTGGTGCTTTTTCATGCTGTGGCTGTCGATAGTATTAGTAATATAACATTAAGACTGATCAATAGAGATCAACAACTCATTGATCTAGATTCTACCACACCAGTGACTTACAAGTTGGTGCTAAAGCCACAATGAAGTTTTTGTATAAAGCAACTACACCGTCTAGGAATGGTGTTAGTTGTTTGCCACGTGAATACACGTTAACATCTCAAGGCAAGCAGATTTTACAGCATTTGGGTTACCACGTCAATCCTCATAATGAATTCTATCCTAGAGATAGCGAACCGCATCGAGGAGCAACCAGGAGTGGTAAGAATTGATCTCCATTCCTATCAAGCTCAAACACCTGGACTCAATAACAATGATGAAATTCAATTTGTTATCAACAACCAAGATATTTACACCCTACCGCATGAAAGTGTCATTCAGATTGAAGGTCGGCTCACCAAAGCCGATGGCTCTACACCCACCACATCCAAGTTGGCCAACCATGGTTTGGCCTTTCTGTTTTCTGAAGTGCGGTATGTCATTAACGATATCGTGGTGGATAGCACTCGAAATGTGGGCATTTCCAGTGTCATGAAACTATACCCCTCTTATAGTGAGGAAGAAGGTAAAACATTTTGCATGGCAGGTTGGTGTCCTGACTCGACCAATGACTGGATGGTACACACCGATGGGACCTTTACTGGATATTTACCTCTTAAACTGATTTTAGGCTTTGCCGAAGATCACCAACGCATTGTGGTCAACGCAAGGCAAGTGCTTTACCTAGTGAGAGACAGGAGTGATAATAATGCACTCAAGGGAGCCGACAATGCCCCCATCGATTCAAAAATTCAACTACAACGCTTGCTATGGAAAGTTCCCCATGTGACCCTTGAAGATAGCAAAAAACTGGACATACTCAAAATGGTAAAGAGAGATATGCCTCTACCCATGGAATTTAGAAGCTGGGCACTCCATGAGTATCCGCTATTGCCCACCACCAACACATACAGTTGGTCTGTAAAAACAGCTCGCTATACAGAGAGACCTCTCTACCTGATCGTGGGTTTTCAAACGAATCGCAAGTATCAACAAACCAAAGATGCCACGCAATTTGATCATCTGCAATTGAGAAATGCACGTCTTTTCCTCAACGGAGCTGTGTTTCCCTATGAAGGACTGGATTTGGATTTTTCAAAAAATAAGTTTGGCCCCCTGTACGACTTGTTTTCTAAATTTCGATGGTCGTATTATCAAAAAGAGAACGGCCCCATGCTACTACCCCAAGCGTTTAAGGCAAGAGCACCACTGATTGTTTTTGACTGTTCTTACCTGGAAGAGTCTGTCAAGCCATCCAATATCGACATTCGACTAGATTTTGAAACGCATGACAATGTACCAGCCAATACCACGGCCTACTGTTTGATTATTCATCACAAACAAGTCAACTATTATCCACTATCCAACCAAGTGACGAGTGTATAAATAACAGGTCATCCCACGTCAAGCCACTCAGTCATGTCTTGCTTTAAAACCTCAAGAGACGTCACATCCATGAATTTAAACTCTGAGGAACAACGTTTCAAGACTTTTGCCACGTGGCCAGTGCCTTTCATAAACCCTCAAGCCTTGGCGGCTGCTGGATTCTACTATTTAAAAACAAGAGATGAAGTGAAATGTGCCTTTTGTCCCATCATCATAGACCAATGGCAGGAGGGCGATGAACCCATGCAGGAACATCAGCGCTGGTCACCCACCTGCCCCTACCTGTGCAGAATGAAAGTGGGAAATATACCCTGTCATTCAAGCTATCCCTCACTTGTGTCTCTGGGTGATGAAAATAAAACAAGTTACGATACATGTGGGCCGTATGGTATCCATGGTGCTTCGGTGAGCAGCTCACCATCAAAAACGCCTAGTTTAGAGACATTGGAACATCATCGGTGTTATGGACGTTACAAACACAAGAGACTATATTGTTGTATCAGTTGCTATCGTCCTTATCCCAAAATGAGAAAAGCCTGTAAGACGTGTTATGATAATAAAATGATGTAATTCTTAAATTCTAATTTTTGCATGTCCCCCTGTCCTACCCTAACCTCAATTTGAAACTAGCATGGGAGGTAAGTCCATGACATGATCACACCTGATCGTCAGTCAGTCGTCAGTTGAACTCGGTCCAGGCAAGCGTCAACATGTTGCGCACACTCATTGTGGATTGCCAAGGGTTTAAAATTGGTGACAACAAATTTATATTTAAACAAGTGGCCATGATCGATTGTACCACGTTTTGGATATCGCAAGCTACGCATTTGCTATTTAAACCACCCCATGCTTTTGATTTGTTGTGTGAAAAGACCGTAAACAAACCCAGTGGATTGAAAATCATAGGCAACTAGACTGGAATCAGGGAACCATTTCCTATAAATATTTGGACGTGGTCATGAAAGCACACTTGTCCTCGGCCAATGTGGTATTTTTGAAAGGTAATGAAAAACGTCAATGGTTGCAACCATTTTTGGCGTCTTACTGCCAATGTATCGACCTCATGGAGTTGGGCTGCCCCTCCCTGCAAACGCTCATGGATACTTGTTCCTGTGGCAACATTACCCATACAGCCCTATCGCATGCGTGGCATCTCTTTCATTGGTTAACCACTCATGCCTGCTGGGAGTTGTTGAACAAAATTATAACTCAAGATTTACCTGTGAATGACGTCAGTGAGATTTCTACAAGCGACGTGTAAACATCTACAGCTCGTGATACCATGGAGAAAGGCAATGCTACGGACAAAGCCATCGGCAAGTTCTTTGTGTGCAAAAAGAAACTAGACAGTTTTACCAAAGAGGAACTCTTGGCGCTGCCCAAGTCGTTCATTTATTATGTGGCCGCCAACGCAGTGAAAGAAATCTGGCAACATGTACCAAAATCATGGACTCAAGACCCTGTGTTGAGTGAATTGCAACCCTGTACGGATTACGATCACCATAAGCAAGTGGCCATGGCAAAAATACCGTCTATGCGTCAGTGTGCGACTTGCCAGCTAGTGAAACTGTATCACGGTCATAAAAGTCCATGTAAAGACTTTGTTGAATCATTCCACGGGTGTCATGGCGAGAAAAAGCAACAACAACAACAACAAACACAAACATCGTCCACAGAGGAGGAGGAAGACCAAACCTTTCTACCATCAATGGAAAAGGATATGCCAGACCTGTACTGGCAATGGCGTCATTGACAAAGTGATTCAATACCTACCTTTCGAAATCCATCTTCCAGGTTATCGTTTTTGTGGCCCTGGAACTCGTCTCGAAAAACGTTTACAACGTGGTGATGTACCCATTAATCTTTTGGATCAAGCATGCAAGGAACATGACCTTTCTTATCGCCATAGTCATCCTGGTTTAAGACATGTGGCAGATAAATTGTTATTGAAGAAAGCTAAACAACGTTTCACATCCAATGATGCCTCAGTGGGTGAAAGAATGGCAGCCCTAATTGTCATGAGTGCTATGAAAGGAAAGTTGATGATGCATGGACATAAACATTGAGGAGTGAGGAATTGGGATGTGTTTGTATTCTATTTTTCTTTTGTCAATTCACTATGACTATGAAATAAAAACAAAGGTTTACCAGAGCACAATGATTTGTTATTTTTAATTTTAAGAAATCGTGATGTTGATGGCTGATTTTTTCATTTTACACATTTCACACATGATGAATTCCACACACTGTCATTTATCATTTTGCAATTTACATTTTTTGAAAACGTTCGTTTCAAGTTTAACGTTTTTGATGATATGGATTTTTCCATTTTGCTGATGACACATTTTAAACAATGTCCGTTTGAAGTTTTTGAATTTTCAAATTTCACACATGACCATTTCCAGTTTTTAAAAATGTCCGTTTTAAGTTTTGCGTTTTTGGTGATATGGAAACATGGATTTTCCATTTTGCTGTTTTCACATTTTTCCATTTAGTGTATGTCGAAAGTTGAGATTTGATAATGATGTTGATGCGAGTGCTTGACCTTGATAATACTGCAATGTGCTGATGCGTGTTTGGAGAAACGTCGAGGTCTACGACTACTGCAGGTAAGACTGTTTTTACAAAAATAATGTCTATTGTCTGCCACATTTCAATGAAAAAACGAAACTATTTAAAACAAAATGAGTATATAAGTGACCATTTACCCCCTCCCCACCCACCCACCCTACCTCATCGTGTTTGCTATGGTCAATCATACACACCAGTTTTCTCTCTCCACTCATACATTCACACCTGTCTTTGGGAACAAACACAACCACTTTATTTATTCCCAAAAGCACATTCTCGACATGCACACTCATCCCAAAAGAACTTTTTAGTTTATCATTTACATTACGAAAAATAATTAAATACTAGTTATTAAAGTTACTAAAAATCTTACTTATTTCATATTTACAAAAAAACTCAACTTTGTACAGCGTTAAAAGAATCACACTATTTATCAATCAAAAAAATTTAAAAAAATAAGTTTGCATAGAACGTTTTAAGAGCAAAAGGTCCAAGTGGGTTGTCACTATTTACAAAATCTACTATTTACAATGACAGAAACCAATATTTACAAAATACTAAATCTACAAGTTACAAAAAGCCATGTCCCATAAACGATTAAACAATGAAATCACACCTCCTCCTCGTTGCGATCATAACCCCAGGGCAGGCTAGTGAGCAGGTCATCAGCCCACACACGCTTGTTATCCATGGAGGCGAGGGTGCGTTTTCTCTGTTCCACAAGATACAAATGATGGTTGCTGGATTGTATCCTGCACTGTGTATGAGACATAGCTTTGCCAGTGTGTAAAACCGCTAGGTAATCGTCTACACGTAGCGATTTTACCACTGCTCTACCTACACCTTTTGCTCTTTTGGCTTCCTTACAATCGAGTGTGCGGTAAGCATACATTTTCGAAGCCAAACCTACGAATTCCGTCATAATGGAATCACCGCATTCATCTTTTAAAACGCCCATTTTCTTCTTGTTCTTTATGGGCAGCTGAAACACGTTGTCAGCGCTATAGCAAGAGGTGTCGAACCAGTCACTATGTTGCCTCATGACGTCATAGGGGTTGCAGTGGCGAATGTGGTAAATGAATGAGTCCGTGTCCATATACAAAAGAGAGACGTCCTCAAAATGGCGTTTCGCAAACTCATAGTGGAATCGATACATGACCGATTTAGAAAAGTCTAAAATGACTTGACCCAAGTAAATGGGTTTATCCATGGTCACGCTGGTCTTACTCATTTCAATAGTAGCCAAATCCTCATCGATAATTTTGATCGATTTGAAATTTGGCTTGGCAATGTACCGCCGGGCACCCCACTGCCCCTCCCAGACATTCACCAATTTAATGTCACGGTATTTGCGGACATTCTCCATAGACTTGCCATAGATGCAGTTGTTCATTAATTTAAAAAAAAAAATTTCAAACTGCTGTGTTGCCATTTGTCGGTGCTCCGTGTTGAGTCGCATGTATGGCTCAAGCCATGCTTTTTGAGCAAAAGAAATACCCCTGTGGATTTTCTTTAACACCAAGCCTTGGGCGAGGCATTGCACCAACATTTGGATATGTAGCACATACCGATTTTTGTTGTAAAGTGTGCCCATGAGTTTTTCAATTTTCACTTTACTGTCAGGGGGAACCATTTGCTCAAGACAGAATGGGAAATCGGCATGTTCATCATACAAGGATGAGGGATATTCAATATCAACTTCTAGCACATATCCACGGCCTGTTTCTTGGCTAGCCTTGATCACATCAAATTCTGACACTTGTTTGTCTGTCAGCCAAGCAAACTTCCCATAGGGCAAAGGCTGACTAATGGCGTAACCGTACAAATTATTCACGTCATAGTACATTAAGTACGATTCTGGTTTGTCTAGTGAATAATCAGGCATGTAGACATTGTTCGCTTCAGCATGGCGTTGGTTAAGTGACACAAAGCCGCCACGAATGCCCTTTTCAAAAAATAGAACCATGTCTACGTCAGTGAGTAAATCCAATTCCACTTGAGTGTATTTCAAAGTGGCATCAAACGAGAGCCCAGGACTCGTGTAATAGTGAGCCGGGTCAAGACCGTAAATGTGTTGACACAAGTTACGGAATTTTTCAAACACATCAGTGAGCAGCAATACATCCAGTTTTAGGTAATGCAAGGCATATTCACTTAGCGTGTTCATGCCAAACACTCGCCAAACTTGACATGCATGTGCATAGTCTTCATCGGAAACGGTACTGCGTGTTAGTTTCGAGTAAAATTTCTCTTGTGGTGGGAGTTTTCTTTGCTTTAACACGTCCCAGCTGTTGCAGAAATCATACGGGAATATACCTTTCCGAATGCACAATTGAAATTGCTTAGGATCATTAAAATGCGTTCTAGTAATTTTTAATTCCTCCTCATTCAAGCCATCCACAAGGCTGTCTAGCGAGGTTGCCATAAACTTAAAGGAATCCAAAAATCGAATGCTAAAGTTGCTCAACCTCCATGTCAGGGCTGTAAAACGCTCATGGTTTTGGGGGATAATGGTAAACGAGCCCTTGTTGACATGACCCAATTCACGAATCAAAAACTGAATGTCATAATTCGCCAGATTGTGGAAAAAGACACTGATGAAACGAGGAGCTGGAAAGTTCAAGTTGCATTTGCTGTGCGCAGCTCCACGAAACTCCCCTGTAAAATGCGAGTGGTCTCTGACTTTTTCCTCTCCACTTAAAATAGGCTTTTCGCAAATATGGCATGTCGTGGCATGCTCATACTGCTGCTGTTGTTCTGTAGATAGGCTCATGGGTACTGGGTGGTCCAGTATTTCCTGTACATCATGAGCCAACTTGACAAGTTCATCCAAGAACCATTTGGCACAATCTGGCCCCTCGCGGTATTTGTAAACGGATTGTGTGGGGTCATAGGCACACACCACATTAAATCCTATGGCAAAGGGTTCATGTTTTTGAATGGGTGTGGTTGAGCTCATGGTGGGATCTGGTTCACATCCCGCCATGGGTGTGGTGAGAGCTTCGAAATCTGCATATACCACATAGGGAACAGTGTCACGCTTATGAATGTCCTTAAACTTTAACACAGCCTTGCCCCCTTGTGGCAATATCAGTCTCACCGCTTCCTGAGAAACGGAATCTACCCTATGACGTTCCAAAAGCGTAAGAGTGGTAAAATATTGCAGGCATCGATCACAAATATGTTTTGCACACTTTTTCATAGACATTTGACTGCTTAGCAATCTACTCAGGCTTTTAATGAGGCAATAGTGATTCACCTCTCCATAAGACAGATATAAAAGATGAATGTGATGTCGTTTCGGTTCTTTTGTAGCATAAAGAGGACCCACAATCTCATCACCATCAAGGCCATACACCATGAACGAAAAGTCTTGGTTATCTTGTTCAAACCTATGGATCTCGGTTAAGTCCATAGGGAACGATACTCGAGTTAAATTTAAAGTTTGTTTCAATTCGACAAACTTGGCCTTGTACTTTCCTGGTCGACAACCATGATGTTGTGCTGGCTGCAAATACGCAGCCACAGCCCACAGAAAACATTCATCATCAAAATTTTCAATATTCACCACAGCCTTTTTCGAAGCTATTGCTGGTGGTGTTTTAATATAGCTAGACCCAGCATTCAACGGGTTGAATTGACAAATGTTGATTTGTAAATGATGAATTTTGTCTAAGGCAAGGCCACTCGGTCCTTGTTGCAGTTTATCAAATTTTGATAGCAAGGCATTCACCACATGGCTTTGATACCACTCGTTCAGATTATCGGCTATCAAAAGCTCTTGCATTTTACTACAAATATAAAATGTCTCTTTATGCTCTACGTCCTTCTTTTTATATATGAAATCGCACACCAGTTCTGTATTCACTTTTAAAGCCGTATGCAACCTTTGCGCTGTGCAAATTTCAATTTTAAAATTTTCAAAACAAGATTCTAAAAATTCTTTGGGAATCAAACTTTTTCTAACATTGACCACACGACCAGAGCACACACGCGATTTGAAACAAGACTCAAGGGGCTCCCAAGTTAACGTATCCGCAGCAGTAAAAGACATTATTTTAGAAAGAACACTCTCACCTGAGTTTTCAGCTGTAGACTGCTTGACAATGGTCCCAAACACACACGTTCCCGATTATTAACAGAGGTCAAGCGTTTTCCAACACTCAAAAAAGAAATAAAATAAACCACCATAAGTATATCCATTCCATATAGTTTATGCATTTCATAAACAAAACAAAATCAAACAGGTTATATATATATAAAAAACAAATCTCACCTTCAATTGTAATGCTTTGCTATATTCCCGTCTCGTGGGCTAATGTGGAAATGGTTTCCTTTCTAGTTGTCCGTTTTTCTCTCTTTCTTTAATATCGTTCTCACAGACACACGACAGGTAGGCTATACCGATTATCTGCAAACAAATAAATAAATAAAATCATTAATTACCTAATCCATAAATAATTGCATGTATTTATATAAAATCTATAAATATATAAATGAATAAATATATACCTACCCCACAACAAGGTTAAGTATTTTCCACCAACACCAAAACTGATAAACAAGACCAGGGGTTTCATGCAATGCAATGTGTTCAAAGGTAGTCATCTAAGTGAGCGTGGAAATGATAACGCCATGTCTTTATATATGCTACGTTGCATGTATAATCTTTTTTTCCCACGCTTTGAACATTCTGTTATCAGGCACGTGGACAGATAACGTCCCAAGCGAACACCTGCGGTAGATCAAATTTCACATGATCTTGCATTTTGTCACGTACGAAGCAAAACAGGATGTCACTGGTTTAGCCTACATGTGGTTTCACAAATGTGTGTGCATGCCTTTCACACTCCCCTGCCACCACGATGGTCAGATTATTTCACCTTCAAGCGTCACCTGTTGTCAAGTCAGATCAATGCCTTCCCATAAGCTCAATTGACATTCACCTCCTGCTCCTCGGCAAGTTTGTTTTCTGTACTCGCTTCGACCAACATAGAACCAAGTTCTCATTACCGTTTACACGTTAAAGGTAAAATATCAGAAAAACGCACCCTCGCTCTGTCATACACCGACCCGCCGAAATAGCGATTGTACTATTGAACACGGCCACCGTGGTCAGTGACAGGTTCGTTGAAACACACACACACCCAGCCGTATTGTCTCTCTCAACCACCACGCTTCATGGACATTATAAACAGGTAAAGAAAAGGAAACAGTTTTTTCAACATGTATGGCGTTAGGCCCTTTGTGAATTTTTTTGGAAAAAATATCTACCACGCTCGAATGAGGACGTTACCCCGAGTCCTTGGACCTGTCGTACACGCCCTTAGCGTTATTGGTTCGTGAGATATCAGCAAAAATCACGAAAAACACGTATTTACCCCAAAATCGAGTTTCCAAAATTTTAAAAAATTACAACGAGTGGTCTATAGCAAAAGGACGTCTGCCCGAATCCTTGGACCCATCGTACATGCCTCTAGCGTTATTGCTTCGTGAAATATCGGCAAAATCACAAAAACACGTGTTTACCCCAAAATCGAGTTTCCCAAATTTTTTAAAATTACAATGAGTGGTCCATAGCAAAGAGGACATCACCCCGAGTACTTGGACCTGTCGAACACACCTCTAGCATGATTGGTTCACGAGATATCGGCAAAATCACAAAAACACGTGTTTACCCCAAAATCGAGTTTCCAATTTTATTAAAAATTATAACGAGTGGTCCATAGCAGAGAGGACGTCACCCCGAGTCCTTGGACCTGTCGAACATGCCTCTAGCATGATTGGTTCGCGAGATATTAAAAGCACATGACCTTTTAGTTTTGGTCTTCTCATTAAATTAAGAGCCTATAGGAAAGTAGGGGGCATCACTACGAGTGCTAGGACACCCTGTATGTTCAAATCCGACCATTGGTTAGCGAGATATCAGCTTCGGGGCAAATACGAGGGTGGCTCAATAAGAAGTGGTCCAGCTCTCTCATCATCCCACTACTTACAAAACACAAATTTTTGCTCTAGCGACTTGAAATTTATTTTGGGGGTAGAGGGCATAGGGACCTTTCATTTATGTCAAATAAACGTTTTTGTAGAGTTCCTAGTTTCCAAAATATAGAATTTTCAAAATTCGAGTGTTTTCAAAAAAACATAAAAAGTAAAAACGTTTTATTACAAAAAATAAAGGTCATAATGACCATTCGTTTGAGCCATGGCACAACGTTCTATCATGTTTAGTTTTCAAACTATCACCTAGTTTCGAAAACAAAAATTTTCAAATTTTTTTCTATAATATAACGAGTGCTCCATAGCAACGCCCCCGTCATCCCGAGTCCAACGACACCTCATTCGTGAATCTCCGACCAAGGGTTCGGGAGTTATCGGCTCGCATTGGGAGTAGTGGTGGGGGGGGTTAGAACCCCCCTCATCCCCCTACTGTTGATACAACAGTCCTTTGAGGATTTGGTCGCAGGGAATTAAGTTTGAAGAATTCTGCCAGTCTCTTCAGATCTGATGTTAATGTTGCTTCAACTTCAGGGACGCTTACACCCTGGGCTAACAAGGCAATATCATCTGAAAAAGAATTCGATGGCCATTTTGTATGGCATGTTCAGGCACAGCAGATTTCTCTGGGTGGCAAGGACGTAAATACCAACGATGTTCCTTGACCCTTGTTATCATTCTCCTGCATGTCTGACCAATATATACGTAACCACAGGAACATGAAATCTTATATACTCCAGCACAGTTAAGACCAACCGAATCCTTGACTGATCGCTGATAATCATAATAATGATAATATTTTTTGTGTGACCTGCTGAGAGGCCGAGTGCAGGTCATCCTAGTCGACGCCCGTGGGCGATCTGCGCGTCGTGATGAGAAATGGAATGGATGAAACTGGGCAACGATGTGGAAGGAAGCGGCCGTGGCCTGGCAGAAGGTACCGTCCAGCATTTGCTTGGTGTTGAAAATGGGAAACCACGGAAAACCATTTCAAGGACGGCTCGAACCCACGCGTCTACCGAGTCAGCAGAGAGCTTGGGCCCATGGCTTAACGCTGCACTTTAGCGAGCGTAACCACCAATGTCGGTATATAATGATAATAATAATAATAATAATCAACATCACCTACACCTTTAAAGACTTTTCTCAGTGTTGCCTTAGTAATCGAAATTAATGTTTTTCAGTCGGTCAACATGATTGCACCCAATTGTGATGGGTGGGTCCCTAATCCTGAAAACAATTTTGGCTACTTGAGATTAATAAATACATTTACAGTTTCGATCGTCAAGCGTGCATCATCAGATCCTTTACACTTAGGCTATTAAATAAATCTATGTTTATAAGTTGGACAGCTAAGAAGACAAATGTATGGGTGATTCAAAAAATCAAACCAGATCTGTCTCTTGAAGCATTTATAACACTATTACAGCTGTCATATTTTGGACACATTATGAGGCGTTCTGATTCGTTGGAAAAGACAATCATGCTTGGAAAGGTGGAAGGGTCTCGGAGACGAGGGCGGCCAGCATTGAGATGGATCGACTCCATCAAATCCAACATGAATATGTCACTGAAGGATCTGAAGTATATGGCTGAAGACCGAATCATATGGACACAGTCCATCCATGCAGTCGCTAGGAGTCGACGCCGACTTGATGGCACCTGATCATCATGTTTATAAGTATAAGCAAACAAAATTGAAGGCCAATCACCACTATCAGTATCTCAGCAACAACAACAACAAGTCATATCTTGACTTCTTGTGCTAGTTTAATCACTACTGCAACTAAATAAATGTATATATTGTAAGCAACATAACCCATCGTGGATTTCGCATT
Source organism: Meconema thalassinum (assembly GCA_946902985.2). Classification (NCBI taxonomy): domain Eukaryota; kingdom Metazoa; phylum Arthropoda; class Insecta; order Orthoptera; family Tettigoniidae; genus Meconema; species Meconema thalassinum. The sequence goes on from OX336396.1 coordinate 218,022,314, forward strand.
TAAATTCCATTCTCTCTATATAAAAATGAATGTTACGTGATAGTTTGTGTGTATGTCTCCCATGTGTTTATATACCATTCATCCAATTGCGATGAAACTTTGGTGAGTTGTTGTGCACGCTCCCACGAATGTGTCTGAATTAGTAAATCCATTTTACATTAGTTTAGAGGCAGTCAACGGTAAAAGGAAAAAAAAATATTGTGTATCCGAAATCACTTCAACAAACAAAGTTATAACGCCAACACTTTCTTTGATTGGCATTGCAACCCATGCCGGGTACAGCTTGTTTAGTATAATTTTCGAGTGATGGCATATTGGCTTTCACGGCAAAGTAATTAAAATCCAGTAATTCTTCTAAGTTCTAACCGTGTCAATTGCGGGGTTTCGTCTAGGTACACCAAGTTAGGCTCATTAGTGGGTTCTTGGTGACCGTGCCTGTACTGCCGCTGGGGTAGTGGACCATGCACAACGCCCCCTTATATGAAGCGCATCGCATTTCTTTACTGCGAGCTCTTCCAGCCTTTCTCCTCCCTATAGAGATTTTCCAAAAAAGATGATATCCTTCTGTAAGGAACCAAGGGAATTCATTTTTAGAAAAGTCAAATGCAGGGCTTCCATGATTTACGAAAAGTAAGCTACATAATTTAGTGCCATTACATAATGATTGTTATTATAGTGCATCATGCGAATCATCTTTTCAACCGCCTGAATAAGACACGAGAAATAAACAAGTAGTTCCGTGAAGAAACAAAGCCTATTTTCATATATCCTACTTTTGTTAATTGCCTCTATCAACATACAAAATTTCAGTTTGATTGTAATAGATTGTAATAGATTCGTAGATATTGAGAACCGTCTATTATTTCTAATATATGTATTATTACATGAAGATTATTGTGTAGGTGTAGTATTCAAACTTCAATCGCATGATTAGTACACAAGAAGTAAAAACGAGATTTTTTTAATTTCGCACAGCTGCCATCTTCTGGTTATGAAAACAATGGAAATAAATTATATTCCAGTGGATTAACATTTGTATAGCCTAAGCATTTACCGTGCCGAGTTTTACTGCACTCGGATGGTTAAATCGCGAGAAGCGTCCATTTAAATATTTATAATTCGCGTCGCCGCCATGTTGGATTAGTGTTCACCAGGTTATTGAAAGTCTTATAGGTGAACTTATGTTCATAGCCTCTATGAACATAAAGAATTTCAGTTTGATTGCTGTAAAAGATTCGTAGATATTGAGAACCGTCTAAATATATAGGTTGGCCTCCATGTTGGATTGCTATATACGGTATATAGAGTATAGGCCATAGAGTTATGTACCATCAAAGGAAAATTATTGCATAGGTTCATTATTCAAACTTTCATTTCCATCGCATGATTTCGACACAAGAAATGAAAGCTTAATTTTAAAATTTCGCACAGCCGCCATCTTGAGGTTATGTAAACAATTGAACTAGATTAGATGCCAGTGCTTTACAATATACATAAACATATAAAGTACCATATTTCACTCCACTCAGATGGTTTAATCGCGAGAAAAGTCTATTAAAATGTTTCACCATGGCCACCATGTTTGTTTTGTACTCTACAGATTTTTGAAACTTACAAATATAAACTTGTAGTAGTGCCTTGTATCACCGAACAAAATGTCAGGGTGGTATCAGATATAGTTTCGGAGATATAGAATGCCGGTAAAATATTTCGCACAGCCGCCATATTGAGCTTATGTAAACAATTGAACTAAATTAGATGTCAGTACATTAAAATGTGTATAAACTTTTGCTGTACCAAGTTTCATTGTGTTTGGATGGTTGAATCGCGAGATAAGTCTATTTAAAAGTCTCAAATTCGCCTGGCCGCCATGTTCGTTTTGTAGTTACCAGGTTTTTGAGAGTCTCATAGGTGAACTTGTAGTAGTGCCTTTTATCACCGTACAAAATGTCAAGATAATATCAGTAATAGTTTCGGAGATATTGAATGCTGGTGAAATATGTCGCACAGCCACCATGTTGGATTGGTGAGACGTAATAAAATTTGAAGGTCGGGGTCGGCCAAAATGGTGGTAAGAACTTACCGAGTTTCATTGAAATCGTCCCATCCGTTTAAAAGTTATTAGGGACACACACACACACACACACACACACACACACACCGACAAAAGGTGATCTCATAAGCCTATATATATATATATATATATATATATATATATATATATATATATGAAAATAGGCTAAAAATAAGGTTTTAATACTTCGAGCAGATGCATCTTGAATTTTTGAAAACAATATTGAAAAGCATTAGATATCTCTATACTACGGGGCTACATGACCGCGTTGTCGCAGCCCCTAAACTGAGGAACCAACAATCTGTACACTAAGTTCTGAATATAAATTCGCTGTGCCAAGTTTCATTGAACTCGGGTGATCAGATCGACAGAAAGGTTACTTTAAACATTTGAAATTCACTTGACCGCCATGATGTTCTTGTGATTCTCGGGATTTGGAAAGTTACATATTTGTCCTTACTCAACAGTCTTCTAACACCATGCAAAATGTCATTTTGATTGCTTAAATACGAGTTTCGGAGATATTGAGAACCGTTGAAATGTTGGACCCAATGCTGGATTGCTTTATGTATAGACCTACAGTATGCTATAGAATCGTATGCCAGCTGATGAATATTATAATCGTGGCTCATTGTTCCAACCAACATTTCTATAGACACGAGAAATATAAACGTGTTTTAAAATTTTTAGCACACCCGCCAATTTAAACTCTCATAGAAATTATATTATATTATATTATATTATATTATATTATATTATATTATATTATATTATATTATATTATATTATATTATATTATATTATATTATATTATATTATATTATATTATATTATATTATATTATATTATATTATATTATATTATTACAATCTTAGTTGTATAACGTTGGACTTTGTCCAACCCACATTTACTTTAATATCATGGATTTAGCTTCTATTGGTCATGATTACCCTGAAGACAATGCTAGGCGTAAATCGGATTCCAGGGTGCCTAGCAGTTTAGGGTTACATTATGGTGAATCGGAGCACCACAAGAACAGTTCAAGATTCAAGAAAATGAGAAAATATTTTTTTGGAACATACAATGTGAATTCCTTAATTCAGGTTGGAAAATTAAAACAACTAACAACAGAACTTCATAGACATCACATTACAATATTAGCCCTTCAAGAGACCAGGTTCTTGGATGAGGACACCTTTGAATCTGACAACTTCCGAATTTTCAAAGGAAAAGTTGGGAAGAGAGTGATGAAGAACATGCCACATCTTGGAACAGCTTTTATGGTCAACAAGAAATTTTTGGACGCAGTTATCGCTTTTAGAAGTGTGAATGCCAGACTATCTTTTCTAACTATAAAATCTCTCAATAAGAGATACACGCTAATCAACGCCCATGCTCCTATAAATAAGGATAATAAAACGAATCCAGAGAAAGTTGATGAATTTTGGGACGAGTTAGAAGCCGAAATTCTCAAAATTCCTTCTAATCATGTAAAAATTTTACTTGGAGATTTCAATGCTCAGCTTGGATCTGAGAGAAAATTTTCTGATATAATAGGTAAATATCCCGCTCACAATAGAACCAACAGGAATGGTGAGAGATTGGTTAAACTCTGTGAACATCTAAACTTAAAGATTATGTCCACACATTTTAAAGCAAAACCAAGTAAAAAGAAAACATGGGTCTCCCCAAATGCGTTGCTGGGTGAGTTTCAACTAGATCATGTAGCTATCTCTCGAAATTGTTTCAAAGAAATTCAAAATGTCAAGGTCAGAAAATCCATTAATGTAACTTCAGATCATTACCTTTCTCAAATCAAGATGAATTTCATACCTTTTACACGCAAACAAAATACAACTAGAATTAAAATTCCGAAAATTAATAGAGAGGTTCTTACAAATGAAAAAAGGATAGAATTTCAAGGAAAACTTAAAATACCAACCAATTGGAATGATGTTACTAATAACCTTCTTGAACCAGCTCAGGAAATTGCACCGTTGAACTTTTATAGGAAACATGCTTGGTGGAATGAACAATGTGAAAGAGTGATCAAAGAAAGACATTGTGCTTGGCACAAGTGGAACGGGAACAAGACTCCAGAAAATTTAGAGGAAGTACAAAGATTAAGGAAAATGGCCCACCAGACTTTAAGAACGATTCGAAGAAAATATATGAAGGACCAAATAATGGAAATGGACGACAATTTTAAGAAAAATGACACCCGATTGTTTTATAGAGCATTTAAGAATGAAATCACTGGATATTCAGCGCCGAGTTTAAATTTCAAAAGGGAAGATGGTACGCTAGCATTAAACAACAAGGAAAATTGTGATATCTTGGCTGCGTATTTTGAGAAGTTGTTAAATTGTCCAAAACCGACAGACAAGTTGAGTTTCAAATTTACAACACAAAATTTTGACTCTACGCCCCCAGATGTAAATGAAGTTAAATGTATTATCAACTCACTTAAAAACAATAAAGCCTCAGGCAAAGATGGAATAATTGCAGAAATGTGGAAGCTTGTAGATGATGAATTTTTAATAGCGACGACAAATCTATTCCAGAAAATTTGGATTGAGGAAGCAATTCCAGAAGACTGGTTAATCGCCTTAATTCATCCACTACATAAAAAAGGCTCAAAAATTGATGTCAATAGTTATAGGGGGATCTCATTGTTGTCTGTCACATATAAAATATTTGCCAAACTACTTTTAAACAGACTTGAACCACAGATCGAACCACAGCTTGGCGAGTTCCAAGGAGGTTTCAGAAGGAATAGATCGTGTGCAGAACAAATTCTTAGTTTAAAATTGATATTAAAATATTACAACAACAGGCCAAAGAATATCTTTATCTCATTCGTTGATTTTCAGAAAGCGTATGATTCAGTGGATAGGGATACTGTTTTTGACACATTGAAGGAATACCAAGTTGATCAAAAAACCATAAATTTAATAAAACTTACATTAACTAATACGATTTCCAGAGTCAAATTTTTAAATGAAGTTAGCGAGCCCTTCGAGGTAAAAACTGGGCTAAGACAAGGGGACAGTCTATCACCACTGCTTTTCAATTTGGTCTTGGATAAAGTCATGAGGACGTTTTGGGAGAAGAACGATTCAAGTGCTAAAATTGGTACAAAGAATAAGAACCTCAGAGTCAAAGGTTTAGCATTTGCTGACGACGTAGCGTTGTTTGCTGAATCAGAACAAGAAGCTATTAACCAAATTGATCAGTTAAAAGAAACGGCGGAAAAAGCGGGCTTACAGATTTCGTTGGTAAAAACAGAGATGATGACAAGTGATCAGAAATACACTAAGAAAATGATAAAAACAAATTATGGGAGCACCAGGGTCACTGACCGATTTAAATATCTTGGAGAAATAATTAGTAGCAATGGGACGGAAAAATTGGCAATCGAGAACAAAAAAGGGAAATTGGAAAGATTAAATTTTTGTACAAAAAATATATACAATAAAAAGAACCTGTCTATCAATGCAAAATTACGACATTTTAATACTGTTGTTAGACCAGTCATCTTGTACGGCATGGAAACTACAAATATAACCGGAATGGAGAATTTGCTCAAGATAGAAAGAAGAATTTTAAGAAGGATTTATGGTCCTAGGAAAACACAGGAAGGTTATAGACTAAGATCGAATGCAGAAATTTATAGTAAAATCGACAACCTTGAAGTGATGATCAGAAAACGGCGACTTCAGTTCTACGGACATATGGTCCGCATGGATTGCTCAAGGTTAAACAAACAAATTTTTGATAAAATCTGGAACTATAAAGGACAAGGAGGCTATGTAAAACAAATGAAAGAAGAACTTCAAAAATTCAAAATTACTGAAGAAGATTGTCTAAATCGAATAGAGTACAGAAAAAAAAATTTTGGTCTCAAAATTCTTGTCGGGGAGAAGAAAAATCTCAACAGAGGAGAATGGACTGCTGAAAGAAGAGCTGCACAGTCGACCAGGATGAAAGACTTCTGGAAGAGAAAGAAGGAAACTAGACCTATAAAGAAGTGATATTTGCGTGGTCCTTGTTGGCCTGTCCGCGGTGTATATATATATTATATTATATTATATTATATTACGGTATTATTTTAACGCCAATCTATTGAGCCTCGTATGAAGATTTACCGTGCTAAGTTTCAATGCGCTTGGATATTTAAGTCGCGAGAAAAATCCATATACATATTTGAATTTCGCATCGCCGCCATGTTTTTCTTATGGTCATCAGGTTATTGAAAGTTAAACTTATGTTAATATTCTCTATCAACGCACGGTTGGAGTCCGACAAAATAGTAGTATGTTCTTCGTGAGCACGTTAAAATCCTTCAGTATGCCTTCCTTCGGAGGGGAAGTAAAGCCGGTGGTCCCATGTCATAGATTTATGGCAAGTAAAAGAACCTTCCACTAATTAAACTTGTGTGAAGCAAAATTTGCAGGTTAGATTTCGTTGAAACGCTCTATCAAAGTTCCAACGTTTACAGCTAGGTGTCAGTGACATTTGGTAGCGAAAGTTAGAACTATTTGAAATTGAACGGAACTTGTAGCTCACCCCATGGGTGTCCGCATCGAAGCAGCTACAGCTTCTGGTGAGCCGAACATTTCCGGTGCTAAAAGCCATACGCTAAATAAATAAATAAATAAATAAATAAATAACCGAGTTTCATTGAAATCGCTCCAGCCGTTTAGATTTTATTACAGGGGTGGGGGTGACGACGACGACACACACGCAGATCACATACACGGACAAAAGGTGATCTCATAAGCCTCTTTTTTTCATATGATGAAAAGAGGCTAATAATTACCACCTCTATATACATTGTTATTGCTATTTATTCGGCAATTACCGGTAATACATTTGATTGATTTATTTATTAGATTTAGGTGGATTTCATTAGAAAGCTAACTATTGCAATGGGTACCATGTTTCGACTTCCGGAAAATTCTCGACATATCTTCGCGTTTCACATCCCCCAGACCCCAAAGCCACCGTCAGTTCAAAAGTTTATATATAATTTATGTATATGTATATATATCAGTTTTTTGTGGACACGATAACTGCCGTAATTTTGCACCAATCACTTCGAATGTTTTACATAATATGTATCCCTATAAAATATCGGTCGAGTTCGTTAATGGGCAAAATCGGTCGAAGGGGGTGAAAATGGGGGGCTTTTTTTTTCTTCGAAAAAGTGAATTATCGCTATAACTCTCTTAATACGTGAACTTTCGAATCCATTCAAAGTTCATAATATGTGTCGGATAAGTGCAACAAATTTATGTTTGAAAAGTTTTTTGATAACACCAACCATTGACCAAAGGGGTGGAAAAAAGTCCTCTCGGCACGCCGGAAGGCGGAAGTAGATTTCACCGAATAAACTTGGGGATAGGCGAAAATAGGCAGAATATGCAGGTTTTCGTAGAAGGATCAGACCTCATTTATTGCGAGAAAGTATTTTATAATTGGAGCTTAATTAACTTTGTTTTTCGTCATTTTATGCATATTTTAAACATTTTATTGTCTTATGGGGACGGTAACCTTCTTGTCATTTGGGGTCCATTTTTAGCCTATTTTCAATTTTGAAAAAATAGGCTTATGAGATCACCTTTTGTCCGTGTGTGTGTGTGTGTGTGTGTGTGTGTGTGTGAGGTGTGTGTGTGTGTGTCCCAAATAAAATCTAAACGGCTGGAGCGATTTCAATGAAACTCGGTAAGTTCATAGCTCTATTCCCGGCGACCTCGACCGTGCCCTTCAAATTTTGTTACGTCTCACCAATCCAACATGGCAGCTGTGCGAAATATTTCACTAGCATTCAATATCTCCGAAACTATTACCGATATCGCCCTGAAATATTGTACGGTGATAAAGGGCACTACCAGAAGTTCACCAATGAGACTTTCAAAAACCTGGTGACTACAAAACCAAAATGGCGGTCAAGCGAAATTGAGACTTTTAAATAGACATTTCTCGCGATTTAACTATCCAAACGTAATGAAACTTGGTACAGCAAATGTTTATACACATTGTAATGCACTGGAGTATAATTTAGTTCAATTGTTTACATAACCTCAAAATGGCGGCTGTGCGAATTATTTCACTGACATTCCATATCTCCGAAACTATTACAGATATCATCATGCAATTTTGTACGGTGATAAAGGGTACTGATACAAGTTTACCTATGTATATTTCATAAACCTGTAAAGTACAAAACGAACATGGCGACCAAGCGAATTTGAAATATTTTAATAGACTTTTCTCGTGATTTAATTCTCTGAGTGCAGTGAAATGTGGTACAGTAAATGATTTTGCAAATTGTAATGCACTGCCATCTAATTTAATTCAATTGTTTACATAACCTCAAGATGGCGGCTGTGCGAAATTTTAAAATTAAGTTTTTATTCTTGTGTCGTAATCATGCGATCGAAGTGAAAGTTTGAATAATGAAGCTAGGCAATAATTGTCCTTGAATGGATAATAACTCTATGGCCTATACAATCCTGAAATAGAGACTATGAACATATGTTCACCTATAGGACTTTCAGTAACCTGGTGAGCACAAATCCAACATGGCGGTGACGCGAAGTATTAATATTTAAATGGACGTTTATCGCGAATTAACTATCCGAGTGCCGTGAAACGTTGCACGTTAAATGCTTATACAAATGTTGATCCACTGGCATGTAATTTATTTCAATTGTTTGCATAATCACAAGATGGCTGCTGTGCGTACTTTTAAAATCTGGTTTTTACTTCTTGTGTTCTAATCATGCGATTGATGTTTGAATACCACACGTACACAATAATCTTAATGTAATAGTACAGAAATAAAAATCCATCCTGGTGACCATATGAAATATTTAGACGGTTCTCAATATCTACGAATCTGTTACAGCAATTAAACTGAAATGTTGTATGCTGATAGAGACAATTAACATGAGCAGGATATATGAAAATAGGCTGTATAGTTCTTCACGGAACTACTTGCTATACTTCTGGTCACACTGTCCTTAGGCAAGGTTTCGACACTGATCTGTAACTAAGTAACGGTCTGTTACTTCTTCACATAAAATTTTATCTCCCGCAGAGATTTTGGTTGGTTCCTCAGGTTAGGGGCTGCGACAACGCGGTCATGTAACCCCGTGTACTTTGGGTGAGTGTAGAATCTGTCTGATAAACGGTGTGAATTGTGATGGCTGTATTAGTCTGTAATTCAGGTAAGGACTACAGACGGTCAATTTCAAGCAGTAGTTCCTAATGTTGGTACCAGATACTACCGTCAACGACACCTAGCTGTGAACTTGGCTACGAGATGCCACCGCAACCAGCAACTCGCAACGAACGTTGGAACTTCCCCTCCAAAGGAAAGCATACTGAGGAATTTTCAGCGCTCTTAGAAAATCCGACGACTACGGCCGGCTTTGAACCCGCGACCTTGGGCATAGAAGTTCAGCATGCTACCAGTAACGTCACCGAAGCCACTTCACACTTAGACAGATGGAAATCGGAATCTGATCTCGTGCAAGTGCGTTGGCATGGCAAAGTCTGATGGCTCATCCCTCATCAATTTAGAGGTGTTGCCATGGCAACCTCTGATAGCTCTTGGCATTTTCCTATAATTCCGAAATTATTTCTCTCATCCCTTGGTGTAATGGTGGGTCATATCAAAAATTCTTTCAGACAAAAGTTTTAGGTAATTATTAGGGGAATATTGTCCATTTTGTACGGTTTTGATATTGTTGATTTGTTTCCCGAAAACACCACATTTTCCCACCCCTTTGTTCAATGGTTGGTGCTATAAAAAAAACTCTTCAAACATAATTTTTTGGGCTCTATCCGACACATAGTATGATTTGAACGGATTCGATATTGCATATATTAAGAGAGTTATAGCACTATTTCCATTTTTGGAAAAAAAAAGCCCCCCATTTTCACCCCCTTCGACCGATTTAGCCCAGTAACGAACTCGACCGAGATTTTATAGGTATACATATTCGGTCAAAAAATCCAAGTGATTGGTATAAAATTACGGCAGTTATCGTGTCCACAAGAAACTGATATACATATATATATTGAACCCTTGCAAAGAAGCTTATGAGACTCAGTTTCGGGGGGTGTAACAGTCCATTTCGTAAGTTGTTGTTAAAGCGCTTCATTAACATGCAGGGTAACATATAACAAAATAACATGCAGGAAGAAGTGAAGCCAGGGTTATAACAAATGAATTTAATGACAGATCAGCTATTTACAAGATAGAATAAACAAACAAAACTCCCAAAATGACTCCCACTGAATAAATTAATTTGCCAAAAACTAGGCCTAACCTCAGGAGAGATCATTAATCGGACCAAATGTCCCAAAAATCTACAATGACAATGTATGTGTGTGCTGTTCTACATGCTTAACGATGAGTACAATTGAATGCATGATTCGTCATCATCCGGATAAACTTTCAGAAGACGAATCTACATTGCTTAGAGCTAGACAGACGCGGGGAACAACTATAAACAACTTAAAACTAAACCGACACTTCCTATACTAAAATAAACAACAAATAATTTCCGCATGAAATTGGAATCAAGAACTGCCGTAGCAAAACATTACTGCCTAAAATTAGGACTTCTCAAAATCAACACAAGTGAGTTAACACGTGACCAACAAAAGAAAACACATATATGACCGCCTGTCATTTTTACAAGTAAATACAACTACACCACACCGGTGTCACACATAGACAAACTAACATGAACTGAGTCATAGAAAAATCACTAGGCTCAAAGCCAACATTTACAGCATTAACACAATATTCCATCCATACGACATGCAATAATTCGTAACAAACGTGGCGAACTCCCCAATTAATTATGGTCCAAATAACCATCACGAAAGAACAGGTTTGCTAATGATAGCTTAATAGGGGTCAGTCGGGCAACAGGACTGCCTAACAAAATAAGTCACCAAGGATAGACGGGCGCTAAGTGGAAATCTGCACATCTGTCAACCCACGTGTCAATAACCTCGACCTCCCAAGGCACGGGATCGAGTCTCGAAGAAGCGTGCCCCAAAGCACAATATATACGTGTGTGTGTGTGTCAGAAAAAATATATCTCAGCATTTTCCCTAGGAAATCCAAGAATCAGCATTGGACAAGGTACAGTAGCCTCCTCGGAGCGCCCTGCCTTTCCATCAAAAATACAACAACAACAATATGAGGGCGGTAGCACCATCTACCCCTCTTCACGAAGAATCAATACACACACTGACACAAGAACACACACAGAATCACACGCATGGGTTTGACAGAAACCTGAAATAAATGACATAAATATTTTTCCACCAGCTCGCGCTTCCGTTCTAGGCTGTGACTAACGAACCTGAGAAAGTACTCAAAAAAAATCTAAAAAAAAATAGAACTAAGGTGTTCTACAATTACATCTTAATTTGTTGCGCTCGGCAACCCTAATATGAGTAATAACCTGTTCAGCAAACATCTTACAAAAATTACCTCCCTTTCCTATCAAAAATATGAACTTTAATAAAGCACCACTTATCGAATGTAACGAGTTTCGCATCCGCATGGATAAAATCAGGTACACGCGCCGTGTACACTAAATATGACTCCAAAGAAAAAAATAAACAACAAACAACTTTGGCCACGCGCCAACGTACATTTAAAAACAATAGCGTCGGTGCACACAAAAATCTACACAAGAAAAAGAAAGAAATGAACTATTTACAAGGTTCCCACGCCTTATCTAACTACATATTGAGTATATCAATTTTTGTACATCACCGTATCAGCTTGCAGAACATATAACATCCGTCCCGGCTCATTACCCTACGGGAAATTAGCCCTCCATCTTCGACGTCGTCGTAGAAGCGATGCACATCAATCCGTCTCCTGACCAGACGTCGGACATCTTGGCGTAGTCTCTGGGACAGAAATGTTCAATGTTAATAAAAATTGCCTGGCTATAATCGCTGTGAGTTACTACTTTCACTCACGATATGTCCTATGCGATTAATGATCGAAGACTTTCCCTATCTTAGCATTTGCTTACACACGCACAATTATCACTTGAAAAATACAATACAAAATTTACATAAATTATACACTTTAAACACATCGTCACTGGCTTGAAAAACAAGTCTTAAACATGACTGTCTCGCAGTCCTTATCTCGCTAGATATCTCTACTGCTCTCCGTGAACCTTGCTCGCTTTGAGCACTAATGGAATGTTAGTAAAGTCTTGCCCATTAAGGGCTGAAAATCGTGACGCAGACTGGCGTGAACCTTGCTCACCAGAGCTCAATACAGTTGTCTTCGAAACAGCTTCTCCTCGTTCAATTTATTGGAAACTGACAGAATGAGGTGGAGTGGGGACAATTAAGAAAAATATTCTAGAGTTTTTATCACACAAACTTGGGACTAGTATCAATCTTCATAATTTTATTCAAACGTCTCAGTGCACTTATGCGGAATTATTTCGGATCGGCGGTTCTTTAGATAAGCGTTTCCGCACCTTTTTTACAGTGTACGCCACCCATCGCGTGGTTTTGGCGTGGTCTCATCTGATTGGGTGATTCAATCCTAGGTCGGTTGAAACTCACTCGTGACCATCCTCTAATGACTCCAATTTTGGTGCGCGTTGTTACACAATTTGTCCTTGAACTCGGCTTACCCGGTCGTCTTCAAGAATAACTACCAAGCCTGCTTCTGTGGTAATCATTGCAACATACTGCCTTGGCTTCCCCTTTGTCAATTTCCACATGTACTGCCTGGGCTTCAGTAATAATAAATCATGAATAATTATTCATCGCAGATTAATAAGGGTTCATTTATCCTCAGCAAGGTTTTGAAATTCGAAGCAAGTGATTGATTTGGATTTTAAAAACAATATCCACAGTAGTAAAGATAACATTTCTTAAGTACCTCACTCGATTGCTTGAGTGTACATTCCACGGACCCAATAAGTGTGCGCACTCCATGCCGGAATGTCATTCATACGTCTCGCTAGACCTCCCCTCCTTCTCACATGATTACCACTCCTGCCGGATCAGCTGTCTTGTTTACAAACAAAGCACGCTCTCCCCAGGCACTACACGGCCACGTACATTTGAGTGTTGGCTCTCAAATAAAATTCTGCAATAATGATTCTGCACTCACAGTCCTGATTATTCGTCAAATGGTTCTCTTCTGAATTTCCTTTAGTTTGTCCAAAAACTCACGAGCCTTAGGTGTTAGTGTTATATGGTGAAATTCCGCTGCTATCTCGTTCTCATCTTCAGGATTCCTGCTTAAAGCATCTGGTATGATGTTCATCCTTCTAGGGCAATGCTCTATTGTAATGTCGAACTGCTGTATGTAGATGGACCAACGCGTAACTCTCTCACTTGCCATCGTCGTCTTGAATAGGAATGTCAGTGCATGGTGGTCAGTTCTGACAACAATGGAATAACCAAAAATCATCTTACGCCATTGTTGAAGTGAATACAAAATCGCTAGCAATTCAAGCTCTGTCACAGTGTAGTTCCTCTCGTGCTTCCTCAATTTACGACTCGTAAATGCCAATTATGATCTTTTCTTGGGTTCTTCAGCGTCCTCTTGGTACAGCATGGCACCGATCCCAATCAATGAAGCGTCTGCTTGAATTATAAATTTCTTCTCGAAGTCTGGATACCCTAGCTTCACACAATTCTCCAGTAAGTCTTTCGTAGCTCTAAAGGACCTGTCGCACTCCTCATTCCTCGACCATAGATTTGATTTCTTTAGCATCTCTTGCATTGGTGCTACTGTTTCCGTGTATCCAGGACAATTCTCCTTAAAGAAACCCGTCACTCACAAAAACGCTCTTACATGTTTGACTTTAGTTGGTGTGGGGAATTTCTTGATTGCGTCAATTTTCGCCGGATTAGGCCTCACGCCTTCAACATCAATTATGTGACCCAAATACAGAATCTCGCTCTGGCAAAAGTGCGATTTCTTTAAATTAATTTTGAAATTCATGGTTCTCATGTTATCCAGAAGTTTGTTTAGGTTTACCAAGTGTTCCTCCATTGTTTCTGATACAATAAGTATGTCATCAACATATCTCGTAGTGAAGCTCTTGACCTCCTCAGTCAGATTCCTGTCTAGTGCTCTTATCAAAGCACATCCAGCTGTTTTTACACCAAAGGGCATGCGAGACCAGATAAAACTTTGGTAATCGAATAAAAAAACCGTCAATAGTTGGGATTTTTCCTCAAGTTCAAGATGGTGGAAACTATTTGTTAAGTCGACGCTAGAATAAATCTTCTTCCCACGGAAGCCCTTCAATACATCCTTGATCCTTGGTGCTTGGTCATGCTCAACTAGCAGTTTACTGTTCAAAACTCGTGCGTCTAGGCATAATCTAATTGATCCATTTGGCTTGGCCACAGCCAATATTGCGTTTAAGTACGGGGTTGCTGCTTTTCTTATCATGCCGGAATCTAATAAATTACTAATGATGTCCTTCACCTGAGCAAAATGTTTCTCTGGGATCGGGTACAATTTACTCTTAAATGGGGTCCAATCGGTAACTTGCATGGCATACTGGAAATTTAAAACTTTTCCAGGGATGGTGTCGAAAGCTCCTTTATGATGTCTCAAAATTTCTTCTAATTTTCTTCTATCAGGTTCCCCTACTATTGCCTCCTTAAGCCGCTCCTGAAGTAAAATTTCAAATTTGGATCCGCTAATTTCTTCTTCCGCCAAATGTACCCTAAGTTCCTGCGAAATATCTCGGCTGTCAATTTCAACCACTGCTGTCTGGCTTACTCGTTCCTCCGTCAAGTTCTTATCTCCGATCGCCTCATTAGTGCATTCTTCAATGACCCAAGTATTCGCCTCTCTCTCTAGTGGACTTTCTTCCATGTTCAAACCCACGTGATTCAACCCCTCAACTTGTTTGAAACTCACAGTGTTATCATGTAAGTCAATTATAGCATGAAAATCACAGATAAAGTTGGCTCCCAAAATGACGTTATAATTCATCTTCGGTATCACGATGAATGTTTGCGAAAATGTGTGGTTTAATATCTCCAGGTCTAAATATGCTTGGTGCTTGCAAACTATGGTCTTGTCAGGAATGACCTCTCTGACTTTCATTAATGAAACAGGCATAATTGGAACGGTTTGTTTACTTCCGATTTCTTTCAACAATACTTCCGTGACTAAGCTCACCTGGCTACCTGTGTCAATTAGGCACCTCACTCTAATACCTCCAATACGTGCATAAATAATCGGTAATTGTCTGATGACATTTTCTCGGTCCTTCAACACTTCCTCCAGGCAATCATCCGGGAATGCTACCCACTCTTCTATGTTTGCAACAATCAACTCTTCCCGCTCCCTGGTGTCCTTCGTTCTCAGGCTATCTGGTTTTGATTCATTCGAGTTTTTTTTAATCCTGGGACCCATTCGTTGAGTTCCGCCGGTTGTCATCGCGCCTCTCCTGCTGTCGTAATAAGCTTTCCGCCCCCGCTCCTTGGTGATTATTCGGGCTCTGCCTATTCGCCATCGCGCGCCCCCAATTCTCTTTCTCCATCTCTTCGGCATTTAACTCATCCAAATACTTCTGTGATTCGACGTACCGCTCATTCCAATCGTTGCGATAGTCTCCCTGATTATCTTGGCGATAGTTCCTCGTATTGTTCCACCTGCCATCTCCGTTCCTTTGGTAAGGTCTACCCTGCCTTGGATTTGCCCTCCAGTTGGTATACTCTCGCTGGTACGTCCACTGATTATGCTGGTTCTGATTATTATGATTATAATTATCTCGGCGATTCTGGAAGTTCCTATTATTTTGATTGAATTGATTTCGGCCATCATACTCTTGCCGTCTCGGTGTAAATTGCGTTCCGGTAGATTGTGTTTTTGTTTGGTTACTCTGGTTGTGATTAGTTTGGTGTCCCTGAACCACTTCAGCTGTGTTTACACACTCCATGTTCCTTCTCCCTGTCTGCGGACTAACCATACTTGTCTCATCTAGATGGCGGAGTAACTCTTCAGCCTGAACTGCGGTCTTAATATTACCGGCCACTAGCAACTGCTGAATATTCATTGGAAGCTGCTTACCAATGGTTAAAACCATGTTTTCCTCAGTAGGGGGGTCGTCAAAATCCCGGAATTTAACTAGCTGTTGGCTAAAGAATTCGGAAAATCTGGTAGGATGTGTGCTGTGATATTTCCTGGTGTATAAATCCATTCTCAACCCCTGCTGCAAAGAAGGACTCCAGAACTTTCTCAAGAACACCTCTCTAAACTGTGCCATGTCGGTAAATGTGTATTTAAAACTCTGGAACCAGATTAAGCTTGGGCCCTCCAAAAACTGTTCCACAAGTCGCAACTCTTTTGCGGGACTGACATGTTGATCGTTAAAGTAGTCATCCAGCTGACGTAAAAAGCTTTGGGAGTGGATCCTGAGTTCTCCCTGAATTTATCGGGTTTGAAATCATTCCCCCTAATTACCTGTATCACTTGGGCAGGTGCCAAGCCGGGTTGTGGCGTTGACGTCTCCCCTCTGTAATGTTGGAACGTGTCGCTCGTTATCTTAGGACTTTGATCTCGGCTCGTATCCTCAGCCAGCTTCAAGCCCACCGGACTTCCAATGCTTCCCTGTTTGCCTACTGTGTTTTCTGCAGAGAATAAAGTTGCGTTTTCTAATGACCTTATCTCATTCTTAATTATGAGATCACTGTGTTCTTGGAGTTTGGACTTCACGTTTTCCTCCAAAGCCTGCACTCTAGAATTGTATTCACCTAGCCGCTTTAAAATCGTCAGCCTGTCTTCTTTAGTTTCTTTTACCTGCTGCTCCCAATCTTTCCGGATCCTGTTCTTCAAACTGCTAATTTTTTCTTCGCTCCTTTCCTGATTCTTTTCTAGCTGGTCCCCTATCTGCTCTTGTATTAGCTGCTGAGTCTTGACTAATTGTTCTCCTACCTCTTGTCGTATTTGCTCTTGTGTTTTAACTAATTGTTCTCCGACCTCTTCTCGTATTACCTGCTGGGTTTTAATTAATTGGTCTTCCAAGTTTCCTGATTTTTATTTAGCTGGTCTTCTAGGTTTTCACGCAAGTGCATACGTTCTTTCTCTGTTTTGATTTCGAGCTTATCGATTTCCTTTATTAATTCGAGTACATTACTATCGACTGAATTAATCTGTTCCTGTAGTTTATCCTGTGTACTTTTTATTCCAGCCGTGTTGTTTACGCATGCTGCCTCAATTTGATTTAATTTATCGGCTACCATTTCATCGAATTGTATAAGTTTATTGTCGAATTTAGACTCCAACTTCTTAATCTCTCCTAATTGTTTTGAATTATTTTCCGCTACCTCATCTGCCAGTTTCTCTAATTCTACCCTAGTACTTTGGTTTATGTCATGGGTGATTTTTTCTAACTGCTCTGTTTGTGTTATTGCCTGTTCTGATAGTTTATGGTTTAGTTCATTTAATTGTTTATCGGTATTCTCCCACAACTCGTGTAACTGTTTATCAGTATCCAATTTCTGGACCTGCAATTGCGTAGTTATGTTACCGCTCATGTCTTGTAACTGCTTTTCACTGTGCTCACGCTGTATTTCTAACTGTTTATTTAATTGTTTATCATTGTCTTCACTTATTTCCTCCTTCATGTTCTTTAACTGTTTTTCCGTTTTCGCGGACATCTGCTCTAACTGTTCTTCCGTTTTCGCGGACATCTGCTCTAACTGTTCTTCCGTTTTCGCGGACATCTGCATAGACATCCGCTCTAACAACCCTTTGATTTCTTCGACGCTAGCCATCGCACAACACACAAATATAACCAGAGAAAACAGGGTCATGCGCCGGGATTTCAGTCATACACACGTACACATGTCTTGATATTTAAATACTACTGATTCTAATTTAATAAAAATTTCAGTAATCAAATTTTACTGAATAAATGACTCTTATTTCCAATCAACAAAATAACTCCCTTGTGATCTGCTTTTAAATTCCTAACCAACAGAATTTACGAACGACACCAATTAACCGAAGTTAATTAAATGTAAAATATAAGGCAACACCTTCCTGCTTTGGCTGAGTTCAATAATATGCAAATTTTCTAATTTTATGCCGGGCGCCGGAACAAGTTAATAACAAATACAATATCAACTTCTAACCTTGTTCAATATTTCTAACTTTAGGAACTCAGTGATTTTACTAATGCACATGGCGGTACAACATCGCCTCAATTTACTGAATTAACTTTTGCCCGCTTGACCTGGCATCATTTCTCAATGAAATAAATATGAGATCAGCAAAGCAACAACAACAACAATCCCCACTTGGTCAGCCATTTTTGTTTTATGAACCCTTGCAAAGAAGCTTATGAGACTCAGTTTCGGGGGGTGTAACAGTCCATTTCGTAAGTTGTTGTTAAAGCGCTTCATTAACATGCAGGGTAACATATAACAAAATAACATGCAGGAAGAAGTGAAGCCAGGGTTATAACAAATGAATTTAATGACAGATCAGCTATTTACAAGATAGAATAAACAAACAAAACTCCCAAAATGACTCCCACTGAATAAATTAATTTGCCAAAAACTAGGCCTAATCTCAGGAGAGATCATTAATCGGACCAAATGTCCCAAAAATCTACAATGACAATGTATGTGTGTGCTGTTCTACATGCTTAACGATGAGTACAATTGAATGCATGATTCGTCATCATCCGGATAAACTTTCAGAAGACGAATCTACATTGCTTAGAGCTAGACAGACGCGGGGAACAACTATAAACAACTTAAAACTAAACCGACACTTCCTATGCTAAAATAAACAACAAATAATTTCCGCATGAAATTGGAATCAAGAACTGCCGTAGCAAAACATTACTGCCTAAAATTAGGACTTCTCAAAATCAACACAAGTAAGTTAACACGTGACCAACAAAAAAAAAACACATATATGACCGCCTGTCATTTTTACAAGTAAATACAACTACACCACACGGGTGTCACACACAGAAAAAACTAACATGAACTGAGTCATAGAAAAATCACTAGGCTCAAAGCCAACATTTACAGCATTAACACAATATTCCAACCATACGACATGCAATAATTCGTAACAAACGTGACGAACTCCCCAATTATTTATGGTCCAAATAACCATCACGAAAGAACAGGTTTGCTAATGATAGCTTAATAGGGGTCAGTCGGGCAACAGGACTGCCTAACAAAATAAGTCACCAAGGATAGACGGGCGCTAAGTGGAAATCTGCACATCTGTCAACCCACGTGTCAATAACCTCGACCTCCCAAGGCACGGGATCGAGTCTCGAAGAAGCGTGCCCCAAAGCACAATATATACGTGTGTGTGTGTGTCAGAAAAAATATATCTCAGCATTTTCCCTAGGAAATCCAAGAATCAGCATTGGACAAGGTACAGTAGCCTCCTCGGAGCGCCCTGCCTTTCCATCAAAAATACAACAACAATATGAGGGCGTTAGCACCATCTACCCCTCTTCACGAAGAATCAATACACACACTGACACAAGAACACACACAGAATCACACGCATGGGTTTGACAGAAACCTGAAATAAATGACATAAATATTTTTCCACCAGCTCGCGCTTCCGTTCTAGGCTGTGACTAACGAACCTGAAAAGGACTCAAAAATATCTTTAAAAAATTAGAACTAAGGTGTTCTACAATTACATCTTAATTTGTTGCGCTCGGCAACCCTAATATGAGTAATAACCTGTTCAGCAAACATCTTACAAAAATTACCTCCCTTTCCTATCAAAAATATGAACTTTAATAAAGCACCACTTATCGAATGTAACGAGTTTCGCATCCGCATGGATAAAATCAGGTACACGCGCCGTGTACACTAAATATGACTCCAAAGAAAAAAATAAACAACAAACAACTTTGGCCACGCGCCAACGTACATTTAAAAACAATAGTGTAGGTGCACGCAAAAATCTACACAAGAAAAAGAAAAAAATGAACTATTTACAAGGTTCCCACACCTTATCTAACTACATATTGAGTAAATCAATTTTTGTACATCACCGTATCAGCTTGCAGAACATATAACATCCGTCCCGGCTCATTTCCCTACGGGAAATTAGCCCTCCATCTTCGAGGTCGTCGTAGAAGCGATGCACATCAATCCGTCTCCTGACCAGACGTCGGACATCTTGGCGTAGTCTCTTGGACAGAAATGTTCAATGTTAATAAAAATTGCCTGGCTATAATCGCTGTGAGTTACTACTTTCACTCACGATATGTCCTATGCGATTAATGATCGAAGACTTTCCCTATCTTAGCATTTGCTTACACACGCACAATTATCACTTGAAAAATACAATACAAAATTTACATAAATTATACACTTTAAACACATCGTCACTGGCTTGAAAAACAAGTCTTAAACATGACTGTCTCGCAGTCCTTATCTCGCTAGATATCTCTACTGCTCTACGTGAACCTTGCTCGCTTTGAGCACTAATGGAATGTTAGTAAAGTCTTGCCCATTAAGGGCTGAAAATCGTGACGCAGAATGGCGTGAACCTTGCTCACCAGAGCTCAATACAGTTGTCTTCGAAACAGCTTCTCCTCGATCAATTTATTGGAAACTGACAGAATGAGGTGGAGTGGGGACAATTAAGAAAAATATTCTAGAGTTTTTATCACACAAACTTGGGACTAGTATCAATCTTCATCATTTTATTCAAACGTCTCAGTGCACTTATGCGGAATTATTTCGGATCGTCGGTTCTTTAGATAAGCGTTTCCGCGCCTTTTTTACAGTGTACGCCACCCATCGCGTGGTTTTGGCATGGTGTCATCTGATTGGGTGATTCAATCCTAGGTCGGTTGAAACTTACTCGTGACCATCCCCTAATGACTCCAATTTTGGTGCGCGTTGTTACACAATTTGTCCTTGAACTCGGCTCACCCGGTCGTCTTCAAGAATGACTACCAAGCCTGCTTCTGTGGTAATCATTGCAACATACTGCCTTGGCTTCCCCTTTGTCAATTTCCACATGTACTGCCTGGGCCTCAGTAATAATAATAATAAATCATGAATACTTATTCATCGCAGATTAATAAGGGTTCAATATATACATACATAAATTATATATAAACTTTTGAACTGACCGTGGTTTTGGGGTCTGGGGGATGTGAAACGCGAAGATATGTCGAAATTTTCCGGAAGTCGAAACATGGGGTACCCATTGCAATAGTTAGCTTTCTAATGAAATCTACCTAAAACTGGGTTTTTCGGGAAACATTAATCATATCTCTCTTAATAGGCACAATATCAAAACCGTACGAAATGGAAAATATTTCCCTAATAATTACCTAAAACTTAAGTCTGAAAGAATTTTTTATATGACCCACCATTACGCCAAGGGATGAGAAAAAAATTATTTCGGAATTAAAGAAATTGACAAGTGCCATCGGAGGTTACCATGACGCTTCTAAATTGATGAGGGATGAGCTATCAGAGGTTGCCAAGACAACGCCATTGCACGAGATCACATTCAGTTTTCCATCTGACTGTGGGAAGCGGCTTCGGTGACGTAACTGGTAGCATGCTGAACTTCTATGCCCAAGGTCGCGGGTTCAAAGCCGGCCAAAGTCGTCGGATTTTCTAAGAGCGCTAAAAATACCTCAGCATGCTTTCCTTCAGAGGGGAAGTTCCAACGTTCGTTGCAAGTGGCTGGTTGCGGTGGCATCTAGTAGCCAAGTTCACACCTAGGTGTCGTTGACGGTAGTATTTGGTACAAAATTTAAAATTAGGAACTACTACTTAAAATTGACCGTCTGCAGACCTTACCTGAATTACAGACTAATACAGTCATCACAATTAACACCGTTTATCAGACAGATTCTACACACACCCAATGTACACGGGGTTACATGACCGCGTTGTCGCAGCCCCTAAACTGAGGAACCAACCAACATCTCTGCGGGAGATAAAATTTTGCGTGAAGAAGTAACAGACTGTTAGATACTTACACATCAGTTCCAAACCTTGCCTAACGACAGTGTGACCACAAGTATAACAAGTAGTTCCGTGAAGAACTAAATAGCCTATTTTCATACATCCTTCTAATATTAATTGCCTCTATCAACATTCAAATGGTCAGTTTGATTGCTGTAATAGATTCGTAGATATTGAGAACCGTCTAATTATTTTGGATTTTTAGCCTACTTTTCACATTTTTCAAAAATGAGGAAAAAGTAGACTTATGAGATCTAGCAAATGTGTGTCTGTCTGTCTGTCTGTCCTTCTGTCTGTCTGTGTGTCCTTCTGTCTGTCGGTCTGTCTGGCTGTGTGTGTGTCCCCCCTATCAACTCCTAAACGGCTCAAGCAATCGAAACAAAATTCGGTAGGAGTAAAGATCTATACCTGAATATCTCACGGCCATATTTGAAAATGATGTCAGTGCTACCAACTGCTGAAAAATCGCAATTGAAATTTGAGCTCCATGTTGGATATCTTGGAAGGTATGAATGGAAGCTATTTCAAAATTGGCACACGTGTAGATAATAATATTGCAGTTTAATTTCCAGGAGGCCATACATGGCAGTGTTGCCAAAATGATTATAAGCTTGCTGAGAAGTCCAATTTTTAAATGCAAATAACTTCTACACTATCTATTGGAATTTGAACCAAATTTCGTATGTACTATGTGTACATAAACAGATATGAATGAGCATTTTCTTAAGAACCACCAGGGCTGCCAACTGTTAATAAATGCACTCCCTATTGTTTTTATCCAAATACCAATATATCAGAAAGTATGCAAGCAGACAGCTTTAAACTATGCACACGCATAGTACCTGACATTCTATATTAATTTGGAGTAACTTATATACGTCAGTGCTACCAACATGATTCTAAGCCTGCTGAGAGGTCCAACTTTAAATACACGTAACTTCTATACTATCATTTGGATTTCAACCAAATTTCGTATGTCATATGTGTACCATAACAGATATGACTATGCGTATTCGTAAGAGCAACCAGGGCTGCCAACTGTTAATAAATACTGTCTCTATTTTTGTTACCCTAATATCAATATATCAGAAAGTATGCAAGCCAATAGCTCTAAACTTTGCGCACGTATATTACCTGGCATTCTAGATTAATTTGGAGTAACTAATATAGGCTTACGCCAGTGCTGCCAACATGATTCTAAGCCTGTTGATAGGTCCAATTTTAAAATGCATGTAACTTCTCTACTAACTAATGGATTTCATTCTAAATTGACACAACAATAGATCATATCATTTCAGATTATTTTTGACCAATACATGTATGTCATTGATGCCAACATGATTTTACGCGCGCTGTTAGATGCAATGTTTAACTGCATGGAACGTCCATGCTATCCATTGGATTTCAACCAAATTTTGTATTCTGTACCTTAAGAGATGGAACTAAGAATATACTCAGTCACCAGGGCTGCCAACTGTAGTTCTCTCTTAGGCTACATTATGCCAGGTATACAGTATTTCGAACTAATTAGAAATTTCGATATTACCAACTTAATTTAGTCATTATTCTAGATAGATCCATTTAGATTAATCATTGGCATGAATCTTAAATTTTAAGAAAAGTAGGCTCTTTAGTTCGTCACGGAACATCTTGTTATATTATAGGCCTTAGATTTATGTACTATTACAGGAAGATTATTGTGTATGTGTTTTATTCAAACTTCAATCGCATGATTAGTACACAAGAAATAAAAACGGGATTTTAAAATTTCGCTCAGCCGCCCCTTGTGGTTATGAAAATAATTTAAATGAATTAGATGCCAGTGGATTAAAATGTGTATAAGCATATACCGTATCATGTTTCACTGCGCTAGGATGGTTAAAACGCAAGAAACGTCCTTTTGAATATTTAAATTTGGCGTCGCCGCCATGTTGGATTTGTGCTTGCCAGGTTATTGAACGTTCCATAGATGAACTTATGCTTATAGCCTATATACACTTACAAAATTTCAGTTTTATTACCTTAGTAGATTAATAGATATTGAGAACCGTCTAAATATTTCAGATGGTCGCCATGTTGGATTTTAATATATCTAGGCCATAGAGTTATCTACTATTAGATGATGATTATTGTGTACGTTCATTATGCAAATGTTGATTTCGATCGCATGATTAGAACACAAGAAATAAAAACGTAATTTTCGAAATGCGCACAACCTCCATCTTGGGGTTACGTAAACAATTGAACTAAATTAGATACCAGTGCATTACAATGTGTATAAACATTTGCTGTACGAATTTTCATTGCGTTTGGATCATTAAATCGCGAGAAAAGTCTATTTAAAACTTTAGTTAGTTAGTTAGTAAGTTAGTTATTGCTGCTTTAAGGGGCGGAACTATGAGGTCATCTGCCGCTATATTTAAAACTTTCATCTTCGCCTGTCCGCCATGTTCGTTTTGTAGTTAACCGGTTTTTGAAAGTCTCATAGATGAACTTCCAGTAGTGCTCTTTATCTCCGTACAAAATTTTATGGTGATACCGATAATAATTTCAGAGATATAGAATGCCGGTGAAATATTTCGCACAGCCGCCATCTTGAGGTTATGTAAACAATTGAACGAAGTTAGATGTCGGTGCATTACAATGTGTACTAAGTTTCATTGCGTTTGGTTGGTTAAATCGCGAGAAACGTCTATTTAAAAGTCGCATCTTCGCTTGGCCGCAATGTTGGTTTTGTAGTTACCAGGTTTTCAAAAGTCACATAGGTGAACTTCTAGTAGTTCCCTTTATAACCGTACAAAATTCCAGGGTGATTTCGGTAATAGTTTCGGAGATATTGAATGCTGGTGAAATATTTCGCACAGCCGCCATGTTGGATTAGTGTGACGTAACAAAATTTGAAGGGCACGGTTGGGGTCGCCCGGAATAGTGCTATGAACTTACCGAGTTTCATTGAATCGCTCCAGCCGTTTAGAAGTTATTCGGGAGGACACAAACATTCCTCACACACACACGCACACTCACACAGCCAGACACACGGAAAGAAGGTGATCTCATAAGCCATTTTTTCATAAATGAAAATAGGCTAAAAATGAACCCCAATTGACAAGAAGGTTATCATCCCCATAAGACAATAAAATGTTAAAAATGCATACAAAGACGAAAAAAGTTAATTAACCTCCTATTTTAAAATACTTTCTCGCAATAAATGAGGTCTGATCCTCCTATGAAAACCTGTATATATTGCCTATTATAGCCTATCCCCTAGTTTGCCCGGTGAAATCTACCTCCGCCTTCCGGCATGCCGAGAGGATTCTTTTTTTCATTCTAATGGTACATCTAGTTCCATAATTTTGTGTTAATGTGGGCAGAACACCTCAGCAGGGGAGTGAGGCGGTTTCTGCCCCCCCCCCCCCCCCACTACTCCCAATGCGAGCCGATAACTCTCGAACCCGTGGTCAGAGATTCATGAATGAAGTGTCGTTGGACTCGGGATGACGGGGATTTTCTATGGACCACTCGTTATATTTTTCAAAAAATGTTTGAAAAATTTTGTTTTTGAAAATAGGTGATAGTTTGAAAATCAAACATGATAGAACGTTGTGCCATGTTCAATCGAATGGCCTTTATGATCTTTAGTTTTTGTAATAAACGTTTTTATTTTTTATGTTTTTTTTGAAAACACTCGAATTTAGAAATTTTTATATTTTGGAAACTAGGAATTATACAAAAAAGTTTGTTTGACATAAATGAAAGGTCCCTATGCCCCCTACCCCCAAAATAAAGTTCAAGTCTCTAGGATGAAAACCTGACAGTAGTGGGATGACACGGGTTCTGTCCACTAACTTATTGAACCCTCCTCGTATTTGCCCCGAACCTGATATCTTGCTAATCAATCATGGGATTTGAACATACAGGGTGTCCTAGCACTCGTAGTGATGCCCCCTACTTTCCTATAGGCTCTTTATTTAAATAAAAGGCCAAAACAAATAGGTCATCCGCTTTTAATATTTCCTAAACCCATGGTTGGATTTGAGCATATGGGGTGTCCTAGGAATCGGGGTGAACCTCCTTTCGTATGGACGTTTTATTTCCACTCTAAAATAGTGCTAGGTTGAAGGTTCTGATCTACTTAGGAAGTTGTGAGCCCCTGCGAACTTGTAATGGAAGGAGTGATGCTAGGAGGGCGTGCTTGGATTCGTTTTTTTCGTCTCGTTGCGCTCTTTACGGGAATGTTGATGTCGAAAAGGTGAAATGCTGGAAACATGGTTTTTTGGGGTAAAAACTTGATTTTAGACTTTTTGCTATATCTCGCGAACCAATTATGCTAGAGGCGTGTACGACGGGTCCAAGGACTCGGGGTGACGTCCTCTTTGCTATGGACCACTCGTTATATTAAAAAAAAAATTGGAAACGTGATTTTGGGGTAAACACGTGTTTTTTGTGATTTTTGCCGATATCTCACGAACCAATAACGCTAGAGACGTGTACAAGGTGCCCTAGGACTCGGGCTAACGCCCCCTTATTGAAACTATTTTTGAAATTTTGACAAAGGGCCTAAGGACACTTTTGTTGATTTTTTTTCTTTAACTCTTTACAATGTTCATGAAGCGTGGTGGTTGAGAGAGACGATACTGCTGGGTGTGTGTTTCAACGAACCTGTCGCTAACCACAAGGACCATGCTTAATAGAACAATCGCTATTTCGGCGGGTCGGTTTATGACAGAGCGAGGGTTCGTTTTTTTTCACACTTTTTACCCTCGAAGGGGATCTTTGACGTGTAAACGGTGATGAGAACTTGGTTCTATGTTGGTCGAAGCGAGTAGAGAAAACAAACTTGCCAAGGAGCAGAGGAGCAGGAGGTGAATGTCATTTGAGCTTATTGGAATGCGCTGATCTGACTTAACAACAAGTGCAATGGAAAATGACAAAGACGCTTGAAGGTGAAATAATCTGACCATCGTGGTGGCAGGGAAGTGCGAAATGCATGCATACACATGTGAAACCACATGAGGGCTAAACAAGTCACATTCTGTCTTGCTTCGTACGTGACAAAATGCAAGTCCATGTGAAATTTGACCTGCCACAGGTGTTCCCCTTGGACGTCAGCTGTCCACGTGTTTGATAACAGGATGTTCAAAGCGTGGGAAAAAATGATTATACATGCAACGTAACATATATGAAGACATGTCATTATCATTTCCTCTCTCACTTAGGTGACTACCTTCGAACACATTGCGTTGCGTGAAACCTCTGGTCTTGTTTAACAGTTTTGCTGTTGGTGGAAAATATTTAACCTTCTTGTGAAGTAGGTATATATTTATTCATTTATATATATATATATTTATTGATTAGGTAAATAATGATTTTATTTATTTATTTATTTGTTTGCAGATAACTGGTATACCTTACATGTCTGAGAGACAAGAAACCATTGCACTTTTGAGCCCACTAGAAGGAAACAGCAACAAGCCACTGCAAGTGAAGGTGAGATGATTTTTTTAAACTAACTTGTTTCATTTTGTTTTGTTTTATATTTTATTTTATGAAATGCATGTATTAACCTGAATTTAGGTATTTATAGCGGTTTATTTTATTTATTTTTAGAAACTTGGAAAGAAAAGCCTTACCGCCGTAGCAGTTGCTGAAAAAAAACCGAAACGCACTAAAGCGAAACCATTGCCAAAGAGTGAACTGTTTAAAACTCAGGTAAGTCTAACTTAAAAATGCTATTCCATTTTACCACTACTGAAAACTCGTAGACAAAAAAAATCATTACCTGTACGTGACTGGGACAATGATTGCTTTCTTGATTAATGGCTATGTTGTTGTTGACTGGGAAAAGTACAAGGCCATGTTGGATTTTCTAAAAACAAAAACAAAATAAATAAATTTATGGGTGGTTCCCTATGAACTCAACGAATATTCGCAGGTTTGAACATGATAATCTGAACAAATTGACATGACATTATTATTTTTAGCCTACTTTTCACATTTTGCAAAAATGAGGAAAAAGTAGTCTTATGAGATCGATCCGGGAAAATGTGTGTCTCTCTGTCTGTCTGTCCTTCTGTCTGTCTGGCTGTGTGTGTGTCCCCCCTATCAACTCCTAAACGGCTGGAGCAATCGAAATAAAATTTGGTAGGAGTAAAGAATATCTCACGACCATATTTGAAAATGATGTCAGTGCTACCAACTGCTGAAAAATCGCAATTGAAATTTGAGCTCCATGTTGGATATCTTGGAAGGTATGAATGGGAGCTATTTTAAAATCGGCACACATATAGATAATAATATTGCAGTTTAATTTCCAGAAGGCCATATATGGCAGTGTTGCCAAAATGATTATAAGCCTACTGATAGGTCCAATATTTAAATGCATATAACTTCTACAGTATCAATTGGAATTCAACCAAATTTCGTATGTTGTATGTGTACGTAACCAGATATGACTGAACGTATTCTTATGAACCACCAGTGCTGCCAACTGTTAAAAATGCTC
Source organism: Meconema thalassinum (assembly GCA_946902985.2). Taxonomy (NCBI): domain Eukaryota; kingdom Metazoa; phylum Arthropoda; class Insecta; order Orthoptera; family Tettigoniidae; genus Meconema; species Meconema thalassinum. Next base: position 218,050,918 of record OX336396.1, read on the forward strand.
TTAATTTCTTTTATCCAAAATACCAATATATATGAGAAAGTATGCAAGCCGACAGCTTCAAACTATGCACACGAATAGTACATGACATTCTATATTAATTTGGAGTAACTTATATACGTCAGTGCTACCAACATGATTCTAAGCCTGCTGAGAGGACCAAATTTAAATACATGTAACTTCCATACTATCATTTGGATTTCAGCCAAATTTCGTATGTGCTATGTGTACCACAACAGCTATGATTATGCGTATTCTTAAGAGCAACCAGGGCTGCCAACTGTTAATAAATGCTGTCTCTATTGTTGTTACCCTAATATCAATATATCAGAAAGAATGCAAGCCAATAGCTCTAAACTTTGCACACGTATAGTACGTGGCATTCTAGATTACTTTGGAGTAACTAATATACGTCAGTGCTGCCAACATGATTGTAAGCCTGCTGATAAGTCCAATTTTAAAATGCATGTAACTTCTATACTAACTAATGGATTTCATTCAAAATTGGCACAACAATAGATCATATTATTTCAGATTATTTCTGACCAATACATGCATGACACTGTTGCCAATATGATTTTACGCGCGCTGTTAGATCCAATGTTTAACTGCATGTAACGTCTATGCTATTCATTGGACTCCAACCAAATTTTGTATTCTGTACCTTAAGAGATGGAACTAAGAATATATTCAGTCACCAGGGCTGCCAACTGTAGTGCTCTATTAGGCTACATTATGCCAGGTATACAGAATTTCGAACTAATTAGAAATTTCGATATTATCAACTTAATTTCGTCATTATTCTAGATAGATCCATATCGATTAATCATTGGCATGAAACTTAAATTTTAAGAAAAGTAGGCTCTTTAGTTCGTCACGGAACTTCTTGTTTGTTTATGCATTGGTTAAAGGGGAATGTAAATGACTGCAGCTTTATAAAAAGAAAATAAATACGTGGGTTACTGTTAGTGCCGACATACATTTTATTATAATTTGTATGGTGTTTTGATATATTAATGCCAATTAACGTTAAAGTTTTATTTACAAGTATTGATTGATTGGTTGAGTGATTGGTTATTTTGTTTGCTTTCAGGTGTCGTCATGCGCCATTAACGTAATGAACAGACAGTGAACAAGCATACATTGTGCTTTAAAGTACTCTGTGCAACGTTAATAACTTACAATAAGAAAAAGATTTATTATATCACATGGCGTTAGTACCAAATACAACAAGTGAGCAAGTTGGTTTACCACGTGGGTTCAATTTAAAATCAGAACATGACCGTTGGTTAACATTCGAATCCTGGCCTGTAGGCTTTTTGTCGACACATGAACTTGCAAAAGCCGTTTTTTTTTTACTTGAACCGAGAAGATGTGGTGCGCTGTGTGTTTTGTCGTATTGAACTTTCACACTGGGAAGAAGGGGATGATCCCTTTAGTGACCATTTGCGATGATCTCCTTGTTGTCCTTACATGCTTGGAAAACAAGTGGGTATCATACCCGTGTATTCATTTTACCGAACCACAAGAACATTGGCCGCTACTTACGTGGCTGAATCACAAATAAATAATAATAATAATGATGTATTACCAGTCAACAACGGTAGTGTCGATATATGTGGTCCATGTGCCATAGACAGTGTTGAATTGGCATGTGCTTTTGAAAAATTGGGAGTTTGCAAGACTAAAGCACTAGCACACCCAGAGTACAGCTCTGTTGAAAGGCGTTTAGAATCTTATAAAAATGTTTTGCCATTAATATTAAAACGCCTTACCAAACAGCTAAGTGAAGCTGGATTTTTTATACTGGTGAAGGGGATAAAAAATATGTTTTTATTGTGGATTTGCTTTAAAGGATTGGCAAATGACTGATGACCCTTTTGTGCAACACGCTCGTTGGTTACCTAACTGTAAATACATGGTGTTGCTTAAAGGTCAGGAATTTGTGAACACTATTCGTAAAGAAAATGTGATTGCAGCACAAGACATAAAAGTGCCTTTAGAGTTAGAACATGCGGAGCAAATACATGAGGCTGAAAAAAAAGACTTGTCTCACGAGCAGATACAAAAGTGTGACCAACAATTATGTAAAATTTGTTATCAAAATGAACTAGGTGTTATATTTTTGCCTTGTGGACACATGATAGCCTGTGTCAAGTGTGCATTAGAACTCAACACTTGTGCTATATGCAGAAAAGCGGTATCTGCTACAGTTAGGGCATTTCTTGCATAAATAGTAAAATTTATCACCCATGCAAAATCCCTAATTGCACAATATTATTAAAGCTGTTTTAGAGTGTAATAGATATGCTTTTCTTTTGTTTATAGGCTACAACAATTAATGTTTTGAATGCTGTGGGTCAAGCATGTGGCTTAGAGACAAATAAGCTCAGTGAATTGCCAACGCATATTCCATTCCGCATTATCAAGATTCGGAAATTGAAAACAGCATATGGTGATCGTGTACTTTGTGTTTGTGAAAACTTTGAGACATTTCTGCCTACACGGTTTAATGATATGTCGGAGAGTGTTTTTGATGAAGTCAATAATGCTGTACAACCTGTACACTTAATTTATGAAGGTTTTAAAAACAATAGGTGCATGTTTCGTTTTAATTAAATAAAAAAACAAATGTAAAATAATAATAATAATGGTAGATATAAATCATGACAATGGACTGAAAGAAAAATATGTATATAGAATAATAATGTTTTAGTGTTTAGTATTGTCTTAAAAATATTATCATGAAACCAAAAAAAATGTATATAAAGTTTGTAAATAAATGAAAATAATGGTACAATGTTGTTTTATTTTCTATAGAAGTCAGAATATTTTACATTGCAGAGTATACATGATTATGACAATAAAAAGCACACTTAATACAAGTCTTTGCCTTAACGATAGTGTGCTATAGTTTTAAAAACAAAGCTTGTTGTAGATCTTTTTTCTTCCACGATGAACAATAGGCATGAAAACGTTATTGTCTCGTTTTGTATCATTATCACTATCATAATCATAAGCAGCATGATCTATATCACTATTATTATAATCACTATAATTATCCCCAACATTATCCTCAACATTACTAAAAGCAGTTAAATATTCCTGGTCCTCTTCCTGTTCCTCTTCCTCTTCCTCTACAGTGTCCTCATGTAGAGTCTGCGTGGCTTTTGATAATGTTAAGGGTTTTTGAACATTGAATTATTTTCAATAGTAGTATTGTTTTGTAGCACTTGCTTTTTAACATTTTCATGATTTTCTGTTGACAGCAACAGTGTTTCATGCAGTACACTACATTGATGATCACTGACACTTAAAACCTCACTATTTTTACTTTTTAGCTCACTGCGACATTGTTTTGAACGTTGTTTTAAACAACGCCAAATAACAGGTCCATTTTTATTGGTTCGTTTCACAATATATGAATATCCTTTATAGAATGCATGAGGCTTACCATACCTAGTCACAGATACTTCCATATCAACTGTCAAGCTTAGACTATGCTCTAGTAAAGGCATCTTGGTAATAAGAACAATAGTTTAATGTGCGAGCATATATGGGTGCAAATGTGGGACCAAAAAATTGGGAGCAAAGAGTGGGAGCAAAAATTGAGAGCAAAAAGTGGGAGCAAAAAAATGTAGGAGCAAGAATGGGAGCAAATGTGAAAGCAAAAGCGAGAGCAAGTATGGGAGCATATGTGAAAGCAAAAGTGGGAGCAAAAAGTGAGAGAAAATAGTGGGAGCAAACAGTGTAAGCAAAAGTGGGAGCAAATATGAGAGCAAAAAAAGTAGGAGCAAGTATGAGAGCAAATGTGAAAGCAAAAGTTGGAGCAAAATGTGACAGAAAAAAAAGTGGGAGCAAAAAGTGTAACCAAAAGTGGGAGCAAATATGAGAGCAAAAAAAAAAGAGCGAGCAAATATGGGAGCAAAAAGTGGGAACAAAAAGTGGGATCAAAAAGTAGGAGCAAGTATGAGAGCAAATGTGAAAGCAAAAGTGGGAGCAAGTATGGGAGCATATGTGAAAGCAAAAGTGGGAGCAAAAAAGTGAGAGAAAAAAAGGGAGAGCAAAAAGTGTAAGCAAAAGTGGGAGCAAATATGAGAGCAAAAAAAGTAGGAGCAAGTATGGGAGCAAATGTGAAAGCAAAAGTGGGAGCAAAAAGTGAGAGAGAAAAATGTGGGAGCAAAAATGTAGCAAAAGTGCAAGCAAATATGAGAGCAAAAAAAAAGTGAGAGCAAATATGGGAGCAAAAAGTGGGAGCAAAAAGTGTAAGCAAAAGTGGGAGCAAAGAAGTGTGAGCAAATATGGGAGCAGAAAGTGGGAGCAAATGTGAAAACTAAAGTGGGAGCAAAAAGTGAGTGCAAAAAGAGCGAGCAAAAGTGAGTGCACAAAATGGGAGCAAAATGTGTGAGTAAAAAGTGGGGGAAAATGTGGTGTTTTACTAAAACAATCTCCCCTAATCTAATCTAACCTAACCTAACTTCACCTAACCTAACCTTCCAACTCTCAGATCAAAAATTAAATTCTGGCCATAGTCGAGTTGGAACCCAAAACCTGTGGGATAACACCCAAGTATACTAGCCACTACACCGCGAGATGGGCAAATTATCATGCAACACAACACAAAAATAAAAGTTTCCTGTAGTGTAACTCATTGGCTGACAACCATAGTTGAGAATTCAAACCCAAGACCTCAGGACTTTTGTTTTGAACATTATCAGAAATAGTATTCCAATTACATTTTGCTGTTGCTTATAGTTATAAGAGTTGGCATTAATATGGGAGCAAAAGTGAAAGCAAAAAGTGGGTGCAAGCATGGCTGGTTGTTCAGACTTTCATATCAACTAATACACATAAATTAAATTTTAGTAAAGTGACTTGGCTAATAATAATAATAATAACAGTTTAAAAAAATTCAAGGGGATTGATATTTTTCAGGGTGTAATTTCCAAAGTACTGTCAAGAATAATAATTACATGAACAGATTCCAAGAACTCTAGAGTGCTTTTAAGGTTAATGATTGGCTAGGAGTGAGATAGAACTAGCAAACCTAAGTTAACCTCAGCTCACTAAACCTAACCTTGTCACATGCCATGTTCTACAAGTATAGACTTGCTTTGAGACTGGCTATGACGTCACAGATGAATGGCGGTGGGAGGCTGGACATGACTTTTTATTACACACAAACATTTTCCTTTTTGCGCAACGAGACGAATAAAACGAATCCAAGCACGCCCTCCTAGCATGACTCCTTCCATTCCAAGGTCGCAGGGGCTCACAACTTCCTAAGTAGAGCAGAACCTACAACCTAGCACTATTTTAGAGTGGAAATAAAACGTCCATACGAAAGGGGGGTTCACCACCACGATTCCTAGGACACCCCATATGCTCAAATCCAACCATGGGTTTAGGAAGTATTAAAAGCGAATGACCTATTAGTTTTGGTCTTTTATTTAAATAAAGAGCCTATAGGCCACGAACCTACTACGTTGTCGTAGCAGGCGGAGAGGTGATACTCCGACGTGGCGCGTCCCAGGTGGCGGATAGGGGGGTCCTCACAGGTTTACCGGCGGACTTGAGCGAAATAAAATAGCTCGCGCGGACCAAACACACTCCACAATCTCATGTTTCATCATATCATATTTCATTCATCACCTTCCCAGATCACATCTGGGATTGTAAACCCTGACCACGGTCAGATTCTTGATCATTGATCTGATAATCAAATGAATATGGAGAGTCTTCTATTGAAATCCACCGGTTTGGACACTTACATCATTAACCAAGCGAAGACACCATTCGGATACGGTGGGGTGTCGGGTAGAGGATTAAGGCGAGTCGGAGCGCCTCGAGATACAATGACCAAGCATGCAGACTAATCACACTAAGAACGTACTTAAATTCAACAAGCCGGGAAAGTTCTCATATTTGGCAACATTAAATGTTAATTCTTTGATGAAGGTTGGTAAGTTAAAGCATCTAACTGATATCTTGGATCAACACAAAATTGTGATCACTGCTCTTCAAGAATTACGTAATACTGATCAGAACCCAATTGAATCAGGTGGGTATCGTCTCTATAAAGGGCCTCCAGGAGAAAGGGTAATGAATAATGTCCCTCAATTTGGAGTAGGTTTCTTGGTACACCATAGAATACTAGATTCCATTACGGATTTTTCCTCAAATTCCCCACGAGTTGCATTGTTAACAGTTAAAGTGGAAAACAAGATATACACATTGATAAATGTTCATGCACCAACAAATGACAAAAAATAGAACTGATACTGAAGGGACGGATCAATTTTGGGATGAACTTGACCAATTGGTAACGAATATACCTGATGCTAATATTAAAATTTTACTTGGAGATTTCAATGCAAAGATGGGACGTGAGAGGAAATTTCGCCCAGTGGTGGGGCGATGGCCAGCACATAACTTGACAAACAAGAATGGTGAACGGTTAATTGAATTTTGTGTTAACCATGGTCTAATTATGGAGACAACAAGGTTCAAGAGGAGACCACATAAATTAATGACTTGGAAATGTCCTAATATTAAGTTAGGAGAGTTTCAGATAGATCATGTGGCCATGGATCGGAAATTTCACAAAGAAATTTATAATGTAACAGTCCTTCGTGGTGTTGATGTTGATTCGGATCATTACATTTCCAAGATTAAAATCAAATTGACTCCTAAAAGGAAAAATAAACCTCAAAAATTCAATAGCAAAAGATTGTATGATCCTAGTTCAGTTATCAATAATCCAGTATATTTTGAGCAATCCATCACGCTTTTGAGTGACAACTTGGGGACCACTGTTAACAAATTAAAAGCCGTAGCAGAAGACGTTGCTCCCATTAAAAAACGAAAGAAACATGCATGGTGGAATGAGGATTGTGATTTAGCAATTCTACGCCGGCATTCAGCTTGGTTGAAGGACCAACAACAAAAAACAGAAAGTTCTAGGGAAGAATTAATCAATGCTAGTAGGTTAGCGGCCAAAGAAATCAGGAGGGTTAAAAGAGAATATCAGAAGGAAACATTAAAATCTATTGATGAAGCTTTCAATCGCCATAAAACAAGGGACTATTATAGGACATTTAAACAATACCAATCAAAATTTACTCCCCCTACTCTTTTGATGAACGATACGAACGGGCAGGTGGCCCATAATGATTATGACAATGCAATAATTTTGGCCGATTACTTCATAAAATTACTTAATAGTGATGAACCTGAAGATTCTTTTGAATTCGATCCCTATCCTAGAAATAAAGCACCCCTGGAAAAGATCATACCGCCGGTTTACGATGAAGTGCGTACAGCGATTGATTCACTTAAGAATTTTAAAGTGGCAGGAGAGAATAAAGTAGTAGCAGAACTTTGGAAGAATGCTAATGTACAGACTATTCATAACTTACATAAACATCTTATTGACATTTGGAATACAGAAAAATTGCCTGAAGAGTGGAATATTGCAATTATACATCCCATACACAAAAAGGGCGATAGGTCAGATCCTGGCAATTATCGAGGGATATCGTTGCTGGATGTCACGTATAAGATTTTTTCAAAGATTTTATATTCCAGAATTCACGAACAACTTGATAATGAACTTGGTGAATATCAGGGTGGTTTCCGTCCAGGACGAAGCTGTCCAGATCAAATTATCAGTCTCAAATGGATTATAAAACATCACAGGATTAGGAGCAAAGATTTAGTGATCACATTCGTTGATTTTCAAAAAGCTTATGATAGTATCCATCGCGAATCTCTATTAAATGTCCTTACTGAATTTGGTTTACATCGAAAACTTGTTAACCTTATTGCGGTCACTCTTAAGAATACTAAATCTAGAGTTAGGTTTAGAAGTGAAACCTCTGAGTCATTTGAAATCCATACTGGTCTTCAGCAGGGAGATGGATTATCTCCATTGCTGTTTAATTGTGTGTTGGAAAAGGTTATGCGTCAATGGAATAAGGTTTGTCCACCGAATGTCAAGATTGGAAAAGCTCGACTAAATTGTCTCGCCTTTGCTGATGATCTAGCATTATTAGCAACTAGTATCGAAGAAGCTAAATTTCAGGTAGAGGAATTGGAACGATTAGCAGCAAAGGTTGGGTTGAAAATTTCCTTTGAGAAAACAGAAATGATGCCATCTTTTCAAGTTGACACATCACATATTGTACTGCATAATGCCCAGAAAATAAGGATTGTGAAAAAATTTAAATATCTTGGTGAGATCATCACTTGGAATGCCAATGAGAGAGCATCAATTGATAATAGAACTCTAAAATTGCGACGAGCACAACAGATTACCTGGCCAACATATAAGAAACAGTCTCTTTCGATTAATGCTAAACTTCGACATTATTTCTCCGTCGTTAAGCCAGAAGCAACATATGCAAGTGAAACTTTATTTAAATTAAACACCCGATCAACAACTGACAAACTACAGAAGGTTGATAGACGGATTCTTCGGACAATACTCAATAAAAAACACCAGGTTGAGGGCCAGTGGAGACTTTTGCCCAATTCAATACTTTACAAGGAAAATGAATCTATCATTGACACGATGCGAAAACGAAGGATTGCGTTTTTTGGACACATATCCCGCTTGCCAAATACTAGACTCCTGAAACAACTTTTTGACTTCTTTTGGAACAGTAAAACAAAAATCACATGGTTTAAAGAAATACAAATGGATTTAGACGAATTGAAAATTACTAAGCATCATATTAAACATAGAGAGGAGAAACGGCTTCTGAATTACAAATACACTCGACTAACATTCAAAATTTCACAGCGTAAGCAGTATGTTATATCAGAAGAAGAACGAGCTGCGAGATCTTCCAGACTGAAGAAGTATTGGGAAAGGAAAAAATTATCAAGAATTAAGAACTGAACTTATTATTTGAAATATTGGAAGACTTTGTATATCAGGTTTGATTTTTGGTGCTCCAATGTGGGCGTAAACAGTGTAAATAAATAAAGAGCCTATAGGAAAGTAGGGGGCATCACCACGAGTGCTAGGACACCCTGTATGTTCAAATCCCATGATTGATTAGCAAGATATCAGGTTCGGGGCAAATACGAGGAGGGTTAAATAAGTTAGTGGACAGAACCCGTGTCATCCCACTACTGTCAGGTTTCAATTTATTTTGGGAGTAGGGGGCATAGGGACCTTTCATTTATGTCAAACAAACTTTTTTGTATAATTCTTAGTTTCCAAAATATAAAATTTTCTACATTCGAGTGTTTTCAAAAAACATAAAAAATAAAAAAGTTTTATTACAAAAAATAAAGGTCATAAAGACCATTCGATTGAGCCATGGCACAACGTTCTAACATGTTTGGTTTTCAAACTATCACCTATTTTCAAAAACAAATTTTTTTGAAAAATATAACGAGTCGTCCATAGCAAAGCCCCCGTCATCCCGAGTCCAACGACACCTCATTCGTGAATCTCCGACCACGGGTTCGAGAGTTATCGGCTCGCATTGGGAGTAGTGGTGGTGGGGGGGCAGAAACCGCCTCACTCCCCTACTCACCTCGATGATTTTCCCATTAAAACGAGTAGCACCAACCTGAAATGAACTTACCTTCCCATTTACGATGTAGCCATTGTTGTTTTCCAGACGTGTCTCCAATTTGTTACAAGCAAAAGGAATGGTTTCATTCATCAGGGTTTCTTTCAGCTGTTTCTTCTCGGCTGCGTCCTTGCATTGATATGTTTTCCTTAATTCTGTAAAGAATGCATCTCCTTGGATTAACTAAGCAATCTGCAATTCTGGGGTGAACATATAGACGGAAATGAATTATTTAACAGTACCGTACAAAAACAATACTAATGCGTTAAATATTCTCAGATTATTTCCTTAGTTCGTGCTGCGTGAGATGAACACTAGTACTAGAACTAAGAATTGATGTTTACAACCAAAATATAAAGAGCCTTAACCAGTTTTTTTAAAATTGTGTTACTGATTCATTCAGCTGTTTCCTCTTTAGAATAAGGTGCATGTTCATCGATGGTGTTTAAACTTCCTGGTTCCAGATTGAACACAACGGAAACATGATGTAGTAAGATATTCTATTGGATCTCTGCTGTATTCAAATGTGAAAAAAAAATTACAGAGGTGTTCACAGTATTAGACTCAAAGATAGAATGTAAAGCAGTCAGTTCTTTCCTTTAAGAATCATTTTATTGGCCACTGGTAACAATATTTATTAGTCAACCGGTATTCATTTTTACCCACCTATGTTTTGACAATATTAGTCGTGTGGGGATTTACATCTGGCTATTTCGGGATATGGGTATTCCGAGGAGTATCCGTGCTGGGTATATTACTTTAATCTTTTTTTTTTTTTGCAGTGACTTCCGAGGGGGTCCCCTAAGTCAGGCATCTTTAACTCATGGCTTATGAATGTTTCAGCAGTTGAAGAGCGGCCTTATTGAAAGAGATTTTGCAGTTATCTTCTCCAAAGGCACACAAAAGGTAGAATTAATTAATTAATTAAAATGACTGATGTAGCATTCTGAATGAGCAAGGCTGTTTCTGAGAAATCAAAATTTTCTTACCAATTTATTGAAAGAATATAATTGAAAACTACGGGTAAAACCATAGATTAAACTAATAGATGCACTATAGTATTAGTCGCTATCCCACGAAAGTCAATAAATTCAAACTAAAAGTTCTTTAATGATGTACCAGTTTGAATGTATTGACTTTTGGTGGATAGCTACTAATACTGTTGTGTATCTATTTGTCAATTAAGACCAATTTAAATCAAATTCGATTAAATTGATATCAATACATAGATTATACATTTAAAGTAATTTAATTGATTTTTGAAACAGTTTAACTCCTTTGGATCATAAAGAGTAGGTCGTGGAAACTAAGAAGATTAACTTGAGTCTTATAATTTGAAGACCTCTGTACATTATTCTAGACGTTTTACGAAGAACCTTTCCTGCTTTATCAATATTAAATGAGACATTGAACGCAAAGATCATCCTCATTATCACCAACCTTTTTCGATCTGTCAGCTATCTCGCCTAATACAGTATGCATAACATTCACATTTTTGGCAATAATAGCTCTGGGGAACAAGAAGAACATTTTTGTGTGGTGTCTGGAATTATAAAACAGATTCTCGGCATATTTGCGCTGCTGATTCCAAAATTGTGCCTATTTTGCTCTATCAGCTCTAGTTGTTTTTCCGAGATGTTGATAATTTTGTGATAATTTATTACAGTCATTTAGAACTAAGCGTCATGGAAGAACAGTACTGTGGACGATGGGATACGCATATGATGGCGTACTATTGCTGGAGCCTCCATCGAGAATGTACAGAAATACCACATTGCAGAAAATCACAGAAACTTGGATTCATCGATGTGCCAAATTGAAGGTGTCATACGTGTGATGCTCTCTTTATGCTAGGAATTACGTCATAGTGAACAAGAAATAGATAACGATTTACTACAAATTTAAAAACTTTGTACCAAAAATACGTGTTATCTTAATGAAGAACTAGTATTTATTTTTCAATGATTTATGCTTAATTGAATAATCTAATATGCCATATAGTGAGAAGGAGAGCTGATATGCAGAAACTAAAACCATTTTCTGATTCTACGACCCAAAAACATCCCAAAACATCTTAGACACCAAAAATCGTGTTCCCCAGAGTAATAAACCATATTCGTTTGCAGAATAGTCTGCTTCAATGTTACATTAAATGGTTCACATCTTAATACAGAAAAAATAAAATATAATAAATACCGTAAATAAAAATGGTTATGAATGGTATTTTAAGCACATGGAAGTCTTAATCAACATACAATAAGATAATTTATAATTATTCAGCATAATGATCCTGTGTGAGAAACGGTAGAATAAGAAATACAACGAATGAAATAACTTAATTCAAAGTTGTTCATAAATTTAGATACTTACGACTTCTAAGGTCACAGATGTTGTCAACCACAGCATCAATCTGAGCTGCCTCCCAGTTGTCACTGCCTGCAATACCTAACTCCTTGCCTAAAAACCGACAGATTGCAATTGATTGGTTTAGTATTTTTTCGACGACTTCTAGAAAGGGGAGCTGGCCATTTGGTGTGTCTGTTAACAAAAAGAAATGCTCTTTGTACATGTTATGCTTTTTTTCTATTATAATGTATAAGTACATAAAATAAAATAAGAGAAAATGCAATGTTTGACATTTTCATTTCTCAAGCAGACCTCTGGTCTGGGACGTTAGCCTCGTAAGTATCTACATTTATGAACAACTTTGAATTAAGTTATTTCATTCGTTGTATATCTTATTCTACCGTTTCTCACACAGGATCATTATGCTGAATAATTATAAATTATCTTATTGTATGTTGATTAAGACTTCCATGTGCCTAAAATACCATTCATAACCATTTTTATTTACGGTATTTATTATATTTTATTGTTTCTGTATTAAGATGTGAACCATTGAATGTAACATTGAAGCAGACTATTCTGCAAACGAATATGGTTTATTACTCTGGGGAACACGATTTTTGGTGTCTAAGATGTTTTGGGATGTTTGACATGTGAACATCTGTGAGACGGATGTTGCGTGTGAATTATTCGTGATAGAAGCTACTGTTACGAAATTCGATAAGAATAGGAACCGTAACGTAATCTGTGCTTGAATTGTAATTCACAGCCGATCAGTGTTCTTTAACCTAAAGATTAGTAAGCTAGGTGAGATAGAGAATATCTGCATAAATATATCTACAGCCTCTGTTAATAATGGCAAAAATATTTCAGAAAATAGTGTACAGCAGAGGGGACAGACAAAACCGAAAACGACTCAGAGAATTTAGTGGCTTCTCATATTCTAAAGATTCCGATGGATGTAACAATTAAGTTAGCTTTGTGAAAGATAACTTCAAGGAACGTGATTTGAATTCATTATGCTATGATTTAGTTATGAAGGAAATTGTGTCAAGTTGATACAACGAATTCTTGATCATCTCTCAGACTTCAGTTTGTTTGAAGATGATGTATGAGAACGTGACGATGACGATGATGAAGAAGAAGGAGTGAGTGCCGATCATACAGATTAAAGGAGACCGTCTGATTATTCCTCTTAGTCAAGATACAGTATTATGTGCCCTAAAGATGTTGCTATATTGTGCATTTCTTGTTTGTTCGTGGCTTTTCATCTAAATAAAACCCACATTAATTTTATGAGATGCACAGGACACGGATTAAAACTGGCCGTTTTGGCAGAAAATCTTAATTTGCTGTTACACCAAATATATAGAACTCGTTTTATTCTTACGCGATTTTGTAAATCGCTTATCCTCGCAGCTCGTCTTCACTTTTGGAGTCTGCGAGGGATCATTCCTCTACCGTTGTAAGGACGGTGTATGGGAGCTGAACACACTTTATCATAATAATAATAATGTTATTGGTTTTACGTCCCTTTTAACTACACTGGCTTTTAGAGACGCCAGGGTGCCGGAATTTTGCCCCGAAGGGGATCTTTAACGTGCCAGTAAATGTACCGACACGGCTCCCTCGCATTTGCGCACCCTCAAATGCCAGCTGACTGCGCCAGGTTTCGAACCTGAAACCTTGGGCTCAGCAAGCGAGAACGTTACCCCTGAGCCACGCAGCCAGACACACTTTATCAGCAGATTCACCCGGTGATATTAGCCTTTCAAGATTTGATTGCCGACTGTCGAGATAAGAACTGTGCTTTGTTTACTTGTGTCGCTGTCAGCGTACTTGGTCGTCAAGTACAGTCATGCGAGTAGGATATGGCTCAGCTCCAGAGCCTCAGTCATCGTAACTGTCCGTAGTGTCATGGCTCATGTGACGCGCAATGTTGCTTGACTTATGTGCAGACTGTACTCCGTCAACGCTGCCTCCTCTCTCGCCACCCCCCCCCCCCCCCCCTCCCCACCCCCGCTCGTCTCGCAAAGCTCCTGCTGCAATAAACAACAACAAACGACGTTGTCAGGGAAGGGATTTTGGAAGGAAGTCGGCTGTGGACCGGTTGAAGGGAGCCAGCGCGGCATTATTTTGCCTGGGGGTGAAAATGGGGAACCATGGAAGCCATTTTCAGGACAGATAAGCTATTTCTTCTAATAGGCCATGGCCGCTTCCTTCCATATCTTTGCCCGGTTTCACTCATTTCATCTCTCATTAGTTCATCTCATGAGATTGGCATCATGAAGGGCATCCGGCCGTAAAATCACGCTCTATATAGAACTTCGTCACATCAAAGTCCCGCCGGGAATAATAAGGGGGATAGACATCAAAAATATTATTTTTCTCTAGGATCATGTTGGTTCTTTTCTTTTTATTCCTGATTATTTCGTAATAAATCCCAGAGTGACTTCCTGTTACATTATGTCAGCTGATAAGTTATCTTTGTTATCGCGCGTTTATCAGATCACCATGTGCTAGACCCAGTGATGGCTCCGATCTGTGTCTTTTATCCTTGCCACGCCTTAGATAACCTCGCTGTCCCAACCCTTGAAACAACAAGAGCGATCACGGGCCCTAGGTTAAGGTCTTCTGGGCTCTTCCAGTTTTATTCAAATTGGGAGAATTTGCCATCTTTTAAGGTCCGTATTGACGAATACAATTATTTGATTCAAATTTCACTGTTACGCCAATCAATACAAAACAATATGCGTCATTAGGCGCTAATTACGGTACATGTTTCGAGCCCTTTTAAATACGGTTCTTCATCAGCCGACGTTTGTCTTAACACAGCATACTATTAAAGACATAGATAATAAACAAATACAAATAACATTCAAAACACATTAAAAACTTTTGCAATACATGATATTAAAACACTATTAAAATGTGGCTTGTGACAATTCCTTTGCCCTTCAAATGACATGAATAGTCGGAGTTTATTTCTGTCTCTAGCAAACCTTCATGCTAGGTTTAGCAGTGAGATAGTTCATATCACATTAAAACATTTAAAAACTGTTGGTTCTCCGACTATTCATGTCATTTGAAAGGCAAAGGAATTGTGACAGGCCACATTTTAAGAGTGTTTTAATATCATGTATTGCAAAAGTTTTTAATGTGTTTTGAATGTTGTTTGTATTTGTTTATTATCTATGTCTTTAATAGTATGCTGTGTTAAGACAAACGTCGGCTGATGAAGAACCGTATTTAAAAGGGCTCGAAACATGTACCGTGATTAGCGCCTAATGACGCATATTGTTTTGTATTGATTGGCGGAACAGTGAAATTTGAATAAAAAATAATTTTTATTCAAGCTGTGAGATAATTTTGGAATTACGGTATAACGATAAAGTTGCTAATTTTTGAATGACCTCCAAACAAACAAAATGTTCCGTGGAACTTAACTTGCCCAACTGAATATTAAATTACTTTGTTTTTAGTTATTCAGCCACTCTTCTTCTTATTCTTCTTCTCTCTCGTTGATTGTTCTTTTACTTCAAGAGTTTGATCATTGGATTTAAAATTCTATACTCCTTTACAAAATGTCATTTTTTTTCTTCCGGGATTGTATTAGAAACTCTAAGCTCTACAAAGCGCTCTTGACCTTGAGCACGTAATGAATAAATGGACAAGTCTGGCAACTTTGTGCCATTTCCCCTGAATAAAATCGAAAAACACAATGGTTATTATAAAATTAATTATATGTTCTCCTTGTAATGTTTCGGATACTATTCACTGGCTGTATTTTCTTCGAACATTCATATCAGAAAATTTCATAATTGTTTAGACATTAAATTAAATAAAGTTGTCCACTCTCGTCGGGACTGTCTTCAACCTGCGCAGTCAGCGTTGTAGGGGATTGGGAACTGACCGTCCTTTGTTTAGTGGGTGGTAATACTTTTATTAATGCAGCCAATGGCCATGTAGACTACTTTTCTTTTCAGGATGGGTCAGGGAAGGGATATTGTAAGGAAATCGGCCGTGGACCTATTGAAAGGAACCATCCCGGCATTTGCCTGGTGCTGAAAATGGGAAACCACGAAAACCATTTTCAGGACGGCCGAGGTGGGATTCGAACCCACACTCTCCCGATGCTGGCGAGGCACTATATAGCGCGTTAGCGCTCACGGCCACCGCGGCATGCATCGTCGCAAATCTTCACATTGTTAGCCAAATATCAACGCCTAATATAACCTATTTATTTATTTATTTATTAATGTATTTATTTATTTATTTATTTATTTAACGTATGGCTATCATCACATCATGGAACAATAAACAATACAAGATTACACTATTTACAATACACTATACAGAAATAGGTCAAATTGAAACTTTCCATGTCCATAGATAGTCAACAACTCGATCAGTCGCCAACAGGAACTCAGAAGGATCTCCGGGGAAGGCTGACATTGGATAAGATTGGATGATATTATGGCGAACTGTATGCCTTTCTGCACCGCAATCACATTTTGGAGATTGAACTTTGTCCCATTTATGCATCAAATCTGCACATAACCTATAATGTAACACCTAATTGAAGTATATTGATATATTATCGCGTGGGTGGCATACTCTATCTGTGGATTACACCAATATGTAAACCGTGACATAACTCGCCATGATATATATTTTGTTGCTTATACAAAAGCGAATCGAAAAATAATAAACAAGGAGCAAAAAGAGGGGCATATACAAAGAACAACTCGCTACATCAGTTCTTCAGTTCTCCACACCCTCCCCACTCTGGTCGACTTCCAACGGAACGACCAGTTGAACAGGTCGGCTGACACTAGTCCCGTCTGTCTTCCGGAGGATGAGTGTTCGCACCTTCCCATCTCTGCCAGGTTTAGTCTCTGTGATCAACGCCCTCTGCCACGCGTGCCTCGGCCGTACGTCTTCTTGCAATAAAACTATGTCTCCCACTCGGCACTCTGTTGGTCGTTTCATAGGACGCTGGACCTCGTGGTAGCTTCGTAATTCTAGAAGATATTCTTTCTTCCATCTCCCTAGGAAATCGTCTTGGATCTTTTGCCTATGTCGGACTTCTTTTCTCATGTTTATCTCAATGCTAGGTTCTGGTCCGGTAGGCAAAGTTGTCAAGCGTTCACCATTGAAGAAATGACTCTGAGTCAGTACGTCTGAACCATCTTGGGTGATGGGTCTTGAATTAATCGTTGCCTTCACTTCTACCAATAGCGTTGTCAGAATCTCATGGTCAATCAGGGACTTGCCCAGAACCTTCCTGCGACATCCCTTCGTTGTTCCAATCATTCTCTCCCACCACCCTTCCCACCAAGCGGCGCGCGATAGAATAAACTTCCAGGTGATGGAATGATGTTGAATGTGGTGGTTTGTCAATGGATGACACAAGATTCAGCTCCGATAGCTCCTTATTTGCTGCCATAAAAGTCCTTGCGTTATCGGAATACACTGTGTGAGGAAATCCTCGTCCGCCGGAGAAGCGCCTAAAAGCCATGAGAAATTTATCTGTGCTCATGTCTGTCACAAGCTCAAGGTGTATTGCTCTTGTGGTTGCGCAAGTGAATAACACTATGTATGACTTCTGAACCTGACCCCCCACCTTCACGTAAAGCGGGCCTGCGAAGTCCACACCGGTGGCAGCAAATGGCTTAGTGATTTGCACACGATCTGACGGCAAAGGAGCCTCTACTTCACCTCCAATATGATTCCTTGCTATCTTGCATGGCAGACACGTGTTGAGGACTTTCTTGATAGCTTGCCGAGCATTCAAAATCCAATATTCTGCACGCAGTTCAGATAGAATAATTCTTACTCCTAGGTGATGTAACCGGATGTGCGTCTGTCGTAGAAGTAACTTCGTAAAAGGGTGATTACCATCAAGAAGGAGTGGGTGCTACTGTTCCAAGGTCAGCTCGGCAAATTGGAGGCGTCCACCTATCCGTATTAGGTCGTCTTTTAGGAAGGGATTTTAACGTGCTATCTTTGATTTCGTGTAAAAGTCAGTTTTCTTCTTGAGTGCGTCGTATTCTGTAGGAAAACTATCCCTCTGAGCCACGCTGATCCAACGACGACGTGCTACTGCCAGTTCATGGACTGTCAGATCCCCTTTGAATTTTTCATTGTATTTCAGATTATTTATGAAGCGTAGAATCCATGCCATTATGTGCAGAAACTTCCAATATGAGCTGAATTTCGCTGCATCTATAGGAGGTTCCCATGTGTTGACAGTCAAGACTTGCTGGGAGGCCTTTCGAGCTTCTGGAAGTGAGACATTGGAGGCGGTGTTGTCAGGCCAAGTATCCGGATGATCACGTAGCCAAGTAGGTCCGTGCCATCACACTGCAGAAGACTGAAGTTCTGTAGTGAGCCGTCCACGCGATATGAGGTCTGCTGGATTTTTCGTACCAGGGCAATGTCTCCATTGAGCCGGAGTAGAGCTCTCATGAATTTCTGTCACGCGGTTAGAAATGAAAGTTCTCCAGCGATTAAGATCACTGCGTATCCAACCTATAGCTACCATTAAGTCACTCCATATGGTTGTTCTCACAATGTCATGTCCCGTAGAGTGGCAGAAATACTTGAGAAGGCGCGTACCAGTTAGGGCGAACAATAATTCAAGTCGTGGGAGAGTTACCCTTTTGATAGGAGCAAGCCTACCTTTGCTGCAAACAAGTTGAACCGAGGCTTTGGATTCAACCACGGTTCTAACATACAGGTTAGCTTCATAAGCTCTTTCTGACAGGTCGCAGAAAACGTGGACTTGCGAAGTCTCTGGAGTTCAGCTTACGAATCCTATCCATCTAGGAATACTTATCGTGTATAATTGCTTGAGGTTTGAGATCCAATTTTGCCATTTTAGAGCGATATCTTGTGGTAAAATCTCATCCCACTGGATGCCTCTGCACCAGATGTCTTGGAAAACCATTTTTCCTACGATTGACACGGGTGACAGCATGTCAATAGGGTCGTAGAATTTCGCAACTGTTCGGAGTATCCGTCGTTTGGTGGCGGGGTTCGTGATATCCACGATGTCGCGATGATCGAACTAAAATTCATCTACTTCTGTATTCCAGATGACACCGAGGATACTAGTGATCTGTTTGATCTCACGACCTTCAGCTTTCCATATATTCTTCAGTGATTCACAGTTAGTTGCCCACTTTGCCAGTGGTAGACGTATCTGTTTCAGCAAGCTCGTCAGTTCGTAATATGTCGTTATGACCTTACTTTCCTCTTCACAGCTGTTGGCGAAGTTCATCCATGAACACACTCTTGTTTAAGATTCTTGCAGCTGTTAAATACATGTCACTGAATCTTCTAGTCAGTTCATGGAGGGTAGCTGATAGGAGAAAAGGGCTGCAGGTAAGGCCAAACGGCAAACGCGTGAATCTGTAGGTGATGATGTCCTTTGTGTTCTGTAAGCGTCCATCGTCATCCTCCTCTACTCGGAACCAGAAAATTCTTGTTAGGTCCCAATCTTTCTAATTTAAATAGAGTTGCAGGAACGCTTGAGCCCATCTGCGATTAACGCCTGCTGGTTCATCCGAAAGCGAAGTAACAAGGATAATACTTAAGGTAATAGGTTAGGTCCTGGTTGTAAGGCGTCATTAAGGGATGGTGAGTTCTTCTCATGGGACGACGCATCGAAGACGATTCTCCATTTTAGTACATTCTTTCTTTCTTTCTTTCTTTCTTTCTTGACTGCATGATGAGGCAGATAAAATACGATATTAGTTGATTCCTCAAAAGGTATTGTTTCGACGTGTCCATTCTTAATATAATTCATCATTTCGGAATGGTACATATCGCGAAATTTATAAGTTCTCTCAAATTTCTTCTGTAAGGAACTGAAGCGGTTTTCTGCGTTGATACGGTTTGAGAGTATGACAACACCCTCTCTTCTGGGTAGACACACCACTCTTCGACCATTTTACATTCGGAATGAGTCGTGAAATTCCTTCATTATTGCAGTGTCCTTGACAGTTAAAGTCCGTTCCTGATGATCTCGAATCCCAAGCGTCTCTAAGTCCCAAAATCGTCGCATTTCATCGTTCAAAGGCGACCATTCATCAATTTCGTGGATGTGATTTACAGAAACATGATTGACTGATATGCCTGATTTGTTCCCAGTGAGTATCCAACCCAACTTTAAAGGGATAAGCACCTGCGTGTCTGAGAGTCGAATCAGTGGACCACTTCAACCATTTTCCAATATTGATCACCACCTATCAATATCTCTATCGGTAGGTCACGTCCGTCGTCGGTAGGATCTGCTACCTGGAGTTTTCGCAATCGCAACAACGATTGAACGTCGGATGTTGGTGTGGGATGTGGCAAGTACTTGTTGGTACTTTCTAAGGCTGATATTGGTATAGTGATTGTTCCATTACTAATTTTGAACTGAATTAGTCTACGAGTTCTGGCCCTGGAGTGAGGCGATTCAAATCCTGAAACAACTAAATCTCTTTGTCCGATAACCTTCAGCTTAAGCTGTTTCACGAGATCTGCGCTAACAAAGCTTGATTGGCTACCGGCATCTAGTATGCAACGCGTCAGTTTACTCTCACCACTGGGAACGATAATGGTAGCGCGGGCAGTTTGAAAATGGGTGAACCCTCGTGTTCCTACGTCGATCTTCGGCATACTAATATGTATTTTCCGTTTACATTAATATCTTCCCCGAGTGCCTTGAGTGCTTGTACTCTTCGATGGCACTCCAAGTACGTTGTGTTTAAATCGTCAGGGCTCTCTGAAAAGGCGGGCTGTAAATTCTCCAGGTAGTTAAGGTGGGCCTGGATTATTTTATCCTTGTCGCCGTAGCGTCCTGTAATGCCTTTGTCTGAGCGTACGTACCTGCGGTAATTGCTATGCCGTCAATAAGTTGCTTTGGTTCCCCTTGTAAAAACCCTCGTAAGAATACGTGCTTGCTAATGTCTGGAATGGTGGTATTATTATCAACTGATGCTTGAAATTGTTCCCAGAATCGAGACCAGGATTCTATGTCTCCTGAGAATGGTTCTATACGTATTGTCGGTAGTTTGACGTCTGGGATAGGTGTGGGCTGAATATGTTGGTTTGGGCTAACAGTGATCGTAGGTATATTGGTTTCTTCTCGTTTCATTGCGAGTATTTTTTGTGCCTTGAGGATGGCACGTGTTGCACTGTCACTGTATTCTTCACAAGACCGGACACCTCCGGCGTATTCTGTGTCATCTAGCAGGCTATGTATCAGATCGTCAGTAGAGAGCAATGATTCTAAAATTGTCTGGAGTCTTTTTAGGATGTGTTCTATTTCATCATGATCTGTTGCACTATCATTTTGTTGTATAAAATTAACAAAGCGTGTGACATTGGAGCGCTGAGTCATGCGTTTTCTTTTTAGAACGTTGAGTTGTTCCCTTTCAGTCATTCTGAAGGGATGAGTGAACTATCTTATTGGGGATAGCAAAGTTTAGCAGAGAGTTACGTGAATGGTCTGTAGATGGCACCACTTGTGAGACAATCGTTTGTGGGTTTAGGTATGCAGCAGAATAAATAACCTCAACAAATCAATAGTAATATATATTCGCTTATAGGATGCTACTGAATTAGTTAGTCATATCACAGAATGAAAAACTGTAGTATTTATCGTGAGTCGTGAACTATCCTAAAGCCGTTTGGTTATGTGTGAACTAGTGGCATTGTCCAGTACGTCGTGAAACACTACTTACGTAATTTTTCTTCTGAGATGCTTTAAGATCTTGGTAAATTGTAATTGTATTTAGCGTACCTGGAACAAATCGGTTGGATTTCGGCACCAATATGTGGATTACACCAATAAATAAACCGTGACATAACCCGCCATGATATATATTTTGTCTGTCTGTTAGGTAGTCAGCCCGAAGGCTGGTTGGATCCTCAAACAGTACCGCCGTTAGGTTATGTGAGTAGATACCCACAAAAACCCAAGGCAGCGCTATATTGAGGCGTACTAGGCAAAAAGAGGAGTGAGGTAGTTTGCCATTGCTTTCCTCACGGAGTCAGAACAGTAGTACTAACCCTATGAGTAGAACCTTTCACAACATTCACAGGCACTGACTGTGCCCTGAATGTCATCACTAAGCACCACCCATACCTCAGAAGCTTCCATATAATCACAGCCATGAGTGAGACTGAGAGCTTATACAAAAGCGAATCGAAAAAGAATAAACAAGGAGCAAAAAGAGGGGCATATACAAAGAACAACTCGCTACATCAGTTCTTCAGTTCTCCACACTATCAATTTTTACTACGTATTAGTAGGGCTGATTTATATCTTCTTCCTCTACTTCTTCTTCTACCTTATCCGATACGGACGTTGGCTACCACCATGGCTAACACCTTCTTATCCTGTGCAATCCTGAAGAGTTCCGTGGAAGACAGCAAAAACCACGTTCTTAAATTATCTATCCAAGTTATTCGTCTCCTTCCCGGTCCACGCTGACCTTCAATTTTACCCTGAGGTATAACTTGGAGCAGACGGTATTTTGGATTCCTCACCATGAGTCCCAAGTATTCCAATTTCCTCTTATTAATTGTATTTAACAGCTCAGGTTGGCTGCTCACACGCTAGCCTACTAAAAAGTGTCAAGACATGTCTACATATAATTATATGTTAATAATTTATATATTTTTTATAATATGGACCAATAAAACTAAAACGTATCAAAATATGTACATATATAATATGTGAATTGTGCCCGTCAGAGGAGCTGCCAGGACAGCCAACAACCGAAATGACTTCCCTAACATCTCATCCGCCGGACCTAATTGCCGAGAGGATCAGGTGAACTTCCAAACAGGCCAAAGCAGCACGAGAATCCATCATCCACGGGGATCGTGGTACATGGTGACAAAGGTCATAGACTGCCTAAGGAAAGGTTCACCTTAAAAGCTAGACTGAGCAAAGAAATATCCAGACTTATGTAAAACATCGTGAAGATTTATTTTAAAATCAACAAACCCCTATCCTAGTTCGGAGGGTTTCCATCGGCTAATCCGCAAGCTAATAAATAATCAAAAATAAAGGGCTGGTCCCTACCTGAGAAGTTACAGTAAACCCTCGCGAAAGATCTATCTCACAATAATTAAAGCAACAACAGCAACACTAGGAAAATGGAACGACGAAAAACCCTAGGTCAAGTTACAAGATCAAGCTAATATCGTAATTTACATTTAACAGAGCAGCAAAACAAATCTGAGTTAGGATGATACCATTTCCACATTTACATTTAATATTAATTCATCTAGCTAAGTCCTACCAATTAATTACAAAATTTACGGCGGTGACGTCCGTAATATCAAACAATTACAATCAAAGCTATGTGACAAGCCATAAAAAAAATATCTAAGACACTCTTACAAACTGGGTGCTAATCAGCACACAAAAGGTGACATAGAGGATTTGTACACTTTTACATCAATAAATCAATAAATACAAGACCACAGTTTTATTCAAAGCCTACCTACACCTTGGTTTACTGTTTGTAAGCCATAGTCATTTAACGTGTGTAATTACGGTGACGACTGTGTAGTGAAGACTACGTCTAACATCGTATGGCCTGCGCTCCACCAGCTACGAACTAAAGGTTCGAGCAAGCCTCTGTCGCTACAAAAAGTGTCAGCTTTCCTAAAGTCATTTCCTCCAGGAAATACTTTCATTAGCATGGCTATGTCAGCAGGTTCCAAATGCAAATGAACAAGGTTAAATAGAAAGGATTCGTTAGTTATATTTTGTTTATCAAAATTATGTGTATTATTAAGATGTCGGTTTAAATTATCGTTGGTTTATGGCGAATAACAGCTGACTAGCCTGGCACGGAGCGTCTCTGTGAGATCATCTCTGCCATAAAGCCTCGACTCAAAAGTCGGAATACAATCAACGAGCAATAACAACTCGGACACACAATAACACAAGTTACCAGCGGCGCACAGCTCGCGTTCAATAACTCTGGGACGGGCCTGGACACATCAGTTACCCTCCCTAAATATCTGGTCTACGGGAACAGTCCCGGACATGGTACACAAAATACCTTCACACATCAAAAAACCCTCATCACGGGGCTAGTCTCCAACATAAAATAAGAATCCTGGCATAACTGTACTCGTCGAAACAACGGTACACGCAAAAGGCGTTTAACTAACAAATGACAATCTAAAGAACATGTGAGCAGATACAGAAATGGACACTGGGTTCCATGAGCTATCAATGCAATGAAAAATAAATGAATGCTACAAGCATTCTGTCCTGTGTTAATATAAGTCTGTCTCACTTGGAAGCAAGCGCTCTCACTCGTGCGCTGGGAAATATTCACAAACCTTTCTGTGTCACAGCAAGTTGCAGGCTCCCTGCACTATTAGACACAACACGTTGACTGGGCCGGCAATTCAGGCAAGAAAATAACTATGAAACTGGCCTCATAATAATACCTTTACCATAGGTTATAAACATCAAAGAATGTGTGCATTAAGAGCACGCTATAAAGCTGAATACAAACATATAACTCTGTCTTTCATAGCAAAGACGTTTAAAAGATAGCAATGTCACTCATTGCTGGAGCTCTTTGCTCTCAAAGATAAAATACTTCATTAGCTTCTTGTACCAAACATTCAAATAATCACGTGTCATCACACTTGACACAAACAAAATAATATTACGGCGCAAACTCCACTCTGCTGGATTTGCTTAATGATACGTTGGGAACTGGGTTCGATGCTAGGCTACTGCGAAACATCCCTTTTACTTGCAAGGTCTACACTTGACCTGGATGGCTTCTGAGCACATCCTGAATGAAATATAAATGCAGTTACAAAACTGGTAATTACAGTCGATTACCTAAATGATACGACTTCTCTAATGAAGTCAGGGGCGTAACATTGACTGTCTGCTATGAGTGCAGTTAAAGATTATGATCATGGCATCAGTTTGCCGTAACAGGAGTCTGCTAAGACTCAAAAATCACCCCAGATAGGGTTAAACAAAGTAGCCTTGAAATGACTACGGTCACGTTTAGCAATAGACAGGAATTGGCGTCCTATGACGTCCATCAGGTTGCACCAGGGTTGAACAAAATATCAAACCCAAGGGTGGCTCACAATCACTGTGGATAAATAACATCTAATTATACTAATTACATTCCCTACCTATGAAATGGCTGTCACTAAGTTCGGCTGATTTACAATCTACACTAATCTAACTATACCACCAATGACTAGAACAAAGAAGGGTTGTACAAACTCACGATATGAAGGAGCCCAGACTTAGCTCTCTGTCCAACGACAAGGGTTGAACAAAAGCACCTCTGGCTTTCAGGATTGGCATCGTCCGTATCAGAACTTCCATCTTGGCTCTCCTAAAGACCAGGGCTCGGTCTGTCCCTGTAGTTGACATCGTGAATGGGTTGGACATGCCTAGGAAAGGCATCCTCGATTCCTTCCTTCTCGTTCGACGTTCTTGAAGTTCCCAAATCATGCTCGTTCCATCCGAGACGTCTCCCTCATACCATAACGGTACTTAGCCCATTGTCTCCGACTCTAACATGGTGTTATAAATGTCGAACACGTGGTCGGTAATATTAGACATCATGTATTTCATCAGTACTTGAAAATTGCGGTGTGCTTTGTAGCTATCACAGGCGTTACACATATATCTAGCAACACAGCCTCTACACTTTGCAGATATCATTAATAAATGGCCATGCACTGATCTGCTGGTTCACACGTGCACAGACTCTACTTTTGCAATCACGTGGCATCCGTGAAATTGGCGTCGAATTCATGCGGATAAATCCACCGCAGCAATTTATATACGATGTGTATTTAGTGTAACACTCGTTTAATGCAACGTTACCACGATTACATGTATATTTAACAGTAGGCTTTAGCCCTCCACAAATCACGTGGGTACAAAAATGTGGTGCTACAGAATCGTAGAAAATTCACAATTTGTTTCAAATACGTTCACAATGCTATTTGTGCTGATCACTACACTTTACAAATCGTGATGCACAGTACGATGGTGCTCGATGACACTTGATAAAAATTCCTCGCTATAAAGCGGACCTTTCCCACGTCTAACACGACGGGTATTTCAACACGCCTCCACCGGGCGGATTCTCAAGACGTAGTGCACGGAACTGTGTTCCTCGTGGAATCAAGTCGTCAAACTAAGTCGTTGAGCGACTATTCACATCCCTTCTTGCGTATCTGCAATGATATTACCATACCTTAAAGTGAAAAAACATTCTCCAAAATGTTTCAAAAATACTGAATGACGAAATGGAATATTCTGAATCTCGTAGAAAGGTAAAGTTGATTAATAAGACCTCAGATAAATAATTAGCTGACTTCACCAAAGTCAAAAGTGCGATTCTCCGCTACTCCAAAGAGAATAGTATAAGCTTTCAGCTTCTGGTTGCTTTCTGGGTGTGTTCAAAGGTAATACATCCCATCCAACGAGCTTTAAAGATACTATAGAGAGGCTAAGGGACCGCTCACAGCGCTCTTAGCGGAAGATATTGGTAAGAACGTCCGCCATGTTTTCCGGAGTCATAAAGTCAAAACATTCAGTCAGCTGATTGCGAGGGAAGAGTTCAGTGAATTTGATTTCTATTGTCGTTTGTGTTACTAGGTTGAAATCTACTGCATATTAATTTCCGCAGCGATGCCTGCTGTATGTTCAGCGTACGGCTGTACTAATCGAAGCAATAAAACAACGGATATATCCTATTTTACATAAGTATAGCCTAATTGTGCTACAAATAAAAAAAGCTTGTAGTTTTACGTGACCGTTAATCTCGCGATCATAAGCCACGGGACCTCCGTTTTACGTGGAATCCGAACCACAGGACATGGCATTTCACTTCGAAAATCTCACATGCATTGACTGGGAATCGAACCCGGTCCGCCTTGGTGAGAGGCATACAGCTTGACCGCTGCGCCACCACGCCCCCGTGCTACAAATATATATCACTGCACGGATACAGTAAGGATGTTACTATCAATTTTCCAGAACATCTGGTCTCCATTCCTTTCTATTAATGTCTGATACAGGCCTATACGGTATACGATATATATTCGTACTGGTACCGTAACAGAAGGAATTGTTTTTGTTCCAGATTCCCGTTGAAAAATACAGAAACAATCCCAATGCCTTAGAATTCAAAGCTAAATATAGGAAATGCTTAATTGCTCAAATTGATCCTTCCCCTAAAGCTAATGTAAAGACAGATAATAGTCTAAGCCTAAGTCCTCCCATTATGCAGCCTATTGTAATTAATGTTGATGTAGGCCTAAGTGAACTTGACTATGTAGAGTGTTTTGAAACCCTTTCCATTTTCAGTGATCAAGTGGTAGAATATGTTGCAGGTAGCGTTGTAAGAAATGTGTCGAAGAAAATCAAATGTGTGGAATGCTTAGATGTTCTACTGACAATGAGTAATGACGCAAAGTGTGGTTTCATAAAATGCAAAGATGTGAGCAACTCATTGTATATCCATCCGATGATATGAAATATTTGTGTAAGACAGCAGAATGTGTTTTCAGGAGTAATGCTCATATCATGGACAAAAACTGCTAAAATATCTTGCTCAAACTAGAGACCAAGGTATTTACAAGGTTAAACTGATGTTTGTTCTCTTCCTTTGAACACCTATGCAATGCAGTAGAACCATGTGAAGAATCGCATTACGTGAAGCTGATAAGGCATATATTGAAGTAGGCCTATTACTTCACTTGCAGAGTATAGGCTATCATGCACTCAGAGGAAAGTCCTCTCGAATGAGAGGACGGCAAGTGAGACAAGTTTTAACAAAGCCGATTCTATTTAAGGGACAGTAATTACAATTGTGCAGTGTAATAGCCTACAGCACTATTGTTGTAACTTGAAACTATTCGGAATGTTTAAGAAGTGATAGGACTTCATAATTTGTCGTAAATATGTTTCTTATTAATGTTCCAACAGGCCCTGCTCTGATACTTCAACATATGCCATAGCTCCTCCCCCTTTCCCTTGACTCCAGAGAAAATGGCGGACACAGTTTCAAGTAGCTTCAGTCTTGCGGCGCTCCTGCCTCTCTATAGTATCTTTAAAGCTCGTTGATCCCATCATAAATGTGTTGTCATGAAAAATATCACATGAACCTTAGCTCAGCGGGTTCAGAATACATTTTGGAAAATGTGGATAGTAAAATGAATTTAACCACTAAACACTACATTTTGTTACTTTTAGAGCCTACAAAAATACTTTAAAAATACTGGATTTATAAATTAAATTATTCATTTTTATTTCAGTTCACTTACTCTTTATTTGTTATTCATTCATTATTTTTGCTACAAGTACAGTAAGTCACAAAATGTTATTTTAAATTTTCAAACTTGAAGCTTATTTTCCTGATATCTCGCAAAAGTGATTTGTATTGGCTGAAGCTTCGCTCTACCACACATGAGGTGATTGACGCATCTTCTTCTTCTTCTCCTTGGTCATAGTTCGATTTCGAACGTCGTGACCCTTCACGCAATTCTGTTAACAATACACCGCGGTCTTCTGCTGTATGCATTAATTTCTGAAGTGGCTGTTTAAAATTCTCTGTATCAGCAGGCGATATATCTGAATCTAGTTTTACATTATACATTTCCTCAAAACCTGGATTTCTTGAAAACTTGCGAATCTCAAGGTCCAGGTTTAATTTTATGAACTGGTATTTTACTCAAAGGGGTGCTTGCGTACCTTATAACAACCCCTGGCACTACAGCCCATGAAGGGCCTAGGACTACCAAGCGACCGCTGTCCAGCCATTTGGCCTGCATATATTGGGGCCGTTAATCTTGGTTTTCGTGACCAGGGCGCTGCCTCACCGTCAGACACCTACTCAATCGTCCTCACGAGGCAGAGTGCACCCCGTTCCAGCCCCTCACGTCAGTTTCTAAAATCCCTGACGGGGCCTCCGGGTGTGAGGCAGGCGCGCTACCCCAACATCACGGGACCGGCTTACAGCCGCATACCTTAGATATCCTTATTTGCTCAAAAACAATTTATGTACATAACTGTACTTGAAATTCAATACCTGCAGTCCCTACTTGAATTTAAAAAAAAACAGATAACTCACACTAATAGTCATCACAATTGACACCGGTTATCAGACAGATTCTACACACACCCGAAGTACACGGGGCTACATGACCACGTTGTCGCAGCCCCTTAACCAAGGAACCAACCAATCAACCAAACTTGTCCTGTCTTGCCATATTTTCTGTCACTGAAAACAATTCTATATTGGCTACTTTTACTTCTAAGAATAAAATACATACAAATATTGCATTAAAAATCACTAAATATGGAAAATAAATTTGTTTAACAACATAATCGATGGAGATAAATTTAAAAAATGTGTCTATCTGTGTAATAAAGAAATATGTAAATATATATAAATCATAGCCCTGATAATCACGCTTGTCAAATTACATTTTAGTGTTCAAAATAAGCTGATTCCGTCTATGTGACAATTATTTTACGGTCAGATGCCCATCCTGATACAAACTTTACGTAATGAGTTATAAGATTAAAATGAATGAGTCTCGTGGCATAGCCGTGAGGCTCATTACGTCGTGCACCACGGCCGCGAGGGAAGCTGCAGCAAGTCCGGAGATATCAGGTTCGAATCCCGGCTATCCTTAGTGGTTTTTTGTTTGTCGTGTAGCCTCCTGGGAGGCCGAGTACAGGTCTTTCTAGTGAATGCCCGTGGGCGACCTGAGCGTCCGAATTATGATGAAGTGATGATTCGCATACACCCAGTTCCCGAGCCAGAGGAGTCAACTCCAGGAGATGAAAATCCCCGGTGGTCCGGCTGGGAATCGAACCCTGGGCCCTTTGTGCCAAAGCCTAGCGAGCTAACGAAATCGCCATGGGGCCGGGCATCCTTAGTGTGATTTTCCCCCGATTTTGTTCCCTCTTTCCAGGCAAATGCTGAGATAATACCTTACTCTTTAAGTCCCGGGACACCAACCTCAACCCTGTCTACAATACAGCTACAAACTCAAGTACAGGGGATCAGTTCAAGGATGGCCGACGTTGCGTTCAAACCCACTTGTCTTTGAGTCCAGACATAGCCTGGCCCCATGATTTGTTAATGCGCGTAGCTATCCCGGTCAGTCTAGCCAAGGAGAATAATAAAGCTAACTTCACTTACCAGGTTTCAGTCTTGTCCATTCTTCAGCTGTGACGCGGTGGTCTGTGAACTCCACATGGCCGTAAAATAGAAGGAACCTAATGGCTTCCCCAGCTCCCCACGTGTTGAAGTAGTTGAGTACGTACTTAGGTGCCATCCTATGCTCTTGTCAGTGTTCCTCTGTCGAATGAATGTTAGTGGTTATCACCAACTGCCTCTTATATACCTGTTCTTTGTGGGAGATTACGTAGCTTCACCATGACTTGTATTTTGGCAAGCCGTTAGGCCTATTTATCGCATGGCCACATCTGAAGGAGAAAAATACTAAGGAATGACATGTTTCGCTCGTCAAGCGAGAATCATATAAAAATACAATGAGACCTCTCTAAAAGACCACCCCCTCTTAAAGACCGATTTTTCTTGGAACCGATTTAAAACCTCATTAGGTCAATGTATTTGTTACCTCTATTTAAGAACCACCTCTCTCCCCGACCAAAGACCAGGCATTTTCTCAGTCTGACCTCTTTCAAAAGACCACGTCTCGTCTGCCTTCCCATTGGAGATGGTGATGAGGGTGATGATGTAAACAATGGTTCTGTTGGCACAGAACTGCATCATTATACAATGTCATGATAATATTTATTTATTTATTTATCGTATGGCTTTTAGTGCCGGGAGTGTCCGAGGACATGTTCGGCTCGCCTGAGTCTGTAGCTGCTTCCAGCAGGTAATCTGTGGGACACCCTAAAGGGCGAGCTACAAGTTCCGTTCAATTTCAAGTAGTTCCAACTTTCGCCACCAGATATCAAGGATACCTAGTGGTGAACGTTGGAACTTGGATACAGCGTTCTGACGAAATCTAACCTAACAAATTTTGCTTTACACAAGTTTAGTCTGTGAAAGGATCTTTAACATGCCATAAATCTATGACATGGGACCGCCGGCTTTACTTCCCCTCCGAAGGAAGGCATACTGAAGGATTTTTAACGCTCTTAAAAAATCCGACGACTTCAGCCGGGTTTGAACCCGCTATCTTGGGCATAGCAGTTCAGCATGCTACCGACTACGCCACCGAATGATAATAATAATATCGTATGGGTGCAAGCTTTGTTATTTGACACCCAGAGGGTAGCTTGCATGTCGAATTTCGTTGTTCCTTGACTATGAAAGTCAACGAGGTTAGATATCTAAGCTCTTTGAACACTATAGCGCTTTCTAGTAGAGAAATGATGAACTTTGTGTTGGCGGAAACTCCCGAGAATAATTTTGCCATTATGAACTCGGCCTACCGAATTCAAATGGGTTATTTGACATGCCAACATCGCATGACATGCGTATCGTATTTTTTCCGCCTTTCAAAAAATCACTTACCACGGCCAGGAGCGAACCTGCAATCTTGGGGTTACTAGACCGACACGATACCCACTCACCCACCGTGGCAAGCTACAATGTCATAAGAAACATTGTTATATAACGTATAGAAAATACAAAAAAAGGCTCTCCTAGGAGATTGTTCGAACCCAGAACAAATTAATGGACTTTCGAACTCACTCAGAGATATTTTAGAAAGTGAAATTGTTAAAAAAAAAAAAGATGTGCTAATCTGAAACAGAGATCAATTCGTGACTTTTTTAAATGACAGAGCTCAGAAAATAACTAATTGTAATTAATTTGTACTAAATGTGAACCAATGCAGATAAATTGTAATCGATTATGTGTTCCAACTGTACTTTATTAATAATGCAGTATAAAATTATTTTTAATGCCTACCCCTATTAAGAGACCACCCCTCTAAAAGACCAGTTTTTCATGGAACCGTCACTGGTCCCTTAATAGAGGTTTCACTGTATATGCAACACAAATAGCTCTACAAAACACTACCAAACCTACAGTGATACCCACAGACAGTCTCTGCCCTCCAAAAACAAAATACAAGAAAACCCGACAGAAAACTTAGTAAGTGTGGTAATTATTACTGTAGGCTAAGGGCTTACTGCTTAGGCCTAAGTGTATCACAGCAATAGTAGCTACACCTTCATAGATTGGTTTGTGGGAGGAAGATTTTTTTTTTGATGGGATAGTAATTTCTAAGTTCTGCAAAATTAAAATAAATAGTTATTTCTTCGGTGCTTAATGCCTTAATATTTATCATTTCGAGCGAACGTGTTTTATGAATAGTACCGGTAAAGAAAATATTGAACCAGACCCATGTGTTCACTTACTGACACACAGAAACGATTATGAATTTATGAATCCAGGTATCGCGTTCTATAATTCTAAAGTGGGCTATTGGTAGAATTGCCAACACTGTGGTGTGGTTCAAAGCAGTGGCGTATATGAGGGGATGCTGAGGGGGCTCCATCCCCCCCCCCCCCGAAAAAAACAATAAAAATTAAGAAAGTGTTGCTTTGGTAAGAGCATAAAATAATTGTAAATTTGTTTGTACGCTAATCTCAACTTATTGGCTAAGTTATAAATAATATTAACATTTAAATTAGACTAACTCGTGGTGTAGTGGCTAGAATTCTTGGCTGCCGCCCCGGAGGTCCGAATTCGATTCCCGGCTCTGCCAAGAAATTTTAATTCTTTTCTGAGGGCTGGAACGGGGTACACTCATCCTTGTGAGGCGGGAAATAAATTAACAACTTGCAAAAATAAAAAAATAAAAAATGTTTACCTTTCTGCTTAGTAAATTGACAAATATTTAGATATTTGCCATTCATACCCCACAGGCCATAATAGAAAATTCATTAAGTATAACATTTTATTTGTGTGTTGTATTTTACAACTTTTTGTATTGCCAGTAATTGTAGACTATATAAACTTTGAAACTTATATAAAATAATCACACAAAGTTACTCGTATATGCTCCAAGATATTGGCTGATATTTCTGGGTATTTTGGGGTGACAATCCCCTGGGAATACTCACAATTTTCCCGGATAGACAGGGGCTCCCCAAAATATATATATATATACACCCCTGGCTCAAAGGTGTGCAAACAAGCTAAACTCACACGTTAACTTTTGTTAGTAAATATCGATTATTTTGATAAGACAGTGTTTAAAATAAGTTCCTATTTACTATTTAAACACCCGTGAAATTCCTCGTGGTAAATCAGACCTGCTTAAAGTTGCAGAAGTGAATATTTCCCGTATTAAGTTGTATGTATAGTATAACCAGGGCTAGATTTGTGACGGTACGCACCGGTACGCCGTACCGAAACCTCTGATCGGGGGAAAAGTCGAATATATAACATAATTTTTAGAACTGTGGAACGTTAGTTGTAAGTCAAGGTCAACTTGGTCTTTGACTGGATAATTATTTCAGGAAACTGTAAAGACAAAGTTATAAAACAAGAAAAAAATGATTGTTGGCGAACATGTGTGTATTTTCAAACAGAATGTATTTAATTTTTTTAATTACGTAAACAAAATTGAAATAATGTATGTTGTTTGAATGGTAGTCTAGTTGGCCTACATTAAAATTTAATAGAGGCCAACGGTCGTGGTAAAAAAAAAGTTACTAAAGCATTTGCAATCATAATTAGATTGCTATTTTGTCCACTGATTAATTTTAAAGGTGTTCAGAAAAGCGTAAAAATATCGTTTTTAGAACTTCCCCCCCCCCCCCCTCCTCCCACCAACACCCGGTAGACCACAGTATCGGAACCTTTTTTTCTACAAATCAAGCACTGTGTATAACCAATGCCTGGAATTTAATCAACAATTTCTTCACGAATATTTCATTAAGATATTTCAGAAGGCTACGGTGGGAAGTGTTGTGCGCCTGGCTGTAAGGCAAATTATGACAGCACTATAAAAATAACCGGTTATACTGCATTACATTACTACGTTTAGATCACTTACAGCGTGGAGTACTTTCAGTGCCTAGTAATTTGGTTTTGGGTACCTACCGTATATATCTTCATATGGCCTCAATATTCCAGAACATTGTGAACTCTGCTCAGTTGGCAAGTGCTTTTATCTTTTAATTAAGTCACCAGTAGAACATTATTGTTAGACTGTTAACATTAAGCTTAGGCCTATTGTGACTATGATCAGTACATCTATGGACAAAAAGTGAAGGATTTAATATCAAAGACAATCTCTAAATTCGTTAGAGAAGTGTTTAAAAAATTCTGAGCGCGTCAATGACGGCAGTAAGCATAACAGCAAGAAAATAAAACATCAAACATTGGGACATTGCGGTACAGTTAAAGCATTTTTATTATTACCTTATCGGGAATTGACAGTAGGCCTACATAGCATAATAATACAGTATTTCTGACACCCCCATGACTGCATAATCAAGTTGGGTTCTGAAATGCCGGTGAAAACGCACTTAAAACTTCATCACAAAAAATAATCACGTGCAGGTCACAACGTACCGTAACTCAGTAGCGTAGCCAGGATTTTAGTTTGGGGAGGGGGGCATTAGGTCCTCATCTATTACTGCAGCAGTTCATATATTTTTCCTATTATAAGTTAAATCAATGCAAGAGTGAACTGTTTTTGTAATCTTAGAACTATTGTAATATTCTTGTCTAGAATAAATAATGGTGGTATACGTTAGCTTTATTTCAATAATGTTTAGCTTATTGTGACAATGATAAGCTATGTGAAAGTTGACATTTTATACTAATAATATACTGAGGAAATATACATATTAGATACCAGTATATTGTTAAAGAAAGAGTCAGTCTTCGAGCTCTATGTCCATAATGTTTGACAATCTCACCAATATCCACAATGATGTATGTCCCTATGAATTGTCATGAATGCAAGAGCCGTCAGCCTTTCCTCACCAGCTTTACTTCTCAAGTACTGTATGTCTTTAGACTCTTCAGCGTGGAGAAGCTTATCTCTGCAGAGGCTGTAGTTACTGGAATAACAGCCAGGATTGTAAGGAGTGTAGCAATGCTTGGAAAGGAGGTCTTGTTGATTCTTTTGAGAACTTCAAATCACAGTTTTGAATGACTTTCTGTTGAGATTCTGCAGTTCAGCTTCCACAAACGCCACTCTGCCTCCAGAATGTCTTCACAATGTCACCAAAATCTTTCTTAACTGCATTATATGGCAGCAGACACTCCAAACCCTGTAGCGTTTCCTTGTTTCTTGAAAACTTGCTTTTAAGATGACCGGATATCTCATCCAGGTATGGAATGAAAACTGCTCGTCTGTAGTAGTCCTCAGGTGAGGTGGCCTCCACGTTGTTTCGAACTTTCTGTGTTCCTAGTTTTCTTGGAATTGATGCAGAAACCCCAACATGTGACGCAATCTCCTCGGATTTTCGGTACGGTACAAAGTAGGGTACTCTTCCTCAGCCTGTTCTCGTATTTCTATGAAGAGTTCCTCAACTTGTTCAACTTTGGTCATGGCCAAAGTGAGATCTAAAGATTCTGTTTGAAGGAACTTAGACAACTTGTAAGTATCGAAAGAAATTTCCCCAAGATAGCGGGTTCAAACCCGGCCGAAGCCGTCGGATTTTTTAAGAGCGTTAAAAAACCCTCAGTATACCTTCCTTCGGAGGGGAAGTAAAGCCGGCGGTCCCATGTCATAGATTTATGGCATGTTAAAGATCTTTCCACTAATTACACCTGTGTGAAACTAAATTGGATAGGTTAAGAATGTAAAACAACGCTCTTAGGTTGCTACGTTCGTTGCCAAGAGCCGACTGCGGTGGCGTCTAGTAGCTAGTTCTGAACTAGGCCTGGTAGTCGTTGACGGTGGCGTCTGGCGGCAAAAGTAGGAACTATTTGAAAATTCAAAGTTGCAGTCCCTACTTGAATTTAAAAAAAAAACAGATACACACACTAATACAGTCATCACAATTAACACCGGTTATCAGACAGATTCTACACACACCCAAAGTACACGGGGCTACATGACCGCGTTGTCGCAGCCCCTAAACTAAGGAACCAACCAAAGAAATTTCATTCTGAGAAGAGTTGTGATAAACGAAAAGCTGCACAAACTTGAGTGAAGACCTGTTGCCTTGGTTTACGAGGAGTGATCGTGACCTGTTGCTATATTCCCCAAGGCGCGAACAATGCACAGGAATGACTCAGAGAATACAGAGACGGCAACATGTAGTTCCATCAATCTAGTGTCACAGTACTTGCGAATAACGGAGTTAGCCTTACCATCAACTTCAAGCTCTTTCCTTAAGACGTGTGTTCGTTTTGTTGAACATCGGAAAAACGCTGTAGTTTCTGACATCATGGAAACGCAGTTAAGAATAAAATCAGTCCATGCAGCGTAACTGAGGCACAAGTTTAGAACATGAAAAAAACCAGTGTGTGTATGAAGCTTTGGGGTACCGTAATTGTCACGAATAAGCGCCTGAACTCCGTGGAAAGTCCCACTCGTCGCTGCAGCACCATCATACCCTTGACCACGTCAGCTTTCCAACTCTAAGCCGTGTCTTTTAAGTTCTTGTTTGATGACAGAGGATGCTAATCCAGCCCCAGTCACATCATATACAAGACAAAATGTCAAAACATTTTCGGTAATATCTTTAACAACAATGTCAAAATATCTGACGCACACAGAAAGCTGCTCCATCTGGCTATCATCTGCAGTTTCACCTGCAAGTACAGTGAAGAAGTTCGCTGTCTTCACTCTTTCAACAATATCATTTTTAATTTTCTCTCGAGTCAAACCGATAAGTTCATTTTGTACTGTTGAACTAGCATACATGGCATTTCCTGTATCTACAAAATGCAAGCCATGGATACCTCTGAAGCCTTTTCACTTGAAATGTTCTTTTCTTGAAACCTATTACCTGCACGTAACACTTGTGAGATGCTGAAAGCTCTCATGTCCTCCTGAGCATCATTTCCTTCTCAGAATCCGTAATATTCGGTACCGACTACCGTATGTAGCCTATATACCACCAATATCGTTTTTGGCATAATCCTCTACATCGAAAGAACTGTACGAGAAGTCTCGCTGGACAATTAGCCTGCCCGTTACTCGTGTTGGGATTGGAAACCAAGAACTTACCGTTATCAATCTCTGAGCTTCTTTCCTGCCCCTGTAAATGTATGAAAAACAATACTAGAAAATATTAACGATGAAAAGTACACGGCTGATGTACCATACGTTAAAAAAAACTCGAATTTTCAGAAGCAAATTATGTTTTAACATTTGCGGGGTTTTCCTATCATAATGACTCTAATATGAACACATTCCCTCCATTTTGGCTCACTTGTATCCAGGCCCGACGAGAGGGGTGGGGGGTGGGGGGTCAGACAGGGCTGGTGCCCCGGGGCCCGACCCTCACAGGGGGGGGGGGGGCGTCCTAGGAGGAGAGGCCAGATCAGGCATTGATTTATTATTGCCTTTATGTGACTTGAATTTTCTACTGGCAATCATTTATTGAATGCAATGAACTAGGCCTAGTAGTCGTTGACGGTGGCGTTTGGCGGTGTTCGCTTTTTGTTAGTGTTAGTTTCCCGTATGGTTTGAAACATTTGTTTTAGTTCTGCCCCATTTTTCTACTTTGCCGTAATTGCAGAGTGAGTGCGGTTCTTGTATATTTATTCTTTAAGTACAACTGATATTTTAATTGTATTCATGTTTTACAATTATTTATGTATCATAACTCACCTATTCTGAAGTGTGCTTTTAGAGTTCCTCTCTCGCGAACTGTCACAAAATCACTGAGCTGCCCCAGCTGCCGTTCGCACGTCCCTTCTTTGTCTATGAGCTGATTGGTCGCCTGCCTTCCCCCGCTGGTCGGCTATCTGCACCTTGCAATGACGTCACTACCACTATATAACCTTAGGTCTACCGGCCTATGGGTCGACTCTCCATCATCGGTCACTTGCTGCTACAAGCTTGCTGGGGGTCATTACCCTCTGGAGTCACACGGCCTTGCCAGAGGCCCTGCTTCACGACAACACGGGGTCAGGCTGCAGGCCAACCTTTGCTCCAGCTGGCAGCTGGGCATTTTCTACAACGCCGTACTCAGTTTAAAATCAGCCTTATTGGAAAAGCAACTTCTCGAACCAGCGGAGATGTTATTATCAAGAAACATCTCACTGCTGGTCAACTCTCGTCAGCACGACTAAACATCGCCAAAACCTTGGCTCAGAACCCGCGCCTCTGGAGTGTGTGCGCATTAACCTCGATCATCAGCCCTGTGTGGGCAAATAGAACTGCTACTTCAATCATCAGCTCTGTGTGGACAATCTACCCGCAACCTTGGTCATCAGCCCTTTGCGGACAAACCAACTGTTTCCAGCCAAGGGTTTGCTGGCCTAACACGAAAGGGTTATGTATTTTCACCTCATTGAAGGTGGTATCATATACTAGTAGACACCAAGATTCATCATGGTTAGTCATTAAGGGTTCCTCTTTTATGTATTTTAAATTATGTCTCTTTTAATTAACAATATAAAGTTTAATCCCTCATAAGGGAATTTTGTTAACCTTTTTCGTTTCCTGGAGAAACTAGCAAATTTGCATTCTTATTATTCTTATTGTCAATTCTTAAACTATATTTTTTCGAAGTAACTTCATATGCTCTTTAAAGCTTTAATAAACGCAAAGGAAAATCTTAATTTTTGGTCTCTTACATCACCTAAGATTCAATCCTTGTGTCCGAAACCCTACATCCTTTCGAAAACCCTAAAAGGGTGCACCCCCACCCTTTTCCATGGTGCCGAAACCCAGGATCGAACCCAGAACTTTAATTCTGAGACCACATATTCTATTTCAAAACAAAAACTTGTGCAATCTAACATTTGTATTATACATTTCAGTATACCGTGGCTAGCGCAGGAGATCTGCGGGAAGGCGGAAACTATCCCAGCATATTGTACAACTGTTCTCTTTCCGGAAAGCGGGTCTCAGTCTGGTGCTGCAAGCAGCTTTGGTGAGTGAGTTATTCCAACTTTCCAGCCATGCCAGTAATAATAGATGAAAAACTGTTAAACTCTCGGGCAGCCTACAAGGGCCAGCTCACCCGTTTTCAAAAATATTTAGCTACTCTACCTAAAGAGGAACAAAACCTTGATATTATATCTCAGCGTTTAAAAGCTTTTGAACAGGCGTACGAGAAATATGATCTCGTGCAACTTGAAATTGAAATCAAAAGTCCGGAACATCAGTCGGATAGGGAAGAAGTAGAGAGTAATTACTTTGATACGCACGCTCAGGCTGTGGCATTAGTTAGAACTTTGACCCTGGCGTTGAAGGTAGAGGAAACTCGAGGAAGAATTAGTGACAATGGGAATAGTGTCAAACCATTGCTACCTAAAATCGAAATTCCGCATTTTTCAGGAAAGGAGGAGATGTGGCAATCATTCTTTGAATTGTTCAGTTCATTAGTACATGATAATGCCACACTTCCAGAAATTCAGAAATTCCATTACTTAAAATCCACTTTGCAGGGCCCACCCCTTCAACTTATAAGAGAACTCCCCTTAACAGGAGAAAACTATAACATTGCTATAGAGCTTCTTAAAGGCCGTTATGGCAACGAAAGATTATGTATACAAAGGCATATTCAAGCCTTATTCAACCTGCCCGCCTTGCGTGCTGACAATTTGTCAACACTGCGAGCCTTAAGTGACACGGTCCAACTACACGTCAGAGCATTGGCACGGTTGAATCAACCGGTCGAGCATTGGAATATATTCTTAGTTCACTTGGTTACTTCTAAATTTTATCCATCCACCTTAAAGGCATGGGAGAGGGAAATAACAAATGACACTCCATATACCTATGATTCACTGCTTACGTTTATAAATAATAGATGTCAGGTTTTGTCAGCTGTAGCATGTCATACGTCAGGAAGTGCAGATAACAAATCTAATGTTGTCAAGCCAGTCGGTACTAAAATAAACAAATCTGCTGTCTTTACTGTTCAACATAATTCAACAGATTGTATTCTCTGTAAAGCGCCTCACAGGTTATATTCCTGCGTTGCCTTTAAAGCTCTTTCTACCGACGATAGACGCAAATTAATAGCTCAAAAAAGATATTGCTACAACTGCCTGTCAGCTAGGCATATGGTGCCTGATTGCTTATCTAAAAATACTTGTTCCCATTGCAAGGCTCAACATCACACCTTGCTTCATAGGTTTGAAAAGCCACGTCAGGCTCCTTCCCCTGGAAGTTCCAAAGATACATCCCCAGGAGCCAATGCGCAATCTTATACTCAGAGCTCTAGCTCTATTCGTAGTTCCCAGGTGCTACTATCAACCGTGTTATTAAAAGTTCAAGATTCCTCTGGTAGATGGCTTGAAGCACGTGCTTTATTGGATAATGCCGCCACCCATGACTTCATAAGTGAGCGCCTCATTAAGAAACTTGGTCTTCCCAAGCAACCTACATTAATTCAGGTTACCGGTATTAACAATAGCAATGTTAAATCTTCGCATTTTGTTCCTATTCATATCAAAGATGCTGTTAATTGTAACACAACATTACAGTTGAATTGTCTTGCCATTGATACTATTGGCAGTAATACCCCTAGTACTTCTTTTGAAATTAGAAATTGGCAATTTCCTCATAACATTCAGTTGGCAGATCCAACATTTAATACGAGCCCTCCAGTAGACATACTTCTCAGTGCCCAAGTATTTTGGCAATGTCTCCTTAGCTCTAAGGTCAAAATATCACCAGGAGTGTTTGTTCATCATACCAAGCTAGGTTGGTTAGTAACGGGTCAAGTCCCTCGTAAGTCATTTCAAAATTTCTCACAATGTCATTTTGTCAATGCAAGTCTCGATTACAACTTGGAAAGATTTTGGAAAATCGAAACTATAGATTCAGTTTCACCTTCCTCAGTTGAAAATGAAATGTGTGAAAAACTGTTTCCACCTATTTTATTTGAAACACACCCTAGGGCTCTTAGAGTACTCTATGCTGTGGAAAGCAAATTTAAACGTGACCCTGTTGTTAAAACTCAATATTCCACGTTTATGGAGGAATATGAGGCGCTCGATCACATGGAGGTTGTTACCAAGAAAGATGATGCTTCATATACCCCATCTGAAGTCATTTACCTCAATCACCATCCTGTTTGGAAGAATGAAATTTTCAAGGAAAACATAAGAGTGGTCTTTAATGGCTCTGCATTGGATGCCAACGGAACTTCTCTGAATGACACATTATTATCAGGCCCTCCAATTCAATCTGACATTTCTTCTGTTTTGATGAATTTCGCTTGTTTCCTATCGCAGTGATATCCGATATCAAACAGATGTATACACAGATTTTGGTCGATCAACAACAGCGCGACCTTCAGAGAATTCTTTGGCGCGACGAGCCTACTAAACCTGTCAAGATTTTTCGGCTAAAAACATTAACGTATGGACTAAAGCCTTCTGCTTTTTAGCCATACGTACGTTGAAATTACTTGCTGAACAGGATGGCCCGTTGTATTCTCCTAAGGCTTCTGAAGTGTTAAAATCATCATTTTACGTTGACGATTTTCTTCATTCATTTGAGTCAGTATCTGAAGCACTGCAAGTCTCTAAAGATTTGACAGCTTTGCTTTTGGGAGGCGGATTTTCCTTGTGCAAATGGAACTCTAATTCGGAGGAATTCCTTTCTAAATTTCCATTAACTTCAGTCTATAACGACTCAGTAGAGCTTCTTCAGGAAAGTAATTCTATCAAAACTCTAGGCATCTATTGGAGTCCTCAAAAGGATTTTTTCTCTTTCAAAATTAATCTCAGTGACATCCAACCGATAACTAAGCGGCAAATTTTGTCTGAGATTGCAAAGATATTTGATCCTCTCCAATTTTTGGCGCCAATCATCGTCACAGCAAAGCTTTTCATGCAAGACCTTTGGTCCTTGAAAACTG
This sequence comes from Meconema thalassinum, assembly GCA_946902985.2. Taxonomy (NCBI): domain Eukaryota; kingdom Metazoa; phylum Arthropoda; class Insecta; order Orthoptera; family Tettigoniidae; genus Meconema; species Meconema thalassinum. The sequence goes on from OX336396.1 coordinate 218,092,882, forward strand.
GTTGGGATGAACCAGTTCCTTCAGAGTTGCAAAAAAATTGGATTTCTTATAGAAATAGTTTGGAAGATCTTTCTAATGTTATTATCCCGCGAGTGATTATTCCCTTTCCCTCCTGTGGAGGATATGAACTTCACATTTTTGCCGATAGCTCATTGAAAGCTTATGGATGTTGTGCGTATATTGTTTGCCGTAATTTTGTCCAATCATATTTATTTTCCAATTTAATTTGCGCTAAGTCAAAGGTGGCCCCTCTTAAATCTTTATCCTTGCCACGACCGGAACTTTGTGCTGCTCTTCTGGCGGTTGAATTATCGGTCAAAATCCGTCAATCTTTAAAAATCCGATTTATTAAAACTTACTTTTGGAGTGACTCAGCCATCACGTTGGCATGGATTGCCAAACCTCCCTCGCATTGGCAGGTGTTTGTAGCTAATAGAGTGTCCAAAATTCAACAATTGTCTAACCTTGAACAATGGCATCATGTATCTGGCAAGGAGAACCCTGCAGATGTCATTTCTCGGGGATGTTCACCTCTTATGTTGGGGGTCTACGTTGCTTCACGTCCGTAGGTATAACCTTCAATTACCCTACACGTGTCCCCCGGGTGGTGCTAAGAAAGCAACAGCGATAAGATGAGACCGAACTGTCGGAAAAGACCTCTCGGTCATAGAAAGAACACGAAGGAAATGTGCGGTCCTTTTCAGGACCCACAAGTTCGTAGAATTGGACCATCTCTGCGCATCTGTCAACTGAATTTCGAAGGGATAAGTCGAGCGAAATGTGATTATCTTTCCAGGCTCTCGCAGAAATATGCAGTTGATGTCATCGTGCTCCAAGAAACACACACAGCAGACGAACTACAGTTACAGAGTAGAGGTAAAATACCTGGCTTTAAATTGATAGCCTATAACTGCCATCAAAATTACGGCCTTGCAACGTACGTCAAGAATTATATAACAAATTACCAGCCACTCTCAGTAAACTCTGAAAATGAAATTTTTACTACTGCAGTCAAAATTGATAACTTGACGATAGTTAATGTTTACAAGCCACCAAATACTAATTGGCCTAATCCCCCTCTACCATCTCAACAACATCCTACTATATTCCTTGGCGACTTCAACAGTCATCATCATCTTTGGGGATACAACAAGAATGACCTTAACGGCAAAGCTCTTGTGGACTGGATGGAAACGGAAAACCTGAAATTGATTTATGATGCTAAAGACCTGCCTACTTTTAATTCAGCTCGCTGGTCTCGTGGCTACACCCCAGATCTATGTTTCACAACTCAGCTTCACAATTCACTCACGCAAGTTCGACGAACGGTGCTCAACGATTTCCCACATAGTCAACACAGACCTGTTATCTTGGAGGTGGGGATGTCTATACCTGTTATACAATCACATCCTAAACCGAGATGGAACTTCAAGAAAGCCAACTGGACTGAATTTGCAAAGCAAACAGACTCCAATATCAGATGGATCAAACCAACATACAACAACTACAGCAGATTTGTTGGGGTCATTAAAGGTGCAGCCAGGCGATGCATTCCTAGGGGATACCGCAAAGAGTACATCCCTGGTTGGAGTGCAGAGAACGAGGAATTGCTAAGAGAATATGAAGAACATCCTACTTCTGACAATGCAGCAGGTCTCCTCCAATCCCTGGATGAGAGTCGAAGAAAGATCTGGCATGAAACAGTAGAATCCCTAGATTTCACCCACTCTAGCAGGAAAGCCTGGTCTATCATTAGGAAATTAGATTCATCAAACCCTGCAACTAAAAGATCGAAAACTGCCATCAACCTGAATGATTTTGCTAAACATCTAGTATCAGTTTCCAAGAACACAAAAGACAATCAAACCAAAAGGGATATCAAATTACAGTTGAACACCAAGAAAAGAGCAGCCATACAGTCTTCTGAATTCTCCATTGCATTCCAAGAAGAGGAAACTAAAGATGCAATGAAAAGTATGAAACTAGGGAAAGCAGCTGGATTTGACGGAATATACCCTGAATTTCTGGTTCACTGTGGACCAGCTACAGTAAAATGGCTAACCAACTTCCTTTCAAATATCCTGCAAACTGGAAACATCCCACCTCTGATGAAGAAAATAAAAATAATAGCCATACTGAAACCAAATAAAGATCCCACAAAAGTGGAAAACTATCGTCCAATAGCACTTCTAAGTGTCACATACAAGCTTCTTGAGCGCCTGATCTATAATAGAATTTTTGAAACAATCAACAACCACATTCCTATAGAGCAAGCAGGATTCAGACCTGGGAGAAGTTGTAGCGATCAGGTACTTTCTCTCACTACGCACATAGAGAATGTGTATGAGAAGAAATCAATAAGTGTGGCTGCCTTTTTGGATCTGTCAGCGGCCTATGATACTGTTTGGCGAGAAGGATTCCTATTGAAATTTGTGAGTGTTATCCCATGTCGTAAACTTGTGGCCTTACTTAACAATATGCTAAGTAATAGGTACTTTCAGATCTACTCTGATAATGACAGAAGTAGAGTGTTTACATTAAACGATGGTTTACCTCAAGGATCTGTCCTGGCTCCCCTCCTTTTCAGTCTGTACATACACGACTTACCGGAAACATCTTCAAGAAATTTCATTTATGCTGATGACATTTGTTTGGTGACTCAGTGCTCCGAATTTTCTGACGCTGAAACTACTTTATCCGCTGATCTGGAAGCCTTGGGTGTATACTTCAAGAAATGGTGCCTCCACCTAAATCCTCAGAAAACAGTTGTATCTGCATTTCACCTACGCAACAGACAATCTAATTACTAACCAGAAGTCGAATTCAGAGGCCAAGTGTTACCGTACTGCAGTACACCAAAATACTTGGTAATAACACTAGACAGAACTCTGACTTTTAAGCAGCATCTATCAAATGTGGCTGCTAAAGTCAAAACTAGAAATAATATACTTCAGAAACCTGCTGGTACATCATGGGGAGCTAATACTCAAGTTCTAAGATCCACAGCTTTAGCCCTATCGTATTCTGTTGCTGAATACTGCTGTCCAACCTGGATCAATAGTGTTCACACTAAGAAGATAGATGTGCAACTCAATCAGGCAATGCGAATAATCACGGGATGTATTCGGAGCACGAACACGCTATGGCTGCCTGTTCTCAGCAACATTCCACCTCCAGCCCTAAGAAGATCAGATGCTCTCCTAAATTTATGGGAAAACATTCAGCAGAATCCCCAGCTACCCATTCATCACGATATTGCACAAGCAGAACATCAACGCTTGAAATCAAGGAAACCACCATGGCGCACAGCAGTCAACCTTGAAGGATCCTCTTTCAATGTTAACAATTCATGGAAAATACAGTGGGAGCAGTCTTCAGTAATCAACAAACATCTAGTTGAGAACCCTTCTAAGCGGATACAAGGATTCGACCTCCCCAGGCGACAGTGGAGGATCATCAACCGGATTCGAACTGGACAAGGCAGATGTGGTTACCTACTGCACAAATGGGGATGGGCTAGCTCTGAAAATTGTGACTGTGGTGCCTCCTTACAGACAATCCTTCACATTGTTGCTGACTGGCTTCGAGCTTTCGAAGGAACGATAATAGACGTCCACCATACATCGAAGGGAGCAGTAGAATGGGTCAAACAACTAGACCTAGAATTATAAAATTGTACGAGCTTGTGACTGCACATTTGTCCATTCATTTTGTATATATATATGTAAAATCCATCTACATGCATTCTTCATACGATAAATAAATAAATAAAATAAAATAAATAACCTCTTATGTTGGCTAACCTGACATTATACTGGCACGGTCCCCGTTGGCTTCTGCAAGAACATTCCGCTTGGCCAAATTTTCCTCTTCCGGAGTTATCAGACTTGCCGGATGCTGGTAAGATTCCTGGATCTTCTCTTCTCGTTTCCGACTCTCCCCTTCTCTTGCAGCGATATTCCTCCTTCCATAAATTGGTGAGGGTTATGGCTTATCTCCTTCGATGGAAACATTTTGTGGTAGAACAACCCCTTTTTCCTAAGCCATATTTAACCCTTTCTGAATTAGCTTTAGCCACTACAAAAATCTTATGGCTTACTCAACAAGAAATATTCTCTGAAGAATGCCAGGTGTTGTCCCAAGGTCAATCCCTTAAGAAATCGAGTAGGCTTTCCGCACTTGCCCCTTTTTTGGATACTGATGGTTTACTAAGAGTAGGAGGACGTTTATCTTTGGCTGATCTTTCTGAGGATAAAAAAACATCCAATTATTCTTCCCTCAAAGCATCATGTCACTTCCTTAATCATTCGTCAGTATCATTACCAGCATCTTCATGCTGGAACTCGTACATTACTTTCTGTCATTCGTGAAAGGTATTGGCCCATAAACGGAGTCCATGAAGTTACCTCTGTTATCCGGAAGTGCATTCCATGTTTTAAATCCAACCCTAAAATTACCGCTCAGCTCATGGGTGATCTTCCCAACTTTAGATCTGCGCCTGCTAGACCCTTTACCTTTACGGGGGTGGATTAATCCGGGCCTTTTGTTTACAGAAGAAATTCTCCTGAGGCCAAAAAATGTATTTCTGGAAAACTCTATATTTCGCTGTTTGTATGTATGGTCACCGGAACAGTTCACTTAGAACTAGTTACCAACGCCTCTACTGCTTACTTTTTGGCAGCTTTTGCCAGATTTTCTGCTCGCCGAGGTCTTCCTTCAGAAGTATTCTCAGACAATGCTAAAAATTTTATCGGAGCTTCTGAACAAATTAAGAGAGCTCTTACTCACAATTCAGCGCTGGAAAGGATTGCTGATTATGCTCACCAGAGAAATTTCAAGTGGCACTTCATCCCCCCCTTATGCACCTCATCAAGGTGGGCGTTAGGAGTCTTGTGTGAAACTCACCAAGAAGCACCTTAGATGTGTTTGTGGCCACACCCCCCTTTCTCATGAAGAATTTAATTATTTTTATTGAGGGCATAGTTAATTCTCGTCCTTCATCACCCTTATCTAATGATCCTTCAGATCTTCTGCCATTAACGCCAGGCCATTTTCTTATCGGTGGTCAGTTGACTGCCTCTCCCCCTTTGTTATATTCTAATTCTGAATCTTCTTTAGCCATTTCTTGGCGCAAAATTGAAAGTTTGCGCAATAATTTTTGGCGCCGCTGGAGGTTGGAATACCTCGGTTTGCTTCAGCAGCGTGGTAAATGGCTTGTTTCCCGCTCTAACCTTCAGGTAGGGGACTTGGTCCTTTTGAAAGACCCTAGTCCCCCTCTTGTCTGGAATTTGGGTAGGGTTGTCGAGTGCTTTCCTGGCAGAGACGGTAGGGTCCGCGTGGTGAAGATTAAGAATTCTGCTGGCCACTTTCTCAGGCCAATCACCATGCTTGCTCCTTTACCACGCGAAGCCTAACTCCTGCGCGTTCTCTCTGCAATTTTTTCTCTCGCCCCTCCGAGCATGTTCGCTATTGCGAATAGTTTTTGTTAGTGTTAGTTTCCCGTATGGTTGAAACATTTGTTTTAGTTCTGCCCCATTTTTCTACTTTGCCGTAATTGCAGAGTGAGCGCGGTTCTTGTATATTTATTCTTTAAGTACAACTGATATTTTAATTGTATTCATGTTTTACAATTATTTATGTATCATAACTCACCTATTCTGAAGTGTGTTTTTAGTGTTCCTCTCTCGCGAACTGTCACAAAATCACTGAGCTGCCCCAGCTGCCGTTCGCACGTCCCTTCTTTGTCTATGAGCTGATTGGTCGCCTGCCTTCCCCCGCTGGTCGGCTATCTGCACCTTGCAATGACGTCACTACCACTATATAACCTTAGGTCTACCGGCCCATGGGTCGACTCTCCATCATCGGTCACTTGCTGCTACAAGCTTGCTGGGGGTCATTACCCTCTGGAGTCACACGGCCTTGCCAGAGGCCCAGCTTCATGACAACACGGGGTCAGGCTGCAGGCCAACCTTTGCTCCAGCTGGCAGCCGGGCATTTTCTACAACGCTGTACTCAGTTTAAAATCAGCCCAATGGAAAAGCAACTTCTCGAACCAGCGGAGATGTTATTACCAAGAAACATCTCACTGCTGATCAACTCTCGTCAGCACGACTAAACATCGCCAAAACCTTGGCTCAGAACCCACGCCTCTGGAGTGTGTGCGCATTAACCTCGATCATCAGCCCTGTGCGGGCAAATAGAACTGCTACTTCAATCATCAGCTCTGTGTGGACAATCTACCCGCAACCTTGGTCATCAGCCCTTTGCGGACAAACCAACTGTTTCCAGCCAAGGGTTTGTTGGCCTAACACGAAAGGGTTATGTATTTTCACCTCATTGAAGGTGGTATCATATACTAGTAGACACCTAGATTCATCATGGTAAATCATTAAGGGTTTCTCTTTTATGTATTTTAAATTATGTCTCTTTTAATTAACAATATAAAGTTTAATCCCTCATAAGGGAATTTTGTTAACCTTTTTCGTTTCCTGGAGAAACTAGCAAATTTGCATTCGTATTATTCTTATTGCCAATTCTTAAAATATATGTTTTCGAAGTAACTTCATATGCTCTTTAAACGCAAAGGAAAATCTTAATCTTTGGTCTCTTCCATCACCTAAGATTCAATCCTTGTGTCCGAAACCCTACATCCTTTCGAAATCCCTAAAAGGCGGCAAAAGTAGGACTACTGTATTTGAAAAATTCAAAGTTGCAGTCCTTACTTGAATTAAAAATCAGATACACACACTAATACAGTGATCACAATTAACACCGGTTATCAGACAGATTCTACACACACCCAAAGTACAAGGGGCTACATGACCGCGTTGTCGCAGCCCCTAAACCGAGGAACCAACCAACCGAACTGTCTGTGAACAAAGTTACAAGGATTGAAAAACGTATTCTTTCAAGTGGACAATATTTTCCTGTCTCAAAGCAGTCAACTTAGGCGACGAGGCTTCGCTATGTATTGTTCTCTGATCCTTAATTTGGCTCATTCGGCTTATGCCCCAATCCTTTAAATAACTTTCTCATCCCTTCACTTATCTCGCCAAGGCCATGAGAGCCTGGGTTGCCCTGGTGTGTTTGGTCAGCTAGCTCAAGAGATTGAAGTTTGGTGTGTCACGTCGAGCTTAGATATTGTTGCATCCGGGGGATGCACCCCCATCCCCTTCTATCAACGACACATACATCTATCTCCACACAAACTCCTACGGAATACATTATCAAAATTATAAACCTAATACATAGCAACAACCTCCAATAACCCCGGCCAACTCCTCACATCCTGTGAAACGTGCAATTCCGCACACTCGGCACTCAAAGGACTATAAAACTAGAGAGGTGAGGTAACTCGAGGTCAGTCCGTCAGTCAGCCAGTCAGTCTTCCTCAGTGTCACTGTGTGCCAAACCGCTGCAGAGCGCCGCTCCGACGAACGCCAAAGGGTAAGCGTCTAAGCGATCTACACTTCCTCATACAGACATTCACACTCTCATCCCTTAGTGCTTGGATTGAGATAAGCATCTGGTTTAATAACTGTTCTGCAAATTCTAGGAGTACTTCAAGTCTGAAGTATTCATTAAAGTCATACATCTCATAAGTAACTGGTCATTTAGTTTATTTAATTAATTGTTAAGATCCTACCCTTCATCCCTCGTCCCGGTAGGATCCAGGCTAACACTTAGTTAATTGTTTCGTGACGCCCGCAACCAGCTATTCGCATACGTCAGACTGCTTACCTCGCTTTTTAGCGCGAGCCGTCCGGTGCCCGCGTTAGCAGTATTCCAGACAGCGACCCAGCTGTTCAGAGCCTCCGAACTACCCGAACAAACAGTACATTCGGGAGTTCTCCTTTCGAGTGCTCATACGCCCTCGAACCAGTCCATAACCGACACCTCTTACACTCGAGCTCCAAGCAACCCCCAGCCATTACATTGTAGAGGGCACCCTCTCAGGTCCCCTACAATATTTAGAGATAATAGTGTCTGAAATGAATATATTGTCTAGCTAGACATATCGTATGCCATGCAGGCATGTAAGTAAAAAAAATTAAGTAGCCTCCACACAGTAATTCACTTTATAGTTATTATTGATTTAAGGGGCGGAACAGAGAGGTCATCGTTCCGTAGTAATTCACTTTCGCACTATGTGAAAAATTATAATTGCTGGCTAAATATCTTACGAAAGGGTGGGATGATTCTGTTGTCAAACGTTGATAAAAGAAATGCATGCGAAATTGTTCATCTTCTCGTATACTGAATTGAGAAAACAATGCTAACATTTGAATAATCTGTATGTTTAGGACTAGTATAATTATTATTATTACTGGTTCATTCAATACGATCAACAATCCTAGGTACTTGGGTTCGTGCGCAAATCATTTCAGATTAAATGATTTATTGAAAACCTACATTAGTATTGGTGCGAGAGTTGGGAAATGTATCCAGAGGCTGAAACTAAGGTAACATTCGAGTATTTTTCTGGACTGAGTGTTCAATTAACCGGGAGAAAAATGACAATCAAGATAGGGCACTGAACTTTGTTTTCCAATTCCTCTCATGGAACGTCAGTGGTACGGGCAGATGACCTAGCTGTTACGCCCCTTAAAACAACAATAAGTAACGTCAGTGGTGTGCATGGCGATGGAGAAATTAATATATTGCATGTAGACAACCGCGCAGATTTTCCTAAGACCAAATATTTGAACTCTGCTTAATTTAGAAGAAAATTAAGATGAAGTATGGTCGAATATTAATATAAATAAAATTTTGTTTTGAGCTGGTGCAGTGGCTATTATTATTATTGGACATTTCCACGCCGTTCATTCCAAAGAGCAGCATCGATCTGCAAAGCACTTGTTTTTCAGGACGCGAAGAGATACTTTCCCTTGCGAATCAAGCCCTTTCGTGATACGCTTTAACGTCTCAGTACCCTTAAACATAAAATGAGTTGCTCTGTTTAGTTAGTTAGTTAGTTATTGTTGTTTTAAGGGGCGGAACTACGAGGTTGCTCTCTTTATCTTCGACTTAGAAATGGCTCCGGGCCCTGACGAAGCCGCGGCAGGAACCCAGGATTCGGCTTCCCGACTGCGGTGTCATTCGTAGTCATACTCAACAGATAATAATAGGCCTATTTGTCGTTACAGTTGTTAATTCATTTAGGGATTTACGGCATTTAACCCGTGCACTTGGTAACTAGTAGGTCTAGTATCACTGGCGGGTAATGAACCATTGTCGCTCGGTTGGGGATCGTTTGCAACCACTAGTACTGTAGATATAATTCAGTATTTGCTGACGCGTTAATTTTCCGGTTTGTTTCTGAAGGCCTCCACGTTATTGAATGAAGTTGACTGTAGAGCAGTAGTTTTCACAAATATTAATGAAGTAAATTACAAGATTCTCAAACAGCGGACAGAATCGAAAACAAAACAAAAACGTGCAAATTGTGTAGACTGAAGGGGAGGCTAAAGGTTGTTGTATAACAAGAGAGGTGTATTAGCAACAATGTTGTAACTATCTGTCTTGGGGAGTATAAACTTAGACCCTATTAAAACCACCCACTGCTGGACGAAAAGCAGGGTATACACTGTGCTGTGCTATGGCCTCTGTGACATGATCAATCGCATGCCGTATTCTTAGTTGCCGACTGGGAAAGCGTTAGCCGTCGAGACTATTACTGCAATTATTAGTGCTAAGAGTGGGGTAGGAGTCCCTGGACTTGAAATAAGGTACTATCCCGGCATTTGTCTGGAGGGAGTGTGAAAAACCACACTCAGGATAGCCGCTGTCAGCACCGAGATTCGAACCTCTGATCTGCAGACTTGCTGTAGACCCCCCTCAGGTGGGCTTCACCGTGGGGTCTTTCTTGAAGGTGCGAGAGCTTTTACTTCAATATCGGAGAGCTTTTTCTATAGCCACTCAATTTCAATGATCATCAAATTTTTACTCCAAAATATCACAAAACTAATCACCCAAATGGCCTTTAACTCAATAATTTGGACGTAATTTTTGCAAAATTTTTCGGAGGAGGACCCCCGGACTCCACTCTGAGCTTGGTGATATTCCATCCCCCAGATCCCCTTTGTGTCTACTCCCCCATAATCTTGGCTTAAATCCGTCCCTGATGGTCACCAGTCATAGATAGGGTTGGGGATTTTTAGGAGAACCTGGCTCTAGTTTCGCTTACTGCAAAGCAATATTAAATTATAAGAAATCCACTGACTGCAAATTACAAAATATAGTTCAAATTCACATTTTATTATTTTGTGAAAACAAATCAGTGATCAGCTGCAATCTACTGATACCACATAATAACTTGACTTACGTATGAGTACTGTACACTTGTGGCTGATTATGAAAATATATTTTGCTTTGTTTAATGTACAAAGATGTGTGATCGCCGTTCAACCAAAACACTTACCAGTTTTTAGGCTTAGACCCAGGGGCGTGAGTCTTCAAGGGCAGCACATTTTTAGAATGTCAACATAAGAACACTAAGTTATATGTAAAACGTATTTTAAAACAAGTCTTGACTTTGCGTAAACATCATGTTTTCATTATGAAAAGAGATTACGTCATATGTCACAGAGGCCGTAGTACTGCACAGTGTACCCTTTCACCTCTTTTAACATGCAGTTCAGTGAACTGAACTTCCTGTTGATTAATTTTTGGGTCTGAGGACGTCGTGGTCATCAGTCCTTTCTACTTACTGGGCGTGTAGAACTCTGTCCGACTATCTACGAGTATATCTGAAGTTAATAATATATTTTTAATTCATCTGGGACAGAATTGGGGGGGAAATGAATGTACGATGGTGCAACTACAGCCTTTGGCTATAGGGTTAAAACGATGAATCATGGAAAATAAGCTTAGAATCACTGACGGTGGAATTCGAACCCACCTGTATCCGAGGTCATGGACAACAGCTTCTTTCAATGTGAATGTTTTCCCCAGGTTAAATACCGTAAATGCGATGAAATTACGGTTCGGTAAATGCATTTTCTTTTCAAATGTGTGTACGACAAACGAGCATATTGCTTTTACGAGTATCTCTGAAGTTCTAAAATTATTGTTATCAAAGAGGATCTGAACACTGTGCATGCTTACAATGTTACATCATCGGGTCTAATTTTGATCTGTCAAACGCCAAAACTAAACAGTATATTGAATTTAATGAAAATTATTACCTTGTTTTCGATGGCTTTACTCTGATATTTATTTTTGTTACTTGAAAATAATGAATCGGTACGCGCTTGTCAGGTATAAACATTGAATTTGCAAATAATTTTGCGCGCATTCCTCCGGTTTCACTGTTGTAAATTTAACATACCAACATTATCTTAATTATATTGATAGTAATTCACGCTTTGCTTGTGATAATAAATATAGCCTGAACTAGTTGAATATATAATTGTAATATTACTATACAGTAGCCTATTTATTGCAGCCAATGGTCATATCAGGACATTTCAATTGAGCACCCCTAGGCTACCGGTACCTAACAAGTTCAATTTCAAGTAGTTCCAACTTTGGCTACAAGACGCCAATGTAACTGACACCCAGCGGCGATCGTTGGAACTTGAGAGCGTTTCTAACCAAATAACCTACAAATTTTGGCTACACACTACCAATTGAACTGGTAGGTTCATTTACATACCAAAAACTAAGACGTTTTAAAAATCCGACGACTTCGGCTGGGTTTAAACCCGAGATCTTGGGCATAGCAGTTCAGCATGCTACAATTATTATTATTATTATTATTATTATTACTACTATTATTTCTTGCTTTTTATGTTCTTGTAATAGATTTCACGATTATCATTTTGTGCAAATTTACGAGGATTATAATTTAAATTTACAGAATTTAGTTATAGGGGGGTGGGGGCGAGAGATTCCAGCCCCGGGGCCCGTCACCGCTCTCCACGGCCCTGCTTGTATCCTCATTTTGTACTTCCATGTCGGAACAAACTCTTTTGGCTTGTAGATTTTTGCTGACTGAATTATGAATTCACCCGGAGAATGGTTGGTTCCACAAAATGTGGCACTATAAACTATGTGGTTTTGGTTCAAAATTACTAAAGAAAAGCGAGGAAGCAAACTTGGTGTTAAAAGTGACTGCCGATTTTGTGATCATAAGCCACAAGACCTACAGTTAAAGAAAATAAAAATAAAAAATAGCCCGTGGCACTACAGCCCTGAGGGTCTTAGCCTACCAAGCGACCGCTGCTCAGCCACTTGGCTTACAGATTATGGGGTAATGCGGGATCAGCGCGTCTGGTCCCCTCGGCCGTTAATCTTGGTTTTCGCGACCGGGGCGCTGATCGTTGATCAGACAGCTACTCAGTTGTCCTCACGAGGCTGAGTGCACCCCGTTCCAGTCCTTACTCCAGTTTCTAAAACCCCTGACGAACCCGGACCTTCCGGGTGAGAAACAGCCGCGCTACCCCAGCACCGCCTACAGTTATAAGCAGGGCCGCAACTAGGGTGAGGGTGGGTCAAGGGGGTACGTTCCCCAGGCGTTGGGCCTGGGGGGCGCCTAAAGAAGATGAGGAATGCTGATAAAACAGTGGAGGCAGAAATTTTAATACCCGAAACGGGTTCACGGAGAAAATAAAAGCTGCTATCGTTGCAAAAGCAATTGAAGCAAGGCGGCAACATTGTTGTAGGCATCGGCAACATTCTAATCTGGACATGTCTGTCGGCGGTGCGGTATGACAAAGTTGAAGGAACACGTGTCTCAAGTGCTATTGTTACGAAGTACTTTAGCGTTCATTTTTAGCTTAGGACAAAACTCTTCAGTGTGTTCATAACTGTCTGAATTCCGCCCTTCGTTGCCTTGTTTCGAAGCAGCTCACAACTGTATCAGTGTTTACATTTTTGTCTCTGTCGCTCTGATTTTCAATTATCAGTTATCAGAATACTTCTATTATGGCATATTCACGCGTTTCAGTTCAGAAAGTTCTTTACATTAATACCGTACTATGTCCTGGTGTTTTTTAAATAGTTAATTTTCCAGAAATGTTTTTAGACAATTGAATGAATACCGGTATGTCAAAAATAAAGTCATCAGGAATAAATAACAGGTAGAAGGCGCGAGAAAGAATTATGTCATCAGTAGGGGAGCAAGGGGGGTTCTATTCAGTGGTGTAGTGGCAAAATTTTTAGTGTGGGAACGCTAAATACTGACTTACCAATGGGAGGAAGTGGTCTGAGGGGTACACCCTCCCCCCCACCCAGAGAGCGGGGGTTCGGTTCGAGGGCCCTGTAGCCTATGGAATGGATAAAATTATCACAGGGAAAAAGAAAAAATAGAAGATGTAACATGTTTTTATGTATACGTTTACTAACAAATTCAAACACAAAGATTAAAAACTGAACATATTCAATAAAATTTTATAATGTATTTACAAATAAATGGCAAATGCAACTTCTTCCTCTTTGTCATCAGGTTGGAGGTTGGCTCGACGAGTTCTAGTGTCATCAGCTGTGCGGTGTCGTCTTAACCATGTCTTGACGTAATTCTCTGGTTTCCATGTCTGGATACTTGGTCCATTCAACTTGATAAACATTAATGCTGATTCGTGCTCGATGGTCAGTTTTGACCGTGTTGGCGATATAATAATATTCATGTGACTGAAGCCACGTTCACACTCTGCTGAACTGCAAGGAATAAGCTTTGTGCAGTTTATCAGAGGGGTTAAGTCCTTTGGAATCGTAGTGCTGTTTTCCAGGTAATCTCTGAAGCTGTTCTTAATTTTGTTGGCATTCAACCTAAATCTTGTACAGAGATGTTCGATTTCTTGTTCACCGTATCCAGCATATTTTTCTGGAGGCCAGTTGTTACTTTCAAGTACTTTCAGTTCTGATAGGAGAGATTCATATTCTTTTTCATAATCATAATTGTTGGTCCCTGTGGCTGTAGATGGTTCGTTACTGCTTCTTGTTGTGAAAAGTCTTCGTTTAAGGTTGTTGATAACACTTGATAGCAACTGCTGGTCATTAATAGCAGTTATTTTGTTTCTACTTGTTAAGGGAACATCACAAAAATTACCAGTGACTGCAGCTCTCTTGGCCTCAAGAATCTTAGTTCCAGGTTTCTCTTTAAGGCACTCGAAAAAAGCAATTGACCTTCTTATGAGTTTGTCTGCATAAACAACAGTTGCCTCCATATTTTGAAGACATTCTGAAACCATTGTTAATTCAGCTAATATGTCATACATTATCACCAAATCTGACAGAAACTGAGTTGATGTCAAGCGCTTAATCAACCCACCGTACATTGCTTGTTCGGTTGTTCTGTTCTTGTCTTCTTCGGCCTTCTTAAAATGAGAGTACAATGCTTGATATCCATGCCAAACGGCCATAACAGTTTTAAATGAACTGGAAACCTATCTCGTACCCAAAATGCGACCAACTTTCTGTAGTTGCAAATCAAGCTCACTAGCACACTCGGCTAGTTCTCTTTGGCATTTAGGCGATTTACTATACAGAGTGTACAGCTTGACCATAAACATTTGAAAATGGTTAATAGCCCCAACGTCATTGATAGAATCACTTACAGCTAACTCTATCCTATGGTTCATGCAATGCCACGAACAATGTTGGGAAACTGTTGTAGTAGCTTTTCTACGACGCCAGATTTTTTTTCCTAACATGACACTAGCGCCATCACAGGCAAATGCAACTAAGTTCTCTTTTAGGTACTCAAGATCAAACCCATATTTTTTCAAACAACCTAAGAGTGCCTCAAAAATAGAATCAGCAGTTTGGTTAGGCAATTCAATTAGGGCTAAGAATAAGACATTTGGTGGCAAATCTTCGCTGGTTTCACATTTTAAATAAACAATCAAAATAGATTTGTCACTTAAGCTTGTAGATTCATCGATCAAAATCGAAATTTTACCTGAAATTCTTTTAATCTGTTGAGTAATTCGTTTTTTCATTTCATCCGAAATGTGGTCAATGATTTCAGTTGCACTAAATCTAGAGTGTAATCCTACACCAATGTCTACACCATTCATTTTCTGAAGTTGCAAAAATTTAGAATAATTTAGAATAATTTTGCCAAATAGTAAGCTGATCGAAATACTTTAATTGTAGATTCTAGATTGGAACGGTTCATTTTATCACAAACGTTTTCAATAGTTTCCTCGTTCGCCTTAGCGGTTATGCTCTCAGCAGTCAAGTGGGCTGATGATTGTTTGTGAAAAAAGAATTCTTAGGGAAGTAAGTTGGGCAGACCTACTAGACCCATTGAATGTTATTGCAAATGTGCACCATTCTTTAGAAATTGATGTCCTGCCCCCGTAAGATGAATTATAAGGGATGAAAATGGGAATAATACATTTTATTTCGAAGCCCATGATAAAATTTAACCAAGGAATATGATGGCTGGAACTTGGCAGAAACCAGTCGTGAGGCGGCGACGTCGAGCAAGGAGGGAAATTCCGTCACGTGATTGTATTGCGCAATGGAAGTTTCTAGAAGCTTGGAATCGACCTAGCAACAGCGAATATTCCCAGGATTTGTTTGAATATTGTTATAAATTATCCCATTGGATATGAGCTTACAGCCAATAGGAAGAAGTTTTAGTGAAGATGGGGGTTCCAGCAACTAAATTTTATGGATATTTAATTAATTTAAGCCCTTAGAGAGTGAATTTATATATTGGAAAAGAGAAGAATATGATAATAAAATATTTCCAATATTTTATAAGTCAATAGCAGGTCGCTATTGCGAGGAATAAGCGATTTGCTAGAGCCCGCGCGAATTCGAGAGGGAACTCGAAAAGGCGGCTAAAATCGGTAGACTTGGAGGGGAGACGCCAAGCACCGGGGCTCTTGTGTATCTGAACGTCGAGGAGGTCAGACGTGTGCGATTGGAAGAGAAAGGAGTTCTGAGTGTTTCACCGGTCTTGTAGAAGGTGACTCGTGGAGACAAGGCATAAGCAAGGGCGGAATTAGGAGACGACCGCGCCTTGAATCTAGGTGAAGTTGCGAGGAACACATAAACCGCAATCACTTCGGTCTGATCGGCTTCAGAGAATTTATTTTAACTACATCTTGTAGCTGACAAGCAGATATTGTATATTACGAACTTTCAGAAGTTTGGGAGAAGTATTTCAGCAATTATAAGCAGTTTTGTGGAGCGCGAGAAAAGTGTTTCTTTCCAGCGCGATACGACACTTTGTTCGAGCGACTGCAGCTCATGCGACAGCCACCCGTGAGTACGAGTGTGTATTAATATTGCTTGTGTGGAACTGTATTACAACACTTAGGATGGAGATGTATTCCATAGCGAAGAACAATATTCAGTCTAGTATTATGAAGATTATTATGGACTAAATTATTATGTGCGCCAGGAGTATAAGCAGATAGAAGCAATATAGTCAGCGATGGAGCTTCGTTAGAGGAGACTGTTCGTGAATGTCGTCTTAGTGAGCGATCATGAGACTTGATGCACAACTCTATTCTAGTGCATTCTTGTCAAACATGAGATCAACATTAACATCAGAGACTACAGAACGATGTTCAGATTCCATCTACATGAATGTTCGTTATACGAGTGAGATCCAAGACTTTCTCTTCAAATGCCTTTTGAAGGGGAAAGCAGAACTTTCGAAGCTACTCACTGTTATGATGAGACTGTGCTGTGACGGAGATAGAAGAAACATCAAGATTATCAAGAGGTCCAGGGTTATCCCGGTCAAAATGAAGATGATGATTGGAGGCCCGCAGTTCGATTCCGGTCGGAGCTTGCTGTTTCCAGTGGGGGAATTCGTTCCTTTCCTGAGGTCATGAGTTCGTGGAGACGAACTAGGATCCAGCCCAGATCTTTGGGAGATGTAACATCCGAGTATTTTGTTATACTCTACCTTGATCTTCTAGACTTCGAGACCAGGTAGCTGTGTTCACTAACCTTGTAGTTAGAGCTTGTAGTGACATTTTCTGAGCAAATCATTTATCCATATTTCGATACAGTATTTATGTACTCCATGTATAGCATTTTTATTCTTCGAAATTTATTATAGTGATCGTCTTGCGACGCTATTAACTTCGTTTGTTAGGAATCCAGTTTCTGAACTGAGATTATTTACTCGTTCGAGGAACAAGCTTTTGTCATTTCCTTTAAGGAACAGTATTTTATGTTCGACGTTTTTGTATTCATTCTGAATGCAGGTGATAGACATTTTCGTCTATGTTACCCATTAAATTAATTTTTATTAGTTTAATTTGGGCATTTTATCCGTCAAGAAGAAACGTCAAGAAAGAAGATCTTGGTAGTGATATATTGTGAAATATCACGTCACATTGTGGAAAAGAAACATTTAACGTGGACACGAATATTATCGTCAGAATTCATAGACATTCGTTCTGAATGAAGAGAATAGGAATATGACTAACTGTATGTTTTTATTGAAGAAAGCTTTGAACTTTCAATCATTTAATTTATTGGAAGCTAGAATATTCTTGGAAGATTAATTATCATCCGACGTTAGGGTAGTTATCGTTTGATATCCTCGTCGTGACAGATTCTTGTGGGACACAAACACATGGATATGATATTGTGATTAAATGTTTACGAGGAGTAATATCATGTCACGTTGTAGACATAATATTCCATCCTCGATTAAAGTCGAACCCAGATGTGTGAAGATGAGATGTAATATTTTTATTAAATGTATGCACGACAGTTTATACTTATCAGAGTATCGTTTCAAGAGTATTAAGTGAGGAGGTTCAGTATCGTGAATTCCAAAGGTCGTTAAGATGTATAAATTAATAATTTAACAATTAATTGTTGTTATTGTTCATGTGACCAGCGATTGTGGTGACAACGCTGAGAAATTATGCCCTTTTGAAGGAATGCCAGGTTGAAAGAAGTGGAGTTGATAACCCTTTGATAGTGGTTTTTATGTATTTCCGTATGTAGTTGGCATACGAGGTTATTGCGAAGGTTCGTTCCGCATTTTATAGTACAGTCATTGCGTGGGCATGACTAGGATCGGCAAAGGCATTAAACGTGTGAGTAGAGAGTACTCCTTATTTTGTTATACACGACCTGGGATTTAGAGAGGACAGGAAGGGTCACGGTTGAAATTGGAACGGGAATTGATGATGTCAGCTGTTATGCTATACTTTTATCGAGATTATTAAACATAAACATGTAAAGGCATATGTTTCACCTTAAGTGGTCGAATGTATTTAAACTATTTTGACACCAGATCAGAGAGGAGAGACTGGTGGTGGTTATTTCTGGTGATGTAGAAGATTTTAAAGATCACAGTTCACTGTATTTGACATAACTGCTAGATCAGAGCGCAGGCTCGAGTGTATTTAGACGCTATTACTTTGAAAGGACTATAGCTGATTCTATAAGTGACATTATAAGTTCATTTAGTGTTAACCTTTATTATTTGCCAATCGAGTGTATAACATGTTAGGAATAGGAAGTTTATAGTTTGTTTAACATAGAGGTTAGAGTATGAATGAGTATGTGACTGTATGTGGTTTGTTTCTTGTTCAGTGCGATTGAAATGAACTCCATTGGGACGTCACAATGTAAGAGTATGAATGAGAGTGTGTGTAGAGGTTTTATGCCAGTAGCATGTAGGATTTGCGTACAGTTCATGTATTTGTCTGACGTGAATCTGTTTCATTGTAACACAGCTTTTATTGTTATGGAGAGCACATTTGTGGACTAGGCAGGAATAGCGAGGACTTCTTTAAAACTCGTTTCTAGCCAAGGCCTTAGTTCGGCCAGGCCGCACAAGTGGGGAGAATTGTTGTGAACCGCACGGCTCGCGCTTTATCTTTTTTAAAACCAGACAGACTGGGAATGCAACGGTGAATGTTATGTCATCGGACACGTGGCAAGGGCCGCGTGCGCCGAGCGCCCATATGTGCTTGGGAGCGTGCCAGAAGAATGTAAATACTCAGAGGTGCGTAATTGTTGTACAGCTTGATGTATGGACACAAGCTACACCAAATTTTGTCATTATGTTGATATAACGCAGTTCTTTCAGTGGCGTGAGTGTAGAGATGAGCGAATGGGAGTGTGTAATTTTATTTTGTTGTGTGAATGTTTAGCCCTAGTTTACATTTAGTTATTAAATCGTTTAGTTTTATTAGAAGCCGTGTCGTCATGAATTATTTTAGATATAAGGAGATGCAACTGTGAAACCCATTTTAGGTCCAGAGAGGCTGACCACGAGATCCCCGAGAATTAGGTAGGTGTTTTACTGCGAGCTAAGTGTATTTTTCATGTAATTCACAGTTGTGTTGTAATTTCCGCCACGTATATTCGCGAGGGTCTAGTTGAACGTAGATCCTTGACTAGTATTTTTCGCTGGAGCAATCAGGGTCTACGAATCCAGCCGTTGCTTCGGATATCCAACAGACCGCCTCTAGAATATACGGGGACAGTACGTTCCTTTTTAAAAGCACCATGATGAGAAACGTTGCTACATAATGTACAGCCTAATGAACCGTTTTTGCAACCCAACCTTGGGAAGGCTTCTTTTTTGCGTTCCCACATATCAGTAGTCCATATAGAAGGCCATTCAGATTTATTTTGTACATCATGCTCATGCATATTCGAAGTCGAACTTACAGAAGAATTACTTTCAGTTCCTGCCTGTACACCACTGTTTTCATCTGAAGACACACGAAGAGAAGTAGAATTTTTCCCTGAGTGAGATACATCTAAATCGTCATTTACTTCTTCACCTTTATCTTCATTTGGTTGCTTAGAAAAGAACGAAAACAGTGTTTTTTGATTTTTCTTTGACGTCTCCATGTTCGATTGGGATAATTGAGTAATCGCCCTTCAATTCAAGTTCGTCTGAATGACTGAATACTATTAAAATAACACAACTAATTATTAAAGTAATACAGCGCACGATAACCTCACTAACAAACAAAATAAAGAGAACAGTCAAATCAGCGCGTCACCACTTGCCACACGAACGCCAGTAGCGCGACTGCCGACTGCCGACTGCAGAGGTCAATAACAATGACTTCCCTCCCTCTCTCTCACCTCTTTCTCTGTCGCACGTGAAAGAGGGAGGGGGCTAAACTTGAGCGGGGCGCTCAAGCGGGGCTAGCACCGCGCCGACGACGCGACGGCAAGGTTGCGACAACGAACTACCGAATCTTAATCTAAGTAAACAATTAGAATATTGAAATTCGGGTAGGTACGGTGCATGGGTACTGATGTCTCAAATCAATAAATGAGGCACTCACACATTTTTTAAGATATTATTTTATTTACTTGCGTAAGTGATTTTAATTTTATTTGTTATTTGTTATTTTTTTTTACAGAATGAAACCAGTGTGGGAACGCCGTTCCCACGCGTTCCCGCTCCACTACACCCCTGGTTCTATTACACTCTAGAACCCACATCACCCCACTACTAAGCCTCACCCATGTAATATTTGCGAAAGCTCGCCAACCCATGGCCCATTTTGACATACGACATGTCGTTGGACTTGGGTTGACGCCCTCTTTCCTATGGATCACTCGTTATATTTTTGAAAATTTATTTGAAAATTTTTGTTTCTGAAAGTAGGTGATAATTTGAAAACCAAACATGATAGAATGTTGTGCAATGGCTCAAACGAACGGTCTCTAAGATCTTTATTTTTTATAATGAAACTTTTTATTTTTATGTTTTTTTGAAATTCCTATATTTTGGTAACTAGGTTTTCTACAAAAATGTTTATTTGACGTAAATGAATGGTCCGTATCCCCTCTACCTCTAAAATAAATTTCAAGTCTCTAGGACAAAAACCGTGCAGTAGGGGAGCAGTGGTGCTTCTGCCCCACCCATTTAATTTGTACCCGACTGTACATGTTAAATAATTAATATCTGGTGAACCCATGGTCGAATGTTGACAAATGAGGTGCCGTTGGACTCAGATTGATGCCATCTTTGCTATGGACCACTGGTTATATTTTTCAAAAAATCTTTGAAAAATTTTGTTTTCGAAAATAGGCGATAGTTTAAAAACCAAACATGATAGAACGTTGTGCCATGGTTGGAACGAATGGTCTTTACGTCCTTTATTTTTTATAGTAAAACCTTTTTAATTTTTGACATTTTTAGCCTACTTTTCACATTTTGCAAAAATGAGGAAAAAGTAGACTTATGAGATCGGGCAAATGTGTGTCTGTCTGTCTGTCTGTCTGTCTGTCTGTCTGTCTGTCTGGCCGTGTGTGTGTGTCCCCCCTATCAACTCCTAAACGGCTGCAGCAATCGAAACAAAATTTGGTAGGAGTAAAGATCTATACCTGAATATCTCACGGCCATATTTGAAAATGATGTCAGTGCTACCAGCTGCTGAAAAATCGCAATTGAAATTTGAGCTTCATGTTGGATATCTTGGAAGGTATGAATGGGAGCTATTTCAAAATTGGCACACGTATAGATAATAATATTGCAGTTTAATTTCCAGGAGCCCATACATGACAGTGTTGCCAAAATGATAATAAGCCTGCTGATAGGTCTAAATTTTAAATGCATATAACTTCTACTCTATCAATTGGATTTCAACCAAATTTCGTATGTGCTATGTGTACATAAACGGATATGACTGAGAGTATTCTGAAGAGCCACCAGGGCTGCCAACTGTTAATAAATGCTCTCAATTTTATTTTTATTTTAATCAAATACCCATATATCAGAAAGTATGCAAGCCGACAGCTTTAAACTATGCACACGTATAGTACCTGCCATTCTATATTAATTTGGAGTAACTTATATACGTCAGTGCTACCAACATGATTCTAAGCCTGCTGAGATGTTCAACTTTAAATACATGTAACTTCTATACTATCATTTGGATTTCAACCAAATTTCGTGTGTGCTATGTGTACCATAACAGATATGACTTGCCGATTCTTAAGAGTAACCAGGGCTGCCAACTGTTAATAAATACTGTCTCTATTTTTGTTACCCTAATATCAATATATCAGAAAGTATGCAAGCCAATAGCTCTAAACTTTGCACACGTATAGTACCTGCCAATCTAGATTAATTTGAAGTAACTAATATAGGCCTTCGCCAGTGCTGCCAACATGATTCAAAGCCTGCTGATAGGTCCAATTTTATAATGCATGTAACTTCTATACTAACTAATGGATTTCATTCAAAATTGACACAACAATAGATCATATTATTTCAGATTATTTCTGACCAATACATGTATGTCATTGTTGCCAACATGATTTTACGCGCGCTGTTAGATCCAATGTTTAACTGCATGTAACGTCCATGCTATCCATTGGACTTCAACCAAATTTTGTATTCTGTACCTTATGAGATGGAACTAAGAATATATTCAGTCACCAGGGCTGCTGACTGTAGTTCTCTATTAGGCTATATTATGCCAGGTATACAGTATTTCGAACTAATTAGAAATTTCGATACTACCAACTTAATTTCGTCATTATTCTAGATAGACCAATATAGATTAATCTTTGGCATGAATCTTAAATTTTAAGAAAAGTAGGCTCTTTAGTTCGTCACGGAACTTTTGTTTGAAAACAGTTCAATTTTGAAATTCTTATATTTCGAAAACTAGGAATTTTACCCTAAAAGTTTGTTTGACATAAATGAAAGGTCTCTACCCCCTGTACCCCCAAAATAAATGTCAAGCCTCTAGGATAAAAATACAAAAAGAGTAATGTGGTAAGGCCAGTTCTACTTACTTTCCTACTTCCATATAAACTATGACGATATCTCCCGAACGCATGATCGGATTTTAACGAACGAGGTGTTGCTGGCATTGGGGTGACGTTCTCTTTGCTAAGAATGTGTGTTGGTTTTTTTAAATTCTTGATTTTAAAATTGGCGCTATTTTGGAAACGGTGAATTTTAGAAAAAAGTTTGTGTGACGTTATTGAAAGGAAGCTATGCCCTCTAGGTGGACAGCAAGTTTCAAGTGTGTAGGAGGAAAAAAATAATAGCCTACTTTCTCGCGAACATTGGCGATAATTGGCGAACGCCTGATCGGATTTTAACAAATGAGGTGTCATTGGACTCGAGCTGACGGGCGTTTGCTCCGGACCACGTATTATATTTTTTAAATTTTTGTTTTGAAAATTGTTGTTTTTAAAAGTAGGTGATAGTTTGAAAACCAAACATGATAGAACGTTGTGCCATGGTGCAAACGAATGGTTTCTATGGCCTTTATTTTGTAAAATATTTTTTTTTTTTTGAAAAACGACCAATTTTGAAATTCCTATATTTTGGAAACTAACAAGTTTACAAAAAAGTTTGTTTGACATAAATGAAAGGTCCCTACCCCCACTACTATGAAAATAAATGTCAAGTCTCTAGGACAAAAACTATGCATTTTGAAACTTTTTTACTTGTTTTTTTTTAATGAAACGTGCCCGTAGACAGTTTGACGGTAGCGCTGGGCATGTGTTACAACGAGGCTATGACTGGCCATGGTAAATACAGGAAATGGCTATTTCGACGGGGCGACAAAACGATAGAACGAGGGGTCGCTTTTTTCAGATATTTCCTATGACGAATATTTCAAAAATCCCTCATGGCGATTTCGATGACCGTGCCCGGAAGAAATGAATTGCTATTTTGGCGGGATGGCGGGGCAGCTTATTACGGATGGTTTTGTGATATTTCCTTTGACGGATGGAGGCAAATATTTGAAAATGTGTGCAAGGATTTTTTACCCTGAAGGGGATCTTTAACATGCTAGTAAACGGTAATAAGCGAGACCGCTGTCTGGTGCAGCAAATGGTTGTAGGATATGACCAAGTGGTTCTTGGACGTGGTGAAAGTATGTGGTTAACATGGTCATGTATTGAGGATGGCCGCTTGCTAATGATTATTATTATTACAGTGAAATGTTTAAGACACACACGTTTTGATTGCTAACACACAGAGTCCTGCTCGCTAGAGATTGAATACTATACCTAGCCAGATACCTTGTGAGAACAACTGCCGATAAGGCAGGAATATGCATACAGGCAGGAAGTGCGATATCAGCTTACTTGCCTGGTAGAGGCTAGCAGGTCTGGCGTTTAAACAGCCGCCATGTTGGTTCTTATGCAGTAGTAATACCAATGTATAAGAGGCAGCCATTTTGGTTCTTTATTGAAAACATGAAACTAGTATAAGGTACGTGAATCTTATTGCACTTGAGGATTGCGGGGAGGCGTGGGAAACATGTGAGAGACAGACAACCATTGAAGGTCAAAACACTGAGAAAATGCAACTCTCTCTGTTGCTAAGCAGACTGATAAGGATTGCGTTAGTCATGCACTTGCCATTTTAGCACACGGACGTATACAGTAGAGCTGTGGAAGAAAAATCCTTTTATTTTTTGGTAAGTATCTATTGTACCCAATGGGACGAGGCTGACTGGCATCGAACCCTGGGTCTCTGAGGAGAAAAAATCATGTCTATGATTTTCCCGAGAACCGAACCATTGATCTCTGAGGGGGAACAACCACAGTGAACCCGAGGGACAGTGATATGGTAATATAATGTGATAATAAAAGCTTAATTCCACATCTGGAACAGGAACTATAAGCAATTATAAGACTGAATATTGTATGAACTGCAAGCCAGTATACTAAAAATCTAGCAAAGATCCAGCGAGGCAACTTGACAGGTGACATATTGAGTTTGAAAGTGGGAGGCGCAGACTGACTCCAGTGGACTATTTCTTAGCGTCACTGGGGTAACAAGACAGTGAATAATGACCGTATAAATTCCCGGCGGACAAGGGCGAGAAGCTGGGAGGGGATGGTCATTGAGGAAAATTTATTAATTGCGAGCAAACGAAGCATTCTAATGGGATGAGACTTACACCCAGATGCTTATATTCAAAGAGAGCTAATTTAGGGATGTCAAAACACCTAAATTAAAGCCTGTATTAGATTGAAGGGAAATTCACAATGCTGAACGCGGAGGAGCATTGGTTGGTCAAGTAGCTGGATGGGATTCACTGAAGATAGCGTCAGGAAGCCATGGAGGAAAGCAATTAATATTAATTAATTGAGCGAAGGAATCACCGGCACGCAAGTAGATCTGAAACCTCCGTGAAAATACGATCAGGAATCATGCGTTACCTTGTCGGTAAACGCAATGTACCAGAACAGAGTCGCTCCTGATGTGAACGAGGACTACATTTTGTCAGAATCCTTTATATGGACGATGGAGCCGGGTAGAGTCAGTTCTTCTTTGACTCAGCTCGTGAGGCGACATGCTGTCCGTCGACATGAGATAAGTGCGCGCAATACGCAAGTTCATTATAGTCAGTGTCATTCAGACAGACAATGAAAGGTGCATTATGCAGCCTATAAAAAGTATTTCTACATTAAAAGTATGAACAGTCTACAGCGACAGATAATCAGGTATTATACGCGAACGTCATTCAGTACAGCGTAGGAAAATCGCATTCTGATTGTGATAGACAATGAACTTATCCACAGGGATAATTATGATCTTTAGAGTATCATACAATAAAATAGTAAAGTATACTACAGACCATGGGAACCAGAAGGGAATCACAGGTATTTGTGATAAATGCTTAAGCAGCACACGTTAGAAGGGAGAAGATAGGAACACAGTAGGAGACGGGAGATGAACACACCTACTCGAGATAGACTTTCGGAGGAGACAAGCGGATATCAGGATAGTGCAGCATCGCAGATCTGAAACCACGCAGTAGCGGAAAGCCCAATAAGGCTTCGAGTGTACAAATCGAAAGTATAAAGTGGTGTAAAAAGGTGATAATATAAAGTGTTTTAAATTTGTGTGATAACGAAGATGTGTTATATTTTAAAATGTGAAATGTGTGTATTACGAGCTGTAATCAACATGTTCAAACCACTTCAAATGTTATTTGTGAAAAATTTTAAGATGTGCTAGAATGTATCATGATGGTGGGCAACGTGTTGTGCTATTGGATAAATCCAGCCCGCAAGAAAATGTGAGTACCATCCAAAAATGTTACTATGAGTTTAGAGCTCACCATATAACATATCATTCCGTGAAATATTATAAGAATTTGCAGTTATTAGTATACGAGTTCACATTCCTCGTATTTCAGTAAAAATATTGATTTGAGGATGATAAACTTACGACAATTAATGTGTAAGATGTTGGTCAAAATAACTATAATATTAATTGATAATAATAATCAGAGGTCAACGTCGAAAATAAATGTAAAATCGGCATGTTGATGCCTTAGAAACGTGCAAATTGTGCCATGTACGATAAAAGAATAAGATATATTAGAGTGAGAAAGGGAGTTTTCAGTGTAATTGAGATGTTAATAATGATAATTGCTACATTGATAAACTTGAAAGCCAATAAGGCAGATAATGTAATTGCCAGTTAAATTATACCTTTTGTAGAGCTAATGTAGAGCCTTCGTACAATAATTAAATTCAGGGAGGATATGAGTGCATTATGAATCGAGTCATCTAACAGAAATGTTATTTTTGCCACAATAAACGTGCCCAGGTAACGTAAAATTCAGAGATATACGTAAATAATTGCAGGGATCATCCAAGTAGCTCGCGAGTTGGAAAGTCTAGTGGGCCAATCTACGAATCGACAATGTATGTGTATAGCCTGAGAGCGTACCTATTATAGCAACAGAGTTGGGTCAGATATGGCATCTGTAACCCACTGTTAGCATATTCATGGCTACCAGGGATAACTGTGATACCCTGTGTAAGCTAAGTTAATAATTGATCTGCCCGTGGAGGTATGCCAATTCTTTGTGGAGGAATCATGATGATTTCCTAATATATTCGTACCCGTGCAGCGAGATAAACAATGGAACTCGACTGGCACTCGTCTAGAGCCACACATTGCAACCTTAATACGGCGAAGCTAATGGAGACCCATCACTTGCTAGGAATAGTAATTGAGAGCCGGATTGAGCCAATTAAATACCCTAAATGTTGGTATTAAATATTTAGATCGATTCCGTTCATAATGACACATCCAAATCATTTCCCCCTGGAGAGCTGCAGTGTAGAGAAAGGCAAATGTCAAGTTTTGTTTACAAGTTTAAAAACTCGGTCACGAGGACCAGACGTAGGGTGAAGGCCGGAGTAGCCATGGTGAAAAGGGCGGGGCTTAGCGAACCGATGGTGCACGCGACGGGGTAGCTAACTGACCGCCGTCCCTTTTTAAATAAGTACTGGAACACTGAAATCTCTAATCTCATCTCTGGAGATAATTGAAAAATGCTTGATATTATTGTATTAAATCAATTACATGCATCATATCTATGCGGATATGTTGTTGGATCATAGAAATCGGATAATATTTGGCCAGGTTAGTGTCTGACCATATTTTAACTGCACCAAATAATGAGATGCATTTGTAAAGAGTAATTATCCTGTTTATGCTAATTTACTCAGACGGGTAGCGATATTGCACGAAATGACACATCCGTAACGGTAGAGACGACATGATAAGACCCAAAAGATTGTTGTATGGTGAAGCTAAATCATTAATTATGTGTATTTTGGAGGGGAAGGTTACTCATAAAAGCGTTTGAAATCTATGGGGAAGAAAAAACGATTGTTCACAAAAACAACGCTGTGTTAAGCAAAGAAAATGTAATGAAATTAATATTATTGAAACATAAGTAAAGATAAATGTTCCGATTCAGAACAGACAAATATTTGGATCTAGAATGATTACGTATAATGAGTATTCAGTGATGACTTGTGTTTTTTTTTATTAAATTGTTGTGTTGTGATATGCTAATTAAGATTAATTAAGGTGTGTTGCAACGTTGAAAATGTCATTTTTAGCTAAAAAAATTCTTTTAATTTTTTCATCGGAAATGATAGATAGATATATCTTCTTCAAAATGAGATATAATTCATACATATATTCCAACTGTAAGTGCCTGAAATTAAGACATAAATAGCCTCATGCGCACGTGTCATTGGGAGTGGCTGCAGTGTCCTGCCTACATCCTACAGTGAATATCTTGTCAGATTTTCTTTTTCGAATCTCCCTCCTTGCATTCCTTCTGGGTATATAGTTCTTAGTTTTGGTTGTGAACAATAGATGTCATTACTTGTATATTCCAAAGACTTCAGTGTTTGAATAACTTCTTTGGTGTAGGATTCCATTGCCGAGCAACAGACATAAACAAATATGTCAGCTACCTTGTGTCCGTGTGATCTCTCTCATTGTGACTTGTGAGCTTTTCTTTGTGAGTGCGTATAAAATGGGTTCTAAAAGCCGATCTGGTGCGAAGAAAAAGCGGAAATATCAAGGGAACAGACACAATAAGATGAATGTCAGTGTTAATAGTGCTGTCAATGTAAATAGCGAATCAGAAGGTAGGCGTAATGTAAAGGCTAGTACTTCTCACTCCAAATTATCTTCTGTAAATATTGAGCGGTAACTGAGAGGCAGAAGAAAACTCAAAGAAGACAAGAAACTTCAAAAAGAGGGACCAACCTATGGAGCAGGCGAGTTCTAAGAAGCCCAAGTGAGTGGGTTATGTTCACAACATGGTTTTAAAACTTCAGTGATGTTTTCCTTGATATTAAATTTTTGTGCACTTCGTATACTTCAAATAAACAGTTGAGGTAGGGAATTTTTAATACATCAAATTAAAGCTAATGAATGTGGGAATGTTGTAAACTAGAACTATTTTCATGTTGTGAATGAAGCTATTTTTATGATTATTTTAATTATTATAATTAATTAATTTTAAACGTCTTTTTCAAATTTATTGTCTAGCTCCTTATCTATAAATGATAATTTAAAGATCCTAGTTCGCAACATTCTATGAAGGGTATACTTCAACTTAGTGAAGTAAACATACGGGCAAAAAAATTCTTGGAAATTTTATCACATTTTGAAAATTGATGTGTTTTATCATTAAACTATTTTTTTTATTGTGAAGATAGAACAGATAATACTGATTTCAATATATGACTATCTTAGTCCAATGGTGTGTGCTTTGTGGTAAAAATCTCAAACGAGTTGGTTGACAAATGTAGATTTTATTTCGCAACGTTTAAACATACTTTAAGTGATGTGAAAGACACTATGAACATTCGTCAATGTCAAAAGTATAGGTTTTAGGAAGTGTAGGGTATATTTGGGTGCGAAAGAGCGCAAATCATCATAAAGACTCACAAGAGATGTTGTAGCATGCCTGAGGAGCTCAGTGCATTTGAGTGGATCTAATCTTTGTAATAGTGAAACAGAGCTGCGGAGTGCAGATGAAACAGATTAGGGGTTGGTTTATTGTCTGGAATCATCATCTGCGCACTCCAGATATTTTATTTGTGTTGTGGGAGTGTAAATATAATTGTAATTTTTGTGTTTTGTTATGTTTTGCCATGATTTAATATAATTAAACTCAGTATTTAGGAATCAGTTGTTTTACTCAAGTAGAGTAGTTACCTGATAGACTCAAATCCTGAACATGTGATCGTACGGTGGGTTGAACGCCCCATACCTCGAAAGACCGAGAGCCAGCTGGGATACGAACACATGCTCCATATAATGACGCAAGGGTACACTATTAATGATTATTTTAATAATGTAATGCTAATGAACCTTAAATTAATGATTTTTAATTATTTTTTTAAATTATTTGTTTGTTTGTAGATAACCAGTATACCTTACATGTCTGAGAGAGAAGAAACCATTGCACTTTTGAGCCCACTAGCAGGAAACAGCAAAAAACCAGTACATGTCAAGGTGAGTTTTTTTTAACTAACTTGTTTCATTTTTGTTTGATATTTTTTATTTTATTTTATGAAATGCATGTATTAACCTAAATTTAGGTATTTATAGCGGTTTATTTTATTTTTAGAAACTTGGACAGAAAAGCCTTACCGCCGTAGCCGTCGCTGAACACCCGAAACGCACTAGAGTGAAACCATTGCCAAAGAATGAACTATTTAAAACTGAGGTAAGCCTAACTTAAAATGCTATTCCATTTTACCACTACTGAAAACTTGTAGACAAAAAAATATTCATTACCTGTACTCTGTACATGACTGAGACAATGATTGATTTCTTGATTAATGGCTATGTATTGGCAAACGGTACAAGACCATATTGGTTGTTGACCGGGAAAAGTAAAAGACCAAGTGGGATTTTGTAAAAACAAAAAAATTAATTAAATTTATGGGTGGTTCCCTATGGACTCAACGAATATCCACAGGTTTGAACATGATAATCTGAACAAAATGACATGACATTCATTCATTTTTGTTTATATTGTTGTACCCCTAGGGTACGCCACCCTCATCCCCTAAATAATAAAATCCCCGACAAACCCAAATTCCAAGCAATTACTTTAGAAACCTACAAATACAATTACAAAATTATAAGACCAATAAGTTATCACCTATATGAACTCAAGTAGCCTCGTGTCCCAGGCAACGACCCTAGAGAAGACTATGACTTAGGAGGAATGTACGGATTCCGCAGACGTAGCACGAGAAATCTATAAGAACCCCGGAGGTCATGCCCCCGGGATCAGTCTGTCTAAGTGCTACCGACGTGACGAAACGCTGCTGTTAGCTGAAGGGTAAGTGACTCAAGCGATCACTACACGCACAATCACACTACACTCCCATCCCCCTGTGCTTGGACTGTAATAATTATTTATTTCTATCAATTGAACTGCTATTTGCAAGCGTACCTCAAAATCGAAGTACAAATTACATTTAAAAGTAATAGAAGTCACTGGTCTTGTCCTTTATTTAGTTAGCTAATAATATCCTACCCTCTTAGCTTCCCTATTAGGAAGGATCTAGAATTAGCTTTACTGGTTGCTGTTTAATTGCTTCGTGACGCCAGCCGAGTGCTACCGCACAGCGCTGACACAAGCAGGTTCCCGGTTAGCTCGCCTGCTTACGACTTGCTTTAGACCGCTGGGTCCCGCTAGCGCGCACAATGTAATAATTAAATTACCTTTCCAAACAACCCCTCACCCGGAACTACCCCGTCAAGCAGTACATTGGGGAGTTCTCCTTGCAGATCGTACTGACGATCGCAAATCACTAAATAATCCATACCTCTTACAGCAATTGCCAAGCTCGCCCCCTAATTACACTAATTTCATCCCTTAGGTTAATTCTTTGTACAGGCAACCCTCACAGGTACCTTACAAATGGTGGAGCCGTTAGGTACCGCGACGTTGTCTTAAAACAACACCTATAGGAGTACAGACAACGTATTCCGCGGAAAAGATCCCTAGAACCTAAAACCTCTGTCTAGCCAAGCAAACGCCACCCAAAATTGGGATTTTTTTGAAATAAGGGTCCAGTAAGATTTTTGTACCCACCCAGGCCCGCCCCAATAGAGGTACGTTCATTAACGCCACCCTACGCCACCTATCACCCCTGCCACTTTCGTTCCCCGTGCTCTACCCTCGACGACGAACTACTCTGAGATCGTAAAGTCTCCCCTCGCTGTCCAAGCGAGACCTGTCAGCCCGAAGAAGGTTACACAACCTTCTTCGGCCATTGTGAAAAAGGCGCCGGTTATACCATCTAAACCGGCGCAATCGGAGAAGAAGTCATCTTCCTCTCCGAAACGGTCGGAGAAGAAGTCTTCCCCTGCCAACGAGGCAAAGAAGACTTCTGCGACCGGGGCTGGATCGTCATCCAGCCCACCTGATAAGACAAAGATAGTGGAGAAGAGGGGGACGGAGCGGCGCCGTCTCTCTCGACCTCCGGCTGATGGGATGGCTCCTTCATCTGCTGGGCCTTCCGCTCCCTCGACCATCAAGGGAGTGATGCCCGCAGAAGCCAAACCCATTAGAGTGGAGGAACTCCCCTATAGGAAAAATAAGTCACCGGCGGAGAAGAGAGGGGCGGTTCAGCGCCGTTTCTCTTCCTCTCCTGCATACAAGGCAGCTCAGCCATCTGCTGGCCATTCCGCTCCTACCATCACCAAAGGAGCGGTGCCAGCTGGAGCGGCCTCGTTTTGCAAGGACCTGACGTCTGTGGGGAAGGGACCACCTGCTACCCCGAATAGACGTCTGCGTCGGTCTAGAAAGAAGCATGCTCGGGGCGTGTCGGGGACAAGTACCCCGTCTTCGGACAGGGAGAAAGTCCCTAGACACCGCTCTCGCTATTCTCCAAGAGCGAGACTCGTGAGGTCCGACGACGACCGCGCGCAACCAAAGAGAGCACACGCTCCATTTTCTTCGTCTTCGGAAGGAGATGTGGAGATTGAGGTGTGCTCTCCTGCCCCATCATTTCCAACTAGAGATGGGGAAGGGTAGCAAACGGTCAAGCAAAAGTAGAAGACCCACTTCTACTTAAGTCCACACCATGGCACTATTACAATGGAACTGTAATAGCTATTCTGTTCATCTCGCTGAGTTACGACAATTAATATCTTCGTTTTCGGCAACCATTGTCTGTCTTCAGGAATCCAGGTTTCGTCCTGGACATGAGACAACAATGCGTCACTTCAAACTCATCTCTAGAGACCGGGTGGACGGAGCTGTGGCCGCTGGTGGCGTCTGCACTCTCGTCCACTCTAGCCTCTTTAGTGAAGAGGTGCCGTTGTGTACTCAGCTAGAGGCAGTTGCAGTTCGTACTTCGTTGCCAGTAATGGCAACAGTATGTAACGTGTACATCCCGCCTGATTCTCAGCCGGATTACGACCAACTGGTGGATCTAGTCTCTCAGCTCCCCCTCCTTTCCTCCTTCTGGGAGATGTTAATGCCCACAACACCATCTGGGGCTCCGCTGCCACTAGCGGTAAAGGGAGAGATTTTGAGAGGCTGATCAGGCGGCTGGACCTGTGTCTGTTGAACACAGGGGAGCCTACGCACTTCTCTATTGCACACGGTACTTATTCAAGTATCGATATTACCCTGTGCAGTCGTGCGCTGGTTCCCCTGCTACAGTGGGGTGTACACGATGACCTTTGTAATAGTGACCATTTTCCAATTATCGTTACTCTTCCGAACCAGAGAGCCATCGAGTTGCCAAGTCGATGGCTTCTCCGTCGGGCTGATTGGCCAACTTTCACGGCACGTGCGGTGTTTGCCGAAGATACCTTTGAGAGTGTCGACGATCTTACCATTCACATAACGAATGGTATTTTGGCTGCTGCTGAGGAAACAATACCTTCCTCGTCCGGCAACTCACGCCGGAAGCTTGTCCCTTGGTGGACAGCCGAGATTGCAGCAGCCATTAAAGATCGTCGACGTGCTTTCAAATGCTATCGGAGGCAAAACACTATGGCCAACATTATCACCTTCAGAAGGATGCGTGCTAGAGCCCGATATCTGATTCGGGAGAGTAAGAAAACGACCTGGGAAAAGTATGTGTCGTCCATGACGGCGCATACTCCTTCATCTCAAGTGTGGACTAAGCTTCGTCGGATCTCCGGACTCCCGACATCACTGTCGATACCCGGAGTGTCCATCAATGGAGACATCATCACGGACCATCTCACCATTGCCAACAGCATTGGCTCGCACTTCTCCGATGTATCCTGTTCCGGGAGTTACGATCCTACATTTCTGACTCTGAAGCGGGAGGCAGAGACTCACCCCTTGTCCTTTGCCACTGCTGCTTCGGAGTCCTATAATGTACCATTCTCTGAATGGGAACTGCGCAGTGCGCTTGCAATGTGCAGGGATACGGCTCCTGGACCGGATAACATACATAATCAAATGTTAAAGCATCTGTGCGAATCCAGTATAAAACAACTGTTGATCCTCTTTAATCGTATATGGATTGAAGGGGAGTTTCCATCTCAATGGTGAGAGGGGATCGTGATACCGATTCCTAAGGCTGGAAAGGATCCCAAGTTTGTAAGCAGCTATAGGCCCATTTGTTTGACAAATGGCCTATGTAAGCTGCTCGAAAAGATGGTGAACCGTCGACTGGTGTGGTTCTTGGAGGATAAAGGTCTCCTGTCTGAGTACCAATGTGGATTTCGCTCTCATAGGTCCACCACTGACCATCTGGTGCGACTTGAGAGCGTCATACAGGAGGCTTTTTTCCGAAAGCAGCACCTAGTCACGGTTTTCTTTGACCTCGAGAAAGCCTACGACACCACATGGCGCTACGGGATCCTTTCCACCCTTCACAAGTGGGGACTCCGTGGTAACTTACCGACTTTCATTGCGAATTTCATGTCCGTCCGACTCTTCCGTGTAAGGGTCGGTAGGACATTATCGCAATACTATACCCAAGAAAATGGAGTTCCTCAGGGTTCAGTGCTGAGTGTCACCTTGTTCGCGATTGCCATTAATGGCATTGTTGCCTCCGCCGGGTCCGCGGTAGTTCCATCGCTGTATGTAGACGATTTAGCTCTGCATTACAGCTCTGGAAGTTGGCAGTCGTGGAACGGCAATTGCAGCTAGCTATCAACCGGGTCGACAGGTGGGCTCACGACCGGGGTTTTCGTTTATCAGCAGCGAAAACCTTCGTCGTCCATTTTTGTCGGCTCCGGAGGCTACATTTACACCCTGAACTACATCTCAGGGATGCTGCGTTGCCGTTGGTTGACACTTATCGCTTCCTGGGGCTCCATTTTGACAGCAAGTTAACGTGGCAGCACCATATACGGCAATTGAAAATGACATGTCTCAGGAAACTGAACATGCTCAGGTTTCTTAGTGGCACTACGTGGGGGGCTGACCGTGCGGTGCTGCTACGGTTCTACCAAGCCCTCGTCCTGTCCCGGCTAGACTATGGTTCTGCGGCAT
This sequence comes from Meconema thalassinum, assembly GCA_946902985.2. Lineage (NCBI taxonomy): Eukaryota > Metazoa > Arthropoda > Insecta > Orthoptera > Tettigoniidae > Meconema > Meconema thalassinum. The sequence continues at coordinate 218,127,603 of OX336396.1, forward strand.
ACGGTTCAGCAAGGCCGGCAACCTTGAAAATGCTGGACAGAATCCACCATAGTGGCGTTAGGCTGGCTACCGGTGCCTTCCGGACCAGCCCGATACCCAGCCTACTCGCCGAATCGGGTGTTCCACCTTTAAATTATAGACGCCAACATATGCTTTTAGCATATGCTGCCAATGTGCGTCAAATGCCGCAACACCCGACCTATCAAGCTCTCTTCGGTACCCAAAACCACCAGGGTTACGCCAACCGGCCTCGTGCCACTCGGCCGGTTGGTATTAGACTTGATAGCTCGTGTACTGAAATAGGAGTGGCTGTAGGTCCCTGTATGATCCGGACATCTAGCGAGGTGCCTCCGTGGCAAGTCCCGCGTCCGGAAATTCGGTTAGATCTGCACCGAGGTCTTAAGGTGAACACGGATGCCTCCGTTTACCGGAGACAGTTCCACAGCATAGTTCACCAATTTCCGGACGCTGGGATTCTATACACGGATGGTTCGAAGGTGGACGAGAAAGTGGGTTGTGCTTATGTTATTGATGGTGCAAATACCAAGATCTCTTTGCCTGAGGCCTGTAGTGTGTTTACTGCGGAGCTCGTTGCCATCTATGAAGCTCTGCAGTTTGCACTACAGGATGCTCGAATCCACTTTCTCGTGTGTACCGACTCTTTGAGTTCGTTGCAGTCAATTGCTACATGTTTCCCGCAACACCCCCTAGTGCAGCGAATCCACGACCTACTAGCCGGGCTGTGCCACGCTGACACTCGAATCACCTTTGTGTGGCTTCCAAGCCACATGGGAATTGCGGGAAATGAGTTAGCAGATCAAGCTGCAAAAGAGGCGGTATCACTACCACCTCGACCAATGGAGGTACCTGCTAGAGATATTCGCTCTCAGTTACGCCTACAAGTTCTGGCTTTTTGGGAGAGTCAGTGGCTAGCTGACCCACTGCCCAGTAAACTGAGAGCGATCAAGGGAACAACTCGCGTTTGGCGGAGCTCCTTCCAGGCCCGGAGAGAGTCCGTCATTTTGTGTAGGCTAAGGATAGGTCATACAAGATCCACCCACTCGTACCTAATGAGAAGGGAAGACCCCCCACTTTGTACCTGTGGAGCCGTATTCACCGTGGCCCACATTTTCACCCAGTGTGTGGATCTTGCTGACTTACGAAGAAACCTTGGTTTGCAGACGACACTCAAACGTATATTAGCCGATGACGCGGTGGCTGCTGATCGCGTTATCCGCTTTATAAGTGAGAGTGGGTTAGGGCCAGCAATCTAAATTTTCCAGTGAACATTGACTCAACGACTTGTTCGTTTTTGAATGATAATGTTTTGTTTTTTCCGTAATTTTTGTTTATTTTTATAATTTTTATTTTTTATTTAATTGTTTGTTTTTGTTTTATTAATTTTTGGTCTTTTTAAATTTAGATGTCCACCTCAAAATTTTAAATTCAACTCAAAATTTGTATTCTTTAATCTGTGTTAAGAGGGGCAGATGACCTCGTAGTTCCGCCCCTTAAAACAACAATAACTAACTAACTAACTAACTAACGCCACCCTTACATAATAATCAGCCACTTAAAACCCCAAATTTGCTACGCCCATACCACATAATTAATAGGGGGCACATTATTTAGTTGCCCACCCAATTCGGTCCCTGGTACCTTATATAGTAGTGTAATAGTAATATTTCATTTACTACCCCCTTTTTACACCATGGCACCTCATGCCGAAACACCTAATTCACAAGGGAGGGTGTACCATAGTCATACAAATAGAAATTCCGAACTATTCTTTTTTCTCTTACGAAGCCGACAGCGCCGAATGCTAAAGGTGCAATTCCGCATACAGGCAATGCAGGCAAGGGTAAGTGCGGCACAGATTACGTACATCCGCACCCCCACCGATAGGCGTAAGACACTCCTCGCCCGGGCACACCGAAATCTACACACGATCCACAGGGCACTACAGGAAAAACACACAAAAACACTGAGGATACATACCAAAATGGATAGGGTATATGGTCACCTCAATCATACCGCAAACCTCCAACACATTAGGGCGCAATATGCGAGGTTGGATAACCATTTCGCACGGCTCATTGCCGAATATAGGCGGCTGAGCGCCCAATTGATACAAATATACCAAATTAAATCCCAATAGGCAATACAGCGAGCATAATCGGTAAAATATTTGCCACACACAATAACGTGCTCAGCATAAACCAATAGCTGCATACATTTGCGCCCCCGTGGACAAATAGTTGAATCCACGCAGCTATACTGCCCCTTATCACACCTCAAAGTGAATACTGCCACCGCGACACTGGCGGAACAAGCCAGGGCATTCACCCTGCAATATGCCGAGATATGGCAACGTTTCCGTCAGCTTCAGGCACACTTTATTACATTTGAGCTGTTAACACATCCATCTACCCCAATGGAAGTGGCCATTAAAGGCAATGCACCAAAAAGTAGCCAACACATCCATTCCCCTAATGCCCACTCCTATTAAGAAGGGCACTGCCGTGGCCATGCCACATCCTCAGCTCGCCATGGGGAACGAGACACACTCAAATACAGTCCCACTGCCGCGTAACTATATTTCCATCCCCACGCTTCCATTATGCCCTAGGACCTTAGCGCCTATTCCGGCCAGCAACAGTCCTAAGGTACGCCGAAAAGCCATATTAATTCACCGCCCCATTCCGATAACAATCCCCAAAATAGAAGGTAGACTACACAAACCTAAAATCACCCTTCTCCAAACGCCTCGCACGGAAAATGCATCCCTTGAGTGGATACCAGGTGCAAAATCCGCTTTGGCAATCCGAGACGGTGCCATTACTTGCGATAGATAGAATTCGAAATTGCCAATTTAGAACACGTTATTTTTATATAATTGGAGGTACACTGAATTATAATACCAGTAAACTAGACCACGTAATAGCCTTACGCATAATATAACTCGCTTCCATAGCCACTTTTCCTTTCAAACACAACATTTAAGTGTAAGTAGAGGATAAGAAATGTCGAGGAAGGCTCCGCTTGCAGCAGCCCCACGTAGGCTATCTCCACGTTTCCCCAGTCCCCAGAGCCATAGCTTAATTATAAGTTGCATGTTTAGTTATAAATGATATAATAATGTGTACCAGGTTATATTTCTTGTGTCCTATGTCTTTCTAGAATAATGAATTCTGTTCACACACACTAGTTGCAGACAGATCAAGGCTAGATATATATTTAGTAGCACATATGCCTCACATTCCCCATAAATTCCCATAAACACGGCACGCCAAATAAGCATTGGCAATAGCGCCAATTGCACTATGGCACCTAGTGACCACAGTCTGAAACAGAGGTCAATACCAATCCCAGTTTGGCCCCACACCATAAGTAGTCTTCAGTTGCAGAATTTCAAATAGGAGATACCGACTTAACATTCTTAATAATAGTTCCATATTTATAATATGTAAAGTGCATAATTTTTTTTACGAGTAATATATTCTAGACAAGGCCTTGCACAGTGCACAGCAAGCCAGGTCAATCCTCTGTCTCCACATACGGAAGTAACGAGAGCCGTAATGCTCACTCAGCCATACATGATACATGCATAGCAACAGCTTTTTCCGCCCAGTCACGTAGACTACCACGCTCATACATGGCCGTGCGTAACACGGGTCATTCACACACATGGAAGACACATAGCAAACCACGGAAAGATTCCTTTACCATAGAAAGATATTTAAACACTTTATATTCATACAAGCTTATACAGAACGCACATTTTTACCTACTTAACCGCATATAGATTTCCATACACGGTCACGAGCATTAGGCGACCGACTGAAGATCAACTCACCTGTCATAAGGGACGAAACAGTGACGTGCCCTTCCCCCACAAATATAATCACATTTGAGGAGCATCGATAAATAACTTAATTGTTTATATATATATACCTTCGGCAGCGATCGACGACCAATTCCTACAGATGTAATAAATAATAGGCGCATACATACATTTCCCATAACACTAGAGGGACTAACACTCCCATGGCTAATGACCACATTTAGGAGATTAATACACAACATTTTTACTTACACCACTTTAGAAAGTGCACGGATTCCAACAGTCACCCCATATTAAGGTGGGATGACAGGCCGATACACTACACTACCACGGAATAGGCCAATAAGGTGATACATAGGGCCAAATATTATACATTACGGAACATACAATACAATTTCTATAGCGAACGCCATTACTCCAGCAGTAGCGAAAGCACATACAGAGCTACAGACAACACAATAACACAAGTTAGCCGCAGTGCATACACACAATGGCCTAACATTTACAAGGACACAGGTTAGCGGCATTTCACCAATGGAACGCAATACTCATACACTAACGCAGATTAGCGACCTTTCACAAAGGCATAGAAGTAGACATACAACAACACAGGTTAGCGGATTTCCCTACAGGCCAAAGCAGATTAACATTCAGGACAGGGTATAGCGACACTTAGTATCATTCCGCACACAATTGCGCTAGTACACAGGTAGATTACTACCACTACAGCCAGTAGGATGTGACACAATCACACAGGTTAGCATACCGCCTCCGCGTCAGCATATATAGGTCAGCTGAACTAACAGTTAGGAAACACTGGGAATAAGGTTGACTTATACTTACACATATTACATATCCCATACACTGCAATCCAAGAGATGTTCTTTAATACATATAAAATCACTTCACATACTAAGTAAAGCAAACTGCACACAGACAGTGAGTCCCGCTCTGCATGCAATGCCGGATGCGAGAAATGCGCACACAGATTCTCGACACCTGAGACGCCAGAACTCCAAGACTCACAAGTTATACACAGCACTTATGACGTTAACACCTACTCCTTTCCATATATTTTTTCTCCTCACAGGGGATCTTTTAAAATTTATTTTCTAGATCACAGTGGCATTGACCACCAAGTACCGTCATAAAGACAGACAAAATGAACAGTTTCCCCACGAGGCGACTTTCCATTTTAGTCGACGGAGTAGGGCACTCATTTAAATTACAATTATAATTATAATCATCTCATCATAGCCGACGACCGATTGGACTCCTAGAAATGTCTAGGGGATTGGGGTATCCCCCTAACAGTTGACTTAGGAATCCATTTATCATCCTTACGCTAAGTACAAACTGTTCATATTGATCTACTAAATGACGAAATGATATTCGTAATTTCATAAGTAATTTCATAATTTCATAAGTGCCACAAGGCTCCAACAGGACCACAAATCCTTATATAGATCCCCTTTAATTCATATCTACACAGTAGATACACACTTAGCATTACAATCATAAGTTGGCCACATTAAACTTACATATTTTCGTTTTGAGGCAACGTGACACGACATGGCACATACCTATATATATATATATGTCCATTAGTATCACAATAACGCCATGGCCCATAAATGTCCTACAGTCGACCTAAGGCGTTATTAAGGCAAAGACAGGTTAAGTCCTACTTTCCTGGGTCAAAACACTATAGGATGAGTATCAGCCATGCGCGCACAGATATAAATATATTCGGCAACCAATACGTTAATGGTCCATAGCTATTCTACGTTTTCCTAAGGCGTAAATCAAGTCAAGAGCAGGTTATAGCCTACCCTCCTGGGATCACGATAAGGAATAAGTATCGACCATAGACATAGTCATGCCGAATTTTATAGATAACGAATAACAAAGGCCCGATGATTTTATTTAATATATATAGACTAAATATCCACTTGAATCCACAAACATCGTATACGAAATAGGAATACATCATCTCCACAACAACACATTCAGTTAGGAGAATACAGTATATAGATCTCACTTCCATACAGCAGGTTGCCCGGTAAATGTAGCCCATTATGCTACTCCACGGACAATCCAACATGCGGAATACAACATTCACTATGAATATACATATTACTGCGCCCCGCATTATTTTTTCACTTTCCCGGAGTAGACGGGAGTAAACCACGGAAACACTTTTCCTACAGGGTGACACCCAACATTGCTACACTCACATGGAATCACTACATGCATCCACACATTCCCAGTACAGGATAATACAATTTGCAAATTAAGTACAGAAAAACTAAATATTTTTTATAGACACCATTTTCCATTTTCCCGCAGTAAGTGGAAATAAAACACAGAAACATTTGTCTATAGATGGACACCCAGCATAATTACTGCACCCCGCATTAATTTTCACTTTCCCGAAGTAGGCGGGAGTAAACCACTAAAACACTTTTTTACAGAATGACAAATAGCATTTTTACAGCCACATGAAGTCGCCATATGCTTCCGGACATGCATAATACACTCCAGCATATTCCTTAAATGGTATACAAGTAGCGCAGTAGTTATATATATATATATATATATATATATATATATATATATATATATCATTTGCCACATTTAAATACGCTATGATGACAGCGTAATCCCATTAGAATTCCCCAACAGAAGGACATGCGTAGCTTCCCGATACACAGACGGACAGTCAATACCCTACACCCAGATTACATAATACACAGGCTGTATAGCATTTGACGATGCATAATTGACGACCACTCCATTTGACACATAACATGTGCTTATGACAGTTCATTTCCTGTATAATAACAAAGCGCCGTGCTTGACACCCACTCTTAGAGCTCAGGCCCAATCAGAATAGCGCCACGATGAATATGAACTACTACAGCCCGCCAGCCAATCAACGCTTCAGGTACCGCCTCGCAGTAGCCGATATCTGATACCTTTCGTATACACACGTTATCACAGGCCACACCTCTCACGTGACGAGTAACTAGCAGGCAGCCATAATGGATATACTCTCGCGCGCTGAATTCAAATGACAGGGAGGGCGAGACATATAATTATCGGAATATCCTATACACACCAGGGTACCCAAATATTTTTCTTTTAGTTCACCCCCTTCATCCCTCAATACTTAATACCGGGACAACATATTTCACGGCTAAAAGCCGGTATTATCGGTGATATTCACACAGCGCCGCGTCACACAAAATACACCGTATTTTATCTTTCAGCGGGCTTTAATATACTTTTGCCCTCGAATACACCCCTATATAGTCACACCATCCAACATAGGAAAACACGAGCATGTCTCCGTGACCCTACAAATATATAAATCTACTTCCCATTTAGGAGGTTTTAATTTATTTTGTTCGCGGTACAGCGATATTGAACAAAATATTCCCTTCCAGATTCGGACGAGCAAACTTATTTCAAGCGACAGCGCATTAATATTCCCCCCCCCCCCCACATCCCCGCGCATTTTACCCCTCTTGAACTCCATAATTAAAACGCCACATTTAGTGCAATTTCTAGCCCCACTTACCACATAGAATGGCAATACACACTTATGGATCCCCCACATTTCCGTAGGGTGGATAGGATATTTTTTGCAACATTAAGCCCCCCTATAGGGAGGACTTAGGCCACACATATAGTGCGCTGAAATGTAACCTGGTTTAGAATATATATACATATAAGACAGTATCTCTCAGTTAAGGGATCATGTTATGTAATAATCCTAAATGACCAGTTTTAAGATATTGGCTTTATAGTATATAAGTCTAGAATATATATTTTACGAGTATGGACAGCAGTCTCATATTATTATTATGGCCCCAGATGCCATATATTGCGACTAGTGCGTCCAAGCTTCAAAGCACATCTCCCTCCCAAGATACATATTAACACTCTACAGTTACACACTTGTACAATTGTTCCCTATTAATGCACGGCACTTGGTAATCATGCAATTACCAGGGTGTACGCCATGATTTATCGCTCGTGGCTACATGTTAATCAACATTCGGAACTTTAAAGCTAACAGCTTAGCGGCCCAGGCTTAACCCGCTAACACCAGTGCATGCATTGTTTTATTTTTATAACCAACATTTTTACCCTGCATGCCAGTTCAGAGCATAAATGCTACCCTACCTCCTTCAGCACGGTATCTGACAACCGCGCTGAACACCCAGGTCCTAACCAATAAAATCCTCACCCTCACCGGTCGAGAATTCCTAGCACTTAACGTTTCCCAACATCCCCATAGGACCACGATTCCTTGGACCTATCTTACCATCCATTTACCCGATACTTACAAAATTCTAACATACTTACAACTGCCCATTAACACGGGAATACCCTTCACATCCTTAACTTACCCACTAACATGTGAGAGGGAATTATACGCAGCTGACATTAGCTGGATATCCGACAAGCCAGGCGCAACTAAAGTGCACTGTGCCACCACAGTCATCCCCCCCCCCCGTATAGATATGACACCCCACACAACACAATACCGCTTGACAATCTCTTTTCATGGTTTGTGCACGGAGGTGCTCTATGATAGATGTGACCCTATTTTCCAGGGGAAATAGGTATTGGTAAGTTGTACCCAGGACTGACGGCAAGGATAGCCTAGGACCTGACATGATATGACTTCGACGTTGACGGCCGACGGGAGGTCATAATGGTGACGTGTTAGGGCGGGCAAGCGCCTGTGTTAGAGGACGTACCTAGCCTGTCTCCCCTAGCACAGGGTCCGTTATACCCATTTTTATGCCCTAACGTCGTCTAAGCTATACCTGCGGATGGAGGCTTGATGGTTCGATTAGGGAATTAACTACCCCCACATCGGACAGGATACATCCTCCTTCCCAAGACGACCCCTATGACTTGACGTTAGTTAGCATGTAAGGCTAAGTAAATGCTTTATCGCGGAAGCAAGACCTGCAGCTGCAGGTGAAGATGAATAACGATGAATAATACTGAATAATGATGAAATGGAATAATGAATTAAGGGAATAAGGAAATAATGAAGTAAGGAAATAGTGACGGAATATAGTAATGAAATGGTATAATGAAGTAAGGAAATAGTGACAGAATATAGTAATGAAATGGTATAATGAGATAAGGGAATAATGAAATAAGGAAGGAATGAAATGATAAATAATTACATGAAATAATAAAATACTGAATATATGATCCCCCGTGCCGAGGTATCAAACACCGATGTTCTCCTCTGTTGGTACCCCCCGGAGGGTATCACCCATGATACTTGATACTTGAAATATACGACGAAACTACGGTTCTCTCCCTGGCCGAGGTTACAACTACCATTGTGCCCCAGGGGGAAGAATATATTGATATTGCCTAGGTGGCAATATATGAGCGCCAAATGCGGTCGTACGCAGATGCGTAAGCCCGATAGGAACGGTCCATACCGTTCACGTGAGTGTCCTTCAATGGAAGGGACGATAGCATATTGGAACGGTCCATACCGTTCACGTGATTGTCTTCAATGGAAGGGACGATAGCATATTGGAACGGTCCATACCGTTCACGTGATTGTCCTTCAATGGAAGGGACGATAGCATATTGGAACGGTCCATACCGTTCACATGAGTGTCCTTCAATGGAAGGGCCGATAGCACAAAGAAATACTAAGGTCTAGACAATATTGGATAAAGGAAGTAGTAGCGCAAAGATATAGGAAGTGAAGAATAGGGATGATACGAGGCGAAAGTATAGGAAATAATGAGTAAGGAATACAGAAATACAAAGGTATATACAATAATGAATAAAGGATGAAGTAGCACAATGATATAGGAAGTGAAGAATAGGGATGATACGAGGCGAGAGTATAGGAAATAATGAGTAAGGAATACAGAAATACAAAGGTATATACAATAATGAATAAAGGATGAAGTAGCACAAAAATATAGGACAGAAATGAATAGGAATAAAGTAAAGTGAAGTTATAGGAAATAATGAGTAAGAAGGAATAAAGAAATACAAAAGTATATACAATAATGAATAAAGGATGAAGTAGCACAATGATATAGGACAGAAATGGATAGGAATACAGTAAACTGAAGTTATAGGAAATAATGAGTAAGGAGGAATAAAGAAATACAAAGATAGCCAATAAGGAATACATGATGAAGTAGCACAATGATATAGGACAGAAATGAGTAGGAATAAAGTAAAGTGAAGTTATAGGAAATAATGAGTAAGAAGGAATAAAGAAATACAAAGATATAGCCAATAAGGAATAAAGGATGAAGTAGCACAAAGATATAGGAAAAGAATGAATAAGAATAAGGAAATGCAATGGTATAGGAAATAAGGACTAATGTATAAAACAAACAGGAGGGCGTATGAAAGTATAAAATAACAAATGGCCAATAGTAATTGTAAGTCTATATTTTATGCTTATATTTCTGTATTAATTTTTCAGCGCAGGTTGCAAACCTGAGGCGCCGAATCCGGACACAGCGCACATAGTGGTGCATACTTTGCGCATATGCATCGGGAGTAGCTCCATTTTGGGCACTCGCTGAGATAACCAATTAAAGTGACATAATGTGATATAATTGCAGGATGACATGTTTTTCTGTATACCCCCACAGGTTCACCCCACAGATGCCGAGGGTGGATACCCTCTATTATGATTTTATATGTCTTTTTGGTCCCAACAGATGGCGACGTGATATATGCAAAAATAATATGTATTTTTACTACACAAATTTCCCGCCCCCACATTTCACACTCACACGGCCAATACACAATCCCCCCACACATGATACATGTTTCCAGGCATACATCCGAACCACGGTGGAGATATACCTGTGGGATATCCCCCCACTGGAGGTCGGATCAACAATAAACAATTTGACACCTGCAATGAGAGGTGCACTACAGCCACACAGCTCGCGCCTATTTCTGTAAAGGACGCGTTGTGCAGCCAAGATGACTTCGCTTTCCCACAGGGAGCGATTCATACTATAGTCATACTATAGACATGTAGTACATAGCCTGCAGGTCTTAGATAGTAGTTTACACATAGGTATTAAGTAAGAGTGCACTCGAAGTAGTGTTAGCATTCATAGAGTACGGTATTTTTTGTAAATGAAAGAATATAACAGTAATATAGTTGCGCAACTTCGGTATTGGTAGAATATTGGTATAGTTAATAGAGTTTTGTTTTAAATGTAGAATATTGGTATAGTTAATAGAGTTTTGTTTTAAATGACTACATATGATATTGTTGCGTTGAGATTATTGTTGCGAGCATTTAAGATTATTATGATTGATGGTATTGTTCAGATAAGGTAAAGATTGCGAATGTATGAAGGTAGTATGATTGTTTTTTATTGTACACATTGTTTTTCCTTTCCATTCTTTTAAAATCCCCGTTGTAAAAATGTCGTATTTCTTCCCCACAATAAAACACTTATAACTAGGGCTCGGATTCGAGCATATTTGCATATTTTTTTCCTGAATAGTACACATTGAAAGAAGCCTTTCGGTGGTATTTTCACCTCTCTGGGACCAACAGAATTGAAATTTATCGACCACAAAAATGCATAAAACGACGGTTTTCAGAGTAGAAGCATATACATGCATATTCTTGTGGTTTTCGTCTAAATAATTTTTTTTTTTTCGAATTCTCCCCCGAATTCGGGCCCTGACAATCCTTAAGGTTCGAAAACAGAAATAATTATTGAAAAGCCTATCTGGTGCGAATAATATAACCGCAGGCTTTTAACCTTTTGTGAGGTCGTTCTCGTCATTGAAACTTTTATTGACTGATTTAAGAAAATCATTCAAAACTTAAAACATAGAAAATTTCTTGTTGTACGGTACTTCATTGACTCGCCTAATTCTGAACATTTTGTAAATGAACTTTTAAACTGTATATTTTATAAGAGCACTTCTCTTATATATACTTGTAAAACTTGAATGTGAGTATATTGTAGTGTATCACACATACAATTAGAAAATAAAGCTCTTATTTAAAGGTATGTTATTGGTTTTTTCGTTTCACTTTCCTTTCTATAGTTTTTAACGGTGATTTTCGAGCATATTCTGCATATTTAACCGCATATAATGGGGGTTTAGAGCGTATCTATCGAGCATATAATGGGTTTATAATGGTTTTTTCGAGCATATAATGGGTTTTTCGAGCATATCTATCGAGCATAAAACACAGAGTTTTCGAGCATATCTCGAGATTTTATCGAGCATATCGATCCGAGCCCTACTTATAACTATATTCCCTTAAAATACACCCTGTGACGTTTCTTTGATTCTTTCTCTCCACCCTATCTCTTTTACACACGTGCAGGGCACGCGAGGGCAGTTTTTCATCCGCATCGGAGGTACGTTGCTTATATATTCTCCCCACCACCCCTAGGATGTTTTTTCCCCTCGTTGTGTTCCTGCACCCCTTTAGTTGAATTGATAATGATATGTTTTATGTTTATGATGTATTTACTGTTTTGTTGATGAATGTACTTTGTAATTTGTTCCACATGCCAATAGGGACACATGTCGTATCCCGCCAGGTTAATAATGTTAACATTAGAAGAAATATTGACATAACATACAAGTAAGCTTCACGACCCATTGTTGCACTTTTCGAAAATCACTGTAAAGAAATATTGTTCCCCTCACCATACACACTTACACATGATCGCTGAGCACTACCTGGAGGCACACACTATAGAAGGCACTTATACACAGCCTTCAACCTTCGACGATTACTCCTATATTACAAATTTCATATCTACCCCCTTACTTACCCCTATCTTACACGAGGCTACACACACACCCCCGACGACGCCACCCATACATTTACGGACTAAATTAACAGATGAAAAGAAGATAGAAGAATTCCAAGAAAGAAGAAGATGCCCTATTTTACAAAAACCACCCGCACGTCTTCGTCCAGTTATCGAGGACGATAACTAACCCTACAAAGGGGGTTGTTGTACCCCTAGGGTACGCCACACTCATCCCCTAAATAATAAAATCCCCGACCAAACCAAATTCCAAGCAATTACTTTAGAAACCTACAAATACAATTACAAAATTATAAGACCAATAAGTTATCACCTATATGAACTCAAGTAGCCTCGTGTCCCAGGCAACAACCCTAGAGAGGACTATGACTTAGGAGGAATGTACGGATTCCGCAGACGTAGCACGAGAAATCTATAAGAGCCCCGGAGGTCATGCCCCCAGGATCAGTCTGTCTAAGTGCTACCGACGTGACGAACCGCTGCTGTTAGCTGAAGGGTAAGTGATTCAAGCGATCACTACACGCACAATCACACTACACTCCCATCCCCCTGTGCTTGGACTGTAATAATTATTTATTTCTATCAATTGAACTGCTATTTGCAAGCGTACCTCAAAATCGAGGTACACATTAAATTTAAAAGTAATAGAAGTCACTGGTCTTGTCCTTTATTTAGTTAGCTAATAAGATCCTACCCTCTTAGCTTCCCCATTAGGTAGGATCTAGAATTAGCTTTACTGTGTACTGTTTAATTGCTTCGTGACGCCAGCCGAGTGCTACCGCACAGCGCTGACACAAGCAGGTTCCCGGTTAGCTCGCCTGCTTACGACTTGCTTTAGACCGCTGGGTCCCGCTAGCGCGCACAATGTAATAATTAAATTACCTTTCCAAACACCCCCTCACCGCAACTACCCCGTCAAGCAGTACATTGGGGAGTTCTCCTTGCAGATCGTACTGACGATCGCAAATCACTAAATAATCCATACCTCTTACAGCAATTGCCAAGCTCGCCCCCTAATTACACTAATTTCATCCCTTAGGTTAATTCGTCGCACAGGCAACCCTCACAGGTACCTTACAATGTATTGGTTAAAGGGGGATGTAAATGTATGTAGCTTTATAAAAAGAAAATAAGCTCATGGGTTACTGTTAGTGCCGACATACAGTTTATAATTAAATATTTTTTGATGGTGTTTTGATATATTAATACCAATTAACGTTAACGTTTTATTTACAAGTATTGATTGATTGAGTGAGTGAGTGATTGGTTATTTTGTTTGCTTTTAGCTGTCGTCATTCGCCATTAACGTAATGAACAGACAGTGAACAAGCATACATTATGCTTTAAAGTACTCTGTGCTCTTGTGCAACGTTAATAACTAACAATAGAAAAGTTTTATTATAACACATGGCGTTAGTACCAAAAACAACAAGTGATTAAGTTGGTTTACCACGTGGGTTAAATTTAAAATCAGAAAATGATCGTTGGTTAACATTTGAATCCTGGCCTGTAGGCTTTTTGTCGGCACATAAACTTGCTCGAGCTGGATTCTATTACTTGAACCGAGAAGATGTTGTGCGCTGTGTGTTTTGTCGTATTGAACTTTCACACTGGGAAGAAGGGGATGATCCCTTCAGAGACCATTTGCGATGGTCTCCTTGTTGTCCTTACATACTTGGAAAGCAAGTGGGTAACATACCCGTGTATCCAATTTACAGAACCACAAGGCTATTGGCCGCTACTTACGTTACTGAATCACAAATAAATACTAATAATAATGATGTATTACCAGCCAACAACGGTAGAGTCGATATATGTGGTCCATATGCCATAGAGAGTGTTGAATTGGAATGTGCTTTTGAAAAATTGGGAGTTTGCAAGACTAAAGCACTAGCACACCCAGAGTACAGCTCTGATGAAAAACGTTTATAATCTTATAAGAATGTTTGGCCATTAATATTAAAACACCTTACCAAACAGCTAAGTGAAGCTGGATTTTTTATACTGGTGAAGGGGATAAAACAATAAGTTTTCATTGTGGATTTGCTTTAAAGGATTGGCAAATGACTGATGACCCTTTTGTGGAACACATTCGTTGGTTACCTAACTGCCAATACATGGTGTTGCCTAAAGGTCAGGAATTTGTGAACACTCTTTGTAAAGAAAACGTGTTTGCAGCACAAGAGATAAAAGTGCCTTTAGAGTTAGAACACGCAGAGCAAATACATGAGGCTGGAAATAAAAGACTTGTCTCATGAACAGATACAAAAGTGTGAACAACAATTATGTAAAATTCATAAGTTGAACTAGGTGTTGTATTTTTGCCTTGTGGACACATGATAGCCTGTGTCAAGTGTGCATTAGAACTTAACACTTGTGCTATATGTAGAAAAGTAGTATCTGCTACAGTTAGGGCATTTCTTGCATAAATAGTATAATTTATTAGCAATGCATAGTGCAAAATACCTAATTGCACAATATTATTAAAGCTGTTTTAGAGTGTAATAGATACGCTTTTCTTTTGTTTATAGACTACTACAATGAATGTTTTGAATGCTGTGGGACAAGCATGTGGTTTATAGACAAAGAAGCTCAGCGAATTGCCAACACATATTCCATTCCGGATTATCAAGATTCGGAAATTGAAAACAGCATATGGTGATCGTGTACTTTGTGTATGCGAAAATTTTAAGACATTTCTGCCTACACGGTTTAATGATATGACGGAGAGTGTTTTTGATGAAGTGAATAATGCTGTGCAACCTGTACACTTAATTTATGAAGGTTTTAAAAACAATAGGTTCATGGACCGTTTTAATTAAATTTAAAAAAGTGAAATACTAACGGAAAAATATAAGTGATGACAACAGACTGAAAGAAAAAAAATATGTGTATAGAATAATAATGTTTTAGTTTTAGTATTGACTTTAAAAATATTATGATGAAACCAAAAAAATAGTATATAAAGTTTGTAAATATATGCAAGTGATGTTACAATGCTGTTTTTTTTACAAAGTTACAATATTTAACATTGCAGAGTATACATGATTATGCCAATAAATGCATACTTAATATAAGTCTTTGCCTTCCTGATAGTGTGTTATACAGGGCGCCCGAGAATGTTCTCCGCAGTGGTTACGTGCAGCTGTGAGTGCTTGCCTCATCGGTTTAGTTGGTACCTTGACTGGGTGAATACCACACGTGTGGGCTGTAGCCTGTCGAAATCGTCAGTGTGTATTGAAATTAGCGAGCGTATGTGTCATCAGCACTTCCAGCATCTGTTATGAATGGCTGTGGTGAATACAAAGTATACTGTTTGCTTGTTATTAGGGAACACAGCGATGACAGAATGCATTCTGCACATAAGTCAAGCAGCATTGTGCATCATAGGAGCTCATGTCACCACGGACAGTTAAACGATGACAGAGGCTACTTAAGCTGAGTCATATCCTACTCCCGCAACTGTACCTGTCAACGAAGCAGGCTGACGTGTGACACAAGTAAACAAAGAATAGTTCCCATCTCAACCGCCGGCAATCATTTCGTGCAAGGCTAATATGATGCAAGCGGCACCCGTGCTGCCAACGTTACTTCTGTAGCTAGCTCTTGCAGACGCATGTAGGCGCTGCGGAGAACATTCCCGGACTCACTGTAGTTTTAAAAACAAAGCTTGTTTTAGATCTTTTTTCCACGGAGAACAATAGGTATAAAAACGTCATTATCACTATTATAATCATAAGCAGCATGATTATTATTATCCTCAACATTATCCTCAACATCACTAAAAACAGTTAAATATTCCTGTTCCTCTTCCTCTTCCTCTACAGTGTCCTCATGTAGAATCTGCGAGGCTTTTGATAATGTTAAGGGTTTTTTGAACGTTGAATTATTTTCAGCAGCAGTATTGTTTTCTAGCACTCGCTTTTTAGCATTTTTATGATTTTCTGTTGACAGAAATAATGTTTCATGCAGTACACTACATTGATGATCACTGACACTCAAAACCTCACTATTTTTACTTTTTAGCTCACTGCGACATTGTTTTGAACGTTGTTTTGAACAACGCCAAATAACAGTTCCATTTTTATTGGTTCGTTTCACAATATATGAATATCCTTTATAGAATGCATGAGGCTTATCATACCTAGTCACTGATACTTCCATGTCACTGTCAAGCATAGACTAAGCTCTAGTAAAGACAACTTGGCAATAAGAACATTAGTTTAATGTGGGAACATTTAAGGGTGCAAATGTGGGAAGCAAAACCTGGAAGCAAAAAGTGGGGGCAAATGTGGGAGCACAAATAATAAACTTAGTTATAACCTAACTTCACCTAACCTAACCTAACTTCACCTAACCTAACCTAACCTAACCTAAACTAACTTCACCTAACCTAACCTAACCTAACTTAACTTAACCTAACCTAACTTCGCCTAACCTAACTTCAAAGTGGAAGCAAATGTGGGGGCAAAAATGTGTGAGCAAAAAAAGAGGGAGCAAATGTGGCAGCAAAAAGTGGGAGCAAAAAACAAAAACAAGAGAGAGTAAATATGGAAAGCAAAAGAAAAAGTGGGAGCAAATGTGTGACCAAAAAAGTGGGAGCAAATGTGGAAAGCAAAAAGTGGGAGCAAATGTGAGAGCAATAGGAGGGAGCAAAATAGTGGGGGGGGAAAAGTGGGAGCAACCATGACTGGTTGTTAAGACTTTTATATTAACCAATGCACATGAATTAAATTTTATTAGAGTAATCTGAGTAATAATAATATTATTCATAATAGTAATAATAATAATAATAATAATACACTGGAACGTGGTTAATTCGAACTTCTATAATTCGAAATCTTCTTTAATTCGAATTTTTCTCTTGGTCCCTAGCATTTTATATACAATCAATGCTAACAAATCGTGGTTAATCCGAATTATATTTTGGATAATTCGAAGTTTTTACGTGTAAAAAGCCGATCGGAAGCCAAACAGTGACGTCGCATCTGACGATGAACTCGTGGAGGAAGTTCCTAAAAATCTGTTCCGAGTGCAGCCGAAGTAACAAACCACATCACAGAACTTTGGCGGTTTCTTTTTAGTAGAAATGACGTAAGTGATTCTGTTTTCCGTTCCTTAAATTTGTTAGATTCTTTTGTGATGGCCGTGAGACTTAATTGTAGGAAACAGGTAAAAATCTCAAACTTTTTTGAAAAAACAGAGATTTCTCTAAGACTTAACTAGATTGCTGGATTACTACTTTCGTTAAATAGGTAATTAGTACACTTTGGTTTTATTTTATCATTTTGAAACTTTTGAGGTAAGTTAATATTATGTTTAATAAAGGTTCTTGGATGAAAACTTAAAATTTGAATATTTTCTCTACCCTTTTCAAAGAACTTTCTTAATTCGAATTTTTAGATAATTCGAATTTTATTACTGGTCCCTTGAGGTTCGAATTATCCAAGTTCCACTGTAATAATAAAATAAAATAAAACAAATTGTATTCATATTTTTCAAGGTTGAATTTTCAAAGTACTGCCAAGAATAATAATTACATGAAACAGATTCTGAGAATTCTAGAGTACTTTAAGTTTAATCATTGGCTAGGAGTGATATAGAGCTAGCTAACCTAACTTAACCCCAGCTCACCTAATTTAACCTAACTTCACCTAAACTAATGTTATACAAGTTGTGACTTGCTTTGAGACTGGCTATGACGTCACAGATGAATGGTGGTGGGAGGCTGGACATAACTTTTTATTAAACAAAAAATATTTACCTTCTTGCCAGCCCCCAACCAGCATTCATCTGTGTGGCAAAAATGTAAATATTTTCTGTTTAATAAAATGTTATGTCCAGCCTCCCACTACCATTCATCTGTGACGTCATAGCCAGTCTCAAAGCAAGTCACAACTTGTATAACATTAGTTTAGGTTAAGTTAGGTTAAATTAGGTGAGCTGTGGTTAAGTTAGGTTAGCTAGCTCTATATCACTCCTAGCCAATGATTAAACTTAAAGTACTCTACAATTCTCTGAATCTGTTTCATGTAATTATTATTCTTGACAGTACTTTGAAAATTCAACCGTGAAAAATATCAATACATTTTTTTAAATTTTATTATTAATAATAATATTACTCAGATTACTCTACTAAAATATAATTCATGTGCATTGGTTGATATAAAAGTCTTAACAACCAGTCATGGTTGCTCCCACTTTTTGCTCCCTCTTTTGCTCCCACATTTGTTCCCACTTTTTACTCCCACATATTTGCTCTCACATTTGCTCCCACTTTTTGCTCCCACATTTTGCTCCCCACTTTTTGCTCCCTCTTGTTGCTCCCAGTTTTTGCTCCCACAATTGCTTTCTCTTGTTGCTCCCACATTTGCTCCCACTTTTTGCTTCCACATTTGCTCTCACTTTCAAGTTAGGCTAGGTAAGGTTAGGTGAAGTTAGGTTAGGTTAGGTTAAGTTAAGTTAATTAGGTTAGGTTATAACTAAGTTTATTATTTGTGCTCCCACATTTGCTCCCACTTTTCTTTTGCTTTCCATATTTGCTCCCAATTTTTTGGTCACACATTTGCTCCCTCTTTTTGCCCCCCACTTTTTTTGCTCCCTCTTGTTGCTCCCACATTTGCTCTCACATTTGCTCTCACTTTCTTGCTTCAAAATTTGCTCCCACATTCAAGTTAGGTTAGGTTAGGAGAAGTTAGGTTAGGTTATAACTGAGTTTATTATTTGTGCTCCCACATTTCCTCCCACTTTTTTGGTCACTAATTTGCTCCCACTTTTTCTTTTGCTTTCCATATTTACTCTCACTTGTTTTTGTTTTTTTTTGCTCCCAATTTTTGCTCCCACTTTTTGCTGCCATATTTGCTCCCTATTTTTTTGCTCACACTTCTTTCTCCCACATTTGCTTCCACTTTGAAGTTAGGTTAGGTTAGGTGAAGTTAGGTTAGGTTAAGTTAAGTTAGGTTAGGTAAAGTTAGGTTAGGTTAAGTGAAGTTAGGTAAGGTTAGGTGAAGTTAGGTTAGGTTATAACTAAGTTTATTATTTGTGCTCCTACATTTGCTCCCACTATTTGCTTCCACTTTTTGCTTACTCATTTGCTCCCACTTTTTTTTGCTTCCCACATTTGCACCCATATATGATCCCACATTACACTATTGTTCTTATTGTCAAGTTGTCTTTACTAGAGCTTAGTCTATGCTTGACAGTTGACATGGAAGTATCAGTGACTATGTATGGTAAGCCTCAAGCATTCTATAAAGGATATTCATATATTGTAAAAAAACAATAAAATGGAACTGTTATTTGGCGTTGTTCAAAACAACATTCAAAACAATGTCGCAGTAAGCTAAAAAGTAAAAATAGTGAGGTTTTGAGTGTCAGTGATCATCAATGTAGTGTACTGCATGAAACATTGTTGCTGTCAACAGAAAATCATAAAAATGCTAAAAAGCGAGTGCTATAAAACAATACTGCTGCTGAAAATAATTCAACGTTCAAAAAACCCTTAACATTATCAAAAGCCACGCAGACTCTACCTGAGGACACTGTAGAGGAAGAGGAAGAGGAACAGGAATATTTCACTGGTTTTAGTGATGTTGAGGATAATGTTGAAGATAATAATAATCATGCTGCTTATGATTATAATAGTGATTATGACGTTTTTATACCTATTGTTCTCCGTGGAAAAAAGATCCACAACAAGCTTTGTTTTTAAAATTATAACACACTATCGTAAAGGCAAAGACTTGTATTAAGTATGCATTTATTGTCATAATCATGTATACTCAGCAATGTTAAATATTGTAACTTTGTAAAAAAAACAGCATTGTAACATCATTTGCATTTATTTACAAATTTTATATACATTTTTTTGGTTTCATCATAATATTTTTAAAGACAATACTAAAACTAAAACATTATTATTCTATACACATATTTTTTTCTTTCAGTCTGTTGTCATCACTTATATTTTTCCATTATTATTTCACATTTGTTTTTTTTTATTTAATTAAAACGGACCATGCACCTATTGTTTTTAAAACCTTCATAAATTAAGTGTACAGGTTGCACAGCATTATTCACTTCATCAAAAACACTCTCCGTCATATCATTAAACCGTGTAGGCAGAAATGTCTCAAAATTTGCGCATACACAAAGTACACGAACACCATATGCTCTCTTCAATTTCCGAATCTTGATAATCTGGAATGGGATATGTGTTGGCAATTCTCTGAGTTTCTTTGTCTCTAAGCCACATGCTTGTCCCACAGCATTTAAAACATTCATTGGAGTAGTCTATAAACAAAAGAAAAGCATATCTATTACAGTCTAAAACAGTTTAATAATGTTGTGCAATTAGGTATTTTGCACTATGCATTGCTAATAAATTATACTATTTATGCAAGAAATGCCCTAACTGTAGCAGATACTACTTTTCTGCACATAGCGTGTCCACAAGGCAAAAGTACAACACCTAGTTCATCTTCATAACAAATTTTACATAATTGTTGGTCACACTTTTGTATCTGTTCATAAGACAAGTCTTTTTTTTCAGCCTCATGTATTTGCTCCGCGTGTTCTAACTATAAAGGCATTTTTAGCCTACTGTTCATGTTTTGCAAAAATGAGGAAAAAGTAGACTTATGAGATCGATCCGCGCAAATGTGTGTCTGTCTGTCTGTCTGTCTGTCCTTCTATCTATCTGTCTGTCTGTCTGTCCTTCTGTCTGGCTGGCTGGCTGTGTGTGTGTTCCCCCCTATCAACACCTTAACGGCTGCAGCAATCGAAACAAAATTTGGTAGGAGTAAAGAACTATACCTGAATATCTTGCGGCCATATTTAAAAATCATGTCGGTGGTACCAACTGCTGAAAAATCACAATTGAAATTTGAACTCCATGTTGGATATCATTGTAGGTATGAATGAGAGCTATTTAAAAATTGGCACACATATAGATAACATTTCTGTTTAATTTCCAGGAGGCCATACATGGCAGTGTTGCCAAAATGACTATAAGCCTGCTGAAAGGCCCAATTTTTAAATACATATAACCTCTTCACTATCAATAGGAATTCAACCAAATTTCGTATGTGACATGAGTACATAAAATGATATGACTGAGCGTAATCTTAAGAGCCACCAGGGCTGCCAACTGGTAATAAACGCTCTCAATTTCGTTTACCAAATAACCATATATCAGAAAGTATGCAAGCCGACAGCTTTAAACTATGCACACATATAGTACCTGACTATCTATATTAATTTGGAATAACTTATATACGTCAGTGCTACCAACATGATTCTAAGCCTGCTGACTGGTCCACTATTAAATACATGCAACTTCTATACTATAATTTGGATTTCAACCAAATTTCGTGTGTGCTATGTGTACCATAACAGATATGACTATGCGTATTCTTAAGAGCAACCAGGACTGCCAACTGTTAATCAATGCTGTCCCTAATTTGCTTACCCTAATATCAATATATAAGAAAGTATGCGAGCCAATAGCTCTAAACTTTGCACACGTATCGTACCTGGCATTCTAGATTAATTTGGAGTAACTAATATACGTCAGTGCTGCCAGCGTGATTCTAAGCCTGCTGATAGGTCCAATTTTAAAATGCATGTAATTTCTATACTAACAAATGAATTTTATTCAAAATTGGCACAACAATGGATCATATTATTTCAGATTATTTCTGACCATTTCATTCATGACATTGATGCCAACAAGATATTACGCGCGCTGTTAGATCCAAGGTTTAACTGCATGTAACGTCCATGCTATACATTGGACTTCAACCAAATTTGTATTCTGTACCTTAAGAGATGGAACTAAGAATATATTCAGTCACCAGGGCTGCCTACTGTAGTGCTTTATTAGGCTACATTATACCAGGTATACATTATTTAGAAATAATTAGAAATTTCGAAATTATCGACTTAATTTCGTCATTATTCTAGATAGATACATATAGATTAATCATTGGCATGAATCTTAAATTTTAAGAAAAGCAGGCTCTTTAGTTCGTCACAGAACTTCTTGTTATCTCCTGTGCTGCAAACACGTTTTCTTTACAAATAGTGTTAACAAATTCCTGACCTTTAAGCAACACCATGTATTGATAGTTAGGTAACCAGCGAGCGTGTTCCACAAAAGGGTCATCAGTCATTTGCCAATCCTTTAAAGCAAATCCACAATGAAAACATATTATTTTATCCCCTTCACCAGTATAAAGAAATCCAGCTTAACTTAGCTGTTTTGTAAGGTGTTTTAATATTAATGGCCAAACATTCTTATAAGGTTCTAAACGTTTTTCAACAGACCTGTACTCTGGGTGTGCTAGTGCTTTAGTCTTGCAAACTCCCAATTTTTCAAAAGCACATGCCAATTTAACACTGTCTATGGCATATGGACCACATATATCGACACTACCGTTGTTGGCTGGTAATACATCATTATTATTAGTATTTATTTGTGATTCAGCAACGTAAGTAGCGGCCAATGGCCTTGTGGTTCGGTAAAATTTATTTATTTATTTATTTATTTATTTATTTATTTATTTATTTATTTATCGTATGGCTTTTAGTGCCGGGAGTGTCCGAGGACATGTTCGGCTCGCCTGAGTCTGTAGCTGCTTCCAGCGGACACCCTAAAGGGTGAGCTACAAGTTCCGTTCAATTTCAAGTAGTTCCAACTTTCACCACCAGATATCAATGATACCTAGTGGCGAACGTTGGAACTTTGATAGAGCGTTCTGACGAAATCTAACCTAACAAATTTTGCTTTACACAAGTTTAGTCTGTGAAAGGATCTTTTACATGCCATAAATCTATGACATGGGACCGCCGGCTTTACTTCCCCTCCGAAGGAAGGCATACTGAAGGATTTTTAACGCTCTTAAAAAATCCGACGACTTCGGCCGGGTTTGTACCCGCGATCTTGGGCACAGCAGTTCAGCATGCTACCGACTACGCCACCGAAGTCGGTAAAATGGATACACGGGTATGTTACCCACATGTTTTCCAAGTATGTAAGGACAACAAGGAGACCATCGCAAATGGTCTCTAAAGGGATCATCCCCTTCTTCCCAGTGTGAAAGTGCAATACGACAAAACACACAGCGCACAATATCTTCTCGGTTCAAGTAATAGAATCCAGCTCCAGCAAGTTTATGTGCCGACAAAAAGCCTACAGGTGAGGATTCAAATGTTAACCAACGATCATTTTCTGATTTTAAATTTAACCCACGTGATAAACCAACTTGCTCACTTGTTGTATTTGGTACTGTACCCTTGCGTCTTCATATGGAACATATGTTCGTATCCCAGCTAGTTCACGGTCTTTCGAGGCATGGGGCGTTCAACCCACTATACGACCACATATTCAGGATCTGAGTCTGTCACGTAACTACTCTACTTGAAAGAAACAACAAATTCCTAAATATAACATTTAATGGTATTAATTCATGGCAAAACACAACACAAAACACAAAAATATTTTACTATTACTTCCCACAACAAAAATCAAAATTATATGTGAGTCTCTTCTCATAAAGTTTGGTGCTCCACCGCACTCATATCTATCCTAGATATTCTAACGTTGCTACTCTTCGACATTTGCGAGTGTCCAAAGTGTTCTTCACGTGGCACAATTTAACACAAATTCGCATATCACAACACAACAAACACAAATTACATTTAAATAACAGTTATTCAATTATTAAATATTTATCCGTTTTGAAACGGAACATTTACCTTGAATCACATTGATTTCATTAGCTTATGCCTTGCTTAACATGTGATGCTTTTCCGCGCGGATCGTCTTCTTTTCCCATAAGTTCAAACGCTGAAGTGGTATACCTTTCCCTCCAAAATACACATAGTTATAGACATTTTATAGCTTCACCATACAACAATCTTCTGAGTCTGGTCATATTATTATTATCATTACAAACGTGTCATATCGTTAAATTACGCTACCTGTCTGAATAAATTAGCATGAACTGGGTAATTACTCTTTACAAAAATGCATCTATTTATTTAGTGCAGTTAATTTGTCTCAGACAATAACTTGGCCAAATCTTATCCAATTACTTCACTCCAACATTCCATATGTATGGAAACATTACATACAATTCATTTGATACCATCATATCAAGCACATTTTAAATACTTTTCGAAATATCGAGATTCTTCAGTGTCCCACTACAATCTTAAAAGAAATGAGAAAGGGATCCGGTCTAATTGACTCCCCTTAGTGTGCACAAGAGATTCGTCACGGACCGCCCTATGTAAGATGGCTGCCGGGTCTGTAGCCTCTGCCCGTCACCCTGACCGACTTTCTGCAATGGCCATGTGCTCACTCAATGGTGCAGTTCTGCTAGAGGTATCTGATTGGATTGTGTCATTACGAATTGAGTCGATCTAATTATTTAATACCTACACTTAGAGTATTTAATGGGCTCATATCGGCTCTTAATTAGTATTCATAGCGAGGGATGGATCACAAAATAGCTTCGCCGTTCTGTGGACGTAATCAGTGGCTCTGTGCGCGTCCCAGCTGAGTTTCATAATGTTATCTCACTGTACGGGCACGAATATATTTAGAGGAAATCAACAGTTTCCTACTTGAAGAACCTCTGTCTTACCTCTATGGGCAGATCAATTACTATACTGGCGTACCTAGGGTGTCTAATGGTTTTCCCTGGCAGCGAAGAATCTGCTAACAGGGGGATACAGACAGACTCTGCCCCAA
This sequence comes from Meconema thalassinum, assembly GCA_946902985.2. Lineage (NCBI taxonomy): Eukaryota > Metazoa > Arthropoda > Insecta > Orthoptera > Tettigoniidae > Meconema > Meconema thalassinum. Next base: position 218,153,047 of record OX336396.1, read on the forward strand.
CTCTGTTGCGAATACACATGTATGCTCTAAGGCGATACCACATAGTAGCTTCGAAGATTGGCCTACTAGATTCGTCAACGTGCGAACTATTCTTGGATGGTCCCTGCAATTTATTGACGCAAATCTCTTGATTCTACGTTACATGCTCGCTGATCGCGGCTAAAACAACATTTCTTTCAGATGACTCAATTCCTAAAGCACTCATGTCCTCCATACATTTACTTATAAGCCAAAGTTTTATGTAGCTCCAAAACAAGTATTAATTTACTGGCACTTACATTGACTATCTTAATGGCTCTCAAATACAACCATGTAGAATATAACATTATAAAACATTTATCCAACATTTCAATGACACTGAGAAACTCTCTCTATCTCTCTATTTGTCTCTCTTTCTTACTTTTCACAATAACACAGTATTCTTACAATAGATATGACACACTTTGCACGTTCTATAGGCATGAATATGCCGATTTATATATATATTATTGACACCGACCTCAGATTATATTATTATTATTATTATTATTATTATTATTATTAGTTAACGTTACCGTTACTTTCATCAACGTCTTACACCTAAATGGTCGTAAGTATATCATCCTCAAAGCCATATATTTATAAAAAAAAGACGAGAGATGTGAGCTCGTACACAAATGACTGTTAATTCTTAATATTTGAGGAAATGATTTGTTGTATGGTGAGCTATTAAATCATATCAACATATTGGAATGGTACCCACTTTCATTCTTGCTGGGTTAGTCCAACATGACAGCAATTTGCCCACCATCTTGCTTGCTTTAAGCCATCATTACACTTTTCATACGACACATTGCATAGGATTTGCACATGGTAATTATATCTTGCACTACTGGTATTTTACAGTTTTAAAACAACACACATTCTTTTAACATATAAACATAAACACTTTTAATGATCACTGTAACATAACTTTACACACAATTTTACACACGGATCCTTGCTTGTATTTCCACTATTGCCGACTTCAGAGATGCGACGCAGTTAAATCCTGACAACCGCCTGTCTCCTTCGAAAGTCTATCTCGCGTGTGTGTGCTCATCTCCCGTCCCCTACAACTTCTATCTTGCAAAGTTGCTCAATCATAAATCACAAATACTTGTGATGCCTTCCAGGTTCCCGTAAAACTGTAGTATTCCTTACAATTATATGTGTTATTTTAAATATTGTAACACTCTCTGTGGATAGGTTCATTGTCTATAAACATCATCCTGAAATATCTCTACGCTGTACTGATTATTTAGTGGCGTATACTGTCTGCTTTTACGTCTGCTGTAGACTAGTTATCATATTAATGCAGAATCACTTTTATTATGCTGCATGATGCGCCTTTCATTGTTCATCACAAAGGTACTGAACGTCACTACTTATAAATTTCGCACACTTTCCCGCGTGGTCGAACAGCATGTCGTCCCACGAGTTGAGTCAAGAAGAACTGACTCCCTCCTCCTTCATCTCTCATATAAAGGTTTCTGACGAAAAGTAGTCAACTGGAATTCCAGGAGCGACTCTCTTCTTAAATAATGCGTTTTCTGACATGGTGAAGTGTGATTCTTACTCGTCTACTCATGGAGGTTCCAAATTCACTTGCGTGCTGGCAATCCCTTCGCCCAATTAATTAAAATTAATTGCTTTCTTCCGTGGCGTTAGGACGCTACCCAAGGGAATCCCCTTCGGCTACGAGACTTATCCGTGCCCCCGCGCAGTACGTGTTTGAATAAACTTAAAAACACACACAGGCTTTAATTTAGGTGTGCAAAGACTCATAAATTACCGCTCTTCGAATAGAAGTCTCTGGGTGTAAGTTTCATTTCATTTGAATGCTTCATTTGGCAGGAATTAATCAATTTGTCTTGATGACTCTCCCCTCTCTACTGTTCTGTGTTGTTCGGTGGGATTTTCTTCGTCGTTAATCACGGCCTTCTCCCTCACTGTCGCCAGAAAATAGTACGCTGGCGTCACGACTACCACGCCTCCTCTCAACTCCGCTTTGTCAAACTGTCAAGTTGGCTCTTTCCTGTGGCTCTTGCTAACATATGCATATACTGCCTTGCGTTTTTACACAATATTCCAACTTGTATTGCTTAAAATTCCCGTTCTGGACGTGGAATTAAGCTATTATTATTATATACCGTCATTATCTCATTGTTCCTCGGGTTCACTGTGGCTGTTCCCCCTCAGAGATCAATGGTTCGATTCTTAGAAGAATCATAGACCTGGTCTTTCCTTTATAAAGGCCCCGGTTCGATGCCAGTCAGCCGTGTCCACTTGGGCACAGTACTATCGCCATGTGTTATAATAAAACTTTTATTGCAAGTTATGAACGTTGCACAAGAGCATAGAGTACTTTAAAGCATAATGTATGCTTCTTCACTGTCTGTTCATTACGTTAATGGCGCATGACGACACCTAAAAGCAAACAAAATAACCAATCAATCAATCAACCAATCAATACTTGTAAATAATACGTTAACGTTAATTGGTATTAATATATCAATACACCATCAAAAAATATTTAATAATAAACTGTATGTCGGCACTAACAGTAACCCATGTACTTATTTTCTTTTTATAAAGCTACACTCATTTACATCCCCCTTTAACCAATATAAACAAAAATGAATGAATGTCATGTCATTTTGTTTAGATTATCATGTTCAAACCTGTGGATATTCGTTGAGTCCATAGGGAACCACCCATAAATAAAATTTAAATTTTTGTTTTTAGAAAATCCAACATGAACTTGTACTTTTCCCGGTCAACAACCAATATGGTCTTGTACCGTTTGCCAATACACAGCCATCAATCAAGAAATCAATCATTGACCCAGTCATGTACAGGTAATGAATTTTTTGTCTACGAGTTTTCAGTAGTGGTAAAATGGAATAGCATTTTAAGTTAGGCTTACCTCAGTTTTAAATAGTTCACTCTTTGGCAATGGTTTCGCTCTAGTGCGTCTCGGGTTATCAGCGACTGCTACGGCGGTAAGGCTTTTATTTCCAAGTTTCTAAAAATAAACAAATAAACCACTATAAATACCTAAATTTAGGTTAATACATGCATTTCATAAAATAAAATAAAAAAATATCAAACAAAAATGAAACAAGTTAGTTAAAAAAAACTCACCTTAACTTGTACTAGCTTTTTGCCGTGTCCTTCCAGTGGGCTCAAAAGTGCAATGGTTTCTTCTCTCTCAGACATGTACGGTATACCGGTTATCTGCAAACAAATAAATAAAAAAATTAATTACCTTATCAATAACTACAAATTTAAGGTTCATTAGCATTACATTATTTTAAAAAAATCATTAATAGGATTAAATGGATTTATCTTCCACTGCTCTACTGTATACGTCCGTGTGCTAAAAATCCTTATCAGTCTGCTTAGCAACAGAGAGAGTTGAATTTTCTCAGCGTTTTGACCTTGAATGGTTGTCTGTCTCTCACATGTCTCCCATGTCTCCCCGCATTCTTCAAGTGCAATAGGATTCGCGTACCTTATACAATTTCCCAAAACCAACCTTAATAAGCTGCCCCGCCATCCCGCCAAATTAGCAATTCATTTCTTCCGGACACGGTCATCGAATTCGTCATGAGGGATTTTTTAAATATTCGTCATAGGAAATATCTGAAAAAAAAGCGACCCCTCGTTCTATCGTTTTGTCGCCCCATCGAAATAGCCATTTCCTGTATTCACCATGGCTAGTCATAGCCTCGTTGTAACACACGCCCAGCGCTACCGTCTGTCTACGAGCACGTTTCATTAAAAATAAATAAAAAAACAAGGAAAAAGTATAAAAACGCATAGTTTTTGTCCTAGAGACTTGACATTTATTTTCGTAGTAGAGGGGGTAGGGACCTTTCATTTATGTCAAACAAACTTTATTGTAAACGTGTTCTAGTTTCCAAAATATAGGAATTTCAAAATTGGACTTTTAAAAACAAATTAATAAAAAAGTTTCATTATAAAAAATAAAGGTCATCGAGACCATTCGTTTGCACCATGGCGCAACGTTCTATCATGTTTGGTTTTCAAACTATCACCTACTTTTAGAAACAAAAATTTTCAAAAAAATAAAAAATATAATACGCAGTCCAGAGGAAAGCCCTCGTCAGCTCGAGTTCAACGACACCTCATTTGTTAAAATCCGATCTGGCGTTCGCCAATTATCTCCAATGTTCGCGAGAAAGTAGGCTATTTTTTCCCTCCTACACAGTTGAAACTTGCTGTCCTCCTAGAGGGCATAGCCACCTTTCATTAACGTTAAACAAACTTTTTTCTAAAATTCACCGTCTCCAAAATAGCGTCAAATTAAAAATCAAGAATTAAAAAAAACAAATACCAACATACATTCTTAGCAAAGAGGACGTCACCCCAATGCCAGCAACACCTAGTTAGTTAAAATCCGATCATGCGTTCGAGAGATATCGCCAAAGTTTATATGAAAGTAGGAGAGCAAGTAGAACCGGCCTTACCACACTACTCTTTTCGTATTTTTATCCTAGAGACTTGAAATTTATTTTTGGGGGTACAGCGGGTTGAGACCTTTCACTTATGTCAAACAAACTGTTTTGTAAAATTGAACTGTTTTCAAAAATATCAAAAAATAAAAAAGTTTTATTATAAAAAGTAAAGAGCACAAAGACCATTCGTTTCAACCATGGCACAACGTTCTATTATGTTTGGTTTTTAAACTATCGCCTATTTTCGAAAACAAAATTTTTAAAAAATATTTTGAAAAATATAACCAGTGGTCCATAGCAAAGAGGACATCACTCTGAGTCCAACGACCCCTCATTTGCCAACATCCGACCATGGGTTCACCAGATACTAATTATTTAACATGTACAGTCGGGTACAAATTAAATGGGTGGGGTAGAAGCACCACTGATCCTCTACTGCACAGTTTTTGTCCTAGAGATTTGAAATTTATTTTAGAGGTAGCGGGGGGGGGGGGGGGTAGAGACCATTCATTTACATCAAATAAACATTTTCGTAGAAAATCTAGTTTCCGAAATATAGAAATTTCAAAATTGGACTGTTTTCATTAAAATCATAAAAATAAAAAAAGTTTCATTATAAAAAATAATGATCATAGAGACCGTTCGTTTGAGCCGTTGCACAACATTCTATCATGTTTGGTTTTCAAACTATCAACTACTATCGAAAACAAAAATTTTCAAAATAAATTTCAAAAATATACGAGTGATCCTTAGGAAAGAGGGCGTCATCCCAAGTCCAACGACATGTCGCATGTCAAAAACGGGACCATGGGTTCGCGAGCTTTCGCAAATATTACATGGCTGAGGCTTAGTAGTGGGGTGATGTGGGTTCTAGAGTGTAATAGAACCCCCCTTGCTCCCCTACTGTCATCATAGTTGCAGAACAGAAGAAGACACTCATAAAGGCATCTAACAAAGAAGGTATACGCAAGAAGAGCTTGCCGCAGAATGCTGCGCAGATCTTCGGCCATGTTCAGGTGTGCTCGGTAGTGACATACAACGCCCCTCCTACTTCGCGGTAGTAGCTCGCTAGTAGCAGTTCTGAACGGATCGTCTGCCCATGCTTGGGGTTCAAGTGAGATATCAGCGCGTGTATGTAATGTCTTACACAGTAATGGCCTAAAATACTGTTGAAGATGCAGGAAACAACAAAGAGATTAAGAATGATCTAATCGAAAAATAGCAGTTTACCTAATGTCCTATTCCTAGTGAACGTCTTCAGAAAGAGGTTGAAAGCCGCTCATATCTCCTTCACTGTCATCTGTGCTATTGGTGCTGGCGTCACTAACACGCTTTCTGTCACTGTCACTATCGTCACCCAGATTAAAGATTATGCGGTCTGATATTTTATCCATTATGTGATCGCTGTCAATGCACTTCTTCTCAATGTCAATTACGATCCTACACCGAATCGACCATTATTCTGCTCTAGTTGCAATTATTTCCATAAGCAATGTTCTTGCATCATCAAAGTAACATTCTTTTCAGCTACATAAGCTTAATTTCTACGTTGCAACACTTTTTAAGTCTATTATTGTTAGTCTAATTTAAACAGCGCTGTCGCCGTGTGGGTTGGCATTTGCCGCTCTTCATTCTCTTATACACACATCAAAAAAAGTTTTGCATCACCTCGGTTCCAAGAGTTCCGGAACCGTTAAATACAAAGGGAATAGAGATCAACACAAACAACATTTCAGCTCGTTTTATTGCTCATGAGACCCACACATTGCATGTTGTACCATCATACAGCTAGACTTTCAGCATTTGTGGTCCAGATTGCAGTACACACCACTACCTCTAATACCCAGTAGCACGTCCTCTTGCATTGATGCATGCCTGTATTCGCCGTGGCATACTATCCACAAGTTCATCAAGACACTGTTGGTCCAAATTGTCCCACTCCTCAACGACAATTCGGCGTAAATCTCTCAGAGTGGTTGGTGGGTCAAGACGTCCATAAACAGCCCTTTTCAACATATCCCAGGCATGTTCGATAGGGTTCATGTCTGGCGAACATGCTGGCCACTGTAGTCGAGCGATGTCGTTATCTTGAAGGAACGCATTCACAAGATGTGCACGATGAGGTCGAGAATTGTCGTCCATGAAGACAAATGCCTCTCCAATATTCTGCCGATATGGTTGCACTATGGGTCGGAGGATGTCATTCAGGTATCGTAAAGCCGTTTCGGAGCCTTCCATGACCACCAGTGGCGTACGTCGGCCCCACATAATGCCACCCCAAAACATCAGGGAACCACCACCTTGCTGCACTCGCTGGACAGTGTGTCTAAGACGTTCAGCCTGACCAGGGTGCCTCCAAACACGTCTCCGACGATTGTCTGGTTGAAGGCATATGCGACACTCATCGGTGAAGAGAACGTGATGCCAATTCCGTGGGGTCCATTCAGCATGTTGTTGGGCCCATCTGTACCGCGCTGCATGGTGTCGGGGTTGCAAAGCTGGACCTCGCCATGGACGTCGGGAGTGAAGTTGCGCATCATGCAGCCTATTGCGCACAGTTTGAGTTGAAACACGACGTCCTGTGGCTGAACGAAACGCATTATTCAACATGGTGGCATTGCTGTCAGGGTTCCTCCGAGCGGCAATCCGTAAGTAGCGGTCATCCACTACAGTAGTAGCCCTTGGGCGGCCTGAGCGAGGCCTGTCATCGACAGTTCCTGTATCTCTGTACCTCCTCCATGTCCGAACAACATCGCTTTGGTTCACTCTGAGACGCCTGGAAACTTCCCTTGTTGAGAGCCCTTCTTGACACAAAGTAACAATGCGGACGCGATCGAACTGCGGTATTGACCTTCTAGGCATGGTAGAACTACAGACAACATGAGCAGCGTACCTTCGTCCTGGTGGAATGACTGGAACTGATCGGCTGTCGTACCCCCTCCGTCTAATAGGCCCTGCTCATGCATGGTTGTTTACATCTTTGAGCAGTTTTAGTGACATCTATGAACAGTCAAAGGGACTGTATCTTGGATACAATATACACAGTCAACGTCTATATGCCGGAGATCTGGGAACCGAGGTGATGCAAAACTTTTTTTGATGTGTGTATTAATTCAATCATTTAAATTTCCTTCCCGCAAACACGAACATCGAACTTTTATGCTGTTTGCCCCGTGCACTTGTTCACGGTTGTTTTAAGTTTGTTCCAGAAACGCATATTCTTCGGAACCAGCTTGGCAGCGTCTTGCAGCTGCCCTCTAAACTTCAATCGCCTCAAGTCATGAAGACTTCGTCATCAATCCGCCAGGCGTCGTGTTCTTCTCCAACCAACAACTACGTGAAGACACCGCTGCAAGAAGAATTTTGCCTTTATAATGTTTGCTATGCTTGTGTAAACTCTGCTGTTTCTTCCCCTTACCTGCTCGTTTCCCCTTCTCCTCGTCCGCCTACCTCTGACGTGTGCGTTGTCGCTCTCCTCCATCGGCGCGTCACTTCGCTCGCCCACTCGACTTCTTGTTGCCGTGCCGCGAGCAACTGCTCTCATTCTCACTTCTGTGCCAGTCGTCAACACTTACAGTTGGAGCCTATCTCAGGCTTGTCTCCTGTCTACTCGAGACATTTTTAAATATCTACGCCATGTTGTGGATTTAAGCTAACGGTCGCCAAGGATCATCTACTCTACAAACAATAAGCTAAGTACCAAAACTCTAATGGTTTTCACCGCATTTTAATTGGTTTTAAACAGCTAAATGCTTCTTAATTCTTGTTTTATAGACAGTTTGAAATTGCTAAAGGCAGTACAATAACTACCTTCGAGGGATTTTTCTAGTCATGCTCTTACTACCTAAAACTTAATAATTTAGTGCTTCTTGCACAAATTAACTGAGAATGAGTTCTCACACCGTGGGATTCATATTAAACGAAATACTGTCTATAAAAACTTAGCATTTTCTCCGCGGGACCTGTTGCCCAATTCAACTGTTATTATAACTCCAGAACTTTCGACATCGAACTAACTTTCTCCAAGTAAAATAACCTAGCATTTCTTGAAATATGGGAATACATTTTCCTCACTGAGGAATTTATGTTGCATAAACCTCTAATCAACATAATTTGTCTTCCTTCGTGGGTTTTTACGTTTCATTCAACTGCAATCTACAAAAGCTACGCTGCAATAAACTCTCTCAAGCTAAAGTTCAATCAGTGATTTGCATAATTGCAATAACTTTTCTCCTTGTGAACATTTTGTGCTGCAATAGTGAACTTTTCAAATACAACAATAGACTATAGTGAAAACAGTGTCCGTTAGACTACCAACCGCGTCGCGTTGTAAGAGCAATAAATACGGCTGAGAACTTTCTCCCAAAGTTCCCATCTTCCTTCTTCCCAAATACCTTACTAACATATTATAATTAAATTATAAAATTTGGATCTCTGTCAATGAGGTGTCACTCAATAGCAATGCCCTCCCATCTTTGTGCTGTTTACCATCGTAATTTCTGTATAATCTGTGCCTAGCACACTCTTTAAACTATTATTTTCCTCGTTTACTAGGGAATTCAATTATTTCTACTCACAAGTGAGTTTTCTAATTTTTCTTTTCCAGGTTTCACGTAATGGCAACTGGCCCCATTTTTTTCTCGTGATCCCTGTTTAAATATAAGAAGTTATAGAAACTTCTTCTTAAATTTTCCTCTTTTTTGTTATAATCTCATATTAAATGCTTTTTCATAGCCTTTAAGATCTCTAATATGAATTTTTAAAGTGCCTATATTGTACCTGATTCCTTGTCAAAGCTTTAATAATTTTTAATCCTCGTTATAACCTTTAAAGTTTTCAATTTTTTAACACAACTTTTAAAATCTTATTCAGATTTTGTGCTTGAAGCAAGTTTTAAACTTGTGTTCTATTTAACATTGTCAAAAAATTTACAATTTGTTAGCATTAAGTCTCAGACTTTTGTATTTTAAAATTGTGTATTGTTATTAATTTGAATCTAAATCAATTTTATATTGTTGGCTACGTCAACTATTCCTTTATTGTTAAAATAAACAAAATATCAACTTTGCGCTTTATACATTACAACAGAATAACGATTAGACAGGACCCTATTTTCCCTGACTCTTCCCATCTATTTATGCCGTCTCTAATAAAATCAACTACCCAACTAAGCAAAGTTTTGCCTCTTGTCATTTGAACGAAAACTTCTAGTATCATCTTTTTCAAAGCATTTTTAGCTGATAGAGCTAATTCTAATGAGCCAGTAAGGCAAGTAAAGCTAGCTCCGCAAGCTTCCTGCTTGCTGAGATTTTCTCTAAAACTTGTGGTGCGTTTTCAAAATTTAAGTTTTTCTTCCAGTCTAAACTCTTAGTCGTCACTTTGCTGGGTAAAAGCTTAGCTATTCTTAAATGCAACTATTGTTTTTCTTACCAAAATTTTCAAAGAAATCAACAAAATTGTTCCCAAAATCACTATGACTGCTTCACCACTACCTCTCCTGGGAGTACTCGATCAGTCGTCGGAGATCATACAGTTCCAAGAACTAAAATTATCACGGCAAATTCAAATTATTTGCGCCTTTCAAAATATTCGTTCAAACTTAACTCCTTTGAAAGGATATACAGTAAATCTGTCATTCTTTGTCTTGCCAGTCTACCACCCTTCCCCATATTATTCAATTTTAGGCTGGGAAGGGAAAGCACGAACGCCGCTTGCTTGCAAATAGCCCAAGCTCCAGCCGCATTTCCCGTTAGCTGTGTCCAAGTCCATACCCACTTTAGGTATCCTACAGGCTTGCGCAGTGAAAATAGTGATTAAATGTTTCTTTAGTGTAAGTTTATGAATTATATTGGACTCTCGTCCTATCTATCCATACTTTTTCTCCATTCCGAAACCCATTTCTTCCCTTTCCCTTTTTTTTCATCATCTTCCCTTAGGGAGGTTTATTCCCTAGCCAAAACCTACCCACCGTGGACCTCATTCTTGTTTATTATTATTATTATTATTATTATTAATATGGACCTTTTAAAACAAATCGAATATCTTTACTTTCTATCAGTGAGCAATGCGTCTTTCTCGAGCAGAGAAAAAGCTGTGCCCATATAATGAAATGGGGGCATCAATTTCCTACATATGACAATAAAAACTTTTCATAACCTACCGAAGATCCAGTTTTGGCTTCTTCATGACAAAACCACTGTGATAAAGCGATCCATCTTCTAAACACTCGCTAATGTGATAAAAAGAAAAGAGCAACTATCAATGAACTTTTAACATTTTCTCTGTGCACTGCTCTTATCCATCGTTCGGGAAGGATTAGACTGAATTTTATTCCCACTGACAGAAAACTCCTACAATACGTAGTATTGTATTTAGCCGTGATTTAGCACATGCATGGCACGGTATATTGTGGATTATATTGTGTATCTAACTACGGTTCAGCTAATTTAATACAAACAACTTCATCATAAGAAAACAATTGAATAGATGTTCAACAATTGAATAGCTGTTTCTTAATTTGTATTGATTGGCGTAGGCAGGCGCGTGTATTCCATGGATGTAAGGTAAGCATTGCTTACCCAAGTAAAATAATGACGGGTACAATAATTATTTACTTTGGTTATAGTGATATTCCAGTCTCTGTGTCCTGTATTGTTTTAATGAACCCATTCACACTTCGTTGTTCTTTGAGGCCTACTGCGAGTTCCTTGCGGAGTCGCTTGCAGCAGCACAGTAGCGTGACATGCCCTCTTTTGGTATTTCTTGGTACTGCAGGGTGAGTGAAAGCGAAGGCTAGGAAGCAATTCCTTAAGTTACATACCTTAGGCCGAAAACAAGGGGCGGTCAGTTTTCAAAGATAGTGTGTTTACTCGCCCATTATACTTTGAAAAAGTGTGTCAGTGTTTGTGTAAAACAGCTTTTTACATGCTGTGTTAAAACGTGTGAATGTTTTACAGTGGTAGGCCGTCATTTTTATAGTACATCGATATAATGTTGTCTAATGCATTATAAGGGAGTAGGGTATGCAGTAGACGTTTTTGTTTACACTAGTAGGCGTGAGAAATCTGTAAAAATATAGCACCGGGACTTGGGTCTAGAGATGACAGCGGGTGATGTGCGCTAAATTTGAGAACAAAATATTAATTTTATTAGGAAGTCGTCCAAGTCCTCAATTGAGTAGGCCTATTAACAAAAGTGAAAGCTTGTATTCGCTATTTTAACAAAACGTATAACATTTATCATTGATTTCAATTGGGAAAGATTTACTTTTTAAGTTCAAATTATCCCAAACTTCTACAACTGGGTCTTTAATGATTTTGGAAGAAAACCATTGCTTACCCTAAGTAAAATTCAACCAAACGCCACTGGGCGTAGTATTATTAAGAATTAGGGGTTGAACATTGCTCACGTCCGTAGGTATAACCTCAAATTGCCCTACACGTGACCCCTGGTGGTGCTAAACGAGCAATATATATCAGGCTGTCAGATTATCCTTGTGATATCCTGACTATCAAACATGAAAATGATTGATGCAAAAGGTTCTTTTCAGAATCATCAACAAGATTCAAGAAAATGTATAGGGCCTACTCTCAGAATTTATCAATTAAATGTAGAAGGCATAAGTAAATCCAAATGCCAATATTTGTCAAAATTCTTACTGCCGGCATATGAAAAACTTGATGTGGTTGTCCTCCAAGAATAACATATCGCAGATGAAGACCAATTAAGCCACGTTTAAGAGGTTATAATATACTTGGAGCTACATATCACTATGCATATGGTGTAGCGACCTATGTGCGGGGTACCATTGATAATGTTTCTGTGTTAAAAGCTAACGTCGATGAAAATATTCATACAGTTGTAATAAAGACTGGTGAGGTCATAAATATTAACTATTGTTTATAAGCCTCCAGTCTCTACATGGCCACCTCAAGTTCTTCAAGTACCGGTACAAGATCACCCTGCGGTCTATATAGGTGATTTTAATAGCTATCATGAAGATTGGGAGTATACTATTTCTGATGTCAATGGAGAAAATCTCATGAGTTGGACTGAGGAACATAACATCCATCTTGTATTCGATGCAAAATATAGAGGTACAGCAGCATGGAGACAGGAATATAACCCGGACCTGGTTTTTGTCTCCTGTAACAACAACTATCGGCCATCGTGTACTACACGGAAAGTTCTACCAGCTTTCCGCACAGTCAACACCACCCAGTTTATCTTGAAGTTGGAATACAAATCCCTCTCGTGACTTCATATATAGGCTACTCGCCCACGCCGGAACTTCAAAAAAGCAGACTGGAACGCTTTCTCAGAAGAACTAGATAAATGTGTACGATGGATACCTCCAACAAGTGACAATTATGGGAGATTTGTAGGAGCTGTAATTACCATAGCCAGAAAAAAACACACATTCCAAGAGGATTCAGGAAGGAATATGGTCCTGGATGGACTGGTACAAGTGAAAAGCTGTACCAAGAGTTCCTGGCAAGTGATGAACAAGAAATTGCTGAAGAACAACTTGGTAGCCTTGGTAATGCTCGGAAGGAAAAGTGGATTGAAACCGTAGAATCTATTACGGTAACTTCAGTAAATCCAGCAGAATTGGCAACTCCAGCTATCTGATATGACATCTAGCGGTAAAAATGAGAAACTTACCAAGTAGGGTACATTTGTCACGTGGTGACTGTTTGTATATGGTTTCTTGTATTGGTAAACAGATCGTGGTAAATTGTTCGTGTCTTTATACATAAGTAATAAGTTTTACTCGTTGATAGAGTGAAAAATGAGTAAAAGCAAAGTGTATTGCTCAGTTTACGGCTGTAAGTCGATGTATAAGAGGGCTGCGGATATACGTTTTCATCACTTTCCAAAAGATGCAAATAGCAATAGCCGAAATGTGATGATACCTAATAATACCTAATAATAATACCTTTCCACCCCGGGAAGGATCTAACACTTGTCGAGGTAGACAGAAAGAAGACCTGCGACGTAAAGCCAGCGAAGGTTAGTCAGTTTAAAAACAGCTGTTACGATGGGCGCGCTGGTAAGATTGAAGTTACTTGAATAATTAATTATTGGCTGCTTGGTAGGGAGAAGGGATGAGTTTAACTTGTATTAAAACTCGGGGGGCGACAGGAATTGCTTGATTTGGATGGTTAAAAGGTGGGTTTGGTGTTGAATATTTGAATGGTAGCGGAATTACTCATTCTACAGTGCCCACGGGGAGGCAAATTAGGCCTATATGACTCGTAGTGGAATAGCTCGAATATCGAAGAACTTAGCGATTACGAGGTGTAGGCTTGGCGGAAAGGCTGGCGGATCATCAGTTTGACATCAATTCACGATATAAGTCGGAGCTTGGAACAGTGGCGTCTGGTTTGCGTGGATGCTAGTCTCGGAATGATAAAAGTAGCACAGCTTCGGTGTGTTATTTATTTGTTTATGTACCGTATTTCTCTATTTGAATGTCCTCGGCGTTGACTCAGGATCGACATTTACATTATATTGCGCATAATAGTACCGAAATAATGTCCGAAGTGTAGCCCTGTGTAAATTTGAATCAGCTGATCTACATCACCCATAAAAACTGATGCTTGATAATATGCAAATGACACCAAAAAATCCAGTGGAACACACAAATTAGATCACGTGTATCGCACAGTTATACATATATACAATTAAAAATAACACTGTCATTACTTTAGAGACCATATTTACTGACTATAACCGAAAAATAAAAAGTGTTCCATATCAAACGCGTGTTATTGAGTATTTTAAACCCTACTTATCCAGACCGACCGCAGCGCCCCAAGTGTTAGTTTGAGTTGCCAATAGCCTGGTCACTCTTGAGAAAACTTGGAGGAGGTACCCCAATGGCTCTTGGACTTCAAACTGTCAGTCCAAAAATGGTTGCTTCCTATATAGTTTCAATGTCTCGAACAGCTAGAGACAGAAATCACACAAAATATATCAAGAAAGAATTTGCCAATCTCAAAGCCACAAGTAATTCTGGATCATAATACACTAAACCCTTCACTATCCAGGACATTGACGCAGCGCTGAAAGATGTAAAAAGCTGTAAAGCACCAGGATTTGATGGAATACATCCCGAATTCTTGATAAACAGTGGAAACCATGCTCTTCTTTGGCTATCCAGGCTAGCCACTAACATTGTTCATACTGGTAAGCTAAATCGTTTGTTGCCATACTGAAGCCTGGGAAACCAAGCGACAGACCAGACAGTTATAGATCTATCTCATTGTTGAGTGCATGTTATAAGCTAATTGAGAGACTAATCTTGAACAGAATCGCCTCAAAAGTGCTTGAAGTAATTCCCATAGAACAAGCAGGATTTAGACCACAACGGAGTTGCACGGCCCAAGTTCTCTCTCCTTAACCACGTACGCTGCCGAAGTCGACGTCACTTCCGCTCCGTTGCTAAGCAACTGGAGCAATATATCATGGCTCCCTTGTAGCTTGCTTCAGTCTTCGAGCCGTCATTATTTCCTATTTGTATCGTATAAAACTGTTCATGCATGGATGTCCAGAGGCAAGAAAGCATAGAAAAGTATAATTTCCACAGTAATTTAACATAGTTGTCCAATAAAGTTGTAAAATATTGCGTACGAGATGCACATTAAGTCTTAGATCATAAGTCGTAGAGATGTGGCCTACGATATTTACCTTAAATTAAGTGAAAACATGAAAACATTTCGGGATATTGTGAATCACGTCCCGTATGAATGATCAATACTACGGAAAATAAAGTACCGTAGGCCCTACCAGTAAGAGACGAATAAAAAGAACTTAAGGTCTATCAATGCATAAGGGAACAGTTTAACATATTTGGATGAGAGTTTAGGCCAAATGTCATCAACGGCTATAGAAGAAACAAAGACTGCATTTCAATACAATTTGTGTGTTTACTACAACGCCGCGATTGATTGAAAACGAATCAAATTGACAAAGCCTAACCTGTGAGCTCAATAACAGGTTAGAGAAGTCTACAATTAAGGTCTATCGTCCTACCTCGTTCTAAATAATGGGGCACTTTTCCTATCCTAGCTCTAAATATCAGGCCACTAAAACTGGCATGAAAATATCCGAGGCTCTCACCCAATAAGTAGGCCTACACCAAGCTGATGACCACATTATCACACTGATTAATGTTACACATTAGCTGGTGTGGCACGAAAGAGCTAAATAAAATTAGCTGGTATATAGAGATTTAGAACAACAACAACAACAAAAAAGCCACCCTGCATCTTCACGAGCAATCTTAGCAAACATTCACACAATATGTGCTGGACAGTCAAAGTGGCACAAGTAGCCTACCGGTACTTGGTATGAAGTGGGCCAAAGAGTTGATGTAGGGAAATGCTAGTTCCGATACCATAACGATGATCCATGTGCTATGCTACTTGATGGCTCACCCAGTTTCCAGTTACCGTACCAAATTGAATAGGACTTTCTACTAGCAACTTCAAACCTTTCCACAGACCACATATTATGCTCAGTTTGCAAAAAATAAAATACAGTATTTAGGCAGAAATTTTCAGTCTAGGATAGGCCTAATTGTTATTTGGAAACAATTCACTGCTTAAATAAATTAAGTGAAAAATCACTACTCAGAAAAGTTGTAGGAGAAAATTTATTGCTGTTAGTGAATCAGATGTAAGGTTATGTAGGTTGTCGTTTATAATACTTTTAGTACAAACCATATTTAATTACAACTACACTGCCCACATGAACCAAAACCCCCTTCATGTGACATATATGTCCTAAATATCTCTCTATATTAGATATACTGTATCCACTAAATGATGTTATAAATAAATATTTATAATTTGTAGAACCCGCCATGCAATTCTTGCCTCAGGAGCGAGGTCGACTTTATTCATATTATCTCGCAAAATTCTCGTACTTTATCCATAAAATTTCACTTCTATTTTGTAGCTCCAACATTGTGGATAATCTTCACGGGAGGCGTTTGCCTTATTTCACGCTTATTACGCCGTTTTATCAACAAAATTCAAGACACTGCGCAGCGTTGATGCAGCTTCCTATGTATAAAAAACCTAGCAACCAGTTGTTTGGGTCCAATGAGGCTGCGCCACTGATCTCTATACAGATCAGTGGGCTGCGCCCATGCGGTTGCTAGGCGCGTCACTTCGGCAGCGTATTGAGGCAGAGTTCCAGAATAGCCACACAAAAAAAAAAAAAAAAAAAAAAAAACAGTAGCTTTATAGACCTTAAGGCAGCTTATGACACTGTTTGGTGAGAGGGTGTAATTTATAAATTACTTCAAGTTATCCCTTGTAAGACACTGGCTCGTCTTGTAAGCAACATGCTGAATTATAAAAGTGTCCAGGCCATCATGGGCAGTGAAATCAGCAAACCAAGTAAATTAAATAATGGACTTCCTCAAGGATCAGTGCTTGCCCCTCTCTCGTTCAGCCTATATATTTCAGATTTACCCTCCACAAAATCGAGGAAGTTTGGATATGCTGACGACTGGGCAATTGCCAATAGAGATCCATGTTTCGAAGGTGCAGAAGGCCGCTAGTCTGTTTTTAATTAAGGTAAGGACTGCAGACGATAATTTCAAGTAGTTCCTACTTTGACTACCAAATGCTACCATACACGACACCTATCTGTGAACTTGGCAACTACTAGATGTCATCGCAACCACCGCCAGGTGACGAACGTTGGAACTTAAGAGCATTAATCAAACCTAATCTACAGATTTTGCTTCACACAAGTTTAGTTAGTGGAAGGTTCAATTACATGCAATAAA
Source organism: Meconema thalassinum (assembly GCA_946902985.2). Classification (NCBI taxonomy): domain Eukaryota; kingdom Metazoa; phylum Arthropoda; class Insecta; order Orthoptera; family Tettigoniidae; genus Meconema; species Meconema thalassinum. The sequence continues at coordinate 218,170,354 of OX336396.1, forward strand.
TCTATGACATGGGCCTGCCGGCTTTACTTCCCCTCCGAAGGAAGGCATACTGAGGGATTTTTAACGCTCTTAAAAATCCGACGACTTCGGCTGGGTTTGAACCCTTGACCTTGGGCATAGAAGCTCAGCATGCTACCAACTACATCACCGAAGCCAACCCCGTAGACATTAATACGGTGATAAGTAGGTAAATACATATCTTTCAACACATTTATTATTTATTTATTTATTTATTTATTTATCGTATGGCTTTTAGTGCCGGGAGTGTCCGAGGACATGTTCGGCTCGCCTGAGTCTGTAGCTGCTTCCAGCGGACACCCTAAAGGGCGAGCTACAAGTTCCGTTCAATTTCATGTAGTTCCAACTTTCGCCACCAGATATCAATGATACCTAGTGGTGAACGTTGGAACTTTGATAGAGCGTTCTGACGAAATCTAACCTAACAAATTTTGCTTTACACAAGTTTAGTCTGTGAAAGGATCTTTTACGTGCCATAAATCTATGACATGGGACCGCCGGCTTTACTTCCCCTCCTAAGGAAGGCATACTGAAGGATTTTTAACGCTCTTAAAAAATCCGACGAATTCGGTCGGGTTTGAACCCGCTACCTTGGGCATAGCAGTTCAGCATGCTATCGACTACGCCACCGAAGCCGCTTTTTCAACACATTAAATGTAGGCAAATAATAAGGTATTTCGTAAGTTGTATTCATAGCATTTTACTATCATGGTGGCACTAGCTGTGCGGTACGAGGGGGTTTGGGGTTCAATACCATCTAGGAATTAAAAAAGTGAAATAAATTGAGTGAATTGTAATATTGTAATTTTAAAATACGGCACAGTATTACTATTTCAAAATCTTACAGTAACAATGAATGCTAAAAATGAACTCTTCTGCTCTTTTTTCTGGCTGAAGTTATTATTATTTTTATCTATTTATTTTAAAAGGTTGTCTATCGTAGGTTCTCAGTAACCTTTTTCGGCAGGTGCGTAAAACTCCACGCAAACTTGGGGGGGGGGAGTCAAATTTATAAGCTCACCAGATGTCAATCTTCTACCTCCATGTGCATCATTGTTTTTTGAACCTTATCGTCGCAACGTAGGGCGCATGCATAGGGTGTACCTAAAACGCGAGATTCGCGAGGGAAGAGTCATGTTATTTTATCTTGTTTATTAAAAAAAACGCGCGCTGTTGTTGTTTCCGGGCAGGAGTGATGATTTTGTGTGTCGCAGTATCTTACCTCGGTTTTAAACCAGGTTCGAAAGTGCACCTTTTCGGATCGTTGTGGCAAGTGGACAAAGCTCAAGGTGCCTTGGCTGTTGGCTCAGTTAACGCCTCGGTGAGAAACGGGAGAGGGCAAAAGAGACTGTTCGTTCAGTAGAATCAAGATATTACGACTAAGCAAGGCAAGATGACTTTTCCCATTTTCCGCCTAACCTACCGTAGTATTAAATCGTTTATAGAATCAGGATGTCTACCAATACATAATAAGGACCTTACACATATTTATCAGGGCTTCGCGAGCATTCGCAGTACATCAAATCTTCAGAACAATTTGAAGGTCGCAATAACACACACCCACCACCCAACAAATAATAAGCAATAAACTTTCATTCACGAAAGTGTAATCATGGCATGCTATCCCTTACGTTTGAGGTTGCGTAAAGAACCTCAAATAAAATAATGAAGCCATACATCCTTAATCTTAAAATATTACAATCCGCTTATGATATCAACGATTGTATACAAGGTTAGAGTGAAATGGTTGTCCTAAAAACCTTTCGCGCATTTTTAAAACCTCCTTACGTTCCAAAATGCAAACGCATGCACTGCAATAATGAAATCGCCAATCTCAGAAACTTTTACGCATTTTTTAACATGCCTCTCTGGAAAGAGCTTTCCAAATTGCTTGAGAACTTAATTTCCACTGTACTGATGTCATTACCTTAACCTAACATTCTCCATTCTTCTTGTCAATTTTTGCGCACTGCATACTAGCACCATATAACAATTTTATTATAACGGAATATCGCACAATGTGCATACATAAAAATCCTAGTGTTGAGTACACAGGTCCAAAAGAGTTATTGTTCTTTTGACGCATATCTCCGCGTGATAACGTTCACACTTTTTCCCGCACAGTACACATATACAGTTTGCGTCTGGTTCATGGAACGCCCTCCTGTAGCACAGCTTGTGGTGGAATCCATGAACTGCGAAGCGTGTCGTGGTATGGCGCAGTTCATAGCTTGAATCCATCCATTCTTGGTTGATCATGGCGTCAGTACGATAGAAGTCTGGCCATATATTTGCTTTCTTCTCGTACAGCTCGTGAAGCAAGGCTTGATATTGAGGTGTAGAAGGCACTGCCACTCTCAGGCGTAGTTCCTCTATGTAGAACGGCTGTCGTGTGAGTTCGTATGTTAACCGCGATGGAGTGTTTTTGGCTACACATAGAATCTTTTTGAGGTATGTCGCTTTCACACTTTCCACCAAAGCTAGATCACTCTTTGAGAGATGCTCCCAAATAATGTCTATTGCGTAAGTCATGATGGGAGAGATTTTGATGTGGAAAAGGGCTATGGCCGTCTCTAAGGACAGCTCACGAATACTTTTAATTTGGTTCATCGCCATGATCGCTGCAGATGCTCTTTCTCTAATGTGGTTTGTGAAAATTTTCCCATTCGTTTGCAGGGTCACGCCAAGATATTTGTAGGAGTTGACCCTAACAAGCTCCTTGTCCTGGTATTTGATGAGTGCTGCCGCAGGAGGCTTCCCTCCTCTGCGAAATGTCATCTGGACTGTTTTCTGTGCATTCAAACACAGGCTGTTCCTGTCCGCCCAGGTGATCAGTTTGTCAAACGCTTCTTGAGCTGTTGGTACGATTGTGAAGCTAATGTCATGTCATCAGCATACATGTAAATGAAGACTTCCTTATTTGCTATGGTTTCGACAACGTCCCTTGTAGCGATATTGAAAAGCATTGGACTTAAGGGATCTCCTTGTAACACCCCAGTCGTCTGATGTATTGCCTCTGATCTTGAGAGGTTGTCATCAATGTAGACAAAGTTTCTTGACAGTATGGCCTGAATCATCTTGCTCAGGTAGTGCTCTCTACCTATAAGTTGATTTAGTTTCTCTAACAATATAGACCGGTCCACTGAATCAAAAGCTTTGGCATAGTCAATGAACAGTACGTATAGCTTTCCTCTGGGGACGCGAAGAGCTTCGGTTATGTTTTCCATTAAGCACTGAATAGCCTGAATGGTTGAGCGCCCTTTCCGGAAGCCAAATTGCTCTTCAGGTATCATTGCGTTTGTCAAGGTCGTTAGTCTGCTCAGTAACAGGGTGGACAACACTTTGAGGCCGGCATTCTCTAGGGCTATTCCTCGATAAGAGTTAGGATCTTCAGTCCTGCCCTTGCCCGTATACAACAATTTGATAATGGAATATCTCCATTTCTCTGGTATCGTACCTTTCTGAAGGCACTGGTTGAATAAAGTTGTCCAGGCTTCTGTGAGGAGTGGACTGCTCTCTTTCAGGTGCTCGTTGAAGATGCCATCTGGACCGCAGGCCTTGCCGCTTTTTGTACGTTTTATTGCCTCCTGGACTTCATCAGCTGTGAAAGGTTCTATTCCTACTGTGTCACTCGGTATGGAGAGGTCTATTAAGGGCATGTCCTTAGCCTGCAATATGGTCGTGAAGTGTGTTGTCCATTGGTATTTCCCTCGAGAATTTGGGTATTCTCGGGTTAAGGGCCTTGTACGGGTTTTCCTTAGCTTGTTCCACCAGCGCCGCCTCCTGTGCCTTGATATACTTGACCCTCTCCCCCCGGAGTATTTCTTTATATGTCCTTTTCTTTGCTGCGTAATCCGCTCTTGATTCTTCTGTGCTGAACTTCAAGGTTTCATGTAGTGCTTCCAATGCTAATTTTCTGGCCTTATAGCAGATTGAATTGAACAATTTAAAGATGTCTGCGGCAGTATTTTCTTTCCCAGAATTGAAACTTAACTTAAAGATGGCTGCATCTCTTTTTCATCGTATCGTCATGGAAGAAGTATTCTTGTTCCATGGTATCGTATCGTAAACAGTCAAGACCAAAGATTCTCATGTCAAAGATATGCCCTTCAAGATTCTCCCTGGGGCACTAGCCCGATCACACGTTCCGACCAATGGGAAGGGCGTATGAAACGCCCGCTCTGTGGCTTCTAGCTTTTCAATACACGCCTACCGTAAGGATGAAGTAAAAATTAGTTGCTTTTTAGCTACCTACTAATTAAAGATGCGTCTGCAAGCAAAGAAGCTCATCAAGTGGTGGAAAAAAAAGATGAACTGTGCTTAAAGCGGTATTATAAAAACTAAATAAGTTAATAAATAAATAACAGAGATTTAATATAAATGAGTTGTTTCATCTAATATGTCATCTTGTGTAATAGAAGTTGTTATGATTATCAAGAGGTTGCTCTGATCTTGGCCGTTTGACGATATTCCCTTTGTCCCAGCGGTAGAGCACGAAGAAACATCGCGATTTATACAATCGGTGTCACTTTTAGTAGTTTGACGGAGATTTCCATTGTCCTTGAGGTTGGGCACGGGAAAATATATCTTTATTACGCAATCGTCGGCGCTTGCTGACTGTTTGACAAGAATCCAGTAGTCTTCGTCATCGAAAGTGGAGAAATATCGTGATGTTACGTAATCGCCGTCACTCTCGGCCGTTTTACAAGAATCACGTTGTCCTCGCGGTTGGACACTGATAACGCGATATTTTACAAACGGCGCCACACCTGGCCGTTCAACCATAGTCTGCCCGTCTTAAATGTCCTAGCAGAATGGCTAAGGCAAGTTCGAGGTTGGGTATGGTTAAAATTCACGTTTCATGGTCGGGACCGCTCGGAAGTAGAGCGCCGTGATTCCCGCTGTCCCTATGCTGTGTTAGGGAGTTAGCCGTGGATCATGAGGAGAAATGAGTATCGCAATGCTACGTAGTCAGTGCCGTTTTAAGTGGGTTGATGCACTTCTCTCTCCCCGTTCGCTTTTAAGAACACGGTCATAGGAAAAGTGGCAAGTAGGTTTTGGGATGTTTCGTGATGGGCGCCGAATCACCTTTGACGGGATTCCCGGAGTCCTCGTGGTCATAAGTTCATGATCGGGCACGGGTTTTATGATTTTACGCAACCGGCTTCGATCTCGGTCCATTTGACGATATTCCCGCAGAAAAGTCGTGCGGTCAGCTGGTCGTCTTGATGTACTTTCGAAGTAGGCATCGAATATTACGAATTATTCTGAGAGGAATGCACGAACAATACCACAAGAGGTCATATTTTCTTTCAAATTCGAATTATATAATTATACACGTTTTAGAGATAACCAGTTGATTATAATATATCCGATGGAACGAAAGTTTGAAGGAAATATCGTCACATAATGGAATTTTGAATTAACCATACTGGACGTCGCAAACTTACGAGACGGAGAGATTTTTAAAATATATGTAAGCTACAGGTATTTCCATGTTATTTCGCGTTTTTTTTCGAAATGGTATCATTTTGCAAGATTGCGACAGAAATTCGCGTCATTTCTGGACTTAAATTTGAGATAGTCTCGAAATTTAGAGGGCAATAACAGAAATGAGAGATTTCTGTTGAATTTTCGGAAGATTTTGCGAAAAGTAAGGGTCCCTAATAATACAGAAAAATATTTCTCACTAAACTAAAAACTGATGCCAAAAATATATGCTGAACCAATGTATACCACTCAAGGTATCCTCAGTACACATTTCCTTAAGTTGGGGAGGCGAAAATATAGCTTTATTACGCAATCGGCGGTGAATTTTCGTTACCTCTAACTATCCAGACTTTGAAATTAGCTACTTTTTGTTAATTCCATTACCTGTTTGTAAAACTAGTTACTTTTTCCTTACTTTCGTTACCAGTAGAATTCCTGAGAATACTTTCTGGTTATTTAAATTATTTTTTTTAAGGGTAGGCTACTTAAAAATGTTGGCTTGCACCTAAAACTTGGAGGGGGGGGGGGGAGAATTGACCCCCCCCCCCCCCCGTGGTTTACGCCCCTGTAAGGGTGCGAGATAGCCCCTGGGTACCGTCTCGCGGCGGGGCCCTGTTCAGCCGCACAACCCTGGCGCCGCCACTGCACAGTAGAGTAGTTTAGAGCTTATTGCTTCAGTGAATCGCAGAAATGGTAGCTACACCTTCATAAATTACCACACTTAATAAGTTTCTGACAGTATTTTTGTCCTTGGAGGGCAGAGACGGTCTGTGTCACTGTTGGTTTGGTAATGTTTTGCAAAGTCATTTGTCTAGTAAATTTGGATCTGATGATGCTTGACGAGCGAAACATGTCATCCCTTACTTTTCTCCTTTTGCAACAGTCCATAGTAATTCAGGCTACTTTTCACATACCGGCATTCCAGTAATTTGAATTATTTTGTGCTGACCGACTGAAAGTTACAATATCAATTGTTAATAATGCAACGCTGAAAAATAGCTTCAAAGCTATCTTGAGATTGACAGGGTTTGTAGGTAGGTGGTATTTATTACATGCCGGGATTTGAGAGCATATGCCACCACAATCTAACGTTAGGTTTATTAGCGGTAATATAATTTTACCATATATTGCATGAAATCCATCCAGTACTTGACATGTTGCTAAAAGAATAGAAAGTCTGGGATTTTCAGTAGTGAGATGACGTTTGCATTGGCATTCCTACATAGTGGTGCGTTGGCCACCCTGGTTGTCAGCTGTTTGTGTTTTGACAGCTACGTGCGTCACTAACTTGTCTTTTGACGTTTTAGCTATGTTTGTTGTTCTTTACAATTTTTTTAAATAGTGTTATTTATGGGGAGCGTTGGAAAACTGACATGTTGCTGTTCTAATTGGTTGAAATCGTTCTTTCCGCCTCGTAAGTCATTGTCATGTTGTGTGTCTGTATTTTTTGGCACTAACATATTCTCTTGCAGTCACTTCATCCAAGGTTAACTGCTCTTATATTCTTAAACCGTTCACTCTTATCTGCACCATGAAACGACTAAACCAAACATCAATGGTCCTAAGCCATGGAGAACTTAGGCGACCGAACCAAGTTCTTTATCCCTTCAATCTGTGTAAATCTTGTGAATGTTAGAAAAGAAAAAATAAAGGCTCCTGGGTCAACTTCCTATTCCTACTAACGGCAGCTAATTACAAAACACTCATCAGCAAACTCTGATAATACAGGTTTTGGATTGGATTTTAGCATTCAGAAACCCCAATAACAAACTCTAGGATCTATTTCTAGGCCTACCCCCCTTTTTTCCCCCTGTATTGTCGGGGTCGGAGGTGAGGTGCGAAAGTTTTTACGCCTGGACGGCCTTCTTGATGCAACCTCATCAGAAATGAAATTGGAAATGGAGAGAAGGCACCATCCTGGCATTTGCCTGGACCTGTCTGAGTCTAGAAATAGCTTGGTCTTTTGCACATTAATGCACTTAAGGTTAGGTGTTCCAACCAATATCATGATCAAAATAAAATTAAGCACCAAGTTAATTTATATTTACTATGTTATATGCATAAATGAGTAGGCCAGGTTGGTACCATACCTTATTACAAATCTTGGCACACCAACCTCAATCCTTAAACCTAATAAATATTATTGTACACACTATTACACCTAAACCCACCAACCATCTTGGATTATTTGGGATCAAATGTCCCATGTTCCAGACACAATACTTGGGGATACACATATGTCCCCTATTTAAAGCGATTAAATACACAATTGCTTTAGGATGTTGCCAACATGTGGGATACCAAAACGTTGAGAAATATTATTGATGCTTGAGTACTCCCACTCTGCATAACAAAAGAAAACTGGTAGCCCTATATATATTACCTAATGTGGCCTGCAGGACCAAGGAGTAATAAGGAGACGCCCTGCCAGCGCTATAGCATACGGAGAGTTTAAGCCCTGACCACGCCCCCATACTTGCCCGGCTCGTAGTAAATGTAGTCACTGCCTTTACATTACGAAGGCAGTGATTGAGCCTACGACCGTAAACTTATTTATTAGTGCGATTTAAGTATGATTACCAGTAAAAGATTCGTGTGCAGGTATAGTATGAAGTTGTAAGGTAGGCCTGCCTATGATCATGGAAATCAAGGAATATTTGTTGATCTTTGCTGGATAGCGTGAAGTGTACGGCAGTCAATAGGCAAATAATCGAGATACCAGTGGGCCTGCCATTATATTCACGAATATGTATTAAATAAATTAAATACATTTAAAATATTAAGGCATGTGAACTAATTGGGTGGTGGCGTTATTGTTTTTATTGCACGATGTTTTTAAAAAATAGGTCAGTTCATTTCCAGTAACAAAATAAACAAGGTCTAGGCTGAGGTTTGAGATTAACACGCTAAAATTTGCAAATAATGGCATATCAATCTTCTAACACCCACGAGCAATACATCTAGAGCTCAAGCCACGTTAAAAATAGTTTGGGATAGGCTAATTAGATTACAGTAATACCATTCATTAATTGACAAGCAGAAACTATTTCCAGTAAGAAACGAAGAAAAATATCCGTAATTAATTCCTAGCAATCAAAATACTTATATTTCTGGACACATATGCCAATATTTGAACATTTAACGAATGATACTAGAACTGTTCCGTAAGGTGGCTACTATAAGGATAAAAACTTAACTCAATAAATGGCAAATAAAGTGCATTTACTTGTGAAATGACATTACTTGGGCAGGTGGGAGTTCTGTTTGTGCAAATATATGCTCATATGTCGACATTTCGTCCCACACGCGAAATATCACCACTTTTAAGTACGTACGTCACACCATTACATGCTTTTCTTATGGGACTACCTCAATGTTTTGAGCGTATGTGAAGGAGTAACTTCTGGCTTCACTTCCTTACCATTAGGGCCTCTCCTTATTACTCCTTGCACAGGACCATGCTACCTAGTAAATATTGGTCTAGGTAAAAACCATTAGTCTGGATAAAAATTATTGAGGGGTTGGCAATGCTCTGTGTCCATAATTCACGCATATAATGGCCAACACAGCTGGAATTTTACTATATAAATCGAGACCAAAAAAGGGGATGGTGGGTGGAGAATGGTCAGCGGAGGAGGAAACACCAAATACGGTACTACATCATTTCTAGATTTAATTTGTATCATTACTTAAAGTATTTTGGCTAATCAGAAGTTCAGTAAATGTTATCATAGATTCGTCGCTCATGCCGTGTTACCAGCTATGTAGAGATGAAACAAGCTTATGAGAGGGAGACATGTACAGCTGCATCAAACCAGTCTAAAGACTGAAGACTCGAACAACATATATCACAGGTTATCAGAAATTCTACACACACCCAAGTAGATTGGGCTGAAATGACCACAATGTTCAAGCACATAATTAAAACTACTTTTGTAAAAGATAAAAATATTTTAAAATTTTATTTGAAAACATGAATTGGCATTTAATATATTCAACAGTCTAGAAAGTAGCAGTGTTGATCTGGCAATAATTGAATATGTTTCACATCATCCAAAATGTAACTTACACTTAGAAACATAAAGATTGCGGAGCTTTAAGGCTTAACCCAGTATTTATACATTGTGAATGCTACAGCATGTTGCGGCATCAAAAAAATGTCTCAGCAACGTGGGAATCGGGCCTTTTCATGAAGTAAATCAGCTGTTCCACCCCTTAAAACATCAAACAAGACTTGAGAAAGTTACAAGAGGGGAAGGTGACCTTACTGTACTGCCCCTTGACAGGTTATTATACACCTTAAAATTGAAAATGACTTTTTGGTTGTGCATGTTGTCGCTGATTTGACACACATGATGAAAAATTCCTCGATGCTAGAATATATATATTTTTTTTAGGAGAAATAGCTATTTACTTTGTTGTTTTCCAAAAGTAATACTATACATGAATATTGCTCTCAAAGCTCTGTAACATTGTCTGGCAACTCTTGTTTGTATATGCTTGCAGTTTTTACTTTATTGCTAATATTGGAATTAATGTCAGTTTGCCACCTTGCCCCCGGCTCTATATCAATGCCAGACTATCTGCTCAATAGACTATAGTACTCAATGCTGGCAAGACCCAATGCATGTGACTTGACCCCTTTCTGAGTGAAGACTATTTGGCAGTAATAGTGTTATTAGTTTACCTGTTTTATTTATTTAGGCTTGGGTTTTAGTTTTCAGTACTATGGGCCATGAAAGTCTCTTAAACAATTATAGGTGTACTGTCCAGTGGACAAAAATTACTGAGCAAGAAAATAAAATCATTTTGTCAGACACTTATTGTCCATTGCATGAAATACTTTTAGTAAGAGCCTGGGAATAAAACGTGAATAAGACCTACATTTCTGAACATGTCATTGATTTATCATTTAGGCTCCATCCTGTAAGCCAAGATGATGAACTAGACACAGGTCGCGAAAGCCTAAGATCTAAATGTCATTGATTTCTGCAGACTAAATAAAAGCAGAAAGCACCCGGAAGGAGGAGGGCCTTATGACTCGTAATGGCTAAAAGCATTGCGCATCATATCGTTGGCTTCTGCAAACCAAAGAAACGCAGGAAGCACTTGGAGGGAAATGAACTCGTAATGACCAAAAGCATTGCGCAACATCATCGGCTTCTGCAAACAAAAGAAGCACCTGGACGGAAGAGGCCGTTATGAACTCGTAATGACCAAAAGCTATGTGCATCATATCACCGGCTTCTGCAAACCAAAGAAACGCAGGAAGCTCCTGGAGGGAAATCAACTCGTAATGACCAAAAGCTTTGCGCAACTTCATCGGCTTCTGCAAACAAAAGAAGCACCTGGAGGGAAGAGGCCGTTATGAACTCGTAATGTCCAAAAGCTATGTGCATCATATCATCGGCTTCTGCAAACCCAAGAAACACAGAAAGCAGCTGGAGGAAAAGGAGTATAAAAAACTCGTGATCAAAAATATTTTGCTTCATATGAGGGTCATTACATAAGTCATGGCAACTATATGCTTTCATTACCCGTTATTGATTCGTTCATGGTGTAAAGGAAGGCAGTTTATGATAACTTCTAGCCCATGTCCTTGTCACTTGAGAAAAGTCCTTCTATTGAAACAGGAGGACAGCCTTCAATAATAGTGGAATAAATCGCAGTAACTCGAGGCTCCATGAAGAATTACATACGTGCTAACATTGGAATTAATAGCAATAAATCAATGTTAGCACATACTTAATCAAGTGGGAAAAGCACCCAGAAAAGTTAGGGTGAAACAGCAATAAACATAAAATAGCCGTGAAGAGAATCAATCATCCCTAGTCCTGACAGGAGACAAAGTTTTTAATCAACAGAACCACTCTTCAGTTGGTCAACCAAATAGATCGGGCAGAAAGTGACAATTATTTTACTTCTCTAGAGAAGTGTGTTAATGTATATATTTTAAGTAACATTTCCTTCAGATAACAGGGTGATGAAAAAGAAATAGAAGCAACTGTTGGTAAATTAAGAAGCACATAGTTGTAATCTTGAACTGCTACCGATTCCATCAGACAGTTTCGATTTTTCTGCTTAAACTTTTGTATATAACAGTTTATTTAATTCAGTGCCTTCTCCTACTCATTTTCTGTGCTGTACTAACACACTCATATAGTATTGCTTCTGTTTCACAGAAAATGGAGGTCGCCATGAGGTCCATAGCTGAAACTATACCTGATGAGGTGCTGGAGAGAATCTTCGAATACTGTCCATACGAGGACTTAGTCCAGACTGTTCAGCATGTTTGCACTCGTTGGTACCAAGTTGCACATTCTTCCCGCCTGTGGAAACATGTTGTGTTCTGTCCAAGATGGGAGGCTAGTGACCAACAGATTGTGGATATGCTGAAAATGTCTCCCAAGTTACAGACGGTCATCTTCGAAAATGCTCATGGAGAGCAAGTTCTTCAGGCCTTAACTGAACATTGTGCAGATTTAAGGAAACTAGAAATCTGTGAATTTCAGTGTGTGACTGAAGAGTTTATGAGGAACCTACAGGAAAAGTGTTCTAAACTTGAAGATCTGAGGTTACCTCACGCTGTTTTGGCTGATCCCAACATGTGTGAAATTGTTGGACAATTCAAGGACTTACGAACTTTACATTGTGCTTTGAATTATAAAACAGAAAGTTACACCCACTTGAAACCCATCGCAGAACATTGTGAAAAACTTGAACACTTTGAGTTTCGGAACATTCGATTTAAAGCGTATGATCTTCGCGATCTTATATGGTTGAGAAAGGACATCCTACATACTCTGGGAGTACGTTGTTGTAATGAGACTGGGCAGTGTATTCTTCCACTCATATCTGACTGTAAACCTACTGCTTTAAAATCTTTATATCTGTATGGTTACTGCAGTTGTCGGTATGAAGAGAAAGCTGAACATCTTGGCAGACTGACGACAGTAACAGCACTTACCTTGGAAGGGTTACGCTATGTAGATGCTAGTGATATCATTCACATATTTGAAAGAAACAATGTGGGACAGTTGCAAGAATTAAACATCTATACAAGTTACTATTATAATGACACTGTCACTAACACAATTATTGAGAACTGCCCATTAATACAAAATCTCACTCTGGATGACTGTGAAAAAATGACCAACTTAAGTTTACAAAAGATGCATAGTTTTAAAAATCTCAGTTCTCTTACAATATTTCAAAATATTGAAATTACTGATGCAGGAATCTATCATTTGCAGAATATTAAAAATTTAACATTTTTGAGTATTGGAGGCTGTAGGTGTGTAAAGAATCTCGGATTGGAGTCAAACGTGAAATTCGATACGTTGGAAATTTTAAATCTTCGTTATCAAAGTGTTGGATTCATACCATGGAATCAGATTGCAAGTCACATAAAACATCTTCGGTGGCTCAATATCTACAGGTGTGTAAAAGTAGATCGTTGTGCCTTAGGTAATCTCAGAAGCCAGATGCCCCATTTGAGGGTGACTTTAGATAGCGTTAGCCATCTTCGTGCAGCTTGATTGCTCCACTTAGTCAAGCACGCAGATTTGTCCTCGAGAGCACTCTGTATTCCTCATGGTCTTCCGGAAATCTGAATGATCTCACACACAAAAAGAAAGAAAACTTTATTAAAGAGAATGTGAAAATGTACAAATGTATTAAAATCTTGGTCTGTAACCCAGGTGGCAGGAGTTCTCAAGTTATTTATTGCCACAGTGGGTAAAATACCATTGCACCAGAAGTAGAGTTCTGGTAGGAGTAAGTCTTCTATTGTTATTATGGCGGTTTCCACAAACAATAGCTGAACCGAGAAGTACAGGGTCTCATTTTATAGTAGTGCAACAGCGTCCCTCAAGACACCCAGTATCAATTAACAGACATAGAAAGCTATTTCCGGTAAAACTAATGCTCAAAATAATGTCCAGAGAAATGGAAGGACTTCTTCCAAGGGAGTTCCTCGTCACCACACTTCTTCTCCCATGTTGCTTCTCATTAATAATGGATCTAGTGGGTAGAAACTTATTCACGTATTACTGTATGTATCGTATTCCTATTTTGCGAATGAATCTAAACCAACATTCCCAGACAGACGAATACTTTGGATAGTGTTGCGCAATGAAAACACGTTGCTCATAATTTTCATTGCTGTTAAAAGTTAAGATGTTACAGGTGAATAATCCCAGATGCAAAAGCCGCTTAAGTGCACTTTTTAATTTTTTTAATTTTTGAGTTCAACACACTCGCGTTCGTCTCTTGAGTTGCTACACGATGGAATAAGTTTCAGGGTACCAAACCCGCTCAAAGCCATTGATAATGGCCAACAAAAATTGCATTCGTTTGCATAAAACACTAAATGCATATTGGTTATGGTTGCAAAGCCAGTTTAATGCTCCACGTCTGCAAAGACTGCTAAGTTCCATACGCATGGCATCTGCCTTGTCAAGTCCGGCTGCATAACACGCTAACTGGTACTAAAACTACCAATGCTCCACCCACATAACTCTTTTACAGTTTATCGCATTTCGAAGGGACTTTTTTCTTTCTCGGATTTGGTTTCACTGCACTGTCGAAGATGCGTAATATGCGACAATGTTGAAACATGCTGATCTCCGGCAGGTTGTTTCTTGTTTGAGGGCATTTCAAGCCAGGAAAATGTCTATTTAAGTGAAACAGTTATTGGACATGCGGACGGTAATATTGTGGAAGCTCCAAATTCGGAGGAAAGAACAGAAACAGTAGAAGTAGTACAATTTTTTTTATGCTGGCAAAATGACGTTGAACCGGCTGCAAGATGATTTTCTTTTTATAGTGTCCGTACATTTCATGTACATTTTCATTTCATTCTGGATAATTCGACCTCCATTGGGGTTCTGGCTTACAAGATAATTGCTTTGTTCGTTTATTCATTATCTATAGAGATACAGGAAAATCGCAATTGCGATAAATGCGAATTTTACTTTTTTCTTCTTTTTTCAACTACCTGGTAACTATGACTATGTATACCCAAAATTTGCGAAACTGAATGTGCGACAAAGTGCGATAACTAAAGGTTCTTGCGAATTATTCCCATAAATGCGAAAAGTGCCGAATTTACCGATTAATGTTGAATATTATGTTTTATTACATTTTCGCGCCGCAACTTTGAAATTTGCGATATCCCAGCAATGAAAATATCGGCTATATAATCGATATTTACGAGTAATAATCGATATTTACGAACATCGATTATTGTCGTGAAAACAATCGATTACGGTAAAAATTATTTTGAAAATGGTGCTGTTATTATTGCCGCATAATATCCACTGTTTATTGCCAGTAAAACGATGATTTTGGAGAAATTATTTCGTAGTTTCAGTTGGTTGTGCTAATAAAAGGAATATTCCAATCGTTTGTGCAGATTCCTTTTAAAAATTAGAGCAATAAGGTTATGCTTACATAGGTTTATATCGCGCCGGCCCTCATTTGTTATTTTTGAAATGAAAATGAAAACTCTCAAGTACGTATCGTGATATGAATAGACAATTTTTGTGAGGCGTTCTCTTTGCTTTGGGAAATGTTGTATAATATGATGAAAGTATTCTCTACCATGTGTGAGTTATAGGTTATGTTACACGTCGTCCGGCGATTTCTCCGTGAATTCGGATACTGTTTTACAGATTGCCAGTCAAGTGTCGCAGTGTGGTCAGGAAATAATGAGGGAGTAAACATACATTTTATTATTTAGTTAATTATCCATTGTGTGATATTTACACAAAGTTCAGTAAATGTATGATTCACATTATTACTTCCTTTTCAATGAGGGCCATGGATGAGGGGCATTGAATTTCTATTTGCCGGTGGTTTAATGGTCAAATGGCACTTCTTGAATCCTACCTCATAAGATAAGTTATTAACCCTCCAAGTGATATGAGTCGTTAATAACGACTCATTTATGCCTTTGTGAAATGATCAAGTCGTTATTAACGACTCATTTCTTTAGTGCCGTGTTGCTAGACAACCATTTCATGAATATCATCGAACTTTGCACTAACTGACAGTTCAGTTCATTGGCTATTTCGATCTACCTTGCTGAATTATCGAATTATTTTTTTTGCTGTCTAAACAAATCTTGGCATCACTCGTTCGAACGCGCCACACCGCGCGACAGCTTCATGCAACCTGGCAGTGATCTATTGTTCTACTTGATTAGTTCGTGTTTCAATCAACTAAAATGTGCGATCCATGTTGTTCTGACGATATTCGCGATATGATAGATGAAGATTATGTCTTCAGTGATAGTGATTTGCCAGGTGACGAAATACCAGAAGCAGTTTCTTTGAGTTGACAATAATTGGAGAAGCATTTTGTAGCGTGCTCATAGTTCTGTTCCCAATAACATTATTAGCCTACTTTCGAATTTTGCAAAATACGAAAGTAGACTTAGATAGATAGATAGATAGATTTTTATTAATTCCATTTGATCAAATACATGCATTCAATACATTTTTGATATAGGACACGTCAGAATTTACATGCATAAAATAAAAGAACTAACAGGTATATATTACTAAGATTATAACTATTTATAACTTATTATAATAGCAAATCTTAATAGATACAATCTTATTGCACAACTATTTACACCTCACTCTATTATCATAATATGAAAACTTAATTCTATAAATACAACAACATACAGCTAGATATTAAAATTAAATTAAAAAAGTAAAATATAGTTATAGATTCCATCACTCCTATACGCTAAAATATTCAACTACTGAGTAAAAACAATGGCACTGCAGATAAGCTTTCAACATTCTATCAAAGGTTTTTATTTTTGGGGCCAGTTTTATATACTGGGGTAGTTTATTGTATAATTTAACTCCAGTGTGAAAAGTTCCTTTTTGATATATGCTTGTGTGTGTGTGTGAAATATGAATGTTTTGATTTTGTCTTGTGTTATGCCTATGAACATCATTGTTTGTTTTAAGAAAAACATCTTTATTCATTAAATTCTTTTTAAAAAACATAATACTTTCAAAGATATATATGCAGGGCAGTGGGAGAATGTTTAAATCTTTAAACAGAGGTCTACATGATTCTCTAGAGTTTACATTTGCCATAATTCTAATCGCTCTCTTTTGTATCCTAAACGTGCTTAGTACATCTGGCGACATACCCCAAAATATGATCCCATATCTTAAGTATGAATGGAAATAAGCAAAATAAGTATTTCTTAATGTGTGCATGCTAGTGCAGGTTTTCAAAATACGTAACGCAAAGCACATCGAGTTCAGTTTAGTATTCAGATATTGTATATGTTTATTCCATTTCAAGTCTTGTTGTATCCATAGTCCTAAAAACTTTGTTTCTGATTTATTTTCTATTTGATGACCATTTAATGTTATATTGGGCATCGCAGGATTCCTATTCTGTATAGTGTGGAAATTTAGACATACTGACTTTTTATAGTTTATTATGAGGCGATTATCTTGTGACCATTTGGTTAACTCTCCTGTAACGGAGTCAGCAGACTGCTGTATGACCTGTTTAGTTTCACCTTTTATTACGAGTGTTGTATCGTCCGCAAACAAAATTTCCTTATGTGAATGAACGTTCTGTGTTATATCATTGATATATAGAAGAAAGAGTAGTGGGCCCAAAACCGATCCCTGGGGTACTCCAAATTCAATAATTCCCTCATTGGACAATGTTTCATTAAGTAATTTGGTTCCATCATCCTTGTGTCTCAAGCTTACTATTTGTTTACGCCCTGTTAAGTAAGACTCTATCCATTTATTAGCTAGACCTCTAACACCATATTGATTTAGTTTGGTAAGGAGGATTTTATGGTCAACTACATCAAATGCTTTCGATAAATCCAAGAATAGGCCAGTTACATGTTCCTTATTGTCAATTAATTTCAGTATACTATTACTACATTCGTAAATTGCTGTCTGTGTAGATTTTTCCGTTCTAAATCCATGTTGTGAGTTTGATAATATTTTATTTTTTTCTATGAAACTTATCAGTCTCTTATACATAATTTTTTCCACAATTTTTGCAATACCAGTTGGTAAGGTAATAGGACGATAGTTATCTAATTCATCTTTTGAACCGTTTTTGTGCACTGGAATTACTTTTGATAACTTCAAAATATCCGGGTAAGTTCCTGAGAGAATTGAACTGTTTATTAAGTGCGTAAGTGGATTTATTATATTTTCTGCACATTTCTTTAAAATTGCATCAGGGATGCCATCAATGCCAGCACAGAATTTATTTTTTAGCTCTTTTATAACTATTCTTACCTCTTCACTTGTGACATGATTTATAAATAAAGAATCACTGCATATATTTATTTTATTATTAGAATTTAGTGTATTTACCTGTGATTTATTTAATAATTTTTGCGGAATTTCCAGAAAATAGTCATTAAAAGTGTTTGCTATTTCCTCTGGATTATTAATCTACAGGCCCATAGTAAAGGGGAGGAAAAGAAAAACTCCTGCAAGTGACTCGGACTAAAGAATTATGCCCGAAGAGGAGATGTACATTGTTTTAGTTTTTTGTACATAACTTTTTGTTCTTTAGTTGTATAGTAAATATGCACTCTTAGTCTTTTGTTGCTAACAAATTGGAAAACAGTTTAGACATTTACCTTTTGTTTCGTTCTTTTGTAGTTTTGAAGCTACTGCAGTATAAAGTTGAAAAATTGTTTTTTCAAAAGTGAAAATTTGTAATTCATCACCCCCAATAAAATGGAATCAAGATATGTATCCAATATTATTACATAATCACATACTCTAGTTTATACTGAACAAAAATATATGTAATATGATATATTTTACTGTAATTTATGTATTTTTATGAATTTTTTAAAAACACTTGTACAAAGACGTTAAAGTCGCTCATCACTTAACAGGCTTTTAGTTATCACTTGGAGGGTTAAAAGAAATGAATGGAACTTGGCAGGGAGTTAGTAGGAAAACCACACAAAAGGATTTCATAGCCATCCTCAGAATTTGAACCAATTCATCCATCGAGTCCAGGACAGCCTGGTATTGTCGTCATTCCACCTGCCACACAGTAAACTTCGTAAGACAAGCATTGTTGCCTGACCACAGCTCGCTTTATTCTAACAATTGGCACCTTGGTACCAGTGAACTAATACAACTCCCCGCCGGCCCTCAATATTTGAGTTGCTGCACAACACCTGATATGGTCGATTGCATAATGAGAACATGACCTTTGGATCTTTTGAGCATAGCTTAGGTACCCTCGTCTCACGTCATACAACCAACCGACAGCACTTGAACTCAATCTTACCAATTAGCCAGGCTGATGCCATTATTTTCAGAGATCTCACATTTCTGAAAAATGTATGATGTCAAGTTTCTACATTTCTGTAATACTGATATTAGGATTTTAATACAGTACTTCTAACACTCCCTTTGTAAAAATAAAAACCACACACACAACAGGAGACTTATATTAAATGCTTATGCCGTTTATCAGAAACGCCCATATTTCCAATCCTGCACATGTTTGAATTAGTTTCCGTGCATATTATTTTGAACCTGTTTATTGTACCTGGTGATGAACTTTTAAATGCTACAAAATGCTAATTTTTAAATTTCAAAATGCTCCAAAATGCTATTTTTGAAAATGAAAGTGCTACAAAATCAATTTCAAAATGCTATTTTCACGTATCTTTAATTATCTATTAAAAAAATACATTTTTTCCTAATAAACAACCTTGAAACTAAAATGGGCTAACCAATTTCAAAAAATAGCCTGTTTTGCAACTGAAGTTTCATTAATAACTCTCTGCCTGATGGGTACAAAAGTCTCTAACTCCACAAAGTCAATATTTTATTTTGTGTTTAGGGACCGAAGACCCTACCATAGATTTCAAAATTCTATCCGAATAATAAATGATTTTTAGGGGTAATAAATATGACAATTGCTTAAATAGTTTGGTCATAGCAAGTTTTTCCTCATTTCCTCGGTTTAGTTTATGATGCACTTTAGCGACCTTTGCAAATGGGCCTGTCAGTTGCAGTGACTGAATTTAATTAGTAACGCTTTTACCCCCCTCATTGCCACAAAAAGTAATGGTTACTAGCTATGGTGTTATCAGTAACATGTTATTCCCCAACGCTGTACCACAGTGATTGAAAGATTGGATTCCATTCATCGTGATCAGTCATTCTCTGAATTACTTCATGCAGTTTGTCAATCAAGAGTCTCCATGTGGAATTGCAGCAAAATGGATATAAGAGAAAAGCCCAATATTTAGTTCACAATGGAAGTCAAAGTCACAGCTCTTTCTGTTTTGCCTAGTACGATAAGGAGGTGGGAGGGGAAGGGGTTGCAAGCCGTCTTGTTAGGAATTCCCTGACAACTTGCATTCCTGTGAGACAAATGCAGGTATATCAAAACTGCTGTTACATAACTGCAGAAATAAAAAGAGGTCAACTGATGACAGTATTGTAAGGAACTTTTAAGCATTGGTGTAGCAAATCATGTATAGTCAGTGTCTAAATAGGACAGACTTTCAGACCATAAGAATCCAGCCATATTTTATGTAAGATAAAGTGCATCTTATGGTCCAAAAAATAAGGCAATTTGAAATGGTGATAATAGTCGGCTAGACATTTTCACCAACAAATGGAAATATTTTTTAATATCAGTTATGTGAAGCACAGGGTTAGCACAAATGATTTAAGCAGTTTCATGTACAGTGTACTCCCGATAATTCAAGTGCGGATAATTCGCTTTGCGGTTAATTTGTGGGTCTCCAAGAGTATTTTAAAGTCTAGTAATTCTTACAGCAACTTATCATCCCGCTAAATAAAGTAATTATTGCCTGATGGCGCAAACCTACGTGATGCCGCGCCGAGTGCATGTTTGTTAGATGATCTTCATGCAGTCAACACGCTACTATACTTTCACAAAAGCAAGCATTTGTCGGCTTCTGTGACGATATTTCAATGGCATTAAGGCATAACCTGGATGAATGTCAAGATGCAGAAGAAAGTGACTTGCTTGTAATCGAGTAGTTGGACGTCAATAAAGACGATTATGCTTTCAAACATGAAAACAAGGACAATATTAAACGGAATTTGAAAGTCAGTAAGGAAAACGGAGATCTAGTGCGTGTTCATAAAATAAATTTCAATATTTTAATCAATAGTTTTGTTTTTACTACGCTGAAAATTCATAACTGAAGATAATCTGTGGTTTTCGATAATTCACGGAAGTTCGTGCATTAATTACCGTGAATTATCGAGAGTACACTGTACATGTGTTATTGAAAGTATGTAGCCTACAGCATTGACACATACACCAATTAAAAAAGAAATAGTTTTTTGAATCTGCTTGCTACAAATGCTCGATGCCTCCTCCTTGTGTCACATGACAAATATCCATACGGTAGTCCAACTACGACCACACACGCTGGAACATATCCTGGTCAATTTTAGCTACAGCTGCATGGATCTGTTTCCTCAGTTCAACAAGATTAACTGGCATGGGTGGAACATAAACTTCATCTTTGATAAACCCTCATAAAAAGTAATCACATGGGATCAGATCAGACGACCGGGTAGGCAAGCGCATAAGACACCGATCTGTGTTCGAGGCCCGTCCTTCCAACATTCTGGGAGTTGTTCATTAAGATAGTGGTGCACTGCAAGGTGGAAATGCTTGTTAAAATATGCACCCTTCCCGCCTGTCACCGCCATCTCGCATACTGACACTTAGCCGTCAAACCGCTGAGCAGACAACACCGCCTAGTGGCCGACCAGTGTACTAAATCTTTCCGCTGCAACCTTCAGACAAAACTTGGAGAGATTCTCTGGTCATTGGTATATGTGTCAATGCTGTGGGTTATATGCTGTATTTTCAATAATACATGAACATGAAATCGTTTAAATCATTTGTGCTAACCCTGTATTTCAGAGTGATTACTATTATTATTTATTTGGATTTATTGTGCTTCTAACAGGCATATGCCTAATAAAAAGAAACACATGTACATTTGGTTGCACAATTCTATCAAATTATAATATAATTGACAGACATAATGCTGAGATTGTAATGCAAATTAATTCTACAACTAAATACGAAAATACAATAATAATTACCACAACTATTTGGATAGCTACGCTTGTTGAGACGTAAGGCCACCTCTAGACTAGAAAGACAAATTGGTTTCAACGCCACCTTGAAATGATTTTCAGTGTTTTCCCACTTAAAACTTCAGGAAAATCTTGGGATGGTACCTTTTAACAGTCAACCGAGGGTTCTTTGCCCATTTTTTAAATCTCTCATGTGGTTGGCACTAGGAAGAGTTTAAAAATATCTCTATCAAAGTGTGCCCAATCCGTTCTGTCAGTGTACTGTACGATACAGTACGTAACAAAGGGTGAACTTTCTCCTTACAGGTTCATGGGTGTTGCATTAATGTGTGTTTTTGTGTTGTATGTTTGGCTTATTGCAACTTACAGGCTTTTTCACAGAAACAAAAATGATTGGGGCAACAAACTGAATAAATCATAATTACAGTATTACTCTGTAACGAGCCACCAGAGACCCCAGGTCCTCCACACCAACACACTTGAGGGTGTCCCCGAGCAGCATTCGAGGGTTTGTCGGTGTAGTTCGGGTTCTCCCTATATATTGTCTGTCTCAGTTTCTGATCGTGGAAGGAAGGAACATATCAGTTCTTGATTTTTTTAAAATATTTAATATTTCATTACTTGGTTCATATATTAATTTTTTTTCTGAAGAAGTTTACATCATGGAAAATCTTTGCTTTAAATTGAGGGTCCATGCCAAAAACCATACAAGTCCAAAAATTAAATTGTTCCAAAACTAAAATAACAGTATAGCTTCATTTGTGTTGAATGAAATGAAAATTATTTTTAGATCTACTAACAGCTTTACATTGCACATAAAGGGAATATATTTTTTATGAGGATAATTGAGAAAACCAAAAAAAAAAACCTTTGGACTAGTCTGGTTTTCGCCGAAATCTTAATTGAATACAAAATATATGAAAAATATTTCAATGCTCAATGCTCCTAACAAAGAACAAATCATTATTGAATGCCAAACATTCCAGGTAATTAATTATCCTGAAAAAGCATAGGACTTTCTATTATTGTAGAATCCCTAATATTTCACACTCGTATATAACCCGACCCATCTCCTTTTTGAAGAGGCAATAATATCTAAACGTAGAGCTGACCTTGAAGGGGAAGATGATGTATTTATCTCGAAAAGTCAATTTTTGGACTTGTCTGGGTTTGAAATAAACCCTTCAATTGTATATAATGTATATAGTGTACTTGATGGTGATATGTGTTTTGTTGGGTTGTTGTCAGAAGATGGTGTTGATCTTCATTGGTGGTGTTTGAGGACTCCCTCTTGGGCGTTAGGAAATAGAATGTATGTACACTGCTCGTGCTATAACTCTGCCGGTGTGGTAAGTTACTACTTCCGGGAAAGGCATATCGATTGTATTAGCCACCACAAAACATTTCTCAAATCGTCTGTTATTTATTATTTACAGTTTGAGTCTGTTTAACCGAGAAATATAGGAATGTTTGGAGCCTCTAGCGAGAAAATTGCCCTTTTATATTTCAATTTAATTTAATGATGAGGTACTACATTAATTTAATATTACTGATTTCTCTCACCCAAATGCCCCGGGTTCGATTTCCAGCTCCATTAGGGATTTCTAGTAACTGACATGTGGGCTGAAATGGGTTGCACTCAGCCTCATGAGAAGCAACATGACAGTGAGGAAACCAAGATTAACAGCTGAGATAATCCGATGTGCTCACTGTGTCACCCCACAATCTGTAGGCTGAATACCAGAGCAGTGGTGCCATAGGGTTTTGGTTTGGATTCCTGGATAGCACGCACTACATGCTGGAGGCACCTTTAATTTTATTTAAAACCGCAACTAAAAATAAATAACACCAGTTAACACAGTTACAAGTACTTCAAAAGTAACCACATACACCATCAATGGTGTGATAAGCACTACCTAATCTATAACGTGCACTAAGCTGTGTCGGCCGAGAGTACTCCCGAGTCCCACAGTGTGGGGTAATGTCACGAGAATAGAAGTAGGAAGTTGATGGCTCGAATTCTCAAAAATGCAATAGTCAATGAGCGGCAGAGTTATAATGCAAGGACAGTACAGGATCTATACTACCTCGAACTATAGAAATACTCCAATATAATAAATTTCCCTCAAAGAATCATAATTAACAAATAGAACAAATTATACGAAAAATGATGTACAGTCTCTCAAAGAATGAGCACTCTCTTGGTAAGTGCACAATTTTTACTTTGTTGAGAGTTCTCGAGCTGAGAGCAAAAATCAAAGTAATGAGTAGATTAACTTTATAATATATTCATAATACCCGTCAGCGCTGTAAACCAGTTGTTGGGGAGTGGCAAAGATAGTTACAAAAACATGCGCTCATTCTTTGCTTGAGTCAGTGTACATAATGCATAGCTTTAATACAAACTATTTATATAAAATATGTAGTTATGTTATTTATAAAAGTATTGAAATATTAGAAGCCTAAGTAATCTATTTTTAGAACCTTTTCACAAGGTCAACATGACCAAATTAGATTGGGCAGGAAACTACCATTAAATTCCTAGTGCCTGAAATAAATTGCATTCTTCCAGAATGAAGAAGTATTGGGAAAGAAAAAAATTATCAAGTATTAAGAACTGTGCTTAGTATTTGAAGACTTTGTATATAATGTTTGATAAATAAATAAAACACTTCTCAGATAAATGGGGGACTAAATTGGTTGACTAGTTTCATTTGTCAAGCGATCATCATCAGTGCTCATTTTGGCGTAGCCGTGCTAGCTAAATCGAGCACCTCAACTGTGTGGGCAGGTGCAGCAAGACCGGAAATCTAGATTCGAATCCCAGTGCTGATAGTGGCTATCCTGAGTGTTTTTTTTCCTTGTGTGTCTTTCCACACACTCTCCACACAAATGCCAGGATAGTACCTTATTTCAAGTCCCAAGGTGCTTGCCCCAACCCTGTCCCTAATATAGTTAAAACATTACTAGTCATCACATAAATACATGTTATCAAACAAATTCAACGCACACCCAACCTTGTGGGCCTGATGATCAGATATCCCACGCCCCTAAAATGAATTAATGACAACAGCTTAATGTATTTGTTTTTTGTATTGATTGATTTGGTGTTACATGCGGATGCAGTCACATGGGTTCAAGTGTGAGGTTCGGTCGCGAGTTATGAATGTTCATAAATTACTTTTAGTTTCATTTAATTGAAAAGTTGCACTGCAATTTTCTTAAGTCATGGTGAGGAAAAAAAAACCAACCATTTTTCGCTACTAAGTTAGATGACAGTCTGGTCAAAACCACTGTCAGGACAAAATTTACTGCTTGTACTACAATCAAGGGGGTCTGGGGCATAAGGTTTGTGTTAGTATGTGAAGCCCTATTAACAAACAAAATTTAACATATATGCACTGTTTAAACCTTTAGTATTGACCTGATGTTATGGTGGCTGCTGTTTTGTGTCTAGGGAAATTTTTCACTCTTTAAGAAATCGTGATGTACACTCTACTACTACCACCAACATTTAAGAAGACTTTTTTTTTAAGTATTTTTAGATCTTTTTTTTTTTGTGATATTGTATGCTATTACCTTTCGAACAAGCAGTAGAAAGTTAGTAGAGCTATTTGTATGATTGTTAGTGATTGCAAAATTTGTTATGAATAAATTGGTAAGTTTTCTTTATTGATGCCTGCATATCTCTGTTCTGATCTGTTATAACATGGCATAACACGCAATTCGATTGGCTAGAGACATATACAGTATTATCTTGATTTGGTTTTCCCTATTCTGCACTGCATAGTAGACTCAATATTATAACCTTAGTGTCGATGAAGCGGTGCATTGTGCTTTGTACAAGGTCTTTCATATAAAGTAAGAACGGCAAGCGGCAGTTTTGTTATTCGCTGCTGCGGTGGCCTTGGCCGAGCTTGTGGCGCACCATGGCCCCCTGCTGTACTATTGAAAGCGCACGCATAGTACATACGAGGGCTGTTTTTTATTCAAGTTCCGATGGACTATATAAAAATAACAGATTGACATACCAACTAATTTCACTACTAAATGTTTGCTTGTTTTATTCGTATGTCTCAACATATCAATTTAATGGGATAGGGGATCTCCGTCCAATTAAATTGATTTGTACACGTCAATACGGACCTTAAAGTATGGAAAACCATCCAGATAATCTTGTCTCAACATAATCACCAAAACGATTGAAACATTTGTCGTATCGTTACACCAGCTTTCCCATGCCCTCGGCAAAATATTCTGCCGCCACTGAGGTGGGTACGTCTGGACAGCCTCCTGAAGTTTTTCCTTTTCGACGAGGCGTTGCCGCCCAACCATACCTTCAATTTCTCGAAAAAGGTGAAAATCATTCAGTGCTGGTTTGGACTAAACGGCAGATGGTTCAAAACTTCACTCTTGAATTCTTTGTAAAAGTCTATCGTAACGTTGGTACAGTGTGGTCGTGAATGATTTTCACCTTTTTCGAGAATGAAGGTATGGTTGGGCGTCAACGCCTAGCCAAAACGGAAAAACTTCAGGAGACTCTCCAGACGTACCCACCTCAGTGGCGGCAGAATATTATGCCGAGGGCATTGGAAAGCTGGAGTAACGATACGACAAATGTTTCAATCGTTTTGGCGATTATGTTGAACATTAGAATAAAACAAGCAAACATTTAGTAGTAAAATCAGTTTGGTATGTCAATCTGTTATTTTTACAGTCCATCGGAACTTGGAAAAAAAAAACCAGCCCTCGAATGTACTATGCGCGCGCTTTCAATAGTACAGCAGGGGGCCATGGCGCTCCACAAGCTCGGCAAAGGCCACCGCAGCAGCAAATAACAAAACTGCTGCTTGCCATTCTTACTTTATATGAAAGACCCTGTAGTAAGTATGAGCATACTTCATGTCCTCTTTATTCCATAACCTGGTATTTGTTGGCTATCAGTGGTGGCTTGTGGGTGATCAAGCTTTCCCAGTGCAAGTCATATGTATAAATATAACCTCGAAATAAGAGCTCTGGTCGTGCATGTGTTTTTACAACTAAAGAGCGACACCGGGTGAGTTAGCCCTGGTCGTTACGGCATGACTGCTGGCAGTCGCTCACATCCGGGAGGCGAGGAGGTTCGAATCCCCTCGCTGACAACCTTGAAGATGGTCTTCTGTGGTTTCCCATCTTCCTTCCAGGCAAATGCCGGGGTTGGTCCCTAACTATAGGCCACAGCCGCTACCTTCCAACTCCTCATCCTTCCATTCCAACTTTCCTCCCCAACGGTACTTGTAGCTCACCCATTGGGTGTCCGTCTCGAAGCAGCTACAAAACTGGCGAGCCGAACATGTCCTCGGACACAGGATTTTTTTATGAACAATATTTTGTGTTAATTTTGAACTGTTATTGTTTCATTTCGAATAATAAGTG
Organism: Meconema thalassinum; assembly: GCA_946902985.2. Lineage (NCBI taxonomy): Eukaryota > Metazoa > Arthropoda > Insecta > Orthoptera > Tettigoniidae > Meconema > Meconema thalassinum. The sequence goes on from OX336396.1 coordinate 218,197,416, forward strand.
TAATGTCGATTATTCAGGTCCGTATTGACGTAACTATAACTTTGAAAGAATAATGGATTTTCCGCCTTCAATACTGTTTAATGCTATTACTTACAGGGACTAGTTTCGGGGGTAAATACTCCCCCTTCCTCAGCTTACTACACATTGTGTAGTTTTTGTTGGACAGGCTGAGGAAGGGGGAGTATTTACCCCCGAAACTAGTCCCTGTAAGTAATAGCATTAAACAGTATTGAAGGCGGAAAATCCATTATTCTTTCAAAGTAATAAGTGTAACACATTAAATCACGCTATTCCAACAACTATCTTAGGCATGTGTTATTATTTTAAACAATGACAGCAGTGGCTATGCTCGCTAAAGCACAGCGTTCGGTCATGGGACCAAGCTCTCTGCTGATTCGGTAGAGGCGTGGATTCGAGCACCACCGTTGGCTGTTCTTGAAATGGTTTTCCGTGGTTTCCCATTTTCTACACCACGTAAATGCTGGGATGGTACCTTCTGACAGGCCACTTCTGCTTCCTTCCACATCCTTGACCAGTTTCATTCATTCTATTCCATCTCTCATCCCGACGCACAGGTCGCCCAAGGGTTGTCGACTTGAAAGACCTGCACTCGGCCTCTCAGGAGGCTACATCAGTACTGTACCGCTATATGCATCTGAATGTCTTATGCTATCCGAGAAATGTTTGCTCGCGAAATTAGAGAGAAAAGAAAGAAACATCCTACACATCATACTTGGCCCGGACTACAAAAATGGCATCTAGGCAAGAAATATACCCTAAGATAGAAAAGATCACAGACACAATGCGAAAACGCAGAGCTTACTTCTATGGTATATACGATGGATGATCAACTTCCGATGGACGAAAACGTATCTTCAATATCTTTGACTCAAAACCAAAAACGACAATGCCATGGTACGTTAATGTCCAGAAAGATCTTAAAGATATGGGGATATGAGCAGAAGATGCCCAAGACCGAAATTTTTAGAGCAGCCATCAAGACATTTGGAACTTTCCGGAACATATAGCCGACAACAAGTGCGAAATGGACCGAAGAACGTCTTCACAGTGTGCTCATGAAGACAATGTGGATCAAGCGGAAAATGAACAAATGCCAGAATATAAAATGAGGCTTATCGGTGTCCCTAGCTCGCCGATTAGCAAAATTGAATGAATGAATTTTAAACAACCAACATTATCTGATACGGATACAGTCGATGTAGTTAATTGTTGATTTAGCATCGGCGCTTTCTTACCAGGCTCTCCCTTCCTCACCGACAGCGCCTTCACTTAGGGCTTCAGTTGAACTTTCCGAGTAATATTTGGTAAGACTTCTACTGATTATCCCTGTCCCAGGTACAGAAGGTTTTATATGCATGCCTGCTCATTTGTCCTGGTGCTTGCAATCGCTGGTAAGAGGTTGGAAAGGGAGTGCCCTCTGATGGCTCAGCAGTCAGCTCCTATGTTTCCTATCCACCTGACTGCCTTACCAGATGGACTGCATTACTGAGCAAGTGACAGCTCAGATACTTGTCACAACACTCCAGCATAAAATGGCTATTTCTCTTGCATAGGACAGCTAGCACACAGCCTAGCAGCCATTGATGTATTTTATGAATGTTTATGCCCAGGTGATCTGCAGAAAAGGATGTGTTACAACTTGTTTCCCAAATATACAGTAGGTGCCTAATATGATGAATAGGGGGCGGATTTCTATGACCTAAAAATGTATGAAATATGTATGCATTTATGACCTAAAAACATAAAAATATGACCTATAAAATTCAAAATATGACTTAATGAATAGCATCTGCGTTACATAGAAACACTTTTATTGCTCCATCCGTACTGAATATGTTTTCATCTAACTCGTGAACAAAACTTCGCAACTTCCCACAAATTGAGACTTTCGTTTTAGGCATATTGAAAGGAACTGAATGACTGAAGCTCCCTAATGAGTGACCAAGGTCATTCAGTGTGTTGAAGGTGGAAGAGGGAAGGAGAGAGATAAGAACGATGACAAATAACTGTGGAATTACCTCTGCATCCCTGTAAACAATAGCCCGGTTTCCAGGAATTGACCCAGCTAGCAAACAATAGCTCCTACCTGTTAGAAACATTCCACACACAACTTTAGAAGGGTTCTTCAGTAGTATATTCCAGTCTATCCTGAACAATAATTTCTAGAGCTCATTCTGATTTTTATAAAAGAAATTCAAATGAAAATTACCAAAATATGCCGTTTATAATGATATTTTGTTCAAAATATGCCATAAAACTTAAGAAAGCCTAAATATGCATTTATATGCCCAATAAAACCTGTTTAATTTTGGTTAACATGCTTGGAAACGTGTTGAAAATACAAGACTATAAGATATAATGTTAAGGGAAAAAATATGACTTCTCTTAGAAATCTGCCCTCTAATGATGAATAACATCTATGGGAGAATAAAGAAAAATGTTTACAGCTGGGAGGAGTATGTTTGCTAATACCAAGAATACTACAGGGTAGGTGACCATGGGATTCCAGCAGAGTTCAGTACTGGTGTATGAACCATGCATGATTGTTCCATCATGTATTCATGGCATTTAAAAGTTTTGTTTTTTCAACCTAAAAATGTGGGTTTAAAATATTCTGTCCGTTTGAAATTGAGATATACATTTACAATTTTTCGTAAAATGTCATAGTCTAATTGAGTTGCGGAAACTTGTGCAATGTGTACTGTATGCGTACCCAGGGTGCAGGCTATTAAATCTGTGCAAGTTGAAAAGAATCATGATTGTGCCGAGTGAGAAGTGAATCTAAGCACAAAAATGCATTGACCCTGATTGTTGTTTAGATTTCTATTGATTGTTGGCAATATCATAAGACAGTGTTTGAATCAATGTTTTGGATTTGAATAGGCTAACTTGCACCTATTGTAGCGAAAAAGTATTTTTTTTCCTAAAGGAATTTGCTGCTTTATCATGCACACAGCATTCAAAGCATTCCTATTGCAGCCGATTATGCCATGAAATGGCTGTGTCCTAGAACACAACGGATGGCACCAAAGTTGAACAGCTGGGCATAGGTGTGCACTTGCATATGATTAAGGACTTTATCTTTTGGTGAAATAAAACTTTTGATTTCGGTGGGTATTTCGTGAAATAAATTGTCATAATGATCGAAGTTTCTTCTGAAATCTTCCTTTTATTATGGGGTAAATCTGACAAATTAAGTGATAAGGGGGTTGTTCCTTTCTCTCCCGGAACGATTCCTGTTACCATGCGGTAGCCAGGAGATGCTCGCTGGTAATGGTGTTCGGTTTAGCAGAATTCAAAAATATTACGTTACACTCACACAATGATATTTAAACTATATATTTACACATATTAAACAACAAAATACACTGGCTGTAGCCGTGATGGACACGATTTAGTTCGTTCCCTTTCAAGCTGCGCCATGTTTGATCTGATGTCAGTCAGCCCTGTGCTGCATGCCTCGAGCCGACTGGGGTCGCGCCGGGTCACATGATCACGCGGCCGGCCCGCTGAGGCTCGAGACAGGGCGACAAGGAAGTGCTGCCAAGAGCAACGCAGCGGAGCACTGAGTAACTACCAACATACCGCCACACCTAAATGTATCACATTTAACAACTGTCAGAAAATGATTGATTTACATGAATCAACAGTAGTAAATTAAAGTTCTTTCACCACCAGTCCGTATGGATCACCGAATACAAAACACACACAAACCCCAACCAAAACAACATAGGAACAAAAATACACAACCTATAGTAATGACAATGAAATGAACATGTTAAATCATACAATAAGAAGGTTCAACACTATACACAAACAAGAAAGTACACTGGTCAAAAATGAACTCTTGCGACACAAGAATAAAGTAATTAACTGAATCACAAGATGACACTGAAAGTAATTGCACATATCAGTCTTGAATTGGCAATGGACATAGTTTATGTACAGAACGCTTCAAAATTCCACTGCTGGTACGAATGGTGACTGCACGCACTCGTCCATCCTTCCCAGGATATGTTTCCTCGACCGTTGCAAGCCTCCAAGAAAGAGGAGGAGTGTTGTCGTCCTTAACCAACACGACAGTTCCAAGCTGAAGGTTAGGCTGACTCGTCAACCATTTCTGCCGCTGTTGCAAGCTATTAAGATAGTCATTAGACCATTGTCTCCAAAACTTCTGCTGCAGCGCTTGAATGTAGCGCCATCTGGAAGTATAACAGTGCACACCATCTCTAAGGTCAGGTTCAGGGAAGGATAACAAGGGAGCACCTATAGAAAGTGGCCAGGAGTTAAGTATGATGGTTCATCAGGGTCGTCCGATAGCCTAACGAGCGGTCGTGAGTTCAGGCATGCTTCTATTTGGCAAAGTAGGGTGTACATCTCGTCATACGTCAAGCAGGCATTGCCAGCTGTTCTTCTTAAATGGTGTTTCATGGATTTAACTCCAGCTTCCCACAAACCACCGAAGTGTGGCGAATCAGGAGGAATGAAATGCCAAGTGAATCCTTCTTGGGCTGCGTTGTTCAGCATTTCTATCTTCCACTGCTCGGACTGGTGCACTCTCAACAATTCATTTCTAGCCCCTACAAAGTTAGTAGCATTATCACTGTATAGATTTGCACACCTTCCCCTCCTGGCTGCAAATCTCCGTAAGGCGGCGATGAAAGCCTGTGTAGTCAAGTCACGAACCAATTCCAAGTGTATCGCCTTGGTGCAAAGGCAAACGAACAACGCTACATAGCATTTTACCTTGACCTTGCTCCTGGTAGCACCCTGTTTAATGTACAGCGGGCCAGCGTAGTCAACTCCCGTGTTCAAGAATGGCCGTGATGGAGTCACTCGAGGCGATGGTAGCTGTCCCATGAGTTTAGTGGCTCGTAGTCTAAAACACTTCAAACACTTGTGAATGACAGTCCGTATCACTTTCTTTATGCCTACTATCCAATATCTGGACCTAAGTGAAGCCGTTACATGATTAGCACCAGCATGCAGCAGACGAACATGCTCATCAGCCATAATCAACTGGGTTACATTGTGACGCTGAGGTAATATGATCTGGTGCCTTTCTGCAAATGGTTTCAACGAGTTTTGTAGGCGACCACCTACTCGTAATAAGTCGTTCCCGTCTAAGAAGGGGTTCAGATTTCTTATTGCACTTTGCTGTGAAACTGATGAGTTTGACTTCAACTCGCCTATTTCCCGTGCGAATGTCACACGTTGAGCAAGCTTGATACACGTCTGAAGGCCAGTCTCAAGCTCTTCTGCAGATAGTGGTCCCGTTTTTCTTACGTTGTGTCTTCTGGAATTGAACATAAATCTGTTGCAATAAGCCATTACTCTCTGTAGGCGACGGAGGGATGAGAACCTCGTCGTGATTTCATCTGATGGAGTAGCACTAACTAGACATTGTACCGTATCCCTACTTTCTGGAAGTTCACCTGCAGAGTCCTTCGAGTCCCTAGTGGGCCAGCTACTTAAATCCTGTAGTAACCATGCCGGACCATGCCACCACTGTTGATTACACCGCAGTCTGAGTGGTCCTTCTCCCCTTGAAAGAATATCGGAAGGGTTATCTTCTGACATCACGTGACCCCACTTGGCTCTTCCAGTCAATTGCTGTATCTCGGAGACACGGTTGGCGACGAACGTTTTCCATTTTGTTGGTTCAGCTGCAAGCCACGATAGTACAATTGTCGAGTCAGTCCACAAGAACATGTGGTCAATTTTCAGGTTTAAGGTGTTGGTAGTCTTATCAACCAGACGTGCCAACAAAAGAGCTCCACACAGTTCTAACCTAGGTAAGGACTGTTGTTTCAGAGGAGCCACTCTGGATTTTGAACATACCAACTTTACTGAAACTTCCCCGAGTTGGTTGGTGCTTCGAATGTAAACACACGCTCCATAGGCCCGTTCAGAAGCGTCTGAGAAACCATGAACTTGTATGAGGATCACCCTTCCCGCAGAGAGAATCAACCTGTCGACATGAATGTTATTTAGAGCTGGAAGATCAGTGAAGATTTCGATCCAGCCTTCAAGTAACGGAGATGGTAGTGGTTCATCCCATCCTAATTTTTCTTGCCATAATTGTTGCATGAAAATTTTACACCTCACAATTACTGGTCCTATCAGCCCGAGGGGATCAAATATAGAAGCTATAATTGAAAGTACCTTCCGTTTTGTGGGCCTTCCACTGTTCTCCTTGATGTGGACCTCAAACTGGAACTTGTCAAGAAAGGGATGCCATAGTAATCCTAGCGTTCTGATGTTGTCTTCCTTATCAAATCGTAGTGGTAACTGTGATTCTCGGAGTTCTTTAGGTATAGTCTCAAGTACAGCCGCGTGATTCGACGTCCACTTGCGGAGCGGGAACCCTCCTCGTTGCAGCAACTCTTGTAGTTCTCCTCGTAGCTGTATAGCATTTTCCACAGTGTCGCTACCACACAATACATCGTCCATGTAAAAATCCCGTTTCAATACGCAAGATGCTGTAGGAAACGCATGTGCTTCTTCTTCAGCCAGCTGGGTTAGACATCTTGTGGCTAGGAAGGACGCTGAAGAAGTACCGTATGTTACAGTCTTTAGTTGGTATGTGCGTAGAAGCTCAGATGGATGTTTTCGCCACAGTATGCGCTGTAAGTTAACATCTTCGTCGTCTACTCTGATCTGACGGTACATTTTTGTAACGTCTGCCGTCATCGCAATCTGATGAGTACGAAACCTTGTCACAATTGATAGCAGATCTTGTTGAACGGTAGGTCCCACCGCCAGAGTGTCATTAAGTGAAACGCCGTTGTCAGTTTTGCAGGAAGCATCGAATACAACTCGTGTTTTAGTAGTGGTACTCTCAGCCTTCAATACTGCATGATGAGGGAGATAGCAGCTTGCATCTTCGTCCTTGCTTATATCTGGAACCAACTTCATATGACCCAGGTTCTCATACTCCTCCATGAATCTCACGTAATCTGCACGCAGATCAGGTCTCTTCTCGAATCTCTGTTCCAGTAGTCTGAATCGTTTCTCCGCTATTTTGTAAGATTTTCCAAGTTGTGGACTTTCTTCCCTTGTAGGTAATCTTACACTGAAACGTCCGCTGTCGTCCCGCTTGGTGTGAGTTGTGAAATGCTCCTCGCAATACTGCTCTTCCTTGGTTAAGTTGGTTCTTCTAGTTGTCACTTCTTCTATCGACCAGAATTTTTCCATCTTCCTGTCGAGGTCATCGTCCTGTCTAAGGAAAAATGATGAAGTGGGTGGTGCTTCCGCCTTCTTACTGGTCCGATCCTGGGATTTTATAGGACCTGACAGTATCCATCCCAGGGCGGTATTCTTCAAAATGGGTAATTCATCGCAATTTTTCCGCCACCCTTCTCGCAACAGCTGCATGAAAATCTCTGCACCGATGAGCATATCTACTGATCCTGGCTCGTTGAAGTGAGGATCCGCTAATGTGATATCTTTAGGTAGGTTCCACGATTTGCAATCAACATAGTTTGCCGGAATATTGCCTGTTATGTGAGGGAGTATAGAACATGTGATAACAGTTTCAAAATTGGACACGTTAGAACTGATACGAACATCAACACTTTGAGATGCAGTGACCGCAGTGTTATTTATACCACTAATTGGAATACAGCTTCTGTGTCGTTGCAACTTAAGCTTACTTGCAAGTGACTCAGTTATAAAATGAGACTGTGATCCATTGTCGAGTAGCGCTCGGCACTGGTGAACTCTACCATTGTTGTCTGCCACTCCTATTACTGCAGTAGACAGCATTATTTGTGACTGTGGCTTGAATTTAAGTGTGCAGTAACTTGCCTTACTATGCCCTCCTTCGTCTTCTCGAATACCTCTACCAGCTAGGGCATCCCTGTCTGTAGTCGTTTGACTGTTTGTGGGACTGTCGAAATGAATTAGGGTATGATGTCTGCCTTGGCATCTCTTACACCTATCAGATTTGCATATGCTGACATTATGATGTCTAAAACAGTTAAAGCACAGACCCTTCCTTTTGACAAATTCATACCGTTGTCTTACGCTAGCCTTCAGAAAACCCTCACACCGATGTACCGGGTGATCTGCATCACAAAAATCACACTTCCCCCTTGTAGATACGTATGAGCTAATTCGACCTGGATTGTCATTGTTCCTCACATGTTGATTCTTGGGTGGATTTGCTGTGTTCCCCCTTTGTTCCCGTGCTGCCATCATTAGCTCCAACACTTGTGCCCTCTCTTCCAAAAACGTGGATACCTCAGTGAGTCTTGGAAAATTATCGCTGGGAGCCTTCATTTCATACTCTTTACGGGTAGCGGGATCTAACTTATCTAACATCAGCTGCTGAAGTAAGACTTCATGTAGCGGCACTGAAAGGTTGAGATTTTGAATAGCATTCAAATTGCTTACTAAGTGGTTGTTCAGTTTCCTAAGATCAGATGCTGTGTCTTTGTGACAATTAGGTAACGACAACAGAGCCTTGATGTGTTGTGTTGCTATCAATTTTCTGTTGTTGTACCTCTTGCACACGATTTCCCAAGCTACTGGAAAGTTAGGGTTAGAAATAGGAATATTTTGAATCAGTTGGTGAGGTTCACCCTTAAGTGCGGACAGTAGATAGTGGAAACGTTGGATGTTTGATAGTTTTAAATTATCAACAATTAATGCCTGAAAGGTGTCCTGGAAGTGTGTCCACGTCTCATATTGTCCATGAAATGTAGGGAGGTTAATGACGGGCAATCGTACCTCCAAGGAAGCCTGCTGTGAATTACCGCACGAATGCTGAGATAATTGATCGTTATTCTGCTCTGAAGTTATGCTCCGATCTATAAGTGTGGTCATTTTGGCTTCTAAATCAAAATAGTTTTCTTCGAATTGTTCCCTATCCTGTTCATGGGTTTCACTATTTTCGTCGTCATTAATTTCAAGCTTACATTGGACATGCTTATATTCTTCCCAGAGTGAAGGCAATTGCTTCAGCCTGCTACGTAATGTATTAATATCGGAGCCTGCCACAAACTTGTCTGCATATTTACTGATACGTGTCAGTGATCCTTTAATCACCGCTCGTTGTTTCACCAACAGGTTTTTCTCACTAGCCTCCATGATAAGTTAGGAAAAGGAATGAAATAAAAGGATTGACTGACCTCGGTATACTGCTATGATGTGCACTTATCTTATAATCCTTTGTGTCCTCCCCATCGTGTACAGCATGCCGCCGAGATGATGTTGCACGTGCTCCAATATTCTCGCCACAGGATGTCCGCACTCGGAAAGTATATTCAAATGCACCGGAGGACCACGTAATATTTTAGCATTACGACACTTTCACAAATCCGGCCCGGTCTGACCATGTTCCTTTCTCTCCCGGAACGATTCCTGTTACCATGCGGTAGCCAGGAGATGCTCGCTGGTAATGGTGTTCGGTTTAGCAGAATTCAAAAATATTACGTTACACTCACACAATGATATTTAAACTATATATTTACACATATTAAACAACAAAATACACTGGCTGTAGCCGTGATGGACACGATTTAGTTCGTTCCCTTTCAAGCTGCGCCATGTTTGATCTGATGTCAGTCAGCCCTGTGCTGCATGCCTCGAGCCGACTGGGGTCGCGCCGGGTCACATGATCACGCGGCCGGCCCGCTGAGGCTCGAGACAGGGCGACAAGGAAGTGCTGCCAAGAGCAACGCAGCGGAGCACTGAGTAACTACCAACAGGGGTTTTTCAACTACTTGGCGATGAGTCGAGTATCACCGATTGTTATTTGCCGCTTAGAATAATGTTAATTTGCTTCTTTCTTCTTCTTTTTATGCGTTTCTGAATCCCTGCAGTGTTTATCGCACTTGTCTTTTCGATTCCACTGAATACGAGCATTGCAGTATTTACACATTACAATCTTTCCTGCAGCGTCAAATACATAGAGCCCCTCACTATTGTACTCCTCGGCCCTCAAGAAAACTGTTGTGTCTTTAGTTTTTGGCATTTTTATACTTGAATGCTGGATGTTTGCTGATAAAAGTTTTATCATCAATTAATATTTTAAAATTGGTCCGGTCAGATCAAACATAATATGCCTACCAATTCTTAAAAAAACAGTAACCATACTCGTGCAAAAGCTGCCTTTTGGCAAATATTTTATGTATTACATAATACAGTGGAAACTCGTTAGCACGTTCTCGGTTACGACGTTTTCCCGTTTAGCACGATGATTTTCTCAAGTCCCAATTCTACAAAATACATGTTGATATATCCCCTTAACACGTTCTCTATTCCCGCTTACGACGATCAAATTTCCGTTGTACTATTTGTAAGCGAACCGGATTTTATTCTTATTTCATTATAAAATTCGGCTTCTGGAAAACACGACGCGATATTGCCTCATATTCTCTGATAGTTATTGACAGTGTATATGATTTTATTGTGTTTGACGGCGTAGAAGTGGCTATAGCTATGACGCAACACAGGTGACGTGTCTCTCTCCCGCTGCCCTTCTATCCCTTCCCTTTGTTTATTTCTCACGTAGGCGCATTATTGTCTTCTAGTTCTTAGTGTTCACGTCCAGTTATGACCTATTTTATTGCGTGTTTCATAATGGATAAGAAGAAAGTACGGCAGATAACTAATGATGAGAAGGTGAAATACATTCGAGACGTGGACTGCAATCCTCACATGAAGCGTGTGGATGTAGCGCGAAAGTGGAACATTCCTCCGTCTACACTGATCACGATTCTCGGCAAAAGGAAGAAAATCGAACGTGGATTTGAAGAAGGTGTGAGCTGCAAAAGGAAACGTTTGCGAGAGGGACAGTTTCCTGAACTAGAAAGCGCTTTATTGAAGTGGTTCAAGCAAGCCCTTGCTTCAAACATATTCGTGCGCGGTCGCCGGCAACAGAGTCGTCACTGGCGGAGCGCGAGAATGTCCTTGCTGATCAAATATAAAGAAAGACCCTGTAGTAAAAGCACCAGTCATTGACACCCTTAAGAGAAATTTCTACTTCATTTCAATCTACTCCTGTTCATTTTCCATTTGAACCTCCTTCTGATGTGTTAATATAATCTACAGTCTGTTCTCTTTTACAGGATATATTTGTTTTAACTCTAACCTTAGTTGTTAGCTGGAATATTTCATTTGTTTCAAATGTAAAAATTGAACCAGTCATTGACATGCCAGAAATCTCAAAACACCAATAGATGACACCTTTGAGAACCAATGGTTGACAGTTAAGGAAAATAACTAGGCTAGGCTAAATTCATTAGCAATTTTATTAGAAATAAGCACAGGAATATAACTAATAATAAGTGACTAAAATATAACTAAATTACTTATATTGTCAATGATATCAGATACTTCAACTCAAAATTACAAAAGTTCCTAATAAGGAATAAGTCTTACATAAACACACAGCAGCATCCTCTTGATACCTTACATTGTATTAATATATCACAGATAGGCTATCTCAACCACACAGATAAATAGTAGTTATAATTGTTGGTACAAAAATTACACAGCTTAAATCAAATGTATTTCTAGAAACGACTTATCTGCTGCTTCAGTGAATGATCTACCAATCCACATCAACTGAACAAGGGAACTGGTAATGGGTCGTTGAGCTTGGCTTGCCAAAAGTTAATGGGTTAGGTAGAATTTGAAGGATGTCATCCGCAGAGACATTCCTTTTATCACTTTCGTTTTTAATGAAAACATTTCTTAAACGATTGAGGGGGTTTAGAGTAACAGCTGTGGCACAATTTTCATCAAGAACCTCTGTTATTTGAAGAACATATTTGAAGTATTTCTTATTTTTTCTTATTTGATAAACGACAAAAGCTCCTTCTTGGATTGTTTTACGAGTACCATCATCAGGGCAAGACAATGTCTTGATAAACTTCCTCTCACTTAATAGAGGTTTTTTCCACTGGCTCATTCACTGTTAAAACACTGCCTTCACCTTCCAATTCAGGGGAAGTTTCATTGCAAGTCACTGGATCCAACTTTGGGGACAATGGAAAATCTTCGACACCATCTTCGTGCTGAAGGTCGAAATCTTCAGTTTCAGACTGGTCTGTGAGATGGAGACTCACATCATCAATACTGCTTCCAGACGGAATCCATTCTTCTTCTTCTTCCTCTGAAGATATTATTTCACACTGCTTTTTCCTTTTCCTTGCAGTCTTCTTTGCCATATTTTTTAATTTCATTGCTTCTTCTTTTTGTTCCTTCTTCTTTTGCCTTTCAATAGCCTTCAGTTTCTTGCTTTCGTCTAAATCTAACTTTTTCTTTAATTTGTTCTTGTGGTACTCCTGCCATGACTTTGAAGTGACAACGGATGGTAATGTTTCTCTTTTCCTCTTTTTCTGCACCGTAGAAACATCTGGCCAGAAAAGTACATTTTTAAATGGACTGGGGACATTATTAGGGATCCGTTTGTGTGTTGTGTCAACAGTTTCTCTGGTTGATGGTACTGCATCTTCATTCCTAGGGATACTGTCTGGTGTCGAATCTATAGTTTTGTTGGTTGATGGCACTACACCTTCATTCCTGGGGAACCTGTTTGGTGTTAAATCGATAGTTTTGCTGGTTGATGGCACTGCATCTTCATTCCTAGGGATACTGCCTGGTGTCGAATCTATAGTTTTGTTGGTTGATGGCACTACACCTTCATTCCTGGGGAATCTGTTTGGTGTTAAATCGATAGTCTTGCTGGTTGATGGCACTGGTTCTGGTGATTCTTCATGCTCAGTCAAATGATCGATGCTTTTCTCAAGTTGTGGGATCACATTGTAACCAACAGGCCTACTCTTGGTTTTGATTTCTCTCCATGCATAAAATAATGATGTATCCTTTACATCTCCTTTCCGTTCTTCGACTCCTTGAAAAGTTGATAATTTTTCTTTCCCAATGATATTTTCCAATACCTTAAGTGCTGTATTGTTCTCTTTCACATCAACTTCTGAAATGACATTTGCATTTTCATTTCTAGAAGGTAACTCATGGTCTATCACAGTGGATGGATTCCATGGCACCAAACCACACTTCCTAAAGCCATTCTGAATGGCTGTGAAAGGGATGTCATTAAGAACCGCTTTTAGAATTGATGCAAAATCTTTCTTTTTCAGAATCGGCGAATCAATATTTTCTATTCTCCGTGAATGAACTTTCTCTTTCCAGCGGCCTTTCAATGATCTAAAAACTGAAACATCCATCGGCTGTATCAGATGTGTTGCGTTGGGATGAAGAGCTATTAAAATTATCCCTTTTTCAGAACAAAATTCACTAGTGTGGAGAGTCATGTGTGAGGAATGCCCATCGAGGAAAAGAATTACAGGAAGATCGATGTTTTCGCTGATCAGCCATGGGTAGAATACATTGCTGACAAACTCATAAAAAAGTGCTCCGGTCGTCCATCCACTTTCTGAACGACCTATTCCCCAATCTGCGGGAATGCTGGTTGCAATTTCTGATGGGATCCTTTCATATTTAAACACAATTAATGGAGGGGCCATCACACCTGCTGCACTAGCTGTTATCATGACAGTTAAACATTCCTTGTCATCTGGATTCACCTTTTGGTAAATCTTCTTATCTCCTTTCTTAGCTAAAATTTTCCCTCCTTTTGGATTCAAAAAGACTCCTGTCTCATCGGCATTAAATACCCTCATTGGATTAGCTAGGGCGTCCAAAACATTTTCATCACGCAGGAAATTATATATTTCTCTGTACCAGTTTTGTAGGTCTTCTGCCAACACCAATGCCCGCGACGTTGTCAGGTTTTCTGGCGTTCGTAGGGAAATCGTTGGGTGCCTGTTCAAAAATGATTTAAACCACTTGCGGCCAGATTTGAACTGGGATTTCCTATTTAATTGAGTTAAAAGTTGTTGAACGCTGTTTATTAACTCCTCTTTCACAATTGGAAAACCGGCCTTTGCCAAGGATTTTATCCAAGTCACGAGTACCTCTTCCTCCTCTGGGGTTAAAATGGGGTTTGGGCCCATTCGGGATTTCTTAATTTTGCCCTGTACCTTATACATAAGGGTAATTCTTGGCACACCATGCCGTTTAGCAGCTGATTTCACAGAAGAGTCATTTTTACGTCCTCCATTGCTTCCTCCATTTGCTCTGGAGCATAATTCCGAATTTTCCTAGACTTTTTACTCATTTTGTGGCCTAAAACGAAAGATAGCTCTATATTAGTCAAAATACCAAACCTTACTGACCAAACACATTGATAAAATAGGCTAAGTAAATAAAGATATAGGAATTTGGAATCAATCGCCAATAGTTGACACCCCAAAAACCTAAAGTTGACACCCCCTGTCATCCTTTGGTATAGGTCATTCAAATGATCCAAAAGGACTACCAAAAAGATCAAAATTTAAAGTATATTCTAACAGTAACAACAAGATTTCAAATTGAAATCATATGGGAAACACCCATTATTGACAGGGGGTGTCGATTAAGGGTTACAGGCAGGATTTAGTGAACCAATAATTGACACCCAAACCTAACCCTACTTTTACCCGCCTTTTTTCTATTGTGAACACAACAATGGAAAGAACATCTGTTTATCTTCTCTACTGCATATCAGGATTATCTGAAGTAAGCCAACACGAGGAAATATAATTACTAAAACAAACTCACCTGCTTAAGAAAACTGACAAAGAAAGCATGTGCTGCCCTATCATGCAACAGTGACCATAACTGAACTACGTCCCTCTCCAACCCATAACACCTCATCTGACTTGTTTTCAGCCAGTACCACCAGATGGCTCCCAAGTAGTTGCCGCCTAAATATGAACGCAACAGGCAGGCATCACTCCTTATTTTTAATGATTGTTTCCCAGAGTGTCAACTATAGGTGACCATGTCAATGACTGGTGCTTTTACCCTATTATATGTGTTTGGAAGCGGATGGGGAACATTTTCAGCATCTACTGTAAATCATGGCCAGTAAAACTGCATGGTAGGCTACTGATTTTAAACACCGTATTCTGCCGTAGGCCTACATATGTGTGCGTGGTCGCCGGCAACTGAGCCGTCACTGGCGGAGCGAGAATGTCCTTGCTAAGCAGAAATAAAGACCCTGTATTATACTGTAGTGTAGAGGTACAGTAATTCATTTTTATGTTATTTATTCCGTATAAGTTACTGATAACCTATGTTTATGTCATGACTGTAGTAGTGCATATAATCACTTACTAAGGTCGGCGATTTAACGTCCATATATACGCCGCGTTCTTTCTTATACGTTGTAAATGCAGTATGGCGTTTTTCGGTAGTACGTTTTCCCGCATATGACGTCCAAATTTTTCAGTCCCTTGAAAAACATACTAACGAGATTCCACTGTATTGCTTTGGGGCTATTAGGTCCAGTGAAACTGTAAAAACCAACATTTCGAGACGACTACTTGTCCCTTTATCAAGGTTTATCAAGAAAGAAAGAAGGAATGAGTAAACAATGCCATATAGCCTCCATAAATAAATGGTATAAGATAGGAAGCCATGTCAAAACAAGTAACTAACGCATTTACTCAGCTATAGAACCATCCGGCTCCGTGGCTAAATAGTTAGCGCGCTGGGCTTTGGCCCAAAGTGCCCCGAGCGAGTTCAATTCCTGGCCGAGCCATCAGGGATTATAATCTCCTTGGGGTTAATTTCCGCGGCTCGGGGACTGGGTGTATGTGACGTCTTCATCACCACTTCATCCTCATTAAGACGTGCATGTCGCCCATGGGCGTCCACTAGAAAGACCTGCACTCGGCCTCCCCAGAGGCCACATGATCATTATTATTTTAGCTATAGAGCCCCCCTTAATTTTCGAGAATCAAAATACAAAATTCCTGGAAATCTCTTAGTCATCATCATCAAGCTTCCACTCCAGTTTCCCGGGCGTGGTTTACGAGCGCTCTCCATTTTGGTCGATCCATGTACCACTGCTCCTTCAAGACTTCATTCCAGTTGATTCCCTTGGATGTGATATCTTCCTTCACTTGGTCCAGCCATTTCCTCCTAGGTCTTCCAACAGGTCTCATTCCAGTAATCTCCTTTGAGAGCCAAAATACAACACTCTTGGAAATTGATGAATTCTTTACTATCGTTATTCTGATTGCGGCAGTACTGACTGTAAGATTGTTTGGAAAACTTTTCTTTCTCGGGCTTCGTCAAACAAACACAGTGCGGCTATAATGGGGAAAATGTGATATCTTTTCAGAGGTGGTTGGTATACCAGATGTTGGATCATTGTTGGCTGCTCGTGCCATACAATTCAATCGTACGCATGCTGTGTTGCTAACCAGACATGGCCTAGTTTAAAGAAAGAAGTCTCCGTCTTTCCTTCTGTGCGTACGGGCTATGACTCACGCTATGTGACAGGTGGCCAGCCTGCCAACATACAGACACTATGCAAGAGGTAGCCGGCCAGCTGGCATACGCACACCAGTCTACACTCTGTGGTGTATTTCGAAACAAAGAACGTGTTATAGATAGTGATTTTGTATTCAGCCTGCATGTTCTACTGGCCACGCCCATCCACCACTTTATGGTAGTATCTTCGGTCATGCTTAAAGATACGAGAAAATAGCATTTTGAAATTGATTTTGTAGCACTTTCATTTTGAAAAATAGCATTTTGGAGCATTTTGAAATTTAAAAATTAGCATTTTGTAGCATTTAAAAGTTCGTCACCAGGTACAATAAACAGGTTCAAAATAATATGCACGGAAACTAATTCAGACGTGCAGGATTGGAAATATGGGCGTTTCTGATAAACGGCATAGGAATTTAATATAAGTCTCCTGTTGTGTGTGTGGTTTTTATTTTTACTAAGGGAGTGTTAGAAGTATTAAAATCCTAATATCAGTATTACAGAAATGTAGAAGCTTGACATCATACATTTTTCAGAAATGTGAGATCTCTGAAAATAATGGCATCAGCCTGGCTAACTGGCAAGATTGAGTTCAAGTGCTGTCGGTTGGTTGTATGACGTGAGACGAGGGTACCTAAACTATGTTCAAAAGATCCAAAGGTCATGTTCTCATTATGCAATCAACAATATCAGGTGTTGTGCAGCAACTCAAATATTGAGGGCCGGCGGAGAGTTGTATTAGTTCACTGGTACCAAGGTGTCAATTGTTAGAATATACTGTGTGCCAGGTGGAATGACGACAATACCAGGCTGTCCTGGACTCGATGCACGAATTGGTTCAAATTCTAAGGATGTCTATGAAATCCTTTTGTGTGGTTTCCCTACTAACTCCTTGCCAAGTTCCATTCATTTCTTTTAATAACTTATCTTATGAGGTAGGATTCAAGAAGTGCCATTTGACCATTAAACCACCGGCAAATAGAAATTCAATGCCCCTTATCCATGGCCCTCATTGAAAAGGAAGTAATAATGTGAATCATACATTTACTTAACTTTGTGTAAATATCACACAATGGATAATTAACTAAATAATAAAATGTATGTTTACTCCCTCATTATTTCCTGACCACACTGCGACTCTTGACTGACAATCTGTAAAACAGTATCCGAATTCACGGAGAAATCGCCGGACGACATGTAACATAACCTATAACTCACACATGGTAGAGAATACTTTCATCATATTATACAACATTTCCCAAAGCAAAGAGAACGCCTCACAAAAATTGTCTATTCATATCACGATATGTACTTGAGAGTTTTCATTTTCATTTCAAATACAAGAAATGAGGGCCGGCGCGATATAACCCTATATAAGCATAACCTTATTGCTCTAATTTTTAAAAAGAATCGGCACAAACGATTGGAATATTCCTTTTATTAGCCCAACCAACTGAAACTACGAAATAATTTCTCCAAAATCATCGTTTTACGGGCAATAAACAGTGGATATTATGCGGCAATAATAACAGCACCATTTTCAAATTAATTTTTACCGTAATCGATTGTTTTCACGACAATAATATATGTTCGTACATATCGATTATTGCTCGTAAATATCGATTAGATAGCCGATATTTTCATTGCTGGGAACTCGCAAATTTCAAAGTTGCGGCGTGAAAATGTAATAAAACATAATATTCAACATTAATCGGTAAATTCGGCACTTTTCGCATTTATAGCATTTATGGGATTAATTCGCAAGAACCCTTAGTTATCGCACTTTGTCGCACATTCAGTTTCGCAAATTTCGGGTATACATAGTCATATTAGTTACCAGGTAGTTGAAAAAAGGAGAAAGAAGTAAAATTCGCATTTATCGCAATTGCGATTTTCCCGTATCTCTAGTCATGCTGAACTCCCTGCACGGGTGTTGTGGTGTATCATTGCTGATAAACTTTATTTATTTTAATTAAATATATCGTACTATGTAGCATCAAAATAAAATAGCTTATTTTTACTCTCTCTCTCATTCCCAAAAGAATGGATTTTTGCGAACTTCTCTCTAATACCTTCCCCCAATTTCGGAACTAAAAATTAAAAAAAAAAAAAAAAAGAGATGGTACTATAGCTCAATAAATACGGTATTGTTACGGCTGTGAGTTTGTGTCATCACTCGCCGCATGAGTCACAACTGCCCCAGGGCTGGGCTGTGCCCTGCCTCGTGTATTGCGTACGCCTTATGCAACTGGGCTACTAGGACAAATGGATGGTCCAGAATATTCGTGACTGAGCCAGCGATGGAATCCTCGAGAAGCCGTGAACCCTGGATGGATCTAGAAGCATTTATTGTGTCACCGTCCTGCTATATAAGTGCGACCTGTCAAGCAGTGGTTGTTGTTTTGTTTTACGAGCGAGTGCGAGCGCGTATCCTGAGCGACAGAAGTGTGGAGACTTGCGAAACCAACTAGTGAAGCCGATTCTCGTGGCAGCGAAGGGAGTGAGGAGCTTACAGGGGACTGCCTGTGTTTTGAGCGAGTGTGCTTGCTAGTGCGAGAGAGGTCATTGTGGTGAGTTGCAAAACAGTGAGTGACAGACCTAGTGCAGCTATTTCCATCCAGCGTACGGGGCCACCTCATTACGAGAGATTAACTGTGGTCTGTTGACAAGTGAAAGGGGAAGTATTCTCGACGCGAGGAAACTGGAGTAAGGTAATAATTGCTTGTATTTGCTGTTTAGTAGTGTATCTTTCTGGCCACAATAAAGTTAATTATTTCTTTAAAGCAGTAATTGGTGTTGTGCTTCCTAACCCACCGTAATCCAGTTAACAAAAGTGCCACTAGGGGGGTGGCACGTAACAACTGGTGTCAGAAGCCGGATTACGAATTCAAGCACAACACCTGACGGTCCTGGTTTCAAAACCCGAGCAGGTCATTTTCTCTAATTTTCCTGTGAGTGCATGCCCTTTACAAGACAAACAACTTAAATGGAGGCGCAATTGGCAGCATTGCTAGAAAAGTTAAATGGCATGGAAACCAAGATGGAGGACGGCCAGAAGAATTTAACCAAGGACCTAACTGCCAAATTAGAAGACGGCCAGAAGAAGATGGAGGACGGCCAGAAGAATTTAACCAAGGACCTAACTGCCAAATTAGAAGACGGCCAGAAGAAGATGGAAGACGGTCAAAATAAGTTAGCAGAGGACCTAACCGCCAAATTTCTGGATGGCCAGAAAAATCTGGAAGAGTGTCTGCTGACGAAAGTAGAGGAAAGCCAAAGGAAATTAGAACAGGGCCTACGTGAGGAAGTCGCAGCAGTGGAAAAGAAGTTCGACGCCTTACAAGTGGAAGTTGCCGAGCTGCGCCAACGCCCGCTGATGGGGGTGGAGGAGAAATTCAACGCCTTGCAAGTGGAAGTTGCCGAGTTGTGCCAACGACCACTGATGGGGGTGGAGGAGAAATTCAACGCCTTACTAGTGGAAGTTGCCGAGCTGTGCCAACGCCCGCGGATGGGGGTGGAGGAGAAAATCAACGCCTTACAAAAGGAAGTTGCCGAGCTGCGCCAACGCCCACTGACGGGGGTGGAAGAGAAATTCAACGCTCTACGAGAGGAAGTTGCCGAGCTGCGCCAACGCCCGCCCACCGTTACACCGGGAATATCAGGAATGGGACATAGCAGAGTGACGGCCCCAACCTTCGACGGAAAGGTCCCCTGGAGCACCTACTTACGTCAGTTCGAGGCGGCCTGTTCCATAAATAACTGGAACAACACAGAAAAGGCTACAGCTCTCATTGTAGCGCTGAGAGGTGACGCCCTTAACGTCCATCAGGCCATCCCGACTGGATCCCAGGACTACGCTTCACTGATCGCCCATATGGAGTCCCGATATGGAGATAGCCATCTTCAGCAGGCCTACCAGATGCAGCTCCGGACCCGGGTACAGAAGAACGCGGAAACCCTGCAGGAGTTCGAGATGGACAGCGCACGTCTCGTAAGGCTCGCCTACCCAACAGCGCCGTCCGACTTTCTGGAGCAGATAGCGACGCAGACCTTCACCGACGGGCTACGGGACTCGGACACGCAACAGGCGCTGCGACTCGCGCGCAATAAGACCCTGGCAGATGCGCTGAGCCACGCACTTGAGTTCGAGACGGCAAAGCAGGTATCTAGAATGCGCGCGCGGGTGCGTCAGGTGGACATCGACGAACCAGCCAAAGCCGACAAGACCAAGCCCCTGGCCGATGAACTGATGGAGGCGCTAGGCCGGTTCTTCAAGAGTCGCAATACCACCAACAAAAACGTAGCCGAAGGACATCCGGAGAGGCGGCCCGGAAGAGGACTACCGACCTGCTGGACCTGCCGTAAGAGAGGCCACCTGAGCAAGGACTGCGGTGATCGCCGCCGCCAAGGGTTTCCGTCGGGACAGTCAGTCGTAGGGAAACCGCGCGGCCCAGGAAAGCAAGTATCAGCCAGCCTAGGGGGGCAAAGGCTGGCTTGTGACAGTCGTCAAGCCCCGGCAGTCCAGGTTCGTGTGACGAAGTTACGGAGGGACAATAGCAGCCTGATGGTCGACGGAGTCGTCAACGGAGAGAGTTGGCCCATGCTAATCGACACGGGAGCATCGAGGACCATCGTCAGTCCCACCGTGATCCCGAAGTGGAGAGTGCAACCCACACAAAGGAACCTCCAGCTAATAACCGCGACCGGAGAGACCGCACCGGTACATGGCGAAGCATCACTGGAGTTCGTCATTGGTCGACGAGTGATAAAGCATCCAGTGCTTGTGGCTGACGTATCAAATGAAGTGATCATCGGACTGGACTTCCTGGACCAGAACATCATCTTGGATCTCAGTACCAACACTCTGCACTTCGGAGGTGAGGAACTTGCTTTGCAACCTGCGCACGAGTCCATCACCGCACGACGAGTAAGGCTGAGAGAAGACGTCATTGTTCCCGCCAGGACGGAGGTCAGCGCTGCCGTAATTGTCGACGGAACTGCTGAGGGAGTGGCGGCTGTCATCGAGCCAAAATATGAGGACATCCAGACAAAGGGATTGCTAGTTGCCAAGACTCTCATCAACACGACGTCTCGGCCGTACGTCCGCCTGTCCAACCTGAACGACTACGATATTACGGTTAACCGGGACACCAACCTAGGAGTCTGCGAGCCCGTTACCTGGATTGCCCGCATCACAGATACGACAGACGGACAACCGAAGAAGACGCACACTGCCAGAAGAACTACAGAAGCTGCACCAAGGATCCCAGGACCATTTAGACGAGGAACAATCACGCCAACTTCAGGATCTGCTACGCGAATTCCAGGACGTCTTCTCCGTGGGGAGCAAAGACTTCGGCAGGACAAGCTTGGTTCAGCACAGAATCGACGTTGGGGACAGCGCACCGATTAGGGCCCCATTCCGACGTGTCCCGCTCGCCAAGCAAGCCGAAGTCGACCGGATGGTAGAAGAGATGAAGGAGCAAGGGGTGATCGAGCCATCACATAGTCCTTGGAGTTCTCCGGTCGTGCTAGTGAAGAAGAAGGACGGTTCCACCAGGTTCTGCGTGGATTACAGGCGGGTGAATGACGTCACGAAGAAGGACAGCTACCCTCTACCCTGGATCGACGACACCCTGGACACCATATCAGGGTCGAGATGGTTCTCCACCTTGGATTTGAAGAGTGGCTACTGGCAGGTGGAGGTCCACCCTAAGGACCGCAAGAAAACTGCGTTCTTTGTGGGCAGCGGGCTCTGGCAGTTCACCGTCATGCCATTCGGTCTGTGCAACGCCCCTGCGACCTTCGAAAGGCTAATGGAGTCCATTCTGAGGGGACTACACTGAAAGACCTGCCTGGTCTACCTAGACGACGTCATCGTTCTGGGGAGAAGCTTCGAGGAGCACTACAGCAACCTGAAGGAGATCTTGTTGAAGCTACGGGCTGCCCAGCTGAAGTTGAGCCCCAAGAAGTGTCAGCTCTTCCAGAAGCGGGTCCAGTACCTTGGGCATATCGTCTCCGAGGAAGGGGTGCGCACCGACCCAGAGAAGACCGCAGCTGTGAGGGAGTGGCCAGTTCCGAAGGACAAGTCCCAACTACGAAGCTTCCTGGGACTCTGCACTTATTACCGTCGCTTCATGAGAGGATTCGCCGACATCGCCAAACCTTTACATCGACTGACTGAGAAGGACCAACTCTTCACGTGGACAGCAGAATGCCACGGTGCCTTCGAACAACTCAAGCAGGCTCTGTGCACCGCGCCTATTCTGGCCTACCCCAGACCTGGAACAAGGTTCATCGTCGATACCGATGCCAGCGACTTTGGCATAGGGGGAATCCTGTCGCAAGTAGTGGACGGCGAGGAGAGAGTAGTGGCCTACTTCAGCAAGGCCTTGTCAAAGCCAGAAAGGAACTACTGCGTCACCAGGAAGGAGCTGCTCGCCATCGTGAAGACCATTGAACACTTCCACAAGTACCTGTACGGGCAAGAATTTCTCATCAGGACCGACCATGCATCCCTGCAGTGGCTCCTGAACTTCAAGCAGCCCGAGGGTCAACTCGCGCGGTGGTTAGAGAGGCTTCAACAGTACAACTTTGAGATTCAGCACAGGATAGGTCAACTGCATTCTAACGCCGACGCCCTGTCACGAAGACCGTGCCCCGAAGACTGCACCTTCTGTGCCCAAAGGGAGGAGAACACCGGGATACAGTGCCGAAGGACTACCGTGGAACTTCAAGGGAGCTGGAGCCGCGAATCTTTCATGCGGGCACAAGCAGAAGATAATGACCTGGGACTGATAGCCGAATGGAAGAGGGCCTGTGTCCCCAGATCCGGCTGGAACAGTGTGAGTGACTGCAGCCCCAAGTTTAAGTCCTACTGGGCGCAGTGGGACTCGCTGATTGTAAGGGATGGCCTCATCTGCCTTACCTGGGAGAGCACCGACGGGAGGACATCTCGGGAACAAGTCGTCGTTCCAAAGGCTATGACGGAGGAAGTCCTGAAGGAAGTTCATGGAGGATCATCTGGTGGACACCTAGGGATAAAGAAGACCCTGGAGAAGGTGAGAGAGCGGTTCTACTGGATCGGATGCCGAACAGACGTGGAGAACCACTGCGCGAGGTGCCATGATTGCGCAGCCAGCAAGGGCCCAGGACGAAGACGACGGGGTCCACTGAAGACCTACAACGTGGGCGGCCCCATGGAGAGAGTGGCCATCGATGTTGCTGGGCCATTCCCGTTAAGCGAGGCAGGGAACCGCTACATGTTAGTCGTCAGCGACTACTTTACCAAATGGCCGGAGGCGTATGCGCTCCCTAACCAAGAAGCCTCCACGATTGCAGAGACCCTGGTGAAGGAATTCGTCAGCCGGTACGGAGTACCCCTGGAGCTGCACTCCGACCAAGGGAGGAACTTCGAGTCGCAGGTGTTCCAGAACCTATGCCAGCTGCTGGGAATCCGGAAGACAAGGACAACGCCGCTACACCCTCAGTCCGACGGGATGGTAGAGCGATTCAATCGCACCATCGAGAACCATCTCCGAATAGTCGTCAGCGAGCACCAGAGGGATTGGGACGAACATCTTCCACTATTTCTCCTGGCCTACCGCGCCGCCGTGCATGAAGCCACCGGGTGCACACCAGCCTGGGCCATGTTTGGGAGGGAGCTCCATCTACCTGTCGATCTTGCCTTCGGCCGACCTGGGAATGATCTGATCCCGGTAAGCCAGTATTGTCAAGAACTGGTCGACCAACTGGAGGACGTGCACGCGTTCGCGAGGAGGAAACTGAGGATCGAGACCGACCGAATAAAGACCCGATACGACCAGCAGACGGATGCCGGCGGATTCCACGAGGACGACCTGGTCTGGCTCTTCAACCCATTACGGAAGAAAGGCCCGTCATCCAAACTGCAGAAGTCCTGGGAGGGCCCATACCGAGTCGTGAAACGGATCAACGATGTCGTCTACAGGATCCAGCGGAGCCCGAGGGCGAAGATGAAGATTGTGCATCGAGATCGCCTGGCAGCCTACGGAGGGACACAGACGGACCAATGATTGATCGGGACGATCAGCCTTTTTAGGAAGGGGGTGGTGTTACGGCTGTGAGTTTGTGTCATCGCTCGCCGCATGAGTCACAACTGCCCCAGGGCTGGGCTGTGCCCTGCCTCGTGTATTGCGTACGCCTTATGCAACAGGGCTACTAGGACAAATGGATGGTCCAGAATATTCGTGACTGAGCCAGCGATGGAATCCTCGAGAAGCCGTGAACCCTGGATGGATCTAGAAGCATTTATTGTGTCACCGTCCTGCTATATAAGTGCGACCTGTCAAGCAGTGGTTGTTGTTTTGTTTTACGAGCGAGTGCGAGCGCGTATCCTGAGCGACAGAAGTGTGGAGACTTGCGAAACCGACTAGTGAAGCCGATTCTCGTGGCAGCGAAGGGAGTGAGGAGCTTACAGGGGACTGCCTGTGTTTTGAGTGAGTGTGCTTGCTGGTGCGAGAGAGGTCATTGTGGTGAGTTGCAAAACAGTGAGTGACAGACCTAGTGCAGCTATTTCCATCCAGCGTATGGGGCCACCTCATTACGAGGGATTAACTGTGGTCTGTTGACAAGTGAAAGGGGAAGTATTCTCGACGCGAGGAAACTGGAGTAAGGTAATAATTGCTTGTATTTGCTGTTTAGTAGTGTATCTTTCTGGCCACAATAAAGTTAATTATTTCTTTAAAGCAGTAATTGGTGTTGTGCTCACTATCCCACCGTAATCCAGTTAACAAAAGTGCCACTAGGGGGGTGGCATGTAACAGTATTTATTTCAACAGGGCTTCCTAATTTATACCATATATCTAGCGGCTTCAGTGGCGTAATTGGTAGCATGCTGAGCTTCCAGGCCAAGGCCGCGGGTTCAAACCCAGCCGAGGGCGGCGGATTTTTTAAGAGTGTTAAACATCCCTCAGTAGGCCTATGCTTTCCTTCGGTGGGGAAGTAAAGCCGGCGGTCACATGTCATAGATTTATGTCATGTAAAAGAACCTTCCAATAACTACACTTGTGTCAAGCCAACATTTGTGGGTTGGAATTGATAACGCTCTAATAGTTCCAACGTTCACCACCAAGTGCTGACTGCGATGCCATCTAATAGCCAAGTCTGCAAGCTAGGTGTCATGGATGGTAGCATTTGGTAGCAAAAGTAGGAACTACTTGAAATTATTGTCTGCAGTCCTTACTTGAATTAAAACAGATAACACACACTAGTCCAGAAAACGAGGAGAGACAGAGTGAGAAATGAAGATATATGGAAAGAACTGGGAGTACAGAAACTAAATTACAAACTGGAGCAAAACAGATTGAGATGGTTTGGATATGTCAAACGGATGAATGAAGTAAGGCTACCAAGACGAGTACTGGGACGACGGATGACAGGGAAGAGAGGACGAGGAAGACCAAGAATGCGTTGGATTATCACAGTGAATAATAGCATTAGTAAACGGAACCTAGATTGGAACACCGTGTCGGAAGAGGAATGGTGGAACAACAGAACAATGTGGAGAGGAACCATATTTGCCCCCACCCAGTGTCAGCTGGAAAAGGGGAAATGAAGATGATGATGAACACACAGTAATACAGCATTCATAATTAACACTGGTTATCAGACAGATTCTACACACACCCAAAGTACACGGGGCTACATGACCACTTTGTTGCAGCCCCTAAACTAAGGAACCAACCATTTATCTATGGAGACTATATGCCATTGTTTACCCATTCTTTCTTGACAAACCTTGATAAAAGGAAAAGTAGTTGTCTCGAAACGTTGGTTTTTCAAGTTTCACTTGACCTAATATTCCCAAAGCTATATTATGTATGCAATTGGTCGAGACAGTTTGCGCAACAGTATTTCCTATATTGTTAGTCACTATCTGATATGATATTTCCCAGTATGTTGTATAAAGTATTTTGAAAAGTTAGCAGAAAAATACCGTATATACTCGAATACCACCCGCACATTTTAAAACAAAATCGGACGTGAAAAATTGGGGTGCGGGTCTTATTTGAGTCATCCTGATTTTAAAGATTTAAATTGCCCGCCATACGCGATATCGGGTGTTGCGAGTATCCGCTAGATGGTGCTAACCTTCTTCCGGCTATCACTTTGTTTTTCCGTAAGCAGGCGGCGTCTTACAGTCTCGCGCACGTTTTCCGAGTGTAAACATGAGTTCTATGAAGCGTTTGCGGTCATTTACTGTGAGTGAGAAGCTGAAAGTTGTGAGGGAAGCTGAAATTATTGGAAATCGTGCCGCCGGTAGGAAATATGATATTGACAAGTCATGTATTCGCGATTGGCGAAAGAAAAAAAAAACGTGTTGCTAACAAGTAGTGGTGCTCGTAGAACTTTCCGCGGACTAAGTGTACAGTTTCCGGAAATTGAAAAACAACTTTATAAATACGTAACAGAAAGGCGGGAATTGGGAAATGGGGTGTCGACCGAAATGTGTCAATTAAAGGCATTACAGATCGCGAAGGAACTTTCTACGGTAGGGTTTAAAGCAAGCCGAGGATGGATTCAAAATTTTTATAAAAGAAATGGGTTGAGCATACGAAGGCGTACCTCAATTTCGCAGCGTCTTCCTGGTGCCTATGAAGAAAAGTTAGTTTCCTTTCAGCGTCACATAATTAAGTTGCGGAAGGAAAATTCATATTTGCTTTCCCAAATTGGTAATGCAGATCAGACGCCAGTCTACTTTGAAATGCCACTGGACAGTACTGTGAATGTTAAGGGATCTAAAAGTGTGACTATCAGAACAGGTGGTAATGAGAAACAACGGTGCACAATAATGTTGTGTATACTCGCTGACGGAACCAAACTCCCGCCGTACGTTGTTCTCAAACGAAAGACTCTTCCAAAAAAATATACCCGCTGGTGTTATCGTTAGAACTCAGGACTCTGGTTGGATGGACAGTTCACTGGTGGAAGACTGGTTAAAGTGTGTCTGGCAACGTCGCCCTGGTGCTTTGTTACGACGAAAGAGCTTGCTTGTTCTGGACAGTTACCGCGGACATACAACAGACGCTGTGAAGAAATTCGTCAAGGATGGGAAAACCGACCTAGCAATCATCCCGGGTGGTATGACGTCTATGCTACAGCCACTGGATGTCTGTGTGAACTGACCGTTCAAAGCAGCCTTGAAACAGCTGTATACGGAGTGGATGGCGGCCGATAAGCACACACT
This sequence comes from Meconema thalassinum, assembly GCA_946902985.2. Taxonomy (NCBI): domain Eukaryota; kingdom Metazoa; phylum Arthropoda; class Insecta; order Orthoptera; family Tettigoniidae; genus Meconema; species Meconema thalassinum. The sequence goes on from OX336396.1 coordinate 218,225,020, forward strand.
GACCCCAACTGGTCGTATTCAGCGCCCGAAAGTTCAGTTGCTGTGTTCGTGGATTTTGACGGCATGGAATCGTATCTCGGGAGCTCTCATACGGAAGAGCTTCAAGAAATGTAGTATTTCTAATGCTATGGATGGCAGTGATGACGACATTTTGTGGGAAAGTGATGGTGAAAAAAGTTCCGAAGTTGGTACTTCGGATGATGATGAATGAAGTGTTTGTGTCTTTTATTTGTATTTTTAATTGTTTCTGTGTGTTATTTTAGGACGACTTCAGAACTGTTGGAAACTATTTTGTAGAAATGCTATTTTGTTTATTTAGTAAAGATTGTAAATAGTTTTGAGTAAATTTTTTTTTTTTTTTAAATTTTGTTCTTCAAAATCAGGGTGCGGGTCTTATTCAGGGGCGGGTCGTATTCGAGTAAATACGGTAATTACCATATGCACATATGAGTAGGTCTTAGGAACTAAAGTATGTGAAACACTAAATCTATTCAATTTAAATAGATAGAAAAATCATGCTTGAGTACTCTTTTGACTGCACATTCCCAAAAGTGTGTTCAGACAAGAATAAGCTTGAAGGAAACACTTCTTATCTTTAGTACAGGATGCTCTGAAATTATCGAATGGTGTGTACGAATTGCTTTTTATTATTTCCAATTATTCCCCTTCAGGAGAGCTCGTGAACTTGAGCCACTTCCTTTTCCTCTATTTTCTTCCAAAAATCTCTTCATTAGTTCACTGTGCTTTTTCTTCCTTTTCTCTGTCCATTTTTTTCCTGATATGTCCTTCCTAGAGACTTGTGCAATTTTCGTGTTTCTGATTTTATTTCTCAATTGTCCTCTTGCTCATCTTACACAGTCAAATGCCTGCACAGCCAAACACAACTTGAGGAACCCAATGTATTATAAACCTCTAATCATTAAATACAGTAATTAGCCGAAAACAACAAAAACATGCAATTGGTATTGCAATTTTTCAGTCAACATAAAAATTGCGATATTAATTGTCAATAAGGCACACTAAAAACGGCTTCAATGCTTTTTATAAAAAGACTCAAGCTGATCATACGTAACACCATTCGTAACCTCTAATTCAATCAGTTGACTAATAAATAATATGCGAGCAGATATTTTATCAGTCCTCCAGAATCTATAAAACCAATAAAAATATTACGAGTACTAATATTATTAGTCAGTTTTATGCAATGGGGCCCAGGAATAAAACCTATGAATGATGCAGCTTTCCAATGCTTTGTTGTTTCAGGAACGGTAAAGAGTAATATTTCCCTATGGTGGAATAAAGGACATCATGAACACTAGTTTCAATTTGTTTTGGAAACACCAGTACTTCAAACAAATTTTAAAAAGCATGTTATTAATTTGTCGTAAAAAATACAGGTTCGTAACAGTATCAACAATGAGTTGTCATTCTGTAACAGTTGAGTCTTGGGCACACTATCTTCCAGAGTTTTCTTACACATCACATACTCTACCATTTGTCTATCTTCCCCAGCCACCACCACCTCCGCCTCGTCCATATCCTCCTCCTCCACCACCACCTCGTCCAAAACCTCCACCCCCTCGCCCGAAACCACCGCCACGCCCTCCTCCCCCTCCAAACCCTCTTCCTCCACCACGCCCTCCAAATCCTCTTCCTCCACCGCGTCCGCCACGACCTCCTCCGCCTCTTCCACCTCCTCGGCCTCTGCCACCACCACGTTTCTGGACAGAACCGGGAGGTTGTGGAAGAAATCTCTGAAGTGGTAGCAGTTTATTGGGATCAATAAATAGCTGAAATGAAGAGAAAACATCTTAATGATGAAACATAACTTCAATTTAATTTTACAGGCACAGCAACGTTAATGCATGAAATATTTATTTAAAAGACAGTCCTGAAAAAAGTCGACAAATGAAAAAGGTGAGGTTTTTCTCTCGAAAAGGAAAGAATACACCACAACCTTCAGAAGGACACCATGTCTGGAGTTGAAATCAGGTAAACCACAGAAAATCATTTCCAGGATGGCTGATGGTAGGATTCAAACCCACTCATCTCTGGGTTCCATTTTAAAATGGCCAATTGGCCAGCACTTAATTGTGCTAAAATATCCTAGTCGATGTTTGCCAGCCAGCTGGAAAGAAACCAAATGCAGAATGCCAGGAAAGTAATACCAATAAATAGCAAATATACAAATTGTGCTGGGAATGGAAAGTAGCCTAGTATGGATAAGGTTTTATTACCGGTATATAAAAGAATTATTATCCTGTTGGAAGCCATTTTTCAGTGTTGCCTTAGTAATAAAAATGTAATGCTTTTCAGTTGGTCAACACGACTGTACCCAATTGTAATTGGTGTTAAAAAAATTTAAAAAACATGGGATTAATACATTCACTTGGATGACCCGTTTTGATTGTCAAGCGATCATCATCAGATCCATTATACTACTGTAAGGCTGTAAAATCTATGTCTATGAGTATGTGGGTGATGGTATTTACCATCTTTACACATTTAGTTACAGCATTGCGCAATTTGTCAAGATTTGTTAGTTATATGTATCTTTCTGTCAAGATGATGTTAGTGGTTATTGACCTTGAAGTTTGCTTCCGTAGTGTGTTGTTGTGGTTGTTAGTATTTGCCTTTCAAGATACGATTGCCGCTGAACTTGGCCGCGCCAGCATATGTTGATAATAGCACCAGGAGTCTTGCAGAACGAGCAGGGGGACACAGCGATGACGGAGTGCAGTCGGCGCATAAGTCAAGCAGTATTGCGTGCACTATTTGTGTTAGACAGAAGTTAGATGAAGTTACTTACAAGTATAACTGGAAAGACTCGCAGAGACAAAATCAGAAACAAGGAAATTGGGAGAAAACAGGATTCCCGAAATTACAAGACAAGATAGAGATCAGTAAACTAAAATGGTATGGACATATGATGCGAATGGGAAAAGACAGAGTCCCGAAGCGATTATTTACTGAGAAAGTCACGGGAAGGTGTCAAAGGGGAAGGCCGAGGATGAAGTGGATGGATACAGTGAGGGAGAGCATTGAGAAAAGAGGAGTGAAAGTGGAAGATATACTGAAAGAAGGACAAGAATGGTGGAGAGACAGAAAAATATGGAGGTCCTTGATTCACACCTGGACCCAGATTACTGGAACCGGGAAATGAAGAAGTTATAATGCGAATTGTGAACGGAAAAATGAATCATGGGCGAATTAAGAATGGCGAGTCACTAATTGTTTCGCAATAGTACTAATCACCACGTAGAGGTGGACGATGACTAAATCCACAGGAGCTGATTCATATCCTAGCCGCACAATTGTACCTGTCAACCAAGCAGGCTGACAGCATGACACAAGTAAACAAAGAATAGTTCCGTTGGGCACTGGCAATCGTATCTTGAATGGCTAATAAATGGACAGGTTGGGATAGATTATGAACTTAGCTTGTTGTTTGAGCCATGTTCATAAGTTAATAATCTATTCCAACCTGACCATTTACTATCAACCACAGTGGCTTCGGTAACGTAGTTGGTAGCATGCTGAGGTTCTATGCCCAAGATCGCGGGGTCAACCCGACCAAAGTCGTCGGATTTTAGAGCGTTAAAAATCCCTCTGTATGCCTTCCTTCTGAGGGGAAGTATAATATGGCATATAAAAGAACCATCCACTACGTTCGCCGCCAAGTGCTGGCTGTGATGGAGTCTAGTCTAGCCAAGTTTGCAACTAGGTGCAGTGGATGGTAGCATTTGGTAGCAAAAGTAGGAACTCCTTGAAAATTGATCTTCTGCAGTCCTTACCTGAATCACAGATAACACACACTAATATAGCCATCACAATTAACACCGGTCATCAGACAAATTCTACACACACCCAAAGCACACGGGGCTAGATGACCGCATTGTCATAGCCCCTAAACTAAGGAACCAACCAACCATCAACCTCAGACATCACACTAAGGAAGCAAACTTCAAGGTCAATAACCACTAAAGTCTTGCAAAAATCACATTAAACTAACAAATCTTCACAAGTTATGCAATGATTATAATAACTGCTGTAACTAAATAAGTGTATATATTGTAAATACCATCACCCACTTACTCCTCGACATCGATTTTACGGCCTAAGTGTAATGGATCTGAAGATGATCGCATAGCGATCGAAACTGGTCATCCAAGTGAATTGATTAATCCCATGTAATTTTTTTCAGGTTAGGGAAACACCCATTACAATTAGTTGTTTTTTTGAGACGTTTCGGCCATCAATGGACCACGATGTTCTTCACTCATGTAATGCTTGTTTTCTTGTCTGCCAGTAGATCTTCATTCTTGACGAATGTTCTGCTCTCCTTTCTTCCGTCCACTTGCAGTGAGGGGGAGGCATCACAGATGTTAAGGGGTGTAGATTACTGGTTGATTTAACCACCCTTCTGAACAGGTTCCTATCCCAAACCAGAGCTTGATTGATTCGAGCTTCTGTTATACCGAACGTCAGGTCAAGACCTAAGCGGTCACTTTGATGTTCTGGTCTGTGAAAAGGCTAACGCGCAAGGAAATAGTTCCCAATTTTTCTGCTTGTTTTTGCAGTACAAGATGTTTCAGCGCATGTTGCTATGTTTCGATAAACTGGCTAGATTACTTTTAAGAAATTCCTTGGTATAAATCTATGAATAAATTAATCATTTTCTCGTTAACTGGGAGCTGCACCAACCTTGCTTTTCATGTGATTAACTGTGTGCGCGAATATAGCTTGTAGTGGTATTTTATACGATAGGCAGAGTAATTCGGTACGAATTTGATATTATATTATATTTCGTTCTGTATAAACCTTGTTTGAGCTGCAAAAGAGTAACCGACTCATTCAATGTTGTGGCAAATCAGGTTCAAACGTTGGCAATACTGTTATGATTGCACGGACTTCAAGATGGCTCCTTCAAGTAGACAATGTGTTCAAACTGCAGCTGTAAAGCTTGAATCACCAACAAAATACTTCAAAAATAATAAAAGTGGGGAGAAGTTCAGTAAAAGGTGCAAACAAATGATTTTAAATGTATCAGGGTGTCTACTGTAAGGATGAAGTAAAAATTAGTTACTTTTTAGGTACCTTTTAGTTAATTTTAGTTACCTTTGAATTCAAGTTACGTCTGCGGTCTACAAGCATAGGCGCTCATCACGCGGTGAAGAAAAACATCAATGAACTGTTTTTAAAGAAGTTTTTTATTTATCGTATGGCTTTTAGTGCCGGGAGTGTCCGAGGACATGTTCAGCTCGTCTGAGTCTGTAGCTACTTCCAACGGACACCCTTAGGGTGAGCTACAAGTTCCGTTCAATTTCAAGTTGCTACCAGATATCAATGATACCTAGTGGTGAACGTTGAAACTTTGATAGAGCGTTCCGACGAAATATAACCTAACAATTTAGCTTCACACAAGTTTAGTCTGTGGAAGAATCCTTTACATACCATAAATCCATGACATGGGACCGCCGGCTTTACTTCCCCTCCGAAGGAAGGCATACTGAAGGATTTTAACGCTTTTAAAAAATCCGACGACTTGGGCACAGCAGTTCAGCATGCTACCAACTACACCACCGAAGCCGCTTTAAATGAAATTCACATGATGTTATAAAAATTTAAAAAATAATAATTTTATACTAGATACTTAATATCCAATGAGTTGTTTCAGCTAATATGTCGTCTTGTCCACAATATGTTGTTATTATTACGGTACCAAGAGGTTGCTCAGCTCTTGACCATTTGGCGAGATTTCCTTCGTCCCCGCGGTAGGTCGCGAAGAAATGCATGCTATGTTACACGATCGTCACCGAATTCTGTCTTCGCAGTCAAATGCGGAGAAATATCGAGATGTTACACGATCGGCGCTGGTCTCAGTTGTTTGGTGACCTTCCCGTAGTTTTCACGAGAGAACACGGAGAAAAATCGTGATTTAGATAATCAGCGTCACTTTTAGTCCTTCGACGAGATTTCCATTGTCCTTGAGTTCGGGCACAAGAAAATATAGCATTATTACACAATCGGCGCCACTTGCTGTCCGTTTGACAAGAATACAGTTGTCCTCGTCATTGAATGCGGAGAAATATTGCGATGTATCGCAATCGCTGACGCTCTCGGCCGTTTTACGTTGTCCTCGAGATATTATGCAATCGTCGCCGCACCCGGCCGTTCAACGATTGTCTGCCTGTATATCTGTCCTGATAGAATGGCGGAGGCAAGCTCAAGGTTGGGCATGGTTAAAATTCACGCGTAGTTATGAACATGTTGTTCGGTCGGCGCCGTGATTCCCTTTGTCCCTATGCTGTAGTTGGGAGTTCATGAGTTCAGGGTGGATCACGAGGAGGATTTAGTATGTCGATGCTACGTAGGCTGCCATTTTTATGTGGGTTGATGCACTTCTCACTCCCCGCACGCTTTTAAGTATACGGTCATGGGAAAAGTGGCAAGTAGGTTTCGTGATGGGTGCCCCGTGATGGGTGCCCAATCACCTTTGACAGGATTCCCGCAGTCCTCGTGGTCACAAGTTCACGATAGGGGACGGGTTTTATGATTTTACGCAACTGACGTCGATATCGGTCCGTTTGACGAGATTCCCGCAGGCAAGTCGTGCGGTCAGCCGGCCGTCTTGAGGATGCGATTTTGGAGGATGAACGTTCGAAGTAGGTACGGTATCGAATATTACGAATTGTTCTGAGAGGATTGCACGAATAATACGACAAGAGGGCAAGTTTTATTTCGATTGAGAACCACGAATTATCAACAAGTTAGCGTAATAATCGGTTAGATTATATATCCGATGGAACGAAAGTTCGAAGGAAAAATCGACTTATAACGGAATTTCGAATTAACCATACTGAATGTCGCAAATTTACTTGACATATTTTTTAAATAAGTTATATGTATTTCGAAGATTTTTCGCATTTTTTTCGAAACGGTAACATTTCGCAAGATTGCGACATTAAATTATTTCGCGTTATTTCTGGACTTTAATTTGACATAGTTTCCAAATAACAGAAATGAAAGATTTCTTCTTAGTTTCGGAAGTATTCGCGAAAAGTCAGGTTTCCTAATATAGTAACACAGAAAAATATTTCACACGAAACTTAAGACTTCTTGAGGCCAAAAATATACGTTGAACCGATGTATACCGCTCAAGGTATCCTCGGTATGTATTTCCTTGAGGTCGGGCACGGAGAGATATAGCTTAGTACTATGCAATAGGCACGGCGCCGCTTGCGTGAAACTCACAATCTCTGAGCCTAGCGGCGCGAGTTTAAATGATTCAACCCGCCTTCTGAAAATTTTCATTACCCGTTTGTAAATTCGTTACTTTCGTTACCCATTTGTAAAATTCGTTAGTTTTTCGTCACTTTCGTTACCGGTAGACACCCTGTGTATATACTGTAGTAGGTTGAGAGATGACAATCCAGAGTGGACAGTAGATGAGTTGGTGAAGAAGACTGCATACTTGACTGGCGTTTCGACATACAGTGTTTACTCGGTGCGCGCTGAATTCAAAGCTCATGGCGAGTCTCCGGCGAGAAGTCGGCCGGCGTCACAAGGAAAGGGAGTTCATGTGTCACAGTATTTAGAATTTTGTTCTGTGTGGAATTCGTAGGAAAGTGCTTTCTTCTTTTTCTCAAGAATGAAATTCCAACTGTGACGAAAGTGACAGTGAAAGTTAATGGTGATAGTGATAGTAGTGAATCATCTGACGGCGGTCTCAGTGGAATACAAGCAATGGAGAAAGATTAGCGACAACATCTGTAAGTTATATACACATGTTGTATCCTAACATTTATTCTTATTTATAGGAAAGTGTTTACTTCTCAGTAGCCTATGTCAGCTCAACCGAAAATATAAAGCCTACTCGCCATGTTTTGTAATGACATTTTGATGTTGGCTAATCCGCATATACACCTGACAGTATTATTTTCCTATGCGCGGTATAATTATTATTTTGTTTTATAATTACCCACCACTTCACGTTACAGTTAAGTCATTGTACTAACAGTAGATCATTCTGCCTTCTGATTCTCAAGAGTACGTGTCGTAACCCTTCAAGGAAGCAGCTGTCTCTCCCCGTCAACTTTCGATCTTTCCCAAGGAAGCAGCTGTTTCTCCCCGTCAACTTTCGATCTTTCCCAAGATAAGATGCTGACGGATGACAAATAAGCAATTAGTTGGTTCATAGGGTTCAAGGACACACGTCATTTCGTCTTCTTATATCACTCATCGTTCATGTGTCATTCCTCGCCTAACTCAAATAATGTCATAATGTTTTAAATAATCACACGATAACATAAAACTACAAGCATCCTTTTTAAATTAACACAGAGCCTCGGGTTTCGACACGATAGGAAAACATATTTGGTTCAGTGAATATTCCGTAGATAAATTCGTAATTGAAGTGAATCAAAGGTCCGAACGCAATAAAGTCGTTTGTGGTTAAGGTAGATTCAAACACTCGATCAGATGCGCGCCATGTTGGAAACACAAGACGGGACAGAGAGAGAAGATGTGCGGAGGGATATTTTCATCAGGTCTTGACCTGACGTGGGGTATAGGTCGTTTTTAACTTGCATCGACCATTTACAATAGGAAATATTTTTAGAGATTGATGAGTGGATTCGATTTGAAAGTCCATTACAATAGGGATGTAGCGGGAGAAAGTTCGCGCCAGATAGCGCTCGTGTAGTACTGGGTAAGCGCAAGGCGATCGTCTTATGTTTCTCCCAGTCAGCTGCGAAAAATTTATAAATTGTGACCGAGTTTTCTAAGCTAAAGTAAATTATATCTTCTCTAATTTTACTCCAAGACTATATTAATTAATTCTATAGGTATATCTCCTAATATATTATGGACGATTTTCAGTGTTTAAGCGTTAAACAGCTGCAAAATGAGCTACGGACTAGAGACAGTAAAACTAGCGGGAGGAAGGAATAATTAATAAATAGCCTACAGCGGTAATAAAAATTCTAACACGCTTTATTATTCAAATAATGAATATGAGTCTACATGCTTTCTCCTAAAGATTACAATTACTGCAGTATTGTAGGCCTATATTGTTAATATATCAGACTTAAATCATAAATAGAGATTTAAATATTCACTTGCTCCCCCTGCTTACAGACTTCGATTCATGTTTTTTTTTTTTTTTAGGTTGATAGCTTACATGAAACTGTCGTGTTTTAAGGATACTGGAAATGTGTACCTCGAAAATGCATAGCAACGTTTGGTTCTTACGTAATTTTGTCAATTTCTCAATAAGAATCGTTCCCTTACCCCTTGGAAAGGACTTGGGGGTACAATTTTTTAAAGTTTGAGAATCCCTGCTTTAGAGCCACGAACTGTTTCCATTCATCTGACTATGTCTCAAGAATGTAGAAGTCTGTCGCTACCACATTCTCCGTCGGGCAGATGGAAGTTGACGATTAATTCTGATTTCAAGAAACCATAATACCGTACGTTTGTGACTGTTAATGTTGCGACATTTATTCTTGAAGTATTTGACCGAGTAGCCTATTGATGTCTTTGAAAATGGGAGTCAGATATGTTACATTCATTTCGTGTATATTGACGATTTCTTCCCGTACTTCAATGGAGATGATTTCTGCAGATTCCGATATTGTAGGCTTATCGTGATAATCCGGCAATTTTCTTGTGTATGGCCTCTTCCTAAATAATTATTTTTGTTGTGTTCGTGGTCCACGGAAAAAGCGATGGAACAGCGCACGGTTTTTATCTTGCTCTCTCACCTTCAAATAAAAACGCATAAATGTCTAATCAGTTTATAGGTACAAAACAGGAATTATTTCCCTTTGTAAGTCACACTAATCCAACACAGTTTTCGTGAAGTCATCGGGTTGTAAATGATGGAAACACACTTTAATATATTCGGTCAGATTTTTCTCACCAAAATTTTTCCTTCTAATAACATGTGATCATTTCTTCCTCATTTCTTTATTTTGTGGAAATTGGTGAAACGAAAACGGGCTTCCCTGATATTTTCAAAGAGGAACACTGCAATAGCTCGGCATAGTCACAAAAATAACAATTTTAACCACTTAAATTCGTACATATTAGCGGCATGAGAACACAGGAGACAAATGAAGAGCGCCTTGCGCTTACCCAGTACAACAGCAGTGCGCTCTGTCGGTGCTAGTTCTATACATCCCTATTAGGTACAATTGTGTTGGCCGATAACCTAGATGTTAGGCCCCTTAAAACAACAACAACAAACAATTGTGTTGACCGACTGAAAAACAAAGTTTCAATATTTAAAAGGAATGAATTTCAAGGACCGATGAAGCATGTTGTATAGCAAAATTTAGCTGACAATGTTCTGTTTTTCCCCCTCATACTCTGAATAAAATAGAATTTCCATAAGTTCCATATTCCATAAGTACATTGATTACAGATGCCGCCATTAAGAGCATCCACAAAACAGGGAATAATTTCGGAACTGAGTAGATGGAAACACTGCACAGTATTGAAGAAATACTGACAGTGCATCGTCCAACTTTACATTCCCAATGTTTATCTCGTAATCCACACCCTAAAAATAATGCACAATGCATAAGTATTGACACACTTAGCATGCTACAATTACAGAACATAACAACTAACAACATTATACATACCTTCTGATCTTTTGCAAATGATTTTGCTTTTATTCCTTCACTCACTTTCACAGAAACAAAATAATCACGCAATGTGCCAAATATTTCATCAATCTTCCCAACCTGTTCTTTGTTTTCCAGATAAACAGGAGCATTAAAATAAGGCACGTCTGACATACTGACTTTCACAACCAAGTCGTCTTGCGATGTATGTTCAAAATGGCCCAATTCGATCACCTGCAACAAACAAAATCACAGTAAATATAATTCAATATTCCAATAAAACTACTATTGGAACCCAGTAACAATTGATGGATGCTTATTTTATTTAAGGGCTTTATGGCCATCGTGGTCATGTAGCCCCGTGTGCATGGATGTGTGTATTTGTAATTGGGGCTATGATTAGGGTAGGTAGTGGCCAAGTTGATGGGTCTTGCGCAGCATGCTGACCATGACTCGATGCCCGAGCCGGCTGTCAGCGGCAAAGAAGGAAGGAGTATTGTTAAGTGTCGGTACAGTACTTACAATTTACAGATGTTTGAAGTACTGATCCTCAGCTAGCAAGCATTGCTGACACCTTTGAATGAACTTGCCATTCAATAGATGCAGTTAGTCTACAGAACAAGCCAACCACACGATTATAATTAATGTCTTCAAAAACTTCACTCAAAAATGTCTTAGGTCTTTGTGATGAATGTGGCAGTTCAAAACAGTCTGCTAAGCAATAGGCTGGATTGATTTCCAAGAAGCAGGGATTTGATCCACGTCCTGTGTAAGAAGTATGCATTTCTTGTTGAAAATTGCCTTGGTTTACTTTCTTTACCAACTTATGACTATACTGTACACTGTATTTCGAAAGAAACAACATGAAGGATATGGCACGAGCTTGTAACAGCTTAGCTGCTCTGCAAAGTTTTAAAATCAGCTGATTTGAATAATACACTGGGCTACATTTCGGACATTCAGTTGGTATAAATACACATAAAATTTCTTTAAATCGATCATGGGTCAACGCAGAGTACATTCAAATGGAAAAATGCAGTACATGAATAAGCAAATATCATGCTGAAGTCATGATATTTGTCTACCTTTATCACTGGTATTTAAATCAATATATATGACAAAGAGGCCAAATACTCTACAGCTAATACAAAGTAATCTGATTAATATATCAACACCTTTATTCAATAAGCAGGTGATTATCCTTCAAGACAAACTAAGTCTGGGTGGTGGTCGTTTGCACGGTTCAAGTATATATCACGATTCGTACGTGTCTAGGGGAAAGTTTTAGAGTAGTCGATGACATCACATATGACGTGTGGACGTTGATATTCGCTTGCTAGATGGTTTGGCTTGAATTGCCGCCATTCTCTCAGGTGTGTGTGTGGTTTCAAACAGTACATTGTTAGATGCCAATGTATTGACATGTGTTCAAGTGCAACATGTGGTGGTGAGTTATGAATGTTTATACATTAATTTTTGTTGTTCAATTTAATTGAAAAGTTGCACTGTACTCTTCTAAACCAATGGCGAGACAAAGCCATTGGTCGCTACTACGTTAGCCCCGTGTACTTCCCAACAGAGTGGCTTGTTACGATTTAACATAGCCTAACTTGTATATCATTACGAAAGTGATTATTAACACGCAAAAAAAGACGGCAACGGGAAGCGGGATTGGTGGGTAGAAGACATACGAGCAGGAAAATATCGTAATTCTGCTCTAAACAAGTGAGACCACGGCATAACAGCCCGGAAAATGACCATTCGCCGAGGCCTAACACCGATTGTTGCCATAGAAACCCTCTGAATTCGCCACTCATGTACATTTTTCTTCCAGGCAGTCTTTAGTAGCTTAAAAACCCCTACATCCGAGGGTTGAAGTACGTGTGTGACATTAGGTAGTAAAGCGACCAAAACAATTCCATGATCCTCACAAAATTTACTAGTATGTATGGTCGAGTGTGAGAAGTGCCCGTCTATGAATAATGTCAGGGAGAGGAATCTCCTTCTCAACCAACCCAGGATGAAATATGTTACTGAGAAATTCGTAAAACACTTCCCCCCGTCATTCACCCGTTTGGCGATTTGCCAATGCCCCAGTGTGCTGGCATTGAGGCAATAATGATGTCTTGCGGCAGACGTTCATACTTGAACACTACAAGGGAAGGAGAAATATCACCGTGAGCATTGCCTGTTAGAAGTACCGTCAAGCATTTTTTCTCATCCGAATTCACTTGCTGATATATTGTCTTGTAACCCCTGTTCGCCAGCACTTTGTCACCTTTCGGATTGAGAAAGAAAACCGTCTAGTCAGCGTTGAACAGTCGCCGAGGGTCTGACAAAATAGACTGGAAGTCGTTTCCCTCTGAATAGCTGTAGACTTCTGAAACCCAGGTTTTATTTTGAAGTTCTGTAATTGCAGCACGGCTTACTGTCAAATTTTGAGGGGTTCGTAAAAGATAGACCTGGATTTCTTTTTATGAAAGATTCACGCCATTTCCTTCCTGGTGGCCATCTTTGAAAGGAAAGTCCCTCTTCAATTCTTGTGTAAGGAACTGGACGCTTTTGCAAATCGTCCTTTGTTACCGGGACCCCGCTTTTCGTAGTGAGATTACCCATTGAACTAGCATAGCCTCAGCTTCCTTTGTTAAAATGGAACTTAGCCCCATTTTCCTCTCTCTAAGAGATTTTCCTTTAACTTTGTCCGAGAGGGTGTTTCTCGGAACACCATTCCTCTCCGCGGCCTTTTTAATACTGATGCCGTCCTCCACAATGGCCTTAATAGGAGCTTCCATTTGCTCAATATCATAATTCAGAACTGTGCGTTTCGACATATTGCCTGGGGCAGATGACCTCGTAGTTCTGCCCCTTAAAACAACAATAACTATCTAACATATTGCCTTGAAAGCAAAGATTTAGTCTTAGAATAATATATTATTTATCATCTCAATAAAAACAAGATGTTCCGTGACGAACTAAAGAGCCTACTTTTTTAAAATTTAAGATTCATGCCAATGATTAATCTATATGGATCTATCTAGAATAATAACGAAATTAAATTGCTAATATCGAAATTTCTAATTAGTTAGAAATACTGTATACCTGGCATAATGTAGATTAATAGAGCACTACAGTTGGCAGCCCTGGTGACTGAATATATTCTTAGTTCCATCTCTTAAGGTACAGAATACAAAATTTGGTTGAAGTCCAATGAATAGAATGGACGTTACATGCAGTTAAACATTGCATCTAACAGCGCGCGTAAAAACATGTTGGCAACAATGTCATGCATGTATTGGTCAGAAATAATCTGAAATAATATGATCTATTGTTGTGCCAATTTTGAATGAGATCCATTAGTTAGTATAGAAGTTACATGAATTTTAAAATTGGACCTATCAGCAGTCTTAGAATCATGTTGGCAGCACTGACGTATATTAGTTACTCCAAATTCATCTAGACTGCCAGGTACTATACGTGTGCAAAGTTTAGAGCTATTGGATTGCATACTTTCTGATATATTGATATTAGGGTAACAAAAATAGAGACAGCACATATTAACAGTTGGCAGCCCTGGTTGCTCTTAAGAATACGCATAGTCATATCTGTTATGGTACACATACCACATACGAAATTTGGTTGAAATCCAAATGATAGTATAGAAGTTACATGTATTTAAAGTTGGACCTCTCAGCAGGCTTAGAATCATGTTGGTAGCACTGACGTATATAAGTTACTCCAAATTAATATAGAATGTCAGGTACTATACGTGTGCATAGTTTAAAGCTGTCGGCTTGCAAACTTTCTGATATATTGGTATTTGGATAAAAGAAATTAAGAGCATTTATTAACAGTTGGCAGCCCTGGTGGGTCTTAAGAATACGCTGAGTCATATCTGGTTATGTACACATACAACATACGAAATTTGGTTGAATTCCAATTGATAGTGTAGAAGTTATATGCATTTAAAAATTGGACCTATCAGCAGGCTTATAATCATTTTGGCAACACTGCCATGTATGGCCTCCTGAAAATTAAACTGCAATATTATTATCTATACGTGTGCCAATTTTGAAATAGCTCCCATTCATACCTTCCAAGATATCCAACATGGAGCTCAAATTTCAATTGAGATTTTTTAGCAGTTGGTAGCACTGACATCATTTTCAAATATGGCCGTGAGATATTCAGGTATAGATCTTTACTCCTACCCAAATTTTGTTTCGATTGCTCCAGCCGTTTAGGAGTTGATAGGGGGACACACACATACACACACACACAGCCAGACAGACAGAAGGACAGACAGACACACATTTGCCCGATCTCATGTCTACTTTTACCTCATTTTTGCAAAATGTGAAAAGTAGGCTAATAAAAAAAATCCTCTGTAGCACGCCTAGCCAAAAAAAAAACTAGGCCTACTGAGGTGCGGCCGTCAAGAAGAGAGACCTACGTAATAATAACAATACCCCGTAAATGTTTATTGGTTGTGAAACGTTTACACAAAATTAACATTATCGTGCACTAGTGTTCGTCACGAAAGTGCTCTAAAGTTCGTATTAAAACTACAGCAGAGGAGACCAAGCCGTCGTAACATTCAACAAGGTATATTACTGAAAATATAGTATTTATGATTGACAAACCTTTCTCGGAGATGTTGGGAGTCGTTTTACTTTCTCAATTGCCACTGCTGCACCGGAATAATTCCTTTTAATTGATTATTTACGAAAATAATGCTTTTCGCATGGTCTTCATTTCACTATGGACGCCATCTTGGACACTACGTCATACGTCATGTGACACAAGAGAAACGAACATCTGAGTACGTTACCAACATGTCAAATACAAAATTCACCATTTCACACGAGTTCACTTGCGAGGCGAGGCTGGGACTTCAGTTGAGGTGAGGCAAGGTGAGTTCATGCGAGGCTGGGCTACGAGTTCACTTGCGAGGCGAGGCTGGGACTTCAGTTGAGGTGAGGCAAGGTTGGGCTACGAATTCAGTTAGGTTTAGGTTAGGGTTAGGGTTAAGGTTAAGGTTTAGGTTTAGGTTAAGGTTAAGGTTAGGGTTAGGGTTTAGGGTTTAGGGTTAGGGTTAAGGTTAGGTTAGGTTTTAATGATTGGGGGGGTATAGTTCTGAGACTATCCTCAAAAAATGGTGGACTCGGGTGCTATACGGATAATTCCTCTTGAAGAGGTACTCTGCTAAGTAGCCTTCAAAGTGGGCCTTCCTCTTCCCGAAGATTGGGATACTATAGCGCACGTTGCGCCACTCCCTCTCTATGTTCTGGGTGTGGACTGAGGGATCTATGTTCGCTGCTTGCATCCTTGCTTCATTCTGAACGTGTACGTGGCGGCTTCGTTGTGTGGAGACGAACTCTACTTTGTGGTTAACCCGTAGGTGGATAAACCCTTCGTGTTGCAGGGTGTTGTAGGCTCCCCAACAGTCGGAAATTATAATGGAACCTGGCAATATCCATTCGTGAATGACATTAATGAGTGTTTGGGCATTCCTTCGTTCTACAGGTTGGATAAAAAATTTCTTTTTATTGTTCCTTTCCACTCCTCCAAAAACCCACTGGCCATCGATTTCCCGGCCTCTGTTGTTCTTTCTCTTCCCAAACTTTGCTTCGTCGATCTCCACCACAACTCCCGGTCCTCCAATTTGTACTCTGTTTTGATACAACCAATGCTCGCACACCTCCCGGCAGAATGACGACCAGTCTACTACAGTATTACTATTCATATTTACTTCCTTCATCAGTATTCTGTGTCGAGGGTTAGGAAGCAGACACCATAAAAAAATAAAGTTAGCAATATCTGGTATAGGTACCTTTGAATTAGAAAAGAAGGTTCCTTTCAAGGCCGTTGATTTAGAATTACAATATCTTGATTGAAGCCCTGGAATGGCCTTATTGCAGGTCACAACTAACCTTCCAGTGGCTTTAGACCACTTCACTGGTAGATCGCTACGACATTTAGCACACGGAAGAGTTTTCGGTATCACATTATGTTGCTGTAACAGTTCAAGTAACTTATTTCGATCACCATAGTATTTTCGATTGAAACTCGAAAAAGTTATCTCACATGTGACACAATCCATGGTTCAACTGATATCACTGACAATTGGCGCAATTTTTCATTACATTACTTTATCGACGCTCTTTGGTTTACTCGTTCTTTACTCCTTGTGAAATAGTACCAAATGAGTGGGGTTGGTATTCCGGAATTAGTGAGCAACATGGCGTCGAAAGACTTCATTTGTGCTATATAAGTCGTGTATCTATTTGGGACGGTTGGGTGGGTTTATGGCAGCGGACGAGTCAACATCTATTATATTAACGTCTCCGGATACCATTACTAAAGGTACTTTGGCAAATTTCATTTCCTAAAATTTTTTATACCTTTGGTCTCCTCTCCTGTAGCGCTACCTAAGTATATTGCCGCTGTTAGTTAGGTGTTGCAAGGAGAAATGACAATGTGCCAGTTTTCGTCACAAATGACGAGCATTGGTAAAGTGCATTTTTTTAAATCCAGTGTTCGTCACCGGCATTTCTAACAAAACTAGGTACGTGAGCACGAAATAACAAATCACATATGTTACAGAAACAATTACCAACTATGTCACGCACTTGTAACATTTTAAAATGTCGGAATATAACACGCATGCACATAATTAACTCGTGCGCGTGCTTAGCACATGCGAGAAGCAAATGGCGCGTCAAGACAGCTCAGCTCACAGGAAATGTTTGACGCAGGGAATCACCTATTACATCCCACGCATGATTTCGCAAAGTTGCTCCTTATCGGCAAGGAAGGTATGACGCATCTCGTAAGACTTTGTGCGTTGAGAAAGACCCGTTGACATGCTTATTTTTTGTACTTATATACGAGAGTGACGAAGACTGGATCAGTGACGAAAACCGGTACAGTTGCCTTAACATTGCCATTATCCTTCATCCAGGCTGCCGAACCAACTGCCCAGTGCTATGCAGGGAGGGATCGTGTGAAACAAGGTCAATCATCATACTTATAACATTCTATTCGCTGTAGTATAACTGTGTGAAGCTACTTTCATTATTAGCTTGTGCTTCCACGAGTGCACTTGAACACAAGGAAGTGCTTACTTACCCAAATTCTAGTTTTTCCCAAAATAATTATGAAACT
Organism: Meconema thalassinum; assembly: GCA_946902985.2. NCBI lineage: Eukaryota > Metazoa > Arthropoda > Insecta > Orthoptera > Tettigoniidae > Meconema > Meconema thalassinum. The sequence goes on from OX336396.1 coordinate 218,242,815, forward strand.
AATTACATTGATCAAACTTACATGCTCAGGAGGGCCCATGTCTTGGTACCCGAAACTTGAACGGCCTCCGCCTAAAACAAGAAATAATTATCTTCTCTATTCTTTTTATAACGAGAAAGGAAGAACAGTATGCCTATAGGATCTAATACTGGTCATACAAGCAAAAATAGGCCTGCACATTACTAACCTCTCCCACCACCTCCTCTGAAACCGCCACCACCACCCCTTCCATAACCACCTCCTCCTCCTCTTCCTCCTCCATAACCTCCACCACCTCCGCCTCGACCTCGAAAAGACATCTAAAAATCTGAAGAAAAAAATTTAAATTCATAGTTAAAAGTATAAAACCGCACAAGGGAGGGGCTACAGTGCGCTTTTGCTCTGAACATATAATGCACATGAACGGTACCACGTGCTACCATGTGTTAAAAATAGGGAGAATAATATTACGGTGGTGCCGTAAAATAAATAATAATAGAATATTTTATAATTAACCATTATTTACTTTTACCTGGTGTCACTTATTTACTAAATTATGAAAATCTTGCCGAAAATATGTAAAGAGGTTATGTTGTTTTAACTGACCATACGTAAACACGCGTACGCATACCAAACAGAATTACGCCATTGTGATATTCAGTAACGCCAACATTTCAACAAAACCCATTAGCAGCAGTGCATAAATCGTTACGTTTTCAATGGAGAAATTCTCTATTTGTATCATGAAAGAAATGTAAAAAGTCTCATAAACCCCAAACCAACTAAAATAGAAATCCTAATAATTCCTTGCTGAAGAATTTGGATGTTGCTTTAGATATTTTATAAGGATGATAAACTATTACATTGGCGGCCTTGGAACAAATCAAAACAACTTTAACAGCCAACGAGTAAAACGAATATTTACCATTATGGTGCTTCGAGTATGGACCATTTGAACGATTACCATGCAAATAAATATCCCCAAAGATACAGAATCAGTGATCAAATATTGCACAAAAAAAAGGGATCTCCGTCAATAATGTCACACAGAGTGATATTCATTTTCATTAAAATTCATTTTCTCCATTAAGGGAATTTATTCTGAGTTGAGTTTGCTATGGTGCCCATGCGGTTTTTTTTCTATCAAGAAGTACACGAGTTTCTTCTAGCGCGGTAATTTGAACTGTTCTATAGCTGTTTGCGGTTCATAATTGCTTTACACATTAGTTTGGGAAAGCACTGATGCATACTCATCGTTGTAGTTAAAATATTCCCATGGACGTGAACGCCCAAGTTCAATGTAAGTGATGATGTGCTCCTCAGTTAAGTATTATCCCTCAGCTAAATCAAATTTCCATTTGTGAGTTAAGTGCTCATTAATAAAACCCATGACTCATTTTTACTATGCAGAAACCCAAATTATGAATACCAGGGGCGTCGCCAACTGATGTACACGATTTCCCCACATTTAGGCTTTACACACCCTACTACTCCCTTAAGATTAGCTTGGAACTTGAGATATAGGCTATTATACGTCAATGCAAACACACTGATATTTGTCACAAAAAATATTTATTTCCAATGGCCCAACCAGTTTCAAACTAACGGTAGTTAATGTAGTTGTTTTAATTAACTGGTCAACACATATTTCTTCTAATCTGTGCATATGATCATATGTTTTTTTTTCTTTTCAGGTAGGCTAGTCTTCTATTTCCCTTCTAACATAACGAATAGAATAAGAAGTGGTAACACCACGGCCGACTGAATGCGCTCATACCGGCCTAGACAATGAGACCTTTTTCATGAAATCTTGTTAGTTACTCAACTGCTCACACAGCGCTGTTCACCAAGCATTGCACGACTAAGACTTATCTCTACTTAGTGTAAAACAAAGTCCCCGATTCTTGGATATCACGGGTAATCTCGAGAACCACTGGATGGATTTTGATGCGGCTTTCACCATTCTGTACAGGTAATATCGAGGAAGATTTCTGTAGAAAATAATGTATTTATGATCAAAGGGAGCCAAGCAGTAACGATTTTAGATTTCAGAGAATAGGTCAAAGAAAGAACTTGACGTCCGTGCGCTTTTTAAGCTTACGCTGGACAAACCGTTAAAAATATCAATATACTATGAGTGTAAGAATTGTTCAGCATGAAAAATTGTACAAAAAAGTCCGCGTGAGCATATCTCTATCTTCGATACATCGCCCACTATAAGTGTTTTTAGTTTGGACGGGAGGGGGATTTGGCATGCACCTCGCCATTCTTAAATTACGTCTGACAGGAATTCCTTGCACATTCATAACTGTTCCCGGGTGAAGCCGGGGCGGGTTGCTAGTGACACTATTATATTATCATTATCATTCCCACAATATCAAAATGCAAATTATATCACAAAATAAAATAGCGTGCTAATAAATCTAAGAGAAATTAGACATACCTTGCACCTCGTTACAGTTGAATTCGATCAGAATCACTCGGTTTTCATTAAAGTTTATGCATTTTTCTGCTGAACGGTTTGGAAGTTCGGCAACAGGAAACTAGGACTGTTATTTACTTAAAATATTCATTTTGTATTTTTGTACTATTTGTGTTCATGATTTCATTACATTGTCAGAATTACCGACAGTAGTGGCTACGCTGGCTAAAGCGCAGCGTTAGGCTATGGAGCCAAGCTCTCTGCTGACTCGGTAGACGCGTGTGTTCGAGCCCCACCGTCGGCCGTCCTTGAAATGATTTTCCGTGGTTTCCCATTTTTCAACACCAGGCTAATGCTGGGACGGTACCTTCGAACAGGCCACGGCCGCTTCCTTCCACATCCTTGCCCAGTTTCATTCATCTTCATCCATTCCATCTCTCATCCTGACGCGCAGGTCGCCCACGGGCGTCGACTAGAAAGACCTGCACTCGGCCTCTCAGGAGGCCACACGAAAAAAATGTCAGAATTAATGCTTTAATTAGTAGGGTATACTATTCAGTGTACCTATTATAAATAAAAACCGTGAGGTTTCTCACCTCCCCATATTACGTAACCCGGTTGCCTAATACGGGGAAAGTGCACTTTTAAAGTTAACAATAATATCAGAGGGTATTACAACATCAAACGTGCCCATATTTGTAATATACATAGTATATCGCCTGAGGTTTACATTGGTGAGAAAACCAAAATTATTCCGTTCCTTCTCATGTCTAATGTGAGCCCTATAAAAAAAACTCCCCATATTTGGCGACTTTCCTCTACCCATTTTTAGAAGATACCTTATGCACTGGACAGCTGAATCCGTGATTAATTGTATAGGTAGCTTCGTAAGTCTCAGAACTCAGGAAGTCCTTTCTAGCAGCGTTACTAGCAGCTTTCAAAGTTTCAAGGTAAGAAAGAAAATATTCCTTTAGCCAGTTTAGGCGACTGACATTTAATGAGAAAAATGCCCTTTATCTGCATTTCTAGACTGAATATGATGATATGTGATGCTTACGTCATGCATAGCGAACCATTTATTAACGTTTTTAAAAAAAATGGTTGCTTCTGCGTCCATGAATGTGTACGCTTCCGGGTGCATGCCTATATTTTCTTTCAGTATACTAATGGCACCAATAACTTCTGACGAGAACACTTCCTTGGCACGCCGAACATTCATTTTTTCAAATTTAGTGGGTTCGATGTGTTTTTAGTGAGGTGTCTGACCGGTTTGACGATCTCACCCTTTTGCATTGTGTATAGTAATGACAAGTATTTCCCTGAAATTATTCCAGTACCATCAGTCATCTCTCGTTACAGAAACTGCGTACTAATGTTTTTTTTTAGAATGTGACAATGATCAAAACTAGGGAATACATTCCTAGACTCGTCGTATGGGTGATTGACCATTGGTTGCAAATTCCCTCCCCCTAAATGCCTCATCATTGTAGTGTTAGTTTTGTGATTATCAGAGGCAGTTATTATAATTATGAAACCGCATTGTTCAACCTCGAGAATAACGTCCAGCAGGAGTTTATGTAAGTCCCGTCCTGACAGCTGCTTCGTGAAAAAGAAGACACACGGTATCTGATAATTTGTCGAAAGATCTCTTAGCACAAAACACAACACACGATTAGCTGCTACTTGTTCCCGGCTGTAATTTTGATCCTCTCTTTCCTTTTAATGAGACGGTGCTGGAGTAGTGTCCTTGTGCCCGAAGAAGGTGCAAGGTATGTCTAATTTCTCTTAGATTTATTAGCACGTTATTTTATTTTGTGATATAATTTTAATTTTGATAATGCGGAAATTATAATGATAATAATTATATAGTGTCACTAGCAACCCGCCCCGGCTTCGCCCGGGAACAGTTATGAATGTGCAAGGAATTCCTGTCAGACGTAATTTAAGAATGGCGAGGTGCAAGCCAAATGCCCCTCCCGTCCAAACTAAAAACACTTATAGTGGGCGATGTATCGAAGATAGAGATATGCTCTCGCGGACTTTTTTGTAGAATTTCTCACGCTGAACAATTCTTACACTCATAATATAATGATATTTTTAACGGTTCGCCCAGCGTAAGCTTAAAAAGCGCACGGACGCCAGGCTATTTTTCGACCTTTTCACTGAAATCGTTACTGCTTGGCTCCCTTTGGTCATAAATAAATTATTTTCTACACAAATCTTCCTCGAGATCACCTTTACAGAATGGTGAAAGCAGCATCAAAATCCATCCAGTGGTTCTTGAGATTACACATTTAATATACGTACTGTACAGCTCGTATTCAGTCGGCCGTGGTGTTACCCACGACCGACTGAATACGAGCTGCGCTCTATACCGGCCTTGACATTCCCAGTCAGAACCCATGTATAACATGTAATTGGAAAGTTTCTACTCGTTGCCGGTAGAGCGCACTCCCCTCCCATTATAGGCGCGATAAGGAATAAGCTGAACAGTACGTATATTAAATGTGTAATCTCAAGAACCACTGGATGGATTTTGATGCTGCTTTCACCATTCTGTAAAGGTGATCTCGAGGAAGATTTGTGTAGAAAATAATTTATTTATGACCAAAGGGAGCCAAGCAGTAACGATTTCAGTGGAAAGGTCGAAAAAATAGCCTGGCGTCCGTGCGCTTTTTAAGCTTACGCTGGGCGAACCGTTAAAAATATCATTATATTATGAGTGTAAGAATTGTTCAGTGTGAGAAATTCTACAAAAAAGTCCGCGAGAGCATATCTCTATCTTCGATACATCGCCCACTATAAGTGTTTTTAGTTTGGACGGGAGGGGCATTTGGCTTGCACCTCGCCATTCTTAAATTACGTCTGACAGGAATTCCTTGCACATTCATAACTGTTCCCGGGCGAAGCCGGGGCGGGTTGCTAGTGACACTATATAATTATTATCATTATAATTTCCGCATTATCAAAATTAAAATTATATCACAAAATAAAATAGCGTGCTAATAAATCTAAGAGAAATTAGACATACCTTGCACCTTCTTCGGGTACAAGGACACTACTCCAACACCGTCTCGTTAAAAGGAAAGAGAGGATCAAAATTACAGCCGGGAACAAGTAGCAGCTAATCGTGTGTTGTGTTTTGTGCTAAGAGATCTTTCGACAAATAATCAGATACCGTGTGCCTTCTTTTTCACGAAGCAGCTGTCAGGACGGGACTTACATAAACTCCTGCTGGACGTTATTCTCGAGGTTGAACAATGCGGTTTCATAATCATAATAACTGTCTCTGATAATCACAAAACTAACACTACAATGATGAGGCATTTCGGGGGAGGGAATTTGCAACCAATGGTCAATCACCCATACGACGAGTCTAGGAATGTATTCCCTAGTTTTGATCATTGTCACATTCTAAAAAGAAACATTAGAACGCAGTTTCTGTAACGAGAGATGACTGATGGTAGCTTACTGGAATAATTTCAGGGAAATACTTGTCATTACTATACACAATGCAAAAGGGTGAGATCGTCAAACCGGTCAGACACCTCACTAAAAAACACATCGAACCCACTAAATTTGAAAAAGTGAATGTTCGGCGTGCCAAGGAAGTGTTCTCGTCAGACGTTATTGGTGCCATTAGTAAAATTAAAAGAAAATATAGGCATGCACCCGGAAGCGTACACATTCATGGACGCAGAAGCAACCATTTTTTTTTTGAAAAACGTTAATAAATGGTTCGCTATGCATGACGTAAGCATCACATATCATCATATTCAGTCTAGAAATCCAGATAAAGGGCATTTTTTCTCATTAAATGTCAGTCGCCTAAACTGGCTAGAGGAATATTTTCTTTCTTACCTTGAAACTTTGAAAGCTGCTAGTAACGCTGCTAGAAAGGACTTCCTGAGTTCTGAGACTTACGAAGCTACCTATACAATTAATCACGGATTCAGCTGTCCAGTGCATAAGGTATCTTCTAAAAATGGGTAGAGGAAAGTCGCCAAATATGGGGAGTTTTTTATAGGGCTCACATTAGACATAAGAAGGAACGGAATAATTTTGGTTTTCTCACCAATCTTAACCTCAGGCGATATACTATGTATATTACAAATATGGGCACGTTTGGTGTTGTAATACCCTCTGATATTATTGTTAACTTTAAAAGTGCACTTTCCTCGTATTAGGCAACCGGGTTTCGTAATATGGGGAGGTGAGAAACCTCACGGTTTTTATTTATAATAGGTACACTGAATAGTATACCCTACTAATTAAAGCATTAATTCTGACATTTTTTTTCGTGTGGCCTCCTGAGAGGCCGAGTGCAGGTCTTTCTAGTCGACGCCCGTGGGCGACCACGCGTCAGGATGAGAGATGGAATGGATGAAGATGAATGAAACTGGGCAAGGATGTGGAAGGAAGCGGCCGTGGCCTGTTAGAAGGTACCGTCCCAGCATTTGCCTGGTGTTGAAAAATGGGAAACCACGAAAAATCATTTCAAGGACGGCCGACGGTGGGGCTCGAACACACGCGTCTACCGAGTCAGCAGAGAGCTTGGCCCCATGGCCTAACGCTGCGCTTTAGCCAGCGTAGCCACTACTGTCGGTAATTCTGACAATGTAATGAAATCATGAACACAAATAGTACAAAAATACAAAAATGAATATTTTAAGTAAATAACAGTCCTAGTTTCCTGTTGCCGAACTTCCAAACCGTTCAGCAGAAAAATGCATAAACTTTAATGAAAACCGAGTGATTCTGATCGAATTCAACTGTAACGAGGTGCAAGGTATGTCTAATTTCTCTTAGATTTATTAGCACGCTATTTTATTTTGTGATATAATTTGCATTTTGATATTGTGGGAATTATAATGATAATATAATAGTGTCACTAGCAACCCGCCCCGGCTTCGCCCGGGAACAGTTATGAATGTGCAAGGAATTCCTGTCAGACGTAATTTAAGAATGGCGAGGTGCAAGCCAAATCCCCCTCCCGTCCAAACTAAAAACACTTATAGTGAGCGATGTATCGAAGATAGAGATATGCTCACGCGGACTTTTTTGTACAATTTTTCATGCTGAACAATTCTTACACTCATAGTATATTGATATTTTTAACGGTTTGTCCAGCGTAAGCTTAAAAAGCGCACGGACGTAAAGTTCTTTCTTCGACCTATTCACTGAAATCTAAAATCGTTACTGCTTGGCTCCCTTTGATCATAAATAAATTATTTTCTACAGAAATCTTCCTCGATATTACCTGTACAGAATGGTGAAAGCCGCATCAAAATCCATCCAGTGGTTCTCGAGATTACCCGTGATATCCAAGAATCGGGGACTTTGTTTTACACTAAGTAGAGATAAGTCTTAGTCGTGCAATGCTTGGTGAACAGCGCTGTGTGAGCAGTTGAGTAACTAACAAGATTTCATGAAAAAGGTCTCATTGTCTAGGCCGGTATGAGCGCATTCAGTCGGCCGTGGTAACACTGGCCTAGTACGCCTGGTCCGCCGCAGCACAGCGCTGGCTCTGATCTGTGATGTAAGTTAGCATTGGCGCTTACGAGACTTTTAAAATCTTGCGACCCGTTTTACATGTTAAAACACTGCAAGATATCCTCATAGGCGCTAATAAGTTCGACATCTCCACTTACTTTACTGTGCCCAATTATAATTTAATAAGTCGTCTCCTGTAATAGTCCAGTTTCGACAATAAGCGAAGACAGAGAGCAAGTTCAAAATGCAATTAGTTTTGCCAGCTATCGGTAAATTAAAAAAAAAAAAAGAACGGAAAAATTAACCTCGCTATCAGAAAGGATTTCTTCACATTGTTACACATTTTACATTCCCTTAACAGACTTGCAACACAGAAAAAAAAGGCCGTACGAACGCAACTTTCAACTTTACCGTAGATTACTATAAAATACAATATTAACCATAAATTTCACTCCACAAACACCAAAATCAGTAAACTACCATAATTTCAGAAGAACTTCACATTAAACAGGCATAGAAGGCATAGTCATGACCCCTTCATAGAGTAGGCTATTGTCTAAAACTGATCACGCCTCCTTCAGCATTACGGTACATATGTGTTTTTAACTCATTGTCTTTTTATTCTCATCCCTTTCTTCACAGAAGTAGTCTTTAATGGCATCAAGAGCATTTTTTATTTACACCATACTGGACAAATACTTAGGCAAATTAGGAAATATATGTGGAACAGAATAGTCTTTCAATCGCCAGTTGGTTCTTGGGAGAAGTAATACTTCCTTCCCTTCTGCCACAAATTTGTCAAATTTAACAATTAAATATTCTGAAAAGTGAGCATCACAGATGTAGGACTTTTCATTAAGTTCCCTATCCTTCCCTGGTATGGCCCCTTTGCACTTGATAAAACGTTCCTTATCTTTAGGAGGTTTGAAAAACCGTCTGACCTCTTTACAGTCCCCATAGCTAGATCTGCATTCTGGTACAAAAGAGCAAGGCATCTTCACTACTCACATTGTAATGTTTTTTACTAATGGTTCCCCTAAGTTGTTGTTATTAAAAGGAATGTTAAAATTATTACTGAAAGGGTAAGTATAAGAACCAACAACCAATCCCACCATTAAAGTAACACCTGAAAAAGTTTTATGGATAAGAAGAAAAATCCGGGTGGGCGCCAACTCATATAAAAATTAAATCTATGAGTAATCAATCTCTTGTTCAATGAAATAGAAACACAAGTCCTCTACAATCTCAAGGGGGTAGGGTATTTCTGAATACCAACCAGGATATCATCAGTGAGGAAAGCAAGTTTAGATATCTACTGCAATATACAATTAATTACAGGGAATGTTACTTAAGGTTTGAGGAGAAATATGAATATCAATATATTTGTTTTGCTCCAGTAAAAGGATATGATTTCCAAGATCTTTCTTTATTAAAAGCAATCTTCTCTACTAGAAGCATTATGGGACCAGCAATGACAAACAATCCAGACACGTTCATTCAGTGTAACAAAATCTTCCAGTTCTCTTATACAAGCACATACACATATCCTATCTAATCTCCAAACCTACAATAATGATTTTAAATATCCTCTCACATCTTCTTCTTCTTCTTCTTCTTGTAAGATTTTTTTTTTGTGGGCAGAGCGAATAGCTTTTTACCCAATAACTAGCTTCGGAGCGTAATTAAGGTTTGATGGACCATCGACAAATTAAAGAAATGGGGTTAACAAAAAACGAAAAAAGGAAAATGAAACCAAGGAGACGGAGGAACTATTCTTCACGTCAATTGACCCACAATGACGACTTCCTAAAACGTAAACACAACCGGGTCACACATAAAAATACGAAATTTAGAAAGTAAGGTTACACGCATCAATAAATGTTAGGAGAGAGGTAATGACTGGGGCGGTGGGGTCTGTAAGAAGCGTTTCAATGGTTAAGGGAAGTTGAAAGCCATAAGTAAATAAGGTGTGAAAAAATGAAGGTCGGTGAGAATCATAAATGGAACATTGAAATACTATGTGATTGACGGTACCTAAAAACTTCCCACAATCGCACATTGGTGAAGGTCGGAAACGGAGGCGGGCTAAATGAACAGGGGATAAAGCCAAGGTAAGTAGACTAAAGCATGATTAAAACGGAGGCGAAGAATGGTTGTGATATAACGACGAGTATATTGTCCGGTAGAGAACCAAGGCTTGAAAGGAGGTATGGGCTGCAATCGATGATAAAAGGTTGCTTTGGAGCGGGAATAGGAATGCCACCATTGTTGCCATTCTTGACGTAAGTGGGTGTGAATATCAGGGAGCAGATCAGCGTACGGTATCGCTAAATCATATGTATCGCCATGTCCTTGGGCAGCATTTTTAGCCATAGTATCGACCAGTTCATTACCGGGAATGTGAGAGTGACTAGGGAGCCATAAAAAATAACATCAAAATCAAGATTAGCAAGGTCGAAAGTTAATAGGAGAATTTGCATAAGGTACCAATTATCTGTGTTGGAGACATTCGAAAGAGCTCTGAGCACGCTAAGTGAATTGGTACAAATCAGAGACTGGCGAATGTGATGTTGTTTAATATAAAGCAAAGCCTGTCGGATGGCAAAGGCTTCAGCCGTAAAGATGGAAAGCGAAGAAGATATACAATATTGTAGTGAAAGATCTAGTTGAGGAGAATAAACGGCTGCACCAACTCTCTCACATCCAGTGTTCATATATATCATCTTCTTGCCTTTTCTAAGATAAGCCACTTCCTCTACCGCTAGATCCTCCTCCATGGATTCCACAGATTAGCACACAAATATGCATAGTTCATGATCTCACCACCGAAGCGCTACTATGATAAAAATGTCACATTCGCCCCCCAGAAATCTTGACACAAAGTCATTTTGGAGGGATTTCTGATACACATTTAACCCAAATATCCATAAGTACGTTAGATACCAAGTCCAAGACCATTTACATCTTCAGTGATTGGAGCAACATCTTCATGAAGACCCTCCACCAGGATTTTTCCATTTTTGTCGACAAGGGTGCTGAGATGTTATATCCAGTCAGGCATTCTTTCCTACATAGTTCCACCAAACCCTCCACTGTGAAGATCCTTGGCAGCATATTCATCTTTTGCATATCTTCATTCATGTGAATAGTCTGTTCCATCTTGAACTTGGGAAGAGTCACATCAACTTTTGTTCGCCTCAGTCCATTTTGAACAGCAGTGAGGTTCACAGTCCGAGAGAGTTCATCCAGTTCTCTGCTATCTCCACAACCTCGTGGCAAGAGAATCAACATGAGGAATTTATCTCCCTGGTAGTCCAGCTGAATTGCTTGGTAGTCAAGGAAGTTACCATACATATAGCTATCTGTTGTATGCACCATATCCATATTTGTCACATCATTGCATGACGTATGAAACTGCTCAGATCTTGTGTCTCTCGAGTTGATTTACTTTGTCCAGTTGCCATTGAAGTATATTCCATTAACTAAAACTGCACAAGTTACTGTGGTTACTGCATCATTATGTAGGGTTTATCATAACCAGTCTTCATATCTCCATATAAATACCATATTTAGACTTCTTGAATACGAAAATTTAGAAATCATATTTCAATTATACAAAATTACTGTACCAAATCAAATTAACAGATGCAAAAACCAAGGTAAATTATGGTCAAAAGATATTTAAAAAAACAGAATTAATGGATTGACTAAAGATAAGAAAGAAAATTAAATAACATTCTCACTAAAAGATATGTACATTACAGCAAACCAACAAATGTACCCTGTGCAAATATATATCCTAAGATAGATCCAAGATAGACATAATATGCCTCAAAACATGAATCATAATAATAACGAAGTCGCGTAAAACGCCTCCTACACATTTAATTCCAAATATACATCCACCACATACACACTTTTTACACACATAAGAATATACATGAATATAATTAACTAAATCATAAACTCTGCATTCAAAATACCTATCTCTAAATGCCAGGCATAGATGTACCTATACTTCCTTTAAACAACAAACTTCCGTAATGAGTGTACATTATATGTACCATACAGAATGTTCCCCTCATCTTCGAGTACATATGCACATGGACCTATCCTCTTATTAATTTTATATGGACCAAAATATATAAGAAAAAACTCCTGCATCACCTTTTCTGAGCTACAGGATTGCCTTGGTACCCGTAATAGTACTAAATCACCCACCATAAACTCGTCTGTTTTTTTATTTCTTTGTTGACGTTTTTCTTTTTTCAGATGCTTTATGTAAATTCCTACCTGCCAACTTAATAAACATATTCCTTTCCATCTTATCTTCCACAGATAAACCCAAAGTTTTTACCAATTCATTTTGAAGCTTTTTACCTAGATGAATTTCCATTGGTGTAAACTTAGTACTCTCATGCTGTACCGCATTCAACCAGTTTTCGACTTTATAAAGTTGAGATACCCAAGTTGTATGCTTATCATGAACTAAAGCACGGAATATACGACCAATCTCTTTCATAACACGTTCACAAAGGTTTCCCTGTGGATAACGTATTGATGAATGTACTTGTTTTATCCCAACTTGTTCCATTCTGTTTTTCCAGTATTTAGATGTAAACTGAGGTCCACTATCCGTCAAAATTTTAAGTGGAGTACCATATTCTGGGATATATCGATCTACTATCATATTACTACATGCTTTTCCTGTTGCCTTCCTCATTGCATATAATTTTACAAATTTCGAAAAAGCATCAACCACCACAAATATATATTGATAACCAAATTGTCCTTTTACCACTGGACCAAACAAATCTGCACATATTAACTCCCCAGGTTTACTTGAAATTACAACTTGCATAGGACCATAAAGATACCTACAAGGGAATTTAGATTTTTGACAAAGAACACAAGTAGATAGAATCTTTATAACATCTCTTCCCATTTTATACCAAATAAAGTTTTGTTGAAGTTCATACAAAACCTTATTTGCACCGAAATGTCCTAACTCTTTATGAATAAACCATACTATCTCCTCTCTAAGGTATCTCGGTACACAAATACCCCATTTACCCTCCTTACTTTTACGTGCCAAAAGCCATCTTGTAATTTATACATATGTCTACCTATCTTAAGATTCTCAAAACCTCCTGCCTCTAATTTTACTAATATATCACTCAGTTCGTCATCCTCTCTTTGCCTTTCTAATAGTTGCCTTAATGATTTCATAGACTTCATATTACTCTCATCTATACAGGCACAAATTAATACACCCTTCTCACCCTTCAAAGTATATTTTTCTTCTATTATCTTTCTATCTCTAGATAAAGTATCAGCTAATATATTATCCTTCCCTCTTATATGATATATATCAAAATCATATTCCTGTAAAGCTAGTATCCATCGACTCACTCTATTCGAACTCAACTTACAGGATTTCATGAATGCTAAAGCATGATGATCCGTATAAATACTAAATCTACCTCCCAAAACATACATACGGAACTTACACAGACTATAAACAATTCCTAAAAGTTCCAATTCCGTTATACTATACTTTCTTTCAGCAGATGTTAATCCTCTTGACGCTAATGATACAATCCTAAGATGATTGTCTTCATCTTTTTGACATAATACACCCGAAATCCCTATCTGTGAAGCATCAGTCATCAAAATATATTCCTTATCCTTAAATGGATATTTCAACACTACGGCTTCCATAAATCCTTGTTTTAATGCCCGAAATGCATCCTCATGAATCTTTTCCCATTTCCATTTCGTGCCCATCTTCATTAGGTCTCTAAACGGTTCCACTAAGCATGCGTACTTAAGTACAAATCTTCTACAAAAATTGCACATTCCTAAATAAGATTTCAGTTCTTTAACATTCCTAGGCATATCCAGGATTTTCTCTATCCTACTAATCTCCGGAGATACACCTTGTGCAGAAACTTCATGACCCAAAAAGATAACCTTTTGCCTACAAAACATCGATTTAGACAGCTTTAATGTGAAACCAGCCTTATCCAATTTGTTAAAAACACAATTCAAATGATTGAAGTGTTCTTCAAATGTTTTAGAACTAATAACTAAATCATCTATATATATAGTAACAAAATCGGTACAATCATTTCCTAATGCAATGTTGAGAGCTCTTATCAAAGCAGCAGTACTACTTTTAAGTCCAAAAGGTACCCTACAGAAATGATATAGGTTATATCTGTAACTAAAAGCAGTAAAAGGCCGATCTTCTTTTTTTTAAAGGTACTTGCCAGAAACTTGAACTGAGATCTACAGTAGTGAACCACTGTTTATTCTCAAAATTCTGTACTGGTTCTTCTATAGACAGAGATTTAAGTTGATCAACTGAAATATGCTGATTTAGTAACCTAGCGTCCAGACATATTCTCACGTTACCATCTCCCTTAGGTACTGTTATAAGAGGATTTATATATGGACTATTAGATGGCTCAATAACCTTATCGGCCAACATCTGATCTATCTGTAACTGTACTGCCGACTGAAATTTAAATGGAATAGGGTACCTATGTCCTACGAAAACCTTGTAATTATGAACGTTCAAAGAATGTACATAACAATTAGCTTCACCAATCCTATCCTCAAAAACTCTCTTATTACTTACTAGTACCTTAAATAATAGTTCTCCCTTTTCTTCACTCAATTGACTTCGTTCAATTGCTTTCCCAAATAAATCTCTAAGATCATCTCCAATAAGTACTGTATCTATAATACACAATGTCTTACTTTCTTTAAACTCATCTCTTACGTCAGTATCTATGTGCCTTATGTATCTCCAATTGCTCCTTAATCAAACATATTCGTTGATATTCATTGTTTTATCTCCCTTCTGGATTAAATTCAACACAAGCTTCTATATCCTTTGATTTAAATCTTATACATGCCTCGTCATAACATAATCTAGCATTATAGCTAGACATCCAATCCGTACCTAGAATAACTTTATATACCAAATTTGGAACTACCAAACAAACCTGAGTACCAATAAAATCTTTAACCTTAATTTCTGTAACAACTTGTCTAGATAAAATGTGTGACCTCTTCCCTACGGCTGTTACCACATATGTAGATTTTATTGGTATTTCCTCTATTTCTTTATTTCCATTCTTTAATTCAGTGTAAAACTCAGCACTAATACAAGATCTCTCACATCCACTATCCAACAAAACATCAACCTGCGCCCCAACACATTCAATTCCACAATAGAAATCCCATTAACCTTTGCGGATTGTACCTTTTCCTCTACTAAATCTTCTAAGAGATCACTCTTTATATCTAGGTCATAAGTTCCGGACAATATAGTATTAGCGGATCAGACTGATAATCTGACCTGTCATTACCGTCTGATTCTAGTTTAAATTTCCCCTAGACCCATCCACTGTTTCCTCATTTCGACTCCTATCATTGTTACTCTCTTGTCTCCTCTCCTCTCTTCTATCCTCTACATTTTCTTGTCTATTACGGGGATTATTCCTTTGATAATTATTATCATTCCGCCATCTATTATTTCTATTATTATGATTTTGATAAGGATTACCTTGTCTATGATTCGCTTGATTATTAGAGGAATTTAGTTGTTGATTATTATCCCTATAATTATAATTATCTCGACCTCTGTGGTCCTGATTTATGCGGCTCCCATAACCACTTGCTTGATTCTCACTTCTTCCCCCCAATGCATTGAAGCTCCCCAATAAGTTCTCTAATTCCGATATATTAGTAACTTTTTGCATACATGACGCCTCCTTTACTCTATAAGGAAAATGCCTAAGCAACAACCTTACTACATCATCATCCTTAGCCATCCCATCTAAATATTTACATATTAACACTTGGCTCAGAAAATATTCAGTCATACTCATACCATCTCTACTATCGTATTGTCCAAATATCACTCTTTCTCTTAATTGTGCTTGTATTGATTCGTTCCAATATTTATCACAAAATTTCTTCCTAAAACTACTATAATTATCCAATGAATTCCTACCTACTAGGAACCAGTTCCGAGTTTCACCTACAAAAGCTTGATCTAATAGTTCTAAAACTTGACTCCACTCTATACTTCCTTCATTAAGTTTATCTTTAAATCTATTCTCTACAATTTCCATAAATTCCATAGGGCAACCCTGTTTATTGTTAAATTTTGGTAACTCTAGTTCTTTCAGATTATTCATTCCTAATAAACCCACTCTAACTTGACCATTTTCATGTTTTATTTGAGACTTTAATCTCACTTCCATATATAATATCCTCTCACCAGTCACCTTTTCAACCTTCTCAATTTTCTCTAAAATATGTTCCTGTACCCTTTCCAATTTATTATCTGCCTCTTTAGTCATATCATTTAATTTCTCTGGTATTTCCGTTTCCATTTTCATCATTTTCTGATCTACTCCTTTTATAATTGCTTTCGCCTTTTCCTCCACCATACTCCTTACCTCACCTCTAATTTCCTGTTTTACCCCCTCAGTAGTATGCTGTAACAATCCATACTTCCAATCTAACTCCTCATTAACATGCATTACTTTATCCAATTTCTTACTCAACTCCTGGTTATTACGGGCATTACGGGACCAGCAATGATAAACAATCCAGACACGTTCATTCAGTGTAACAAAATCTTCCAGTTCACTTATTTTATTTTTTATTTATAGGGTACAGAAAGTCCCAGTGAGCTGATAGCTCAAGGGGGGACCGCCCTTTACAAATATGGCTTAGTAACTAACTTAATACTAGAATATACTAAGGTGGTAGGAACATTTATTCAGTGCTTATGAGTTCATCTATATTCTTCAACATATTGTTTCAGGAAGTACCTGCGTGCTTCCTTTTTGAATTTGTTTAAGTTTACAATTTGTCTCAGTTTAGGAGGTAAGTTATTATAAGTTGTGCTGGCTGAATAGGAAATACTTTTAATACCATATCTAGTTGTGTTTGTTGACTCCATGTATAACTGGTTTGCTGATCTTGTGTTATGGTATGAATGTCTTTCCTGCATTGAAGTTCAGTATTAAGAGTAATAAGACCATGTTTATATCTGAACATAAATAAAGCTTCAGAGTAGTTGATCTGGCTTCGTAATGGCAATATGTTTGTCTCCTGAAATACTTCTACAGTCGGTTTCCTAAAATCGTAACCATACATGATTTTAATTGCTCTTTTTTGGAGTACTTCGAGCTCATTTATTGATTCCTGTGTGCATTTACTCCATATTATGTTCATGTACATAAGGTGAGAATGAATAAGAGAGGCATATATGCTCCTTAAATGTTGATTGCTTATTCCATAATCCTTAACCTTTTTAGAACACCAATTACATTCGTAATTTTCTTTTTCACATTTGTGACATGATCATTCCAACTTAGGTTATTGTCCAAAGTTAGGCCTAAATATGTGTATTGTTTAACCCGTTCGATGGGCGCATTGCCAATTTTAACTATGTTGGAAGTGTTTGAACTGTAAGCTGGTTTATGAAATAGCATGTATTTTGTTTTTGAGGTGCTTATGATGAAATTATTTTTTGAAAGCCATGTTGTTAGTATATTTAGATCCTTTTGCATATTCTCCATAATCCTTTGTTCACATGCGCTCTCGTAAAGTAGAAATATATCATCTGCAAATAGAAATATTTTACCAGTAAACTCTAAATAACCTATATCATTAATAAATATCAGGAACAGCAGTGGTCCAAGCACTGACCCTTGTGGGACACCGCATTTAACATCAGAGATGGACCCTTTAGTTTTATTAATATTAACATACTGCTTCCTGTTAGACAGGTAGTTTTTAAACCACTCAAAGGCTATTCCTCTAATTCCTGCATTTGATAATTTACTTAGCAACAAGATATGGTTAACTGTGTCAAATGCCTTAGCAAGATCTATAAATAGTCCTGCTGCTATTTTATTGTTGTCTAATGCTTTATGTATAAGTGACACTACGTCAAATGCTACTGAATCAGTGCTATGTTTGGGAAGGAAGCCATACTGATATTTGAAGAATAAATTGTTTTTTGTTAGGAAATTCAGGACTTGTTTTTTGATTACTATTTCCAGTACTTTTACAAGTGGGGATAATATACACAACGGTCTGTAATTACTGGGATTAGATACATCACCTTTTTTAAATACTGGCACCACTCTTGCTAATTTACATTTATCTGGTATTACTCCTGTTGCAGTGACAAGTTAATTATATCAGCAAGCAATGGAGCCAGATGATTGGCACATCTCTTAAGAAGTATGTTATTTATTCCATCGTCTGTGTAATTATTTTTGTTCGCAAGGTTTTGAATGATTTGTTTAACCTCCGTCACATTTGTTAGTTTTATGTATAGTGAGTTACAGATCGTCTGGTTCGAAGGCAAAATTGGGTTCTTTGGAGTAAGATCTTTAACCAAGTTTTCTACAACATTTATGAAATACATGTTAAATGCTCTACATATATCTTGGCCAGAGGTGTATCGTACGTTTTCATATTCAATTTCTACAATGTTTCGTGTATTATGAGGTTTGCCAAGTATTTGATTTACTGCCTTCCACATTCCTTTCATCGTGTTCCCTTCCCTAATTACATTGTTGTAGTATAACTTTTTCAGCGCTCTTTTCATTCTAGTCACATCCCTACTACATTGTGTGTACTCTTTAATGGTTTCAGTTGAAGGGTTTTTAGTTTTAGTTTTTGCATACAAATTATTTTTTCTTTTTACCGCTTCCAGAAACTCATGTGTTACCCATGGATTATGTGTGCCTTTTACCTGCGGTTTTTGCTTAATATTTATACTAGCTGTCCTAAGTCCATTACTAATGAAATCACAAAGCTGATTATATGCTTCGATGACGTCAGTAGATAGATTTGGCAATTTATTTTTTGAAAATAAATTGTTCAGTTTGGCATAACTTATTTTCGTAAATGTTTGTATATTTGAACGATTATTGAATTGCGTACTCACTTCTGGTTGTGATGTAATTTCTAGAATTAAAATATTATGATCACTAAGGTCACTCATAACATTATACAAATAGAAGTTATCATTGGCAAAGTTAGAATGTATATGGTCAATTAAAGTTGAAGAAGTAGGCGTTATTCTTGTTGGCAGTCTTGTATTGCATGGATAAAAACTAAAGGAATTCAGTAAAGACGAATAGGCCCTGTGAATAATGCTGTCTTTTAGAAAATCTATATTATCGTCTCCGATGAGTAGTGTGTTTGGGTTATAAGTATTGCAAAGTATGCGTTCAAGGTCAAGCATAAATTCGTTTGCATTAGTCTCCCTTGGGTTATAGTAAGAAATTACACTGTATCTTCTGTGTTTCTGAAATATTTCAATTTGAAGTATACTGTGATAACTATTATTGGTGTTAATAACCTTGGTTGCCCATTTTCTAGATACATAAATTGACAGACCTCCTCCAGTCCCGTCTCGTGTTACATGGTGTGATTCAAAGCTTGGAATGTTATAATAGTGTGTTTCTTTGTCTGACAACCAATTTTCTGTTATGACTATTAAATCTATTTCTAAAATCTCGTCAATAAGGAGCATAATATCCTCGAACTTATTCCGAACACTTCGTGCATTGATGTAGATACATTTAAATTTTGAATTCAAAATCTGATTTTTAGTCTGTAAATTATAGTTTTCTATAGAATCACAATGAATTTCAACAGAGCTTAATGTTTCGTTGTGTTTATAATCATCTACGTCCATTAAATCTATAAAATGCAACTTTGGATGTGTGATACCTGCAGTACTTATTGTCCGTATTTTTTCTCGAGGTGGGTGATCTTCGCTTCACTGCAGATGAGTGTGCTTGGGCCATCTCGAGCTTCCCGGACATAAATCTTGCAGTCTCTTGTCCAGGTTCCGAATATCTTCCCATTCTGCTTCAGGATCCGGCATCTTCTTGCAATGCAGTCGTTCCTGGGTGATAGGTGGTCATTTATAAAAATATTGCGTATAGGGCAATTCAGTCCCATACACATATCCTAATCTCCAAACCTACAATAATGATTTTAAATATCTTCTCACATCCAGTGTTCATATATATCATCTTCTTGCCTTTTCTAAGATAAGCCACTTCCTCTACCGCTAGATCCTCCTCCATGGATTCCACAGATTAGCACTCAAATATGCATAGTTCATGATCTCACCACCGAAGCGCTACTATGATAAAAATGTCACAAAATTAAGCACTCATGAAAATGTAAGGGCTAAACTGCTGTTTACTTACATTAAATAACAATAAAATTAACACACAAAGATAACGTCAACCCACGACAAGAAATTACCGTAAATTTCAATTCAGTTAATGCTTCCTACAATAGCATTTCAGGTATTAATACTATGAAGTAATAGTGTAAGCACTTGTATATCAATAAACGTTTGCACAGAACACCACCAAAACACTCCGACCGATTAAATACTTAATATATCGCACATAAACACATAAACATGTGGAAATCAACAATCTCTAGTCGACTGTAGCACTGCGTAGCGGCGGGTGCCAACCCGATCCGTATTCATTACATGCTATTGAGGGAGAAGAGATCACACTTTATATTCTATTCGTTATGCTTCTAATATAATTGGCCATAAATGTGTGTTGACCGACTGAAAAGTTATCAATAATGATAATAATAATTGTTATTAGACAATACTAAAACTGGCTTTAAAGATTTCTACTGTTTCATTTAGTAGCTTACACATTATGGTCATCAGCCACATGTACTTATTTACTTATTTCCTTTCGCTCCGTGCGGAGCATAGGGCATCCAAGAATGATTTCCATCGGACTCTGTTTGTTGCCAAGTTCTTCACTTCCCTCCGAGTCTTTCCCGCTTTTCTGGACTCCTCTTCAATGGTGCGTTTCCAGGTGTTCCTTGGTCTTCCCCGTCTCCGAGCCCCTTGAGGATTCCAGTCCAGAGCTCCCCTTTCTACTGCATCATTTTGTTTCCACATAGTATGCCCAATCCAGCCCCATTTCCTCCGTTTAATTTGGTCTTCTATAGGTTGTTGGTTAGCCCTTTGCCCAGAATTCGACGCAGACAATGATTGATGAATACTTGAAGTTGGTGGCTGATAGGATTGGTAACTTTCCAAGTTTCATATGCATACAATAGGACAGCTTTCACATTGGTATTAAAAAGTCTGATTTTCGTCTTCCTGGATATGTTACCGTTTCTCCATACTGGATAGAGCTGCACAAAAGCCCCATTTGCCTTTCTTATTCTGCTCTTGACGTCCTCCTCAGCCCCTCCACTTCTCGTTACCACGCTTCCCAAGTAAACAAATGTATCCATCTGTTCTACATCTACTCCTCCCACAGTGAGACCAGCCTGTACTGTGGAGTTCACTCTCAGCTCCTTTGTCTTCTTTGGGTTTATCTTAAG
This sequence comes from Meconema thalassinum, assembly GCA_946902985.2. NCBI lineage: Eukaryota > Metazoa > Arthropoda > Insecta > Orthoptera > Tettigoniidae > Meconema > Meconema thalassinum. The sequence continues at coordinate 218,264,137 of OX336396.1, forward strand.
TCCAACCTTAGTAGCTTCAAGTTCTAAGTTTGCCAGTTTTCCCTCTATGTCTCTGAAGCGCTGTACTAGCATACAGATGTCATCAGCAAAATCAAGATCCTCCAACCTGTCTCGAAGTCCCCACTGTATCCCTCTCTTCCTTCTGTTGGATATCGGGATATCATTTGTAAGTATCTTCCTTGATGCAACAGCTATCCTTTGTTTTTTGTTAGTACTCTTTGTATGTATTCTTTGAAAGAGTGTTATTCTTTGTAATCCATGATGGAAGCATGTAGGCTATAATAAAATCTCTTGCACTTAAAACTGTTTAATTATGATAAAAAGAATCTGAGAACGCCGGGTAGGCTTTAGAAACAACATTATCAAGAACAATCAGGAACAAAGTGGGAGAAAGTATACAACCTTGTTGTACTCCAGTCTGGATGGTCAATGGCTGGGATAGCTGACCCTCATGCAGGACTTGACATTCATAACCAGAATACATCTCTCGTATGATGTTAACTATTTTACTTGGCATACCATATTACTTTAAGGTCTCCCACATGACCTTTCTATTAATGGAATCAAAGGCCTTCTCAAAATCTATAAACGTGATGTACAGTGCTGCTTGCCATTCATTACTCTGCTCCACAATAATCCGTAAAGTGTTAATTAAGTCCACACAACTGCGGTGTTCACTAAATCCAGCTTGTTCTTTCCTCAACTTCGACTCAATAGACTTCTTCACGCGATTCAAGATTATCCTGAGAAATACTTTGCTTGGTACAGATAGTAAGGTAATACCTCTCCAGTTGTTACAATTCGTCAAGTCACCCTTCTTTGGGATTTTAACAATCACACCTTTCTTCCATTCCGCAGGCAGCTTCTCTTCAAACTAGATCTTTTCCATCAATGGCTTCAAGTTATTAGCTGTGGTGTCCATGTCTATCTTGAGGACATCTGGCGAAATGTTGTCGACACCGGGGGCTTTTCCATTCTTCAGCTGTAGCAAGGCTTCTTTGATTTCAGCACAAGTTGACTCTGCAAAAGAATATTTGGATCAGAATTTTCAGGTTCATCATTCCTCTCTTTGTGGTGTTCATTAATCCCTCGATCAACATTAAAAACTTCGGTGAAGTATTCCCTCCACCGTTCTTGTTGTTCTTCTTGAGTTGTGAGTAAATTTCCCTGTTTGTCTTTTGTGGGTCGGTTCTTTCGGAATCTTTTCTTGGACAGCACTTTTGTGTTGCGGTACATTTCTTTGCTGTCACCCTTTGATGCAGCATCTTCTGCCTTCTTCGCCATCTCATCGATCCAATTACTCTTATCTCTCTTCACACTCTATTTGACTTCTTTGTCAACGACCGTGTATTCTGCTTGCACTTTTGCTTTCTGATGTTGAGTCTTACACATATTCAACCTCTCCTTAATCATTTTCCTATGACTTATTGCCTCCCAAGTTTGTTCTGACATACAATCCTTCTTGAGAGGATTGTTCTTTCCCAAGACTATTTCACTTTTATCCAGGCGCGGATTCAAGGAGGGGGTCACGGGGGTCATGACACCCTCCCCTCCAAACGGGAGACCAATTTTTTTTGCAAACTCAAAAAACGAAAACACAAGAACCAGACAAATAAAACTTAACGAATTTTAACTGAAAAACTGTTTTTTTTCTTCATTTTATTCAATACTGAAAATATCTTGATTGCAATTATTATGTTCTGTTACAAGTGTACATATTTAAACTTCATACCTGTTATATAAAAACGATTATTTATATAACAAAATCAACTCGTCTATTATGTTTAGCAAACCTTGTGATTACCGAATCGATGTTTATAGTGATGTCACGATGAATGTGCAGCAATGCACGGATAGGAATTTGGGGCTTTTTTCGCACCAAAAAATTTTGCCGACGTCCAAACTGCAAGCCTGTTTGGCAATTTAAGCAGTGACATTCCCCCTTTGTCGGTACCAACTCGACTTGCCGAAACTGTAACGTACCTTGATACTTTTCTCGAAGCTTGATGTAAAAGTCGCAAAACACGCCGTTGCAATTTGTAGGAATATTTTTGGCGCGCTAAAAGCATCAAATTTCTATCCATATAGCATGCAAAAAAATTGGTCCGGTTTTGTTCATTTGGTTATTTTGTGATTGCGTTTTTAGTGATACCTTTTTTTCTTAACAATTTCGATTCTGTGACCCCCCCAAAGCCAAATTCTAGATCCGCGCCTGCTTTTATCAAAGATGATGTTCTGTACATTATTCCAGGAAGATTCAATATCAGTTTCTGCTGTATCAGATTGGAGTAACTGAAAACGATTTCTTAGCTCCAATTTAAATTCTTCTCTGACCATCTCCTCCTTCAACTTCCTCACATCAAATCTCTTGCTCTGTTTTTCAAACCTCTTCTTTGCCACCATGATCTTCATCATGGACTCAGCCAGCATAAGCACGGAACCATCAGAAGAAGAACTTAAGGAAGCATTCTACTCCCTTCTACATGAGACAGTAAAGAAAAGCAGTAAGAGAGATGTGATTATAATAACGGGAGACCTTAATGCTAAGGTAGGAGAGAACAACGAGGGACTAGAGCATGTGATGGGTGTACATGGCCTTGGGGATAGGAATGGAAATGGGGAAAAGTTCACAAACTTCTGTGCTAGCCATGACCTTGTTATTGGAGGTACTTTGTTTCCTCATAAGAGGTGTCATAAGATCACGTGGATTTCTCCTGATCATGACACTGAGAACCAAATTGACCACATCGCAGTAAGTAGGAGATTCAGAAGATCACTCACCGATGTTCGGAATAAGAGAGGAGCTAATGCTAGCAGTGATCACCACCTTATGCTGGCTGAGTTCATGATGAAGATCATGGTGGCAAAGAAGAGGTTTGAAAAACAGAACCAACTCCATGTCTGCGTTCCGCATTCTCCTCGCTCCTCCCAAAGTATATGAGGGTAAGTCCTTCATAAGTTTTTATCTCACCAAAATCTGGCCATCTTACCTCACTGAGCCCAAATATATCAAGTTTATACGAGATCATTTCTCTGGTCACCTGCCTCAGCCTACTACTCTCACCCAGAGTCCTCACATTCCAGAAACCTATTCGTGTCTTCCTTATCGTGCCGAAAGTTGTCAACATGAGAGCCGTCTGGTTTTCATTCTTTTCAGTTTCTTTAATAATAAACAATTTCGGAGAGTGCGAGTTATTAGCCCACAGCTTCCTAGTTTTCTGGTAGGGCTGCCACCTTAAGGACTGAAAACGAGCCCCCGCAGTTTTCCAACCGTACCACTGAATCACAGCTCCGCCTGGAAATAACCTACTGATGACGCTGCTGCCCACCATCATGGTGTAGTCTGTCATTTAGTCTGGTCTCTCACCCTCGACCTTACCGGCATGGGTGACCCTGCCACGGGCCGAAGCTCCCGCCGGCATTGCTCTCAGGATCACTGAAACACACAAGCCTTCCCACCACGTCAAGGTACCAGACCATGGGGGAGGAGCCACATGTACTTGGGTGTGTAGAATTGGTCTGATATCCTAGGTTGTTATGAAGCCCAGTGTAGCCTATGTGCAATTCAGGCTCTTATTGGGAAGAAGAGGGACTAAGTCTTAAGTTAGGAACCATCCCAACATTTGGCTGGAGTGGAGATGGGAAATTTGTGAAAAACACTTCTAGAATGGTTGAGGTGGGAATCAAATTTATCATTTCTGAGCTTTGCCTCAAGAGGCTGATTATACTTCATTCGAATTCTCAGACTGGAATTTAATTTCTCGGCAATGCGAGAAATTAAACCTGCCACTACTCCACTAGGTGGTCACCTTCATAAATATATAACACAAGTTTGAAGCAGTTTAAGAACCAGCTGAAGCAAACCATTTAGGCATCAGTAATAAACCTGCAAACCAGATACTGCCATAGATTGACCACTTTGACACAATTCTGCTTCTGATGATTTCAAAGAAGATCATTGGAGACATGAAGAGGCTAAGCACCAAGCTAAGAAGTTCTGTCAAACTCAACCACACTCTCCTCCCATCTAGTCAGTATAATACGTGTTTCACCAGAGACACATACATAGACTATAGTAAGATCGAAGAGGATTTGCAGGTAAAAATAAAAAATGTATACCTATACTTCGATATGAGCAATAGCCAACAATGATGATAACACAAAATCAATATACAGTAGGCCTATACAGTTGCTGAGATACAGTATTGTCCATATTACATATATTATTGCAGACTGCAAGGACTATTTTTTTTTACAAAAAACAAAACAAAAAATCAGTTGTTGATTTAGTTTAGGGTGTGGTTTTAATGATGTCATACTCACATTTGTTTGGCACATTTATTAAGAGGGAATGACATACACATTTTATAAGAAGAACTAGTGAGGAATTCTGACTAGGAGACCAACAATAATGAAACAATAAAATAAAGACAGAGATAAAATATATACAAGTAAAAGGCTCTCTTTTCGTCAGAGATAAAACATATACTAGTAAAAGTTATTCCCGCTAGATGTCTCCGCCACACACCCCCACCCCAGTGACAACGGAGAGATATCGTGATGGGAATCGAACAGTTCTTCCAGAACGGGTGTAGGACTCTTTCAGTTGAGTCTGTGGGATGCAGATGTCCATATGAATCTGCTGTTGGCTACTGGCACAAGTTGTGGTAGCTGTGCCAGTGTATTCACTATTTAGTAGAAATGCTGGTTTAAGTCGATCAATACAAATAGTCTCTTCACCATGGTTGGTAATAACCACAAAGTGTTTGTCGGAGCAAGATATTACACGGAATGGTCCATCGTAGATAGGCTGCAAGGGTTTACGATGAGAATCATGCCGGATGAACACATGAGAAGAATGCAACAGTTCAGGATGTATAAATGTTCTTTTAACAGCATGATGTTTTGGTTGGACTGGGCCATGGAGGAAAGAAAGGAAGGAGATGCCTTCGCTGCGCTGCCTAGCGCAAGCTACTGAAGCCAACCAGCTCGCCCACTTTGGTTGCAAGAAAATGGCTGCCCCTATGCTTAAAGCCGTAAACCACTCCAACTAGTGATGGATTTTAGTGACATAAAACTGTAATGACAAGTCAAGATTTTTTCTTGGATAGGCATAATACATTCTGTACATCACGGTACTTGGCACAAATAAGCTGCGTTATCGTTTTAAAAGCCAATTTAAATATAAATATGAGAGCACCTTTGCGAGGCTAGTTTCGTAAGGAAGACGCGGAAAAACGTAATAATACGCTGAAACACTGATTAAATTGAATACAGGTGTCTGAAGATGCGATTTATACCAAAGAAGGAACATCTTGGGAATTAATGATGCCGAACTAATTACGGTATTTACACCAAATTGAGTTTTATGTTCTTATTGGTGTTGAGGCATTCATCAGTTTTTAGGCCTAATTTCGAGCACAGCCACTTTCACTCATTGGTCGTACACATTTTGATATTCAAGAATATGAACCTCAAAATTAATAAACTGAACAATTAAAAAAGGATGCATATTTGCACAAAAATACGGTATAGCCTATACGTTTCGGTACCGTATGGTATTTTCTTTGTGGGGGGTAGAACCTTGACGATTAGCCTCGAATTGATTAATTACGTAGGCCTACCGTAATTACTGACCGACAGCCGTTTGATAATTTGGGATTTCCAGAGGAATGATTTTTATTTTTTTGGTATATAGGGTAGGCCTACACATGCTGAGATTAGAATTGAAGAGTTTTATTTAAAATAACTTATCACTACTTTTATTACGTTTCCAAAGTTGCATAACCGGAGCGCGATAAAAACCAGGGCCAAAATAAGGTTTAGCCATGCACAATGCCTCATGCAAGTCACAGAACACCGAATACGAGTTAAGGTTACGCCCACTTTGGTTGCAGCGCTTGGCTTCACTCATACGAGCTCAGGGCATCTCCTCTTATTCTTTCCTCCATGGACTGGGCGTTAGGATTGAACATGCTGTTTGAGCGTGAGGACGAAAGCAGGAAGGTCTGTCGGTGGTGATTCTTCAAAGAAGTCTGCTGGTATAAACGAATAGGCTCTCCATAAATGACTGCAGCTGAGGAGGAATTTAGGTGAGGTATGATGAGTGATCTGAGGCCTAGCAGGACTGTTGGAAGTTGGGATACCCAGCTGTTGGTTAACTGAGTCTGAAGTGCGCCTTTGAGCTGGCGGTGCCAACGTTCTATTTTCCCATTTGCTGCAGGATGGTAAGCTGTCGTTTTAATGTGGTGTATGCCCAGTATTTTCATCAGATGACTGAATAACGAGCAGTCAAACTGCTTGCCACGGTCAGTTGTGATGACGGCTGGTACACCAAATCTAGCTATCCAAAAGTATAGGATGGCATGAGTTACTGATTCTGCTGTTATGTCCTTTAATGGTATAGCCTCTGGCCAACTTGAAAATCGATTGAGGATTGTAAGGATTTATGTATATCCTTCAGATGGTGGAAGGGGGCCAATAATATCCGCATGTATGTGAAAGAAGCGTCGTTCCACTGGATCATATGTATTAATTGCACTGTTGGTATGTCTGGTAACCTTGGAGTGCTGGCAGGCTATGCAGCATCTTGTCCAGAGTTTGACATCTGCCTTGAGTGATGGCCATACATATCTTTTTTGTAGAAGTGTGGTAGACGCTTTAATTCCTGGGTGCGTCATATTATGAAGCATTTCAAATGCAAGCTTGCAGAATTGGATAGGTAAATATGGCCGCACCTCTCCTGTTGAAACATCAGTGACTAGTTCTGCTCCGGATGGTAAATTGATGGTCTTGAATTGAAGAGATGTGATAGTTGATTGTAGCAGAGCGTGTAGTTCTTCATCAGATGCCTGTGCTTTAGCTACATCATCAAATGACAATTGTGATGTAATGAAGATAGATGAGATGCGGGAGAAAAAATCTGCTGGAATGTTATCCTTTCCCGGAAGATACTTCAAGTCAGTTGTAAATTGGCCTATAAAATCCAACTGTCGGAGTTGCCGTGGAGATGCTTTATCTAGGCGCTGCTGAAATGCGAACGTTAGAGGTTTGTGGTCTGTAAAAAGTGTAACATTTCTACCTTCCAATAAATGGCGGAAGTACTTTATTGCAGAATAGGCAGCGAGAAGCTCACGATCATATGTGCTGTACCTTTTTTGTGTGTCATTTAGAGTCTTTGAGAAAAATGGAAGAGGTTCTGCTGTACCATCACGGATTTGATGCAGTGAGGCTCCAATCGAAAAGTCGGAAGCGTCAACCGTCAATGCCAATGGTAGATCACTTGAGGGATGTGCAAGTAGGGTAGCATCAGCAATTTGTTTCTTGAGGTTGTTAGAAGCTTCAACAGCCTCTGGTGTCCATTTAACTGCTCTGCGGTCACGCTTGCGTGTGTCCTTACATAGGCTGAAGAGGCTCTGCTGGGTCATTGCCGCATTGGGAAGTGACCGACGATTAAAGTTTACCAATCCTAGGAATCGTCTTAGATCAACGATTGTACTAGGTTGTGGATATGAAAGGATAGCTTCAACTCGATCAGGTAAGGGTTTAATTTCTGTAGAAGTAACAGAGTACCCTAAGAAGGAAATTTCAGAGGTCCCAAAAATACATTTGGACAGGTTTACATTGATAGAATATTTATCTAGGTGTTCCAGAAGCAATTTCAGGTGAATCTCATGCTCCTGCTCATCGACAGACGCTATGAGAATGTCATCAAGGTAGCAGGAAACAAAGGCTAAATCTCTCAAAATGACGTCGATATACCTTTTAAAAAAAATGATTGTGCTGCATTGCAAAGCCCAAATGGAAGTTTAAGAAATTCAAATAGGCCGAAAGGAGTGATGACAGCAGTTTTAGGTATATCCTCTTCAGCGACTGGAATGTGGTGAAAAGCTCAAATCAAATCTATTTTGGAGAAAACTGTTTTGCCACATAAGCGGCTGTTGAAGTCCTGTAGATGTGGAATAGGGTAGCGGTCTGGAATAGTTTTTGCATTTAGGGCCCTGTAGTCTCCACAAGGTTGCCAGGAACCATCACTTTTAGGAACTAAATGGAGTGGGCTGGACCAAGGACTCTTGGATGGTAGATTTATAATTTTCTGAAACTCCATCTTTACTTGTGCTAGCTTATCTGGGGATAGTCGTCTAGCCTTGGCCGAAACTGGAGGGCCTACCGTTGAAATGGTATGAAAGAATGTGATATCGGGTGCACAATAATTGGGATTGTCACGAAATATATTTGGATAATTTCCCAATAGTTCTGGATACTTATTCTGAGGGTCAAGTAAATGGATGCTCTCTGAAATTAGACGTTTAACTGGCACTGCAGAGGTGGACATACTGGTGGTGCTATCGATAAGACGTTTATGTTTGACATCGATAAGCAGTTCATAGTTGTTGAGGAAATCAGCACCAATGATAGCATGTTGGACATCAGCGATGATGAATGGCCAGCAAAATGGACGTCTTAGATTGAGGTTAAGTTGTATTAAACGCTCGCCGTAGGTTTTAATTGGTGTGCCGTTAGCCGCATAAAGTATGCGTATACAGGTCTGCTTTCTGTCATGTGCAGTGGGCGGTAGGACTGACACATCTGCTCCTGTATCAACCAGGAATCGTGTACCAGGGGAACGGTCTGTTACAAATACACGGCGAGAATTTCCTTGGCCCACATCACTATGTGCCGCGTCTAGCGAGGGGCCTGAGCATTTCCCGAAGCAGAGGAGGCTGTGTTATATGAGCATGGGGTGACACACTTCCTAGCTTTATCTTGGTATGTGAAATGGTGACAATTTTAATGGGTTAAGGGGTCTCCGCCCAATCAATACAAGTTTATTATTGGCATCTATTAATTTATTGCCATTAAGGACATGTTTCGGGCCTCATGGGCCCTTCTTCAGCCGCAAAAATTAATAACATATTCACATCCATCATAATACACAAAACACGTACACTTTAAGAAAAACATTAAAATAGACACTAAGTTAATTCTAAAATATTAACTTATCATGCTGCAAAAGTTAAAAATAACATTCAAAATTAATTCCAAAATACCATCCCATCCACATATAAAAGGATTAAACAAGCACAGCTAAAAGAGATAGGTCTGGTCTTGGTGGCCTTATCCATATTATGATCTGGCAGGTGCCCTATTCAACAGGCCGTTGAAAAAATTTGGTTAAAATGTTTAAAAATATATATTGGAGGTAATTATAATGCGGCCAGTGGGCTTGCTGGCTCTCCATTTGTGTTACGGGTTCCTGTTTTAAAGCCAATCTTCGTGACCTTGGCCCGGGAAATTGTCTTGAACCAAAGTTGGGCCGTTGTTATTTTTTCATTGTCGGATTGGGTGGAGACTTAACATTATGAAGAAACCGTCATACGGAGCCTGTGATGGGGTGAACCAGCCAGAGTTCAAGCCTGCTTCCCAACTATAAAGAAATAAAAGGAAGGAAGATTGTAGTTTTACGTGACCGTGAATCTTGTGATTATGAGCCACGGGACCTCCTTTTTACGTGGAATCCGAACCACAGGACATGGCATTTCACTTCGAAAATCTCACATGCATTGACCGGGAATCGAACCCGGACCGCCTTGGTGAGAGGCATACAGCTAGACCGCTGAGCCACCACGCCCCTATAAAGAAATAATGATGGGTTTTAAAGAAATAATGATTTGTCATTGTACACGTCAATACGGACCTTGCGAAATGGATAATCCTCCAATTAATCTTGATGTGAAATGGTACCAACATAATGAACTATCTGGTCGATATTGGCGATAACATGATCTAGGTCTAGATCGAGATCTCGTTCGATGACTGGTTGTATGTGGGTTCGAAATCAGACTGTTTATAGATAACGTAAGTTGTTCTAATTGTGACTCTAGTCTGAAAATCCTGTCCACCTGCTGCGTAGGAGGTTCTGCGGCTGGTTGGCGAGATTGAATCACCGATAGAAATTGCGAGGGGTTTGAGAAATCTAAAATTCTATCAGCTAATGCGGCCAGGTTGTCTAGAGTATCGTTGCAGGATGCTAGTCATCATCATCATCTTGCACAGTTTCCAGCCACTGGCCGGGTCTGTTTGGAACACAAGCCTCTCCAACGTCTTCTGTCTTCCTACCATCTCTCAGCTTCCACACTTGTCCAGTCTTCTCCTCTTTTCTTCCACCCCCTTCAGCCACCTGTCTCTCGGTCTTCCTCTCGGTCTCTTTCCTTCCCACTTCGTCTCGTGTACTCTCCTGGGTATCCTCTTCTCCTCCATTCGCTTTACATGTCCATACCATCTAAGTCTAGATTTCTCTATACCATCCTGTAATGGTTCCTCCTTCATTAATTCTCTGGTCCTCTCATTTCTTATTCTGTCCATCTTTGTAGCTCCAATACTGCTTCTCAAGAACCTCATCTCACTGGCCTGTATTTTGCTCTTCTCCCTTCCTTTCATAACCCAGGTCTCCGAGGCATACGTCAGGATAGGGACATAGTACGTCCGATATATGATATTTTTGCTGTTCTGAGGGACATCCTTGCTCCATAACATGCTTCTCACACTCCTCCGAAATGCTTCTGCCTGCCTCCCCCGCTCATTTATTTCTCTATCGTTTCTTCCATTATCTTGTATCAGGCTTCCCAGATACTTGAAACTCTCACTTTCTTCAGCTGTTCCCCACCAATTGTTATTCCCATTGTGGTTCTTTCCTTCTTCCTTGTTGTGATCACCATCTCACTCTTATTTATGCTAAATTTCATCCCATATCCTAGTATTATTCCTTCCCACACATCCAACTGTTCCTGTACCTCCTCCTCCTCCTTGTTTCCCCAAATCATCAAATCATCTGCAAACACCATTGCTTTCATCTTTCCTTCCCCAATTACTTGTGCCACTCGGGTCATTATGTCATCCATCACCACAATGAAAAGTAACGGTGACAGTGCACTTCCTTGTTTCAGGCCGTTTCTCTGTTCCAACCAGTCCGATCTCTCTCCTCCCACTTTCACACAGCTCACGCTTCCTTTGTACATCTCCTTTATCCTCTTTATAGTCAATTTCTCTACTCCTCTATCCTCCAGGGACTTCCATACTTTGTTTCTGCATACACTGTCATATGCTTTCTCAATGTCCAGGAAGGCCATCAGTAGATCTGTTCCATACTCATAGTGCTGTTCTTGTAACTGCCTTACAGCAAAAATCAAATCCACTGTGGACCTTCCTGCTCTGAAGCCATGTTGTTCTTCCCTCATCCCTCCTTCTATCCTTGTCCTAATTCTCCTTTCCAAAACTTTCTCAGAGATCTTTGCACAATGACTCATCAGTGTTATTCCCCGATAGTTTCTGCAATCTGTTGTACTACCTTTCTTGAAGATCGGGACAATTATTCCTTTTTTCCAGTCCCCTGGGGTCTTCCTTTCCTTCCATGCTGTCCTCATCACTCGGTACAACCATTGTATCCCCACCTCTCCTGCTGCTCTCACCATCTCCACACTCAACTCATCCACACCCGGTGCCTTCCCTCCTTTCATCTTTTTCACTGCATCTTCCACTTCTTTCCATGTTAAGTCCTTTTCTGTTTGCAGTTCATCTTCCTCTTCCCCGATTTCTTCCTCCTCACCATCATTTCCATTTGGGTTCAGAAGTTCTTCAAAATATTCTTTCCACATTTTCTTCAGTTCTTCCCTATTTTCTATCTCTTGTCCCCTTTTGTTCACCATTCTAACATAATCCGTAGGATCCTTCCGCCTCTTATTTTTTACCATCCCATACAGGACCTTTTTTGTACCTTCACTATCCTCCTTCATTATCTTTGTCCACTCTTCCATCCACATTCTTCTCTCCTCAGCCACTACTCTCTTCACCTCCTTCTTTCTTTCCTGGTACTCTTCCCTTGTCTCTACCGTCCTATTTTGATACCACCTCCTAAAGGCTCTATTCTTTTCCCTTACTATATCTTTTGTCTTCTCATTCCACCATGGTGTTTCCTTCCACCTCTTCTTACTACTTGTCCTCCCACATACTGCTTCTGCTGCACCTACTAGTGTCTTCTTAAATCTAGCCCATTCCTCTTCCACCCCTCTTTCTTCATCTGTTGGAATTCCTTCCTTTACCATTTTGAGGTACTCGACCCTTCTATTCCCTTCTTTCAGTTTCCATATCCTTATACGTCTTTCCTGGTTCTCAGTCCCTTTCTTCTCCTTACTCCCTCTCAGGTACATTACCAGCAATCGATGGTCACTATCCAGGTTCTCCGATGGTATAACCTTGATGTCCGTGATGTTCTTATTTAGTTCTTTCTCATACAGTCTATAGTCGACCACCGACTTCCTGGTCAAGTCATCACTGTACCATGTGATTGTGTGGCTCTCTCTTTTCTTAAACCAGGAGTTCCCAACTAGCAGGCTGTTCCTTCCTCATTTCTTCCGCCCCAACCCTCTGGTCCTAGAACACTCTCATAACTTTGTCTTTCTCTTCCTACATGGGCATTGAGATCCCCCATAACAATCATATTTCTTCCTACCAGCTGCTTCTGCAATTCCTCTTCAAACTCCTCCTTCTCTTCAGAGGCGCAGCCTACTTGTGGAGCATACACTTGCACTATTTCTACGGTCTCTCCCCTCAGTGCTACTTTCACTTTCATCATCCTATCACTTATTCTCCTATGCTAGTATCGATCTTAAATTAACTGGGAGTCGTTGCAGAAAGATTGTGTGTAGAAAATCATCCTTGACCTGCGTCCCCGCAAGGGTGCGCATTTCTCGTAAAAGCTGGCTTGGTTTTTTGCCTCCTAAGTCAAGCTCTGTGAGTAATTTCGTCACTTTCCATCCTTCTGATTCTTCAAATTCAGCTATTAACCGGGCCTTCAGGTCTAAGAAAGGCGTATTCGAAAGTGGTCTTACTAACAAAACACTTATAAGTTCGGCAACGTCTGGCTACAGTGAGCTGATAACATGGTTGAACTTCGTAAGCTCTTGTGTGATGTTAGCTGTAGCAAATTTGACCTCGATCTGCAGTAGCCAAACCTTAACATTTTTATGCCAAATTGGTGGGATTTTAATTGACACTCGTGAAATTTCAGGTTCGTTATGAGATGTAGGCATACCTGATAGCGTCGCATCGGTTGGTGTGTTGTCCGTGCGAGGCATGGTCAATGTCGTTATTTTATTACACGATAATTTAACATTCACTCAAATATCACGTCAGGGTCACCACTGTGGTTTTAATGATGTCGTACTCACATTTGTTTGGCACATTTATTAAGAGGGAATGACATATGCATTTTATAAGAAGAACTAGTGAGGAATTCTGACTAGGAGACCAACAATAATGAAACAATAAAATAAAGACAGAGATCAAATATATACAAGTAAAGGTTCTCTTTTCGTCAGAGATAAAACATATACTAGTTAAAGTTATTTCCGCTAGATGTCTCCGCCACAAGGGGCTTTGCGACATAGTGGTCATGTGACCCTATAAAAAAGAAAGAAAAAGAAGGAAAGTGATAGGATTATGGATAAAATTAAACTAAGCAGAAGGATTATTCCCAACTAGCAAGTATGTGAAACACAAGTAACAAAACTGAACAGTGTTTTGAATTACACTAAGTTAATAACTTCATTGATGATGTACTCGTAGAAGTATTACTAGGTATTAACTTTAAACAGTTTATCTCAATTAATTGAGGTCGATGGAGGCTAGCTGGAAAAGGGGAGACCACTGAAAGTTCTCTACTAACTGTAAAGAACACTAGTTGTTATTGTTGTCAATCATATTTCAAATGGGTAATACCACAGTGACTCTACTGATATAAAATACCAATGGACTCTCTCTTTCCTCACCGCTCTTTTTTTTTTTTTTGAGTAGTGTAAACAATATCTTAATTTTGAGGTTTGATAATTTAGCATTTTGTCACTGGATTGAGCGACTTGAATTTCTTTAAGAGACAAAATGTAGGTTTATTGCAGTGGCATAAATCTGTATACCTAGTTCCTATATACCTAGGTATTATAGTCAAGCCACGCAATGTATTTTGCTGTTTGCCAATGCTTTTTTTTGTCAAGTCCAGCAATCTGGCCTACTTTATTACTATACTGTATTTTAGGAACTCGATTCCTGGCTCTGCCACGAAATTTCAAAAGTGGTATGAGGACTGGAACGGAATGGCCTCGGGTGGTCCAAATGAGTAGAGGGGGTTCGATTCCCACCTTAGCCATCCTCAAAGTGGTTCTCTGTGGTTTTCCACTTCGTCTCCGGGCAAATGCCGGGATGATACCTGACGTAAAGCCACGGCCGCCTCATTCCCTTCCCATCCCATATAAGGCCCCTGTTTGCTTTGCAGGTGAGGGAGGCCACCTGAGCGAGGTGCTTGTCCCACCCCCTCCAGTTTTATCCCCTTCCCCGATGTTTCAAGCTCCAAGACACTGCCCTAGAGGCGGTAATGGTGGGATCCCTCACAGAGTCCGAGGGAAAAGCAACCTGGAGGGAAACCGACTAAAAATAATAATAATAAAATAAAGAAAAATGGGGAAGATTGGTCTCCTCAGCCTTGGAAGGCAACCAATCTACGGGAGACGACCCTAATTCAAACCTACTGGAGCTCACAACCTCAGTAGTAACTTGATCAGGGGGTTAAACCTATGATCCCCCTAACCAATCTTCAACTAAAGCATGGAAAGTAAACGCACGGAATTAACTACCCCAGGTGGTGTTAGTGGGCCTTTGGAGTCTGGGGAGCCCACACCAACATGCTTTAAGGACGGGTCGGAGCGTCCTGGAACCACTAACAACAAGATCAGACATAAACAACAGAACTACTTCGCCACACTGAACATCAACTCGCTACTTAAGATAGGCATACTGAAACATTTAACAGACACTTTGACTAATCACAAGATACTGCTCACAGCAATACAGGAAACCAGATATACTGATGAACATGCCTTTGACTCCCAAGGCTACCGTATTTTCAAAGGAAAGGTAGGACGTAGAAGAATGAAGAACGTACCACACCTGGGGACTGGTTTTATTGTAAGCCATAAGATACTGGATTCAGTTATTGACTTCAGCTCTCTCATTAGTCGAGTGTCTTTAATAACCTTCCGGTGCACAAACAAGGTCTACACTGTAGTAAATGTCCATGCACCCATCAATGAAGACAATAAGCGTAACCCTGAAAATACTGACAGGTTTTGGGAAGAACTAGAGGACATCATATGCAAGGTCCCAGAGCGTCATACAATCATCTTACTCGGTGACTTCAACGCCCAGCTAGGGAAAGAACGCAAGTACAGAGACATTGTGGGAGATTTCCCTGCCCACACAAGGACAAATAGGAATGGAGAGCGCCTAGTAGGACTTTGTAAGGCCTTCAACTTGGTAATGAAATCAACGGCTTTCAAGAGACTGCCAAGGAAGCAAAAGACCTGGACATCACCTAACTGTCTCTTGGGAGAATTCCAAATAGACCATGTTGCCATCTCAAAGAAGTCCCATAGAGAGATCCAGAATGTTCGAGTGTTAAGAGGAGCAAATTTGGACTCCGACCACTATCTCTCCAAGGTCAAGCTAAGATTTCTACCTCGGAATACTAAAAAAACAAAGTCACACAAACTTACTAAGTTTGATTTAGAAAAACTTTCAAATTGCAACCAGTTCACGGAGAAAATGGAAACCCTGGAATGTAAAACCTGGGATGAAGTGAGGGAGAACCTAGTGAAAGTTGCCACGGAGATTGCGCCATTACTGAAGCAGAAGAAGCATGCCTGGTGGACGACTACCTGTGATGAAGCGGTGACACAGAGACAAGCAGCCTGGCTTAAGTGGAACTCACAGAAGACACAAAACAACAGGGATAAGTTCATAGAGCAACGAAAGTTAACTGCCAGGATCATCCGACAAGTAAAACGGCAGTTCACAAAGGACCAACTGACTCAGTTGGATGACGATTTCAAGAAGAACAACACCAGAAATTTCTACAGAGGCTTTAAACGGAACCTCAGCCGTTATAATCCTCCCAGCCTCCACTTCAGAGGACCGGATGGACAGATAGCCTATAATGATATGGACAATTGCCACCTTCTGGCCAAGTACTTCGAGAATCTCCTTAACTGTGAATCACCTGACACATTCTTCACTTATCAAGACACCATCAGGCAACCAAACTCTCAACCACCAACCAAAGAAGAAGTGATAGACATCATCAAGTCCTTGAAAAACAACAAAGCATCAGGTGAAGACTCAATTGTAGCGGAACTATGGAAACAAGCTGGGAATAGGACTATAGGCAAGTTGACAGAAATCTTCCATGACATTTGGGAGACTGAAACATTGCCTAGTGACTGGACCTCTGCTTTGATTCATCCCTTACATAAAAAAGGAGACTTGACCGACATCAACAACTATCGAGGAATCTCGTTAGTACCTGTGACATACAAGATCTTTTCTAAGGCCTTATTAAACAGAGCTGAACCCCACCTAGACCCTCGACTAGGAGAATACCAGGCAGGATTTAGAAAAGGACGCTCTTGTATGGAACAGATACTGAACTTGAAATCAGTGCTACGGCAAGCAAAAATGGCTAGTAAGAAATATGTCATCATTTTTGTTGATTTTAAGAAGGCGTATGATTCGGTTGACAGACCTACTCTCATGAAGATCCTGCAAGAACTAGGACTAGACGAGAAGACACATAACCTTATCCAACAGACTTTAAAGAACACCATGTCACGAGTGAAGTTCAGAGGAACCCTCTCTGAAAGTTTTGAAATTAAGTCAGGAGTAAGACAGGGAGACGGTCTCTCACCTCTCCTCTTTAACTGTGCCCTGGAAAAGGTGATAAGGGAGTGGCGAAAGGAGCTAACTAGTCAGGGGGTACCAAGTGGTATCACTTTGGGACACAAGTGCAATGGGCTCAGTGTTGATTGCCTGGCATTTGCCGACGACCTGGCACTTCTATCTCATTCAATAAAAACGTCTGTGAAACAACTTAATGTTCTCATGCAACAAGCAGCTAAGGTAGGACTATATGTGTCACTTGAAAAAACACAGTACATCACAAACATCAGTGAATCTCCTTGTACACTGCATTTGGACCAGGGAGAGATCAAGAAAACTGACAGATATAAGTACCTAGGAGAATGGCTTGAACCGAATCTCTCGGAAGTAAGGGCATTATCAACTCGAGTTAACAAGTTAGAAATGGCTTTTCAACTAACCAAGAACACATATAATAAGAAGTGTCTCTCCCGAATGACTAAAATGAGACACTACCAGACAGTTATACGTCCTGAAGCCTTATATGCATCAGAATGTCTAGTATTCAACCGGAAGGGACTCACGGACAAACTCGAAGTACAGGAGAGAAAGATAATGAGGAAGATATTGGGACCTGTTAAGGAAGGTAATGAATACAGAAGGAGGCCTAATCAAGAGCTCTACACGTACTGTGAAAGAATCACGGATGTTGTTAGAAAACGACGTCTAGCATTTTATGGACACGTCTACAGGAAGCATCCTACCAGGTTGACCAATCAGCTCCTCGGTTACTGGCAAAAGCGGAAGACCAAGTCACCATGGTTGTGGGAAGTGAGCAAAGATCTGCAAGAACTTGGAGGGACGGAAAGAGTCTTAAAAGACCGGACATCTCTCAGGAAGATGCTTCAGCAATCGAGGTTCCAGGACAAACCGCCAAGAAAGAAAACAGGTGCCCTCTGGACCCAGGAGAGGAGGGAACAACACAGCCAGAGGATGCGTAACTACTGGGCAAACATCAAAGCCCACTCCAAATGTAACAGTTGAACGTCGTGGTCCTTAGATGGCCTATTCGAAACAAGAAGAAGAAAATAAAGAAAAAAATATATTTAGGAACCCATGCCAATGAGTGGCATAATGTCATTAAATCAGAATGGCTAAAATCCAATTCTCCTTGTCATGCGCTGTTCAGATGATCAGAAAGGCTTTGATTTCTGGGCTTAATAAAGGAATGCTAATCTCAAACTCTAATAGGGTGACTCAACTCTTGCAGTGATTTACCATGTAAACACTGTAGGACAAAACAAAAGGACATCACAGATTGTCCAGAATTATTGGAATGTCTACATCCTTCATCACTGACGAGGATAAAAATGGTCCCTGGCAAGAATGCTTACCTGGGCACTGCTGTTGGGAGGGTAGAGGAAGAGAGAATTATCTGATGTTTAGGCCCAGAGCTTTTATAGAATTGAGTTTGTGGTAATAATCCCTCTTGAAGTCTCTCAGGGAAAGGGATGAGGTGGGTTGCAAATTTGAAGGTGAAACACTAGTCAAAAGTGGTTGTGGATGTGAACATGATGTGCCCAAATCCAGTTGTCCAGATTTGAGAGCACAGGCCCATATGCTAAGTTCCGAGCGGAGGATTTGAATAGCGCGCGCCAAATGTTCTAAGAAGGAATTCGAAGCTTTGTGCAGCCTACAGAACGGCAAGTGACGTAGCAGGTTGTCACAAGCGAGGCTATTTTTTAAATAAAATATTCCCAATTGATTGGAAACATGGGACTAATACCATATTACTGGCACGGAAAAGGGAAGAAGAATGTGCTATATTTGAAGAAAATCGAACCAGCGGAAGCCGAGATATGAGAAGTTTAAGGTTTGAGGACATATCTCACAGTGACGTCAGGAGTCAGCCTGGAGAGTATAAAACGGGCAAGGACCAAGGCACATTATGTTAATTCATCACAGCGCCCAGTCGCTGGTACATCGTACGTTACTTCGCCACAGCGCTCAGTCGCTAGTTCATCGCATGTTACTATATTCAACGTTATACTTAGAAATAGCACATGGTTGCTAGGACTTAAGAGCGATTCAATGAGCCAGTACATGGTTACTGGAACTTCAAAAAGTGTTGGAAATTATTTCAGTGAACTTAGGATTTTTCGTCAGTTATCACTCAGGTGATAGACATTTTATGGCAGAAACATTGGTAAATATAAAACTGCTCCAGGACATATGATAGACTTAGTCCATAAATTTTCCACAGTCCACAAATATCATTATTGGATTATTTTTATATCCAATTGCCAGAAGCAAGCTTTTGTCTTGGTAACTAAATGACCAACCAAGATTATATGTCAGTACTTTTTCAAATACCTTTCTTGCACGGTTCAGTTCAGGGACTTGAACATCAGAACTGTTAGCGATGCTGGATAAGATTGTCAGTGTATTAAACTGTACTGAATGCATCACTGTTGGGTCTTGTTACATCTGGTATTTTTCATCATGGATCAATTAGATCTTACCCCTGTCAAGAATTTAACTACAGCTGTTAAAGCAGCCAATATGAACAGTTTTCATCAAGATTATCAGACAACGAATATGATTACCGCTATGTCTTGGTAGACAAATTGCGAGTATACAATGGAGGCCGATACAATAATTTAAGTAAGTGTCCAAATGGGGACTAAAGACTGGAATGGTCTGGTTTTAACCAGATTATCTTCGACATCAAGATCTACAAAAATGTAAGCTACAATTTGCATTATTTTTATGCGTAGTTAGCTGGAATTCTCATTTTTCTACAGTCTTATCAACACAACATTTTTCTTTGATAATTTGCTGTTGCAAATGTTTATGCAAGGCATGGGAAGCCTTGTTCTGAGTATTTTCTACACTCAGACACGAGGATTCAATGATTTGAATCAATGGACGAGCATCACAAGCATTTTATTTGATTTTGTGATTTTTTTTCTAATCGCGGTCATCAGCCGTCGTACCTGTAAATTTAAAAATAAATTAAAGTTGAGGAATGGATATTTTTCCATGTTTAAGAAATCGAGTTTGATCTTTCTCGAATAGTTTATTGAAGTTAAATCCAGTAATAATAATTATTATTTTCAATTTTTCTGAGATAATAATAATTATGATTTATATTTTCTAATAATCATATCTTGTAGTATGAATTTATAAATTGGATATTTAAAACAGTTTACTATATCGGATACTTGTTTTTCCGAAGGTTAGTGGTTCAACGCACGCCCACATTCTACTAACAGATTAATTCATTGGAAGCATTTTACACTTGCATTATGCAGTCAAATCATGTAGAAGACATGGAAAGTGATACGGGAAACAAATAAAATGTATAAAACAGGGTTTTACTAGAGTTTATATAAATATAAATCATTTGGGTAACGTCATTTGAGAGAACGTTTGACCAGAAATAGACACGATGTGAAATTATTAATGTTTAATATGATGGTAAAATTACAGTAAACTCATTTGAAGGAGCTTACTAGCTTCTAAATCTTCCAGTTTGAATAACAAGCAAAGGCTTGATTATTATGTATAATTTGGGAAGAAATAATTGTGTGTGGAAATTGTTAAATGTGCCATTCTGATTGTGCAATTAAGTCGTAGGAATGATGTTGTTAAAATGAAGCATCAACCATTGTGAAGGTTGGATGACTTTGATAAATATGTTGGGAATTGAAAATATTGTTACAAGCCACACTTTCGACGAATTTATAACCAAGGGTTATTTTATGGAGCCATCATAGTTAATTCACAGTTGATTCTCGTGTTCTATAAATATTTCCTAGTACTGTACTTGTTGACCCGGATTTTGTTATTAACATTAAACTTTCATTATGAGGAGACTTTACCATTGTCTAATGCTAATTATGATCATGTGATTTTAGACACATTTGAATAGAATGGACCGATGCTATAAATGAATTAATACTGTCATTTCATGAACAGCCACTACCATTTAAAGGATATTTGTGATCCTATTAAAAATATAAATATTATGTAAAATAATAAATTGATTAATTTTTCATATTCTGTCAAAGAATTGCAACTTTTGATAATAGTATTTGTTACTATTTTTGTAACAATTTTCTAAATAATATTTTCAATTGATATTTAAATGATCGAATGGTTAAATTAATATTTAAATTGATGTTTTGTTAATAATAATTTTTGACCATAAATTGATAGTCGAGTCATGCACTCAGAATAATTATTTTGGATCGAGAACAGATGGTATAATACATTTTCTGTTTAATATCGAAGTTCTTCGAATTCATGCTCAGATGCCCATATAAGTTGATGTTGTGTTATACCCATTGTTGTGACTTTAAAAATGAACCAATTTTTGGAATATTAATTACTGAAAGTGATAGTTATTTTCTGCAACATTCGAAACCAAAAACAAAGGGATTTTTATACATCGAGTGAAACCATTTAATTTCAACCAGTGAATGCTTATGATTTAGGAATTAGGCTGGACAATTTAATTTTCTCTGAAGAATCTACGACTGTAAATAATTTTCATTTGAACAAAGTCAACAGGACTGACATTCTGGCTTTAGTTCAAATATTAAGTGTTCATGTGTTGATAACCCTGTATATTTTGTGTATATAAAAGTATGATTCGTCCTGCATTCATAATGCTATTCTGGCATTATTTCAAGTCAATTTTAACATTTTAATGAAATGAGATTATTTTACGAATTGTGCTATTTTCCGAGTCTCCTTCTATCCTTATTGTTGCATCGAGCCGAAAATCAGTAAAGCTTTTTTTTTATTGTGTTATTGTTGTCACTTTAACCCATATGGCACCCTGGGATGTTTAGATTCTCATGCTGACTGATTTTTGGTGAAATGCATATGTGGTCGTTGGACTTCGGTCTAAACGGGCACAATATGCAGTACAGGGAGTTTAGGGTTAATAGTGTAGATATACAGATGCTATGGTGGCTATGGATGGCTAATGATGGGAGGCGAGATCCAAGCAGGGCAGAGCTTGCACTGGAGCTGGTAGATAATATTGCTGCATATGCAACTGTAATGACCTACCAGCAGGGGCGGCCCGTGAGGTAGTGCGGTGTGCCATGGCACCACCAATCCCTCTCAATAACAGTTTATATTAAATTTAAACTTCAAGGAAATGGCAAGCATATGTTATTGTGCATTCATCTGATTGAGTGAGCAAACTGACATACCCTCTGGCGGCGCTTTCCTGAACGAGTGAGCCAGGCCACTCGGGCTCCACCTCCGAAAGTAAGACTCGGCACCAATAAAGGCTAGTTTGGCTTGGCTTTGCATGTTTTGTATTGTGTTGGGCCACAGATTACCCTAGGTAGAGCCAACAGCTGCGTGGTGGATTCACCAGAGTGCAGCATGCAAGCGCAAGCTAGAATTGCTTGAAGTGATTTATATTTCAACCACCATATGGCAGCACAATGCAGAGGATGCAGCTCCAGGGTTTCCAATTTAATGCTTTGTCACTATATCTTTTGACTATTAAATATATACAAGATGCTTTTAGTTCTTTCTTGTTAAACATTTAGCAACTTTTTCACACTCATATTGGTAGCAGGAATACCTATTTCTCTATTTATAATGTAACAATCCGGACTTTTTGCAGTAAGTTTTGATTTGTTTCGTTGGTTTAAGTTGGTGACACAGTTATGCCTACCAGAACGCAGATACAAATTTTCGGGTTTGTTAACTTTTCTGGTGGCATTGCAAGTGTTAATAGTAGCATCGTTAAATTATTTTTGTGTTTAATTATATTGAGTGCAGCAGCTATCCTTATAAAGTTTAGGTTATATCTGTATGTAAGGTAGTCTTGACAGTACGGCATCTTGTTCATTTTATTTTACTAGTTTATTTCACGGTGGCAGCTGAAATTGTGTCAAAGTTGTATTGCGGATCTTGTACAATTACACAGTTAAATACTGTGATTCTGAAACTTAGGCCTACAGCATAAAATATGCAGTGTCTATTCATGCAATGTTTGAACGATTTGATTGCAAATTTTGAATTTTCTGGCACCACCAAGATAATTATTACCAGCCGCCACTGCCTACCAGTAGTATAGGGTACGTTCTATTAGCGGTGTTATTAATGGAAGTGGTGCAATAATTCTCATGTGTGCAAAGGGTATGTCTTGCAGCGTATGTGTTCACACAGAAAAGAGCCAGGAGAGGGGGCAAGTTGACGGGAGTTCAAAATGATCGAGAATGTTGCCAAGGTTGGGTGGGTAACTGAATATGACTGAATGGCTCTTGGGGAAGGAGGTCCTGGGTGATGCTAATTGAGTATGGTAGTATAAAGCTTTGGAAGGTAATCCTTTTAACTTCACTTCAGGGTACTACAGTGTAATTTTTTGCAAGGGAATTTCACAGTGCAAGGGCTGAAGACTGTAATCAAATCAATATTCACCCATCAATAATGTAATCCAACAATGTTTGCCCTAAATGTAGTAATTCTACACAAATTAAAGTAAATAATGAATACAAAAGTTTACAAGGAACTTCTATAACAGTGACATTTTTGATATTTTAATAAACAAATAAATGTTCAACTTTGTAAAAACCAGCTATGCTGAACATTGAGTCTCTGCCAACCCACGTGCCTCTGTAGGCAAAATATTTTGGCAATTCTACAGACGTGTACAGGCATAAGCGGATGAAGTTGACCACAAGTTTTACATTTCAATTTCACGATTTCCCTGTTCACTTGTTATTGCTCGACAAATTTCTATTTGAAGATTGGTGAAAACAACAGTTTCTGCAATTTCATCTACACACTATGGCATTATAATAATGCGACTACATGGTAAAAAACCTGCAGGCTCCAAATGATCATATGTGCACCAGTTTACAGAAGAAGTGTTTTGTCACCAGTCACCTGGTCGCTCCTTTAAGCAGACCAAGGTAGCCAAGAAAAGGTGAATGGATGATGCACGATCCAAGTGTAGAACAGCTTATTTACCTTGTAGATGCGCTACAAAAACAAGTATGCTTTCCTATTGCTTATTGTATGTTTTACTTCATTTAATACTAATATAAATGAAATAAACTACATGAATTTCTGTTTTGTTGACACACACGTGTAATTTGTTTGGCTTATCAGTGAAATCGTCTGTGATGGGTTGGCCAGTATACTATAGGTTAGCGATTATGAAAGAATTATATTCTTCTTTTTCTTTATCATTTTTCCCACATATTAGCAGGGTCTGCTTTTTTTGGTGGCCATATTACACGATTGTGTGCCATATCAGGATGAAGTCGGGCAATATTTAGACAGTCATGTAGGGTGTGAAGGCAATGCCGTCTCGGTCGTCCTATTGGTCTCTTCCCATCTATCCGCAAAGCCAATCCAGTGTGTGTAACTGTTGTTTCAGCAGCTCGTAAGACATGTCCTTACTAGCGGAGACGGCTTTCCCTCATCTTTTCAGTAATTGGCACTACTCCATATCGCTTGCGAATGTCATTATTGCTGACATGATCATGGAGTGTCAAGCCAGATGCATTCTGCCCCATACAGAGCAACGGGATGGATCTCAGAACGATAAACTTTAGACTTAAGCCGGTCTGGAATCTTCTTATTACATTTGACACCGGACAAAGAGCGCCACTTCAGCCGTACGCTGCTCATGCGATGTGATATTTCAGGTCTGAGGGTTCCATCTGCAGTAATAGTTGAGCCAAGATATTTAAACGACTATGTCTTTGGAAGGTCAACACTATTAATTTGAAAGAATTATATTACAATAAGTATTTTGTAACAAGTGGGAAGGGCAAACTTGATCACAGAATATATACAGTACGTATACATACAAAAATAGGATTGGGCAGCAGTAATGAGAAGTGTGTTGAGAAATTCCTAACAATATCTTCTTAGAGGTACATAACTTGTAAAACTTGTGTGATCACCACAGTGCCTCAAGCGTAGTCTGATGTTGCCTCTCTTTCATTTTGATTTATTAGTGCCAAGAATCTTCTCAATTGTAATTCTTCTGCCTTTACTCCATCATCTTCTTATCCCAATGGTGTACAGCAGCGGTTCCCAAACTGGGTTCCGCGGAACCCTAGGGTTCCATGAAGGCATCGCAGGGGTTCCGCGATAAATCTTAAAAAACAAATTTAAAACTGATTTTAAAATAAAACCACACGAGGCTAACTATCAGATTGTCTCTAATGCGAAGGTAGGTGGAGTTCGTGTTATATCCAAACACCTATTCGCCAATGTTAGGACTTCGTTTTATGACTTTTATCACAGCAAAATCCATTTGCCAACGAAATAAACTTCACATGTCCCTGCCTGAGTATGAATATCTTATTGAAATTCAATATACCTCCACTTTTAAAACGAAATTTGAATTAGTGCCGCTGAATGACTTTTGGGTAGGACTGATAGACGTATACAAGTCAGTAGCCGAAAAGGCTATCCGAGCTCTGCTCCCCTTCGTGTCCATCTTTCGATGCGAAGCAGGCTTTTCTGCTTATGCTTACACCAAAAACAAATTTTGGAGTAAGTTGAATGCTGCCCCTGATTTACGTATTCAGCTGTCGGACATAAAGCCCGATTTCAAAAGTATTTTAAGAAAGAGAATGAAACAATTTCATTCATCACATTAGAAATTAGATGGAAATCCAATTTTTATTGTTCTAAAATAATTGTTTATATTTTTGTACCAAAATAAAGGCTTGTATGTATATTTAAATTGTTTTCTCTTTGTTTCCAAACCTACTACGTTAGCGCTAGGCTATACAAAACACCCAGCCAATAAGAATGGATGAAAATAGGAATAAGGTAGTGAGTGCGTTCACAATGCTCTGTAAAAATCAGGGATAGAGTTAGGGTTCCGGGGAATGAACATGACATCTGAAGGGTTCCGGGACCGCAAAAGTTTGGGAACCGCTGGTGTACAGTATCCAGGACTTCGGTTATTTTTCTTTTTATTGTCTTACCAGGCCTTTGTTTATTTTGATTTTACATCTCACACCAACCTTCTTCTCCTTGTGAAGGTTGGTTCAAATACACCCATGTTATCTCGTGTGTGTCGTAGGAACTGGTGAAAAGGGCTGGGTTTCTCTAACCCACCTACAAATGAGGGATCCTCTTCTTTCAAAATTATCTTTATTGGTAATTTCTTAACTTAGTTCAATTTTCAATCACAGCGCCTTGCTGCTCAAGTACTGTTACAATGAGCATATTTAAAAGTAGTGAAATGGGAAACTATTTCAAGTATGGACTTGAGGGACAGGTGAGTTTGAATACCACTCCATGGCAAGTGTGGTAACTGCAGCTTCTACAACTGTTTTATGCACAATGTCAAGGAAGAACTAGCTGCAGGGTGTTTTCAGTCGTATGTCTTCTGGAAGGCAATCAACAGACTGAGAACCGGAGTATCTCGATGCAGAGCTAGTCTCAAGACATGGGGCTACACTGAAGACGGACTTTGTGAATGTGGGAACTGCAGGACCCACAACATCTTCTGGTATACAGAAACCTACCTGAGACTTGCATCACAGACGATCTTTGAAGAGCAAGTGACAGGGCCATCAAGACTGCCAAATTCTGGTCTTTACATTCCATTTGATTTCATTACATTTGTTATTATATTCTGTAAGTTTGTTTGTATTGTTCCCTTTATTTTGTTATTCTTCCTGGACATGTAAAATAAATAAATAAATGTACAGTAATGTTTATTTCCTCTGGGCAAGTTCTGGCCTACCAATGTTCACACATAATGAACAGCATACAATCCCTCCCTCCATCCTCCCCCCCCCCCCCCCGCCCACACTTTTAAGTTTGCCAAAGAGCTACTGATAGCAATTTTACAATTTTAAGAAGTTCCTTAGGGTCTTTTACTTGGCTACTAGATGGCATCGCAGTCAGCACTTGGCGGCGAACGTTGGAACTAATAGTGTAATAGAGCGTTATCAATTCTAACCTACAAATTTTGGCTTCACACAAGTGTACTTAGTGGAAGGTTCTTTTTCATGCCATAAATCTATGATATGGGACCGCCGGCTTTACTTCCCCTTCGAAGGAAGGCATACTGAGGGATGCTGTGAAAGGTTCTACTCATAGAGTAGACGGGAACCGGCTGACAAAGAACATTTTTAAATACATCACAGGGTTGAAAGCTACTACAAAATGGGTAGAAGAGGTCAAAAGAGACGCCATTGAAGTTGGACTAATTGAACTTGTCTTTCACTATAGGAAAACGTTTCGAAGCCGAGTTGACAATATCAAGACGTTCAAAGAAAAACCACCACAACACAGGCCAAATTTGGTAATAACAGAGGAGCAGAGAAAGATTAGAAGTGAAAGAATGAAGAGGTTCTGGGAAGAAAAGAAGAAAAAATTGACCAGGAAGCCTTAGGTTCCATGCGGTCCACAGTTGGACAAAGTCGAGAAAAAAAAAGAAAAAAAAAGAGTTAGTACTGCTGTTCTGACTCAGTGAGGAAAGCAAACTATCTCACTCCACATCTTGCCTAGTACGCCTCAATATAGCGCTACCTTGGGTCCAACCAGCCTTCGGGCTGACTACCTGACAGAGGGGAAACCAAGGTTGGCATGACCTATCACTAATTATTGGCAACACTGGAATGGCCTGAAACTTTATAAATTATCTATAAGTAGAACATAAGGTACTGTGTTCCAACAAATTTTGGTTAAAATTGGGTCAGTTGTTGGCGAGTTCTTCAAGGGTAATTGTGAAGGCGTTACCATTATTATCAGCTGGAAACAGTGATGTAAATGAAAATAGCAAAAGTCAGATGTCTGGAGGAAACACTATCACTGCACAAACGTAGTTGTGATCAGAGCAGCCATTTACAATTTAATATACAGGGGGAGGGGCACACAGTCTGACAAACACATGCATATTGCCCTGTGATTGAACTCATAATCAAACCTTTGACTAGCGGCTTCGGTGGCGTAGTTGGTAGTATGCTGAGCTTCTATGCCCAAGATCGCGGGTTCAAACCCGGCCGAAGTCATCGGATTTTTTAAGAGCGTTAAAAATCCCTCAGTATGCCTCCCTTCGGAGGGGAAGTAAAGCCAGCGGTCCCATGGCATAGATTTATGGCATGTTAAAGAACCTTCCACTAATTACACCTGTGTGAAGCTACTGTAAATTATAGGTTAAAAATTTGAATAACGCACTTAGGTTCCAACGTTCGTCGCCAGGAGCCGTCTGCGGTGGCGTCTAGTAACCAAGGTTTGAACTAGTAGTCGTTGACGGTGACGTTTGGCGGCAAAAATAGGAACTACTTGAAAATTCAATGTCGGCATTCCTTACTTGAATTAAAAACAAATAACACACACTAATACAGCCATCACAATTAACACTGGTTGTCAGACAGATTCTACACACACCTAAAGTATACGGGGCTACATGGCCACGTTGTCGCAGCCCCTAAACTGAAGAACCAACCAAACTTTTGACTAGACTAATCTTTTAAATGAGGGAAATAGACTAAAAATGTGCTCCCTTAAACTTTTAACTGCTGTGTATTTCCAGATGAATAAACATCCACGTGCTGAGTTATTTTCACACATCTTAGATCAAGGTCCTAGATCAATTTACCAATATTCCCCCTTCTCCTATTGGTTTCATATATTACATTTCACACACATGTACTCAAAGTAGTATCCTTCAGGGATGCACGTGGAAAATAATTTCGGGTGGGATAGTGGATATGGATGTAAATAAAGACTGCCTTATGTAGTGACTGGCTAAACAGCCTTTAACTAGGGGTGACATATCACACTTTTAGGGAGGATGTATCGATATGCCCTCTCCTGGGTATGTTAAGACTTTTAGAATCACCACTACTCAAACTACTACTTGGTCTGTTGTCAGCCATTACAGTGAACAGAAGTCAAACATAAGTCAAACCTTTCCATCACTTTGAACAAATGAATAGCATAATTTGCATTACCATAAAGATTAAAAAAAGCGAAGTAAATGGTTCTATGGACTATCACAAAAGAGCATAACATCACTTCAAACAGCTGGAATGTGAAACTAAAATGGTGCTCGTGTAGCGATGAACCGTTTCAACATTAGCACCACCGCATGGTAGAATTGGTGACGAACCGCTTCGTCACTAGTACTCTGAAGGTTAAATAATAGACAGAAGAGAAAATAGATGTTGAAATGTTTCAAAATACCAAGGATACCTACCAATACTGTGTACTACCTACTGTATATAATCAATAATGGGCCAATTAATTCTCTGGAAAACAGCTTTGAAAAGAATTCAACTGGAGATGAAAGACCTAGGGGGAACGGGATGAGTTTAAAAAAAAAGCTCGAGGAATGCTGCAATAAAAAGAAAAAGAAAAAATGGAATGTGTCGAGGAATGATACTTGCAACTTACAATAAAGAAAAGGAAAAATACCGATACATACACAATACAACACATTTTGTAATGGACCGAATTTGGTGTATATCTTTCATATTCAGGTTACATTAAATTCTTCATCATCCAAATCATCAAATCTCATGTGTTTTCCCAACACAGTCTCGGCCTTCTTCAACAGCCTGTCACGTCCACGCTGCTTTACTCGAACCTTCTTTCCCAGCTTTTCTTCTCGATCATGTTTTATCTTCTCCCAGTATGCTGTTTCTTCTTGACCTGTAACAAAAAAAAATAATGTCTGTTAAGTAAGACTTGAAAACGATATCACAATAGGGACTTTAATCCGACGCTCATGATGTCTAGGCAGACTTGCTCAGGGACTTAAAACCACTATGGGCTTTGCTACGACCAGGACACCAGAGCCACCTGTATGGAAAAATCCGAACCTGACAGGATTTTAGGACTGGTATCATCTGCAAGAACACATCCACTCAGTGTTCTCATCATTTAAGACTTGGTAATGAGTCCTAGTCACAACAGGGTGGTGTATGTTAGTGGTGTCGAACTCAATGCCACCAGAACACACATGGAGCATTGGACAGACTGAGAATAATACTGCAGGTAAATAACTTGAGCAACGGAGAGGAAGAGGCAAGACCATCGAGTGATGTCTAAGGAAATGGAGATACAGTATTTCTTGTTTTGTTAATGCTGACATGACACTCTAAGGGCCGGTTCCATCAACCTTCGTTAAATTTTTTACGACACGTTAAAGTAATTTAACGGAAATATTAGCAAAATGGTGTTCCATCAACCAACATTACTGCTAACAAATCATTAACCTATCTGCTATTTTAGCATCCCATTCTTGCTCAGTTAAGGAGTTTAACATAGTGTTAAAATTGCTTACAAGCAAATACAGTATGCCTTTCGTGCTTAGTTATTGTATTATTTATTTTTGATTACCGTATATGAATGATGCTACAGAACAAAAATTCTTGCCAAGGTCTCATGACATGTTGCAACTGTCTGTAAAGAAGTTTCTGGAGATGTGTTGTGCATAAATACATTAAGGACTTTACCTTACAACCGGCCACTTAAATGATATGGCTAGGCCTAACCTACAAATTAGCCTACATGTAATGAAATAATGGTAACTATAGCCTATTCAGACAGCAACATCAATACGTAATGGTCAATAATATAGTTTTATAGTGTACAAAAGGTTATTGTACAGAATGTATTATCAAATGATGAATAAAACTAGTGAAAACGACAGCCATTTGATTTGCATCCAAAACTTTCAGTTGATCAGCATGAGTGTTGATTTGTAGTTTTCATTTTCACATAGTTTACATAAACAGTGTCACAATGCAATTTAAATATAAACGCACACACAATGTTTGATCTATAAATAGCCTACAAGTTGACCATAAAGATTTTTAAAATTTTTAATAGGCACCTGATTATTATCAAAACTGAGCTTCACAGATTTGAAGCAGCAATGGGGCAAGTTAAAAAAAAAAGACAACCACATGTAGGCCTACGATAAAGCGACCCCTAAAAAGCAATTTTTGTCACATGGGAAGAACAGCTGTCAAATCGACCCTGCTAAAAGTCGCCTAGTTTGAAATGCAGGGGAGAATGTAGAGTACTGGTTATTTTAAGAAATTCATTACCGGTAGTATTTATTAATAAATAATTCTCCTTTGTAAAATGGCAGCCGCATACGATCATATACAGTACAGTACTTCGAAATCGGCTTTGCGACGCGGAGTAGGCCTAATTTACTCCATTCCGCCTGAAAAGCTTTTCTTTTGTGGAAGTAAAGCATTGATATGGCAATTGTTGAATTTGAAGTGCACAGTGGAACTGAGCAATTAAATTACTCATCTCTTAGCCTCAATTATTATAAAAATAACTGAAAATATGAGAAAAGCACACACCCATCTACTCAAATTACATATTATAGCATCTGTTTGTTTATGTTTCCATCGCCCGTACGCTAGTTTCAGATAATGGCAGCACCGTCGCTTCAGTTCGCGAATAGCAAACAAATGAATACAAGTTGACTAGACACAGTTCAGAAGTCTGAAAAACCATCCATGCCGTTCACTGCTTCCTTGATCCTTACAGCAAGTGACATTTAACGCATCGTTTGTTAACCGACTTGTTAAAAAGTTTTGTGGAACACGTAATATATAACAGAATGTTAAAATTATAACGATTTGTTAACTAACGTTTTGTTAGCCAAATTTAACGCAAGGTTGATGGAACCGGCCCTAAATGTAATATCCCATTTTCATAATATTGGAGCTGACAACTCCATCCCATCTAGTGCCGATGTCACAAAAAGTGGAAGCCTCTACCTTCCACTATTCCCAGGACCTTCATGGCCTGTACGGAGTTGGCTTTGCTTTTTGCATTATTTACTTCATAATATTATAATGGGGGAGGAAGGAGCAGACATCCAGGAGATCACCAGTAAAAAAAAGAAGAAAAGAAAGAAAGAAATTCAGGTATGAAATAATTAAACTTGCACTACTTGCGAGAGCCCCAGGACAAACGAGTGATCGTAGCACAATGAAACAGTGTGGAAACATTTAGCAGGACATGCTGAAGAGACATAACGAGTAAACCATTGAAAGGAACTCATTTTAATTTCCACATGAGCAGGTAACAGGTGTTAACCTTTACACTGCTACGCCCGAGATATCTCGGGTGCGGTAGAACGTCACGTCCTTGCTGCGCCCGAGATATCTCGTCGGCAACTTCATCTGAATAACATACTTTTTAAAATTTATTCAGCATGGAGGGGTTTGATAGTCTCTCACAATATTAGCAGTGAAAAGGTTAATGGCGTACCATGTTGAGAGTCCAGGTTACAAACGATGCTCAATGTGACGACCATCTGCATCCACGACAGCCTGGAACCACACTAGCGAGTGCTCTACCACTGCCCGCAACGTCTCAGGTGGGGAGTTGGCTACCTCCCTCGCGAAGCTCACTTTCAAACGCCAACATGTGTCAGTGTCCCAGTGATACACCCTGTCCTTACGGTAACCCCACAGCCAGAAATCAAACGGGTTCAAATCTGGGGATCTTGGTGGCCACACAGTGAGGAATGATTGGCCGATGATGCTGTTTAATGCAATATTATGTGGTTTATTCGTTAGAAGACTCTTCATGTTTGATTGATTGTCTGATCTTGACGATCGAAACAGTTCTGACCGAGGCCAGGGTTTACAATTCCAGATGTGATCTGGAAAGGGTGATTGGTGAGATATGGATTGGTGATTAATGAGATTGTGAAGTTTGTGTTTGGTCCGCGAGAGCTATTTTATTTCACTCAAGTCCGCCGGTATGCCGGTGAGGACCCCCCTATCCGCCACCTGGGACGCGCCACGTCGGAGTATCACCTCTCCGCCTGCTACGACAGCGTAGTAGGTTCACATGGTCAACTTATAAGAAGAAATCTCTCTCGATGAATGCCAAATTCAAACATTATGGTTCAGTAGTTAAACCTGAAGCAACTTATGCAAGTGAAACCCTGTTTAAGATGAATACCAAAGCAACAACAGATAAAATCCAAAAAATAGACAGAAGGATCATCAGGACAATTATCAATAAAAAACATCAAGTAAATGGACAATGGAGACTGCTGCCTAATGAAATAGTCTATCGGGAAAATGAATCAATTGTGGATACAATGCGAAAAAGGAGACTTGCTTTTTTCAGCCACATAGTAAGACTACCAGACACCAGACTACTGAAACAATTATTCAATTTCTTTTGGAAAAGTAAAACCAAGAACAACTGGTTCGTTGAGGTCCAGAATGATTTAGACGAGCTAAATATTACAATGGAACAAATTGCAGAGAGAAAAGAGAAGAGGATTCTGAGAAGTAGGGATACAAGATTGAAATTAAAAACAGTCAAACGAAAACAGTACACCATTACAAATGAAGAGAGGGCGGCCAGGTCGGAGAGATTAAAGAAGCTCTGGGAGAAGAGGAAGTTGAGAAGCCATTACAACTCTAATATTGTAAAGACTGTAGTGTATATGGATTGATTTAAGTGCTCCAATGTGGGCGTAAACTATGTAAATAAATAATTATGTGGTTTAATGCCTCGGCCTTTGGTTTAATGCTTTGTTTACTATGATAATGTATTTTAACAGAGACTGCTTCCTGCTGCCTGACCATTACAAGTAGTTTGGAGTTTTGGCTGCAACAATCTGTAAAAAATATTTAGGAATTTTTGTCATTATAATCAAGTTTAGTATTCCTAGACCCCTTCAATTTCTTTAAAAGATTTTTGTTTCTATCTATGTCCAAACAATGTTTGTATAGTAATATTGAACTGGCAAAGATAATTTGTATTTCCTTACATATTTGTCACCATTGCATAATCATCACACTTTCATTTTCAATAACAACATTCTTTGAATAAAATTTCATGGCATAATTGTTGCATATCACATTTGTATTTGTGTGATGGTTGAACATGCTGCTGTGAGTTTATAACCTGGTGACCTTGTCAAAAGAAAGGAGTCTTGTCTCTGTGCCTGGTAGATAGTGGTCGCCCTTAGCGCCAGTACAGGGGAGTTGGCTAGGAATGACGAGCTTCAATAAGCTGCCGTTCGAAACGATGCTAGCCCAATTCACCCAAGTAAAAATAACTTCATCATCATCATCATCATCATCATCATCATGAACCGGCTCCAGTTTCCCGGGTGCGGTGAAGAGCGCTCACCATTTAGTTCTTTCCAAGAAAGAAGGGATAACCCGTGCCAGTCTATAGCATGTCGCATAACACATTTGTATTTGTGTGTCTGTCGATTGAACATGCTCTCGCGAGCTTATAACTAGGCGTGTCCATGTCAGAAGAGTCCCTGCCTCTCCGCCTGCGGGCTATGACTACGAGTTGCGAGTGGCTAGCATCGTCACTTAGCACATTTGCATTTATTTGCCCATCGGTTGCACATGCCGCAAGCTTATAACCTGGTGTTACCTAGTCAGAAGAAAGGAGTCTGTCTCTCTGCCTGCAGGCTATGAATCATGCTACGCAGATAGCTGGCCCACGGCATGCTAAACAGCGATTGCACTAAAGTGCCAGTCCAGGAGAGTGTAACTTGTATGGACCCATTGCTTTTGTGAGTTGGCCTCGGAATGACAAGATTCAATGATCTGCTGTACGAAGCGCTGCTAGCTCCAGTTCGCCGACGTGAAAACAGGCCCAACTGCTATGGGCAGAAACTTAAGCAAGGGACAATTGGCGGCAATCTAAAAACAGCCACTTCTGTGGCTTAGTGAATCGGAGAGTGATTGTTACAAAGTGCGCCATTTAGTCACATATGCAGCTTCGTATATGTTGAAAGCTCGTCAGTCTATTAGAGTATTTTTTCCAAATCTCATCCATGTTACATGTTTGCCCCATGGATTGCATCATATTGCAGAAGAGATACGTACGCTCTTTCCATCTGTCAACAAAGTAATTTCAAGTGGGAAGAAACTGTTCCAAAAAGCACCGGCTCGTGTACAGTTGTACAAAACTCTCCTGCCTCAGGTTTCTCCTCAGCCGGAACTTGTTCTCACAAGATGGGGAACTTGGTTATCCGCAGTATCGTTATACCAGGAGTACTTTAATCAAGTGACAGATGTAGTTACAAGTGTTGATGATAGTCACACTGTATGTGTTCGTGAAGCAAAGTGCACATTCGAATCTGAAACTGTATATCAAGATCAGTGTCATCCATGTGCATTATTCATGACTTTCGAAGGCGATTAAGGGCCTAGAAACTTGCGGTGCACCCCTACACGAATCCCTTCAGTTAATTCAAAACACCATTAGTTCTTTAAATGGTGTCCCTGGTGAAACTGGAGAAAAAGTGAACAGGAAACTCAGTGCGGTTGGACTCAAACCCAGGACTGAAGAAGATTCAATCCATAAGCAACTACATAAGTGGAATCAGGCAGTTTTTACCAGAAGAATGCCAGTGTACAAGTATTGCCCAGTTAAGTCCGTCGACGTAGAACTATCATTTTTAGCATATAAATTAATTCTGTCCGACAACAGAAAGTCATTGACCCCTGAAAACATTGAATAACTATTGATAACCTACTGCCATGCAACATTTTGCAAGGAATGAAACATGCGTATCAATGTAACGCTGAGTTAAAATTAAATAATGCGTTTGGTAAGTGTATTTTGTTTTATTTTTAGTGCATATTTTCAAAATTTTTGGTGCATATGTGCATGCATATTTTTGTAGTTTTTAGTGCATATGAATTTGGGCCCTAGTTATCAGACATCTTCTACACACATCCAAGTACATGGGGCTACGTGACCATGATGCCGCAAAGCCCCGAAATAATCAACAACAACAGTCTGTACCGCGGATCAAGGAGAACGAATTTTAATCGCTGTAGTCGAGTGTTATAAGTAGGGCCCGGATAATTATGTGCTTAACTTTTCAGAAATATGTGTTTATTTATGTGCTTAAAAGTGGGAAAATATGTGATTAAGTTTCCAAAATATGCTCTTAAATTTGTACAGTACCATATTTATGTCCCCCAGTTACTCTAAAAATAGTAGAAACGTCCACAGTACAAATATTCCCGCTTAACAGACCGGGACTTGCCTCAATTTCTGAATCCTACAATACTTCCTGCAGAGGCGTGATACAAAATCATTTGTGCTGTTTTCAAATTTCATTCTAAAGAACGGAAGGTCACTTAAGAAACTTTCATAGCACTGATTGTATTGTCTTATACTGATACTTGAGTGTGTAAATCTGCTCGATTGATGTGAAAAATAAATTAAATGTCACCCCTGGCACAGCTATACAAACGAGCAGTTATACAGTTAAACACAGCAACACCAATAATAATAACCCTCAGATGAACTAAAATTCACTATTTGGTTTCCATCAGCAACTACAACAGTATGTGCAAGACACTTAAACATATACACACACAAATAAACAGAATTTTATAATTTCCAAGTTGTAACATATACCGGTACGTAAAGAACTTTCCAGTTATTTCACCGGCTGACTGTCAATGTCTAGAACAAAATAATATAGAAGAAAATCACTTGACTTATGCCACTCAGTGCCATAGGCTACACGAAACTGCTTTATTGGAACGTAACATACACATACACACAGAAAGAACAAATTGTTTTGATTTTACGAATTTCTACGTACAATAGAAGAAAACACTACATGGGTCGAAGCTTCGTTCTAGGCTTTAACATTGCAATGCACAACAAGCAGCATTTTCAAGTTTTCAAAAAGGAAGCACTGCATATTTGCAGCTAATACACTCTTGTATCGCGAAAAGCTTCTTTCCACATCGGATGAGGTTACTGGTGCATATTTAAAACACGCAATGTCTCTGTTGCCACGAAGGACACGACT
This sequence comes from Meconema thalassinum, assembly GCA_946902985.2. Taxonomy (NCBI): domain Eukaryota; kingdom Metazoa; phylum Arthropoda; class Insecta; order Orthoptera; family Tettigoniidae; genus Meconema; species Meconema thalassinum. The sequence continues at coordinate 218,300,696 of OX336396.1, forward strand.
TATTTACACACGTTTATTGTACTCCGGATTCTTTGATAAGACGTTTCTTAATTTGCCCTGGAAGAATTCTCAAGCTTTTCACAGACTTGAAGAATGTCCTGCAGAGCTGACGAAAGTGGTATGTCTTCCTTCTCAAGTTTCATGATTGTGGAACTTAAAAAAACAAAGTTAGATTTTATGTACACCAAGTCACCTTGAACTCCCTTTGCACACATAGCTTCTAAAGACTCACTGATGCATGCAGCATCATCCTTGTTTAGTTTCGAGGACTGATTTTGTAACATTGCACGCCGCTTCCAGCCAAGTACCCCACCTCGTGCACACTGGTTGCGGAGGTAGCAGAGAATCAGGGGCACATTGTTTGAATAAACTCACTCGAGTGGGTGCTTTAATAAACACTTTCTTCACGGATGCTATTACTCTGTTCACATTTGGAAAAATACTCCTTACTGTTTCAGCAACAAGGTGCAGAGTTCACTCATCAGCGAGAGGAAGTTTGACGTACTTTTCTAACGTTCCACGTAGCACTGTATTCTGCAGTTTGTTCAGTGGTATATCAGCTGCAAGAAATGCATGACAAATGTCTTGTGAGAACTGGCAGTTTGCTGGACCAGATCTCACATCCTGCATTTCGGGAAGCAAACGTTGTGTCGACTTCTTTAAAGACACACATTTCACGTGTTTTACTGTCACAACATGTTGCGTAACTTGTGAACGCATGTCTGCCGCTATGGGTTTCTCACAAATGTTGCAAAATAAAACAGTTCCATCAGTTCTAAAACGTCTCTGAACTCCCGCACTAAACAATTCATAGTAACACATTTCGCACTTTTGGGATACATCGCATTCGTTGAAACGAGAACGCAACCGTCAGTATACTCACAAGTTTCGCAGACCACTGTGATTTCAAGTGAAAATTCCCGTCTAGGTAAGGCTTAATGAGCCTGTTAACTCCAGCCCCTCTGCTGTACTTAATGACTGGGAAATCCCTGTCTTGAAATACAACTACAATATGGAGACAATGGAGCACTGACGAAATAGAGAAGCCAATTACTGGAATTTCAAAGGGTCTAAAATGTGGGCAGCAGTCATCCAAGAAGAACAACAAACCACCAAATATAGGAAATATGTGCTTATGAATAAATACGCCACAATATGTATTTATTTATAAAAACTGTAAAAATATGTAAATAAATAGAAAATATTTAATTAAATAAAAAATATTTAAACACATAACTACCCGGGCCTTAGTTATAAGTGTGTCAATCGGCACAGATCTCCACGCCAAAATCCCCTAGTCTGGCATCGATCCCTAGCCTGTGGGAGAGATGTGAGCCTACCTTGGCATCGAACCTTGGTCCCTGAACTTAAAGACTCTGGGAAATAATCATTTGGGTCAGCGAGTGAACTATGCAATTGTCTAACTAATTCAAGCTCGCTAAATGCGAGCCCACCCTAGGTGACCACCCTATTAGTTTCTACTCCCACGTCCAGTCAAGCCGGTCCCCTTGAAGATGTTGACTTTTGAAGATGTTTACTTCTGAAGATGTTTGCCTCTGTGGATATTTACCCAATGCCCACCCAGTATCCAATTAAAATTCCAATCGGCGGGTGGCCAGAACTGGAGTGTTTCAAGATGTGACTTAAAGCGTCTCGCTTGGGTAACCGCCCATTTCCGTGCACTGACATTTTGCCTTTTCCGAAATAAGCCAATCGGCTCGCATATCGGTGTTTGGCGTCATTTTCAACAAAGACTACCCTTGTTCTAACATCGCAGGAATCTTCCGCGTTTTGATTGAACGCTGCCTAGCAACTGCGGGCTCGGAGGTACCAACATAGCGGCAAGAAGAGTAACTAAAAAGACACGCAAATTTAAGATTCTCGGCAGTGTTTTGTGTGGCGAGCCTGGATGATTTTCCAGCAAGTGTGAAGTGTGCGAGTGTCTTGGCAAGCTGACGCTTGTGATTCTGAATACCGACTTTGAAGCTTGCAGACGTGTGTAACGTGTGCGTCTTCGGCCGGGTGCGAAGATGTCACCTCTTCCACCCGGCCAGTTAACCAACCAACCTACAAATGTTTGAAGTAACCGTGTGCGATAATAAGAACTACCGTACTGAGAAGTAACATTTAACATTATTATTTTGGGTGGTTAGGGAATACATCTGTTGGCTGCGCGCGTGATATTCTTTTGCGCACAAGGGCTTCTATTTCAGTTTTGTTCATGTTTCTGTTTCATGGCGTGTACGAACACGCAAGTAATATGGTTCTGTCACTCCGTGTGAATCCGGTGTCGATTAATTCGTGTAATTATCCGGGGGACCAGTCTTGTAAGATTTGTGTTTATGCAAAGCACTGTGTGGGGGATTAGGGAAGCATTTTTGGCTTTTATTTGTGTCTAATCCGGACAGTTTAACTGTTTTTAATGTAGTGTATTTTTAAGGGCAGCATGGCCTAGTTCGATTTTTTGCTTTGCGTTATTCTTTTGTTTGTGGTAACTCATTTGTCTATGGACCGAGTGTCTTTTGTTTTATGACAACATGGCGTCCTTGTGTTTACACTTAAGATGGTATCACGTGCGCGGCCGTGGAAGTCAGCTTAGTTGTGTAATGTTATGTTTATTTATGTTTATTATTAATGCTGTTTCATATTCAAGCTCTCCTCCCATCAAAATTTCAAATGGTTCTTTCACGTAAGTAATTGGAGTGGGGGTTATTGCCTCGCGGGGCCTCTGCCCCGGAGTAATCAGTATTCTTTGCAGTCAGTACTTGGGCTCTGCCGTAATAAGACGTAATTTGTCATTCGTCTGGTTCGATGCTTAGGCCTAGCGGTTTTCTCTTTAGTTTGTTCATTTAATTATTTTGTATCATTGTGGGGTTATGTTCCAGACTTAGTGATATTCCGCTTCTTGGTTTTTACCCTTCATTTTCGTGTTGCCATTGTTTTACCCTCGTTTGGCGATGTAACCCCTTTGTTCGGAAGGGAGCGTTAATATGAATTTCCATTAAAGGATTCATCCACTTCTGATTATACTGTTAGTAGTTCAGTATTAGTTTGGGAGGTCACCTAACCTCATCCGGTTGAATATTTGTTTTACGCGGCGTTCTATTAAAGGAGCCGTCCCTACTTGGATTTTTAATTATTCATGTAATTCTGTATTTTATCCTGTGACCATTTCACCCGAGGTGAATGGGTAACCTTTGTGTATAGCGTATAAGTTTGTGCTTATGTACCATAGTGATTTAGTGTCTATTTTATTGCTTGGCGCTTGCTTAATCTATGTAATGAGGCGTGATTGCTTTTGATTTACCTTGTCTGTATTGCTTGAAATTATATAGTTATTCCCTTAAATGCAACTTCTTTCTCTTAGCATATGAAACCTTAGGTAACCTATTCCTAATTGCGGCCTCTGCGTACGAGGTCCCCGTCCATCCCCGAGCTTGTCTCGAATAAGGCCCCGTGTTGTAGTTGTGGTGTCAACAGGGGGGGGGGGGGGGGTACAGTGGTAGCAGTGGTAGCTAGAGAGCGTGGTTTATCTATCCGTTTATAGGTTATGTTAGGTTGTCGTGGTTAGGAGTGAAGAACCATTTCAAATTTGTTTTGCTTACCTATTGTAAGAATTCTATATACCTTGTGTAATCTCTGCATTATCATTTTCATGCACGATGAGCCGCCCTACACCAATGGTGGACTATCTCTCTCCTGAGGAAACTGTGTATGAGCTGTGGATCAGAGGTATCGAGGATTCAGGAGACAGTGACCAGAACCGTTTGCTTCTTTCTGCGGGTACTGATTTGGCTGTAATACCTCCGGTGTTGGACGTTGCATCATTCCAGGCAAGTGTGTCCCAGATTGTTGAGGAGGTGGATTCTGTAGTCAATATTGCAAACTTTATTGGGTTTGGTAGTGCTAGTGAGCCTCAATTAAATAGGTTACGAGCCCAGATAACATATTTGTTTTACCGCATTGGTGATATTTTAACTGTGTCAAGTCATCGTTCCGTTAGTGAATTAAATATTTTAACTAGTTGTCAGGAGAAGTTGGTTGAATGTGCCAATCATGTATTCGAAGATGAGGTTGTAATTATTTCGGGGGGCGAGCTGTCTTCATCAGCTCATGCTCGTTCCGATGTTGAATCGCATCCTGGTATCAGTGTAAACGCTAGTAATGATCTTGAAGTGCCTAATGTGAATAATGTGTCAGCCGTTGGGGCAACGTGTTACTTACCTGTTCGTGATTTCTCAGCCTCGCCTGAGGTCCTTCATTCGTCTGTTTTGCCTTCTTCCTTGCCTGTTTCGTCGGCAATTTATAGTAGCCCAAGAGCAAGCTGTAACGTAAGCTCTGGCCTACGCGTGAGTTCAGTACAAGATGTTGTGCCGAACAACAATGGCAATGCTCGAGTAACTTATAATCCCATTGTGTCGACTTTCTCTTTCCCTGTCAATGGGAGGAATCCCAGTTGTGCTTTAGCTTCAGAGTCTAGCCAGGTACCGAACCTTGGTCCCGACTTGCAACGTAACCGTTTTGTAGAAGTGCATGCGGCACAACAGGGTTGTTCTAATTCGTCGATCGCTTCCACGCTGCCAATTTACTCTGTTCGCAACCTTATTTCAAACGCTGGTCGGTCGTGTTCAGGTGTCCCATCTGCTCACAGGCACTCTGCTCCTGAGGTAGATTTTCCTATTTCTAATTCTTACCATCAATCTTGTAACTCTTTTCGTCGTGCGTGTGGACATGGGGTTCCGCACTGTGAATCGAATCGTGACGGTCCTTTCCGCCCCAATAGTTGGGAATTTGGTGATAATGTACCTACTCTTCATCGTCCTGCTGGTGTGATGCCTGCATAATCCAGCCCGAACCGTCAGCATGTGAGTTTTGGGAAGTTAAATCATCCTTTGACCAGTTGCGTTACGAAGTTGAAAGAGTTCAATACCGATGCTGTTGATGGGGTTGTTAGGTTTCTGCGTGAACTTGTGGTTATCCACGAATATGCAGGTGTATTTGGAGTGTCCGATGGGCAAATATTTCAACTGGTATTTCCTTTTACTTCGGGAGTAATGCGTAGTAAGGTCGTTGAGGCCATGTCAACCGGGGTGACCCTGGATTTGTTTCTGAGAGATGTGCTAAATTTCTTTGTCCCTGCAAGACTGATGGGTTCAGTGACGCAGCAGTATTTTTACCGGGTTCAAAACCTGGGTGAGTCTCTGAACTCGTACGTCCAAGATATTTTAAAGTTTGCTAAGGTTTTTGGTTTGCCCCTGTCAGAAGGAGAAATCGTTTCAAATATTATCGGTGGGATCACACCGGAGTATAGGTCGTATCTAAGTCTTGGGTTACGCCCAAGCAACATTAAGGATTTGTGTGCTGCCGCCATTCAGGCGGAGTCAGTACGCCAAGCGGATGCACAGAGACCTAACCTCAGCGTGCCTCCGCCCAACTTTAGACCACCTCGACAACAGGGGAACTCCAGTGGTGGAAATAATGGTCGCCCATTTAAGTGTACTATTTGCGGACGTTTGGGTCATTCTGCCCGTTTCTGTCGGCAAAATACCAACTGACTGGACCCGACCAGGCATCGGAAGGTTCACCCCGCCAAGGAAGAGTTGAGCAAAGTTGTCACGGAGATGGTTGACGGAGTTGAAGAGGATTTTGGGTGTTCTGATGTCTGTTCGAGGATTTTCGTTTCCTTCACATTTTCCTTCTCCTATCACTGTAATTTCTGTTAATGACGCTTCGGTCATTGCCTTGTTGGATTCTGGGAGCGCTCCTTCACTTGTGAGCGAGGTATGGTGTAACTCGATGAAGTCTATTTGTAAGCTGCCTTCGTTGTCTACTGTAAAATCTAAATTGATGTCTGCTAATTGTTCTCGTCTAGAGGTGTTGGGTGCCGTTAAGGTAAAGATTCGCATCCAAGGGTTTGCCTGGAAGTTTTCTCTTTGGGTGGTACGAAACCTCTCGTGTCCGGTCATACTTGGCGCTAATTTCTTTGCTTATGTGGGGTTGTTGCTAGATATTCAGGATGAGTCCTTTTGGTTCAAATTTTGCCCTGACTTAAAATTAAGATTTTTTCCTTCTGTGAGATCAGCTGTTTGTGCCCAGGTGGACAATGTTGATGAGGTGAGCCCTCAGCCTGCCAGTGTGGAGACTCTGGATTTGGGTAACCTGACTGTAGTGCAAGGGAATGCGATTCGTGAATTGTGCAGAGATTTTCCTCGGGTGCTCACCGATAAATTGGGGGTCACTACTGTTCTGAAGTACAAAATTGAAGTTACCGAAACTATTCCGGTGAGGCATCCTCCCTATCGATTGAACCCTCCTAAAATGATCGAGCTGAAAAGGATTATTGACCAGATGCTGGCGGACGGAGTAATCCAACCATCAACTTCTGTGTACTCTTCGCCTATGTTCTTGGTTCCGAAGCCTAATGGCGGATTTCGGCCGGTGGTGGACTTCAGGCGTTTGAATAAGAAGGTTGTCCTGGAGTCTATTCCTTTACCTGACTTGCATTCCTGTTTCTCGTGGTTCCGCAACGCTAATTTCTATAGCCTCCTCGATTTAAACCAGGCTTATTACCAGATACCGTTGGCGGAGGAGTCAAAGGGTTTGACTGCCTTTGCAACAGACTGGAACTTGTATGAATTCCAACGTGTCCCGTTCGGTTTGTCAACAGGGGGGGCTGTACTGAGTCGGTTGTTGGACAAGGTGTTTTCTGGAATTAAATTTGAGTTTCTCTATCAATACCTTGATGACGTAGTCATCTATAGCGAAACGTTCGAAGATCACCTCGGGCATCTGCGTGAGGTTTTTGAGAGGTTGGAAAATGCAGGCCTCACTGTCAAGCTTTCGAAGGTTTCGTTTGTGAAGCCGGAAATTTCGTTTTTAGGCCACATAGTTTCAGCTGCTGGCGTGTCGGTCGACCACTCCTGCACCCAGGGGATCCGAGATTTCAAGCCACCAGTGAATGTCAACGGTGTCGCCCGTTTTGTGGGCATGGTGAATTTTTTTCGTAAGTTTGTCCCCAATTTCGCTCAACGTGCCTTGCCGTTGAATGTGTTGCGCCGATCTAATGTTAAATTTGAATGGGGGGCTTCTCAGCAGGCCGCCTTTGAAGACTTAAAATCTGCCTTGTCAAATGCTCCGGTGCTGGCAGTACCAGATTTTTCTCGCCCGTTTATCGTGCAGACTGACGCCTCCTTGGGAGCCGTTGCGGCCGTGCTATTACAAGATGGTATATTCGGTCGTCAGCCGATAGCTTATGCTTCGCGGGCCTTGTCGTCTGCCGAGACAAAATACTCTGTCTACGAGTTGGAGGGATTGGCGGTGATGTTCGCCTTGGAACGTTTCCGCATGTATGTTGAGCATGTTCATTTTGAGTCGGAGACTGACAACCAGGCTCTCAGCTGGGTGTTAGCTAGACCACGGACCACCGGGCGCATTGCTCGCTGGGCCACCCGAATTTCTTCCTTCCAATTTACCGTTCGCCACATCCGTGGGAGCGAGAACGTCGTTGCTGATTCGCTGAGCAGGATGTACGAGGAGGTGCCCGCGAAAACCAGTGACCCCCTCCCTTCTGTTCCGGATGTTTGTGCTGTTAATTCCGCACATCATATCTTGATGAACTCTCCCTTGCTTTTCAAGGATATCGCAGTACATCAGGAGGAGGACAAGCAGTTGGAGGAACTGATTTCGAAACTTGTTTCCGGGGAGATTGTTAAGCCTTATCTATTAAAATCTGGAGTCTTGTGTTGCCTCGCTAGGCATGATGGAAAACCAAAAATTGTCTTGCCATCTCAGTTGGTCGATGGGATATTGAAGTATATCCATGAGTCGCCCGTTGGGGGGCATCTTGGTGTATTTAAAACTCGTCAAAAGATACGACAGTCATTTGTTTGGAAAAACATGGATAAGGACATTCGTCGTTTTGTACTGGGTTGTAGAAATTGTAATGTGAGCAAACCTGCTGTAAACTCTAAAATTGGTTCTCTGTCTTCTGAACCTGCGTCCCGTCCTATGGAACGCGTCTTTATCGATTTTGTGGGCCCGTTCCCGCGGTCTCGGTTGGGCAACCGATTCGCGCTTGTGTGTGTTGATGGATTCTCCCGTTTCAGCTGGATTTTTCCAACTAGATTGTGTTACTCATCTACCGTGATGAAATGTCTAAATACTATTTTCACTTCCAATGGTCCGTGTCAGTTCCTGGTGTCTGACAATGCCAAGGCTTTCACTTCGCACCAATTCCGTAATTTCTGTTTTGATTATTCAATTGCTCACGTGACCACCACTCCCTATTATCTGAATCCGAGCCTGGCTGAACGGGTAAATGGTAACCTGAGAGCCGCTTTGATTGCTTATCACCATGACAATCACGCAAGATGGGATTCATCCCTACACTGGTTAGCTTATGCATTTAATACTGCGGTACATGAGTCCCATGGGAAGACTCCCTTCTCCCTAATGCACGCTTTCGTGCCCAATTCCCCTCTGACCAATCTGTGGTCGATCCACGAGTTGCTCCCTGATCAGCCGAGCGCTGACAGTGTTAAACAAATATGGAAAGAGGCTCAGAAGGCTATTAAGATTTCACATGAGAAGCTAGCTGAAAGGTACAATCTGGGACATACTGCTTGTAAGTTCAAGGTAGGGGATAAAATGTATGTGAAGAATTTTCAACCCAAGGTTGCTGGTCGTCAGGTCTCCGGAAAACTCAAACCCCGGTATAGGGGGCCGTTCGAAATTTTGTCCTTCTTAACGCCGGTGACTGTATTGTTGAGTGACGGCATTAAGAAGCAAATTTTCTGCACTCATCTGTCCTACTGCAAGGCAGCTGGTGAGCATGCGACTGATGACTAAGAATCATGTTTAGTGTAATTTCATGACTCATAAACTCCTTTTGCTTAAGGTGACTTCCTGGATGGCTAAGGTTAGGTTGTTAAGGGGAATTGTAAGGGTTTTAAGCCAAAATGTGGGGGGGAGTGTAACGAACTGTGGTTCCTGGAATTCGCTGCGAGAGTCATCCGAGGGTTGACTATTGGACTCTTGAGTGAGCCGTGACGTTCAGAAGCTCATTAAGTGAGGTGTGGACAACGCCCAATAAGGAGTCGTTTCTTCGAAGGTGCATATGTGATGGTCGGTGGTGACCGTTTACTGGTTCGGTCTCTGGGTCTGGTTGAATGTTTCAGTGGAGTCTTGGATACAGCGGAAGAACGGTGCCATACTATCAGTGTACTGTGGCCAGGGTCAGCTGGTAGGTGGGTGCCTTGGCAAATCAACATCATGGGGGCCAACTCTCGGTGACTGCTGGCGGTAATCCGAGAGGATCCTCATCTGTCACCGTCCTGTGCCATGGTTCCCTTCTCGATCAGCGTTAAAAACATCAACACGCCTAGCTCATCACCACACCGGTCCCATGGTTCTCATCTGGATCATCGTGGATGGACAGCACCACATCAGTCCCATGGTTCTCATCTGGATCATCGTGGATGAACAGCACCACATCAGTCCCATGGTTCTCTTCTGGATCATCGTGGAAAAACATCAACACGTCAGGGTCATCTCCACTCCGGTCCCTTGGTTCTCATCTGGATCACCGAAAGAAATTTCAGCAAACCTGTCCCATGGTGTTCGTGTGGGTACGCTGGTACGGAAATGGGAAGCCGTCTCTACGCCTCACCCCATGGAGACAGTTGTGGGGGGGAGGTTGTGCCAATCGACACAGATCTCCACGCCTAAATCCCCTAGTCTGGCATCGATCCCTAGCCTGTGGGAGAGATGTGAGCCTACCTTGGTCCCTGAACTTAAAGACTCTGGGAAATAATCATTTGGGTCAGCGAGTGAACTATGCAATTGTCTAACTAATTCAAGCTCGCTAAATGCGAGCCCACCCTAGGAGACCACCCTATTAGTTTCTACTCCCACGTCCAGTCAAGCCGGTCCCCTTGAAGATGTTGACTTTTGAAGATGTTTGCCTCTGTGGATATTTACCCAATGCCCACCCAGTATCCAATTAAAATTCCAATCGGCGGATGGCCAGAACTGGAGTGTTTCAAGATGTGACTTAAAGCGTCTCGCTTGGGTAACCGCCCATTTCCGTGCACTGACATTTTGCCTTTTCCGAAATAAGCCAATCGGCTCGCATATCGGTGTTTGGCATCATTTTCAACAAAGACTACCCTTATTCTAACATCGCAGGAATCTTCCGCGTTTTGATCGAACGCTGCCTAGCAACTGCGGGCTCGGAGGTACCAACATAGCGGCAAGAAGAGTAACTAAAAAGACACGCAAATTTAAGATTCTCGGCAGTGTTTCGTGTGGCGAGCCTGGATGATTTTCCAGCAAGTGTGAAGTGTGCGAGTGTCTTGGCAAGCTGACGCTTGTGATTCTGAATACCGACTTCGAAATTTGCAGACGTGTGTAACGTGTGCGTCAGCGGCCGGGTGCGAAGATGTCACCTCTTCCACCCGGCCAGTTAACCAACCAACCTACAAATGTTTGAAGTAACCGTGTGCGATAATAAGAACTATCGTACTGAGAAGTAACATTTAACATTATTATTTTGGGTGGTTAGGGAATACATCTGTTGGCTGCGAGCGTGATATTCTTTTGCGCACAAGGGCTTCTATTTCAGTTTTGTTCATGTTTCTGTTTCATGGCGTGTACGAACACGCAAGTAATATGGTTCTGTCACTCCGTGTGAATCCAGTGTCGATTAATTCGTGTAATTATCCGGGGGACCAGTCTTGTAAGATTTGTGTTTATGCAAAGCACTGTGTGGGGGATTAGGGAAGCATTTTTGGCTTTTATTTGTGTCTAATCCGGACAGTTTAACTGTTTTTAATGTAGTGTATTTTTAAGGGCAGCATGGCCTAGTTCGAATTTTTGCTTTGCGTTATTCTTTTGTTTGTGGTAACTCATTTGTCTATGGACCGAGTGTCTTTTGTTTTATGACAACATGGCGTCCTTGTGTTTACACTTAAGATGGTATCACGTGCGCGGCCGTGGAAGTCAGCTTAGTTGTGTAATGTTATGTTTATTTATGTTTATTATTATTGCTGTTTCATATTCAAGCTCTCCTCCCATCAAAATTTCAAATTGTTCTTTCACTTAAGTAATTGGAGTGGGGGTTATTGCCTCGCGGGGCCTCACTGCCCCGGAGTAATCAGTATTCTTTGCAGTCAGTACTTGGGCTCTGCCCTATTAAGACGTAATTTGTCATTCGTCTGGTTCGATGCTTAGGCCTAGCGGTTTTCTCTTTAGTTTGTTCATTTAATTATTTTGTATCATTGTGGGGTTATGTTCCAGACTTAGTGATATTCCGCTTCTTGGTTTTTACCCTTCATTTTCGTGTTGCCATTGTTTTACCCTCGTTTGGCGATGTAACCCCTTTTTTCGGAAGGGAGCGTTAATATGAATTTCCATTAAAGGATTCATCCACTTCTGATTATACTGTTAGTAGTTCAGTATTAGTTTGGGAGGTCACCTAACCTCATCCGGTTGAATATTTGTTTTACGCGGCGTTCTATTAAAGGGGCCGTCCCTACTTGGATTTTTAATTATTCATGTAATTCTGTATTTTATCCTGTGACCATTTCACCCGAGGTGAATGGGTAACCTTTGTGTATAGCGTATAAGTTTGTGCTTATGTACCATAGTGATTTAGTGTCTATTTTATTGCTTGGCGCTTGCTTAATCTATGTAATGAGGCGTGATTGCTTTTGATTTACCTTGTCTGTATTGCTTGAAATTATATAGTTATTCCCTTAAATGCAACTTCTTTCTCTTAGCATACGAAACCTTAGGTAACCTATTCCTAATTGCGGCCTCTGCGTACGAGGTCCCCGTCCATCCCCAAGCTTGTCTCGAATAAGGCCCCGTGTTGTAGTTGTGGTGTCAACAGGGGGGGGGGGGGGGGTACAATAAGTATATATGCACTAATATTTTAGATTGTAAATAAATACTATATATGCTTAACATTATAACGTGTGAGTAGTTATAAATCAATTAATACAAAAAAAAAATCAAGTACCGGTAAAGAGTTTTGAACACGCTTGGATTAGATCCACGAATCTCTAAGTTAAGAGCTAAAGATGCAACCACTACACTAAATACGCCCAGTACTAACACTAGGTTAACAACTGGTTTAGTATAACTATATAGAATATTTTATCTTGTAAAGAACGATTTCATTAGCGTTTGATGCTGTTTTTATAAACCATTTGATACTAAATTTGTATTATTTTGTTCAGTACATTCCTAAAAGGATATCAATCCACTGAAATATGGACTACTTAGCAAAAATAGCCTCCATTTTGACCGAATGGGGCGGCACGGCCCAGTACGATACGACCGGTGAGCCTGAACTACAAGTCACCACTACGGAATATTGTTCTATTATAAAATGTTAATATCCTACACGTCACTTCCTTGAGAGCAGTTTGAACCACCCTTTGTACGATAAGTGGATTTAGTGAGGCAGGGCCTTGTTGAATCATAAGTTAGGCTTAGGCTATAATAATTGCATGATTCATACATCCGCCATATTGAAACTATTTAGCTGATGACCTTGTAGTTTGGGCAAAAGACACTTCGCACATTAAGGTATATTGTTGCAAAATTTGGTAGAGGTCGGATGGTTAGGCTAGTCGTAATTTGATTTAAGCTCAGAACATTTGGGTGGGCACCATTTCTTTTTTCGTTATGACGGCGGCGATATACATCATGACACTGAGTTGTCCTTTGCTAGTGCGACTTCTGTACCAAATTTGGTTCAATTTGGTTTTGTTGTGTTTGAATTGATAGGGGTGGGGGCAGACATACCTAATCACATACATGCACTCACGCACAGACAGACTGACAACTTTTGGCCTGTGTAGATCTCATAAGTCTACTTTCATTTTTTTTTTTCATAACTCGAAAGTAAGCTAAAAATTGTGGTTTTCTTCTTTGAACTGAAATATTCTTGACATAATCGTCACACACTGCTTTTCTTCCACGAATTTTAGGCTAAAAATATGTGATGATTGTGTGAGAAAATATGGCTCTTCGACAATTGTAACTGTAATGTCGTTACTATGTTTTACAAGTGTTAATATTTGAATGCACATGTGGGAAGAGATAGGCGGGGAAAAGAAGAGATAATTGGCCCATTTAGCTATGGAAATCAGGATGAAGAAGGAGAAATGTTAATAGATTTCTGTAGAAGGAATGGATTAATTGTTGGAAATACATGGTTTAGGAAAAAGAACTCCCAAAAAATAACTAGGTATGGATGGGGAGACAGAAAGACAAAAACAATGATCGATCTTATCCTAGTGGAAAAGGATAAACGTAGACAACTGGTAGATGTGACAGATATGCCAAGAGGAGATTTTGAAGGAGACCATAAAGTGGTGATAGCCAAATTAAGGCTTGGGAAAATCACAAAGCTTGCGGAGAAAAGGGAAAGAAAAATAAAGGTGTGGAAGCTAAAAGAGAGAGAGGCAATGGAAAAGTTCCAAGAAGACTTGAAAAAGGAAATTCCCAAAGACGAAGCAAAAAGTGTCGAACAGGAATGGTCATGTTTTAGAAATTGTTTTGCGAAGTGTGCAGTAAACACTTGTGGAAGACTATCAGGGAAGAAAAAGGAAAGGGAGACTCCTTGGTGGAACAACAGGGTAAAGGAAGCTGTTAAAGAGAAACAGATGGCATGGAGGAAGTGGATAGGCAGTAAAAATGCAGAGAAATGGCAAAAATATAGAGAAGCAAAGAAGGCATGCCAAAAAATTGTACAAGAAGAAAAAAGGAAAAGTTGGGAAGGTTTCACGGAAACTTTGAAGGAGGATATCCAAGGAAGTAAAAAGGTTCTATATGGATTGGTGAAAAACAGTGTAAAAGGTAGGGAAAACACAAAATTTGTAAAAACTGAAGCAGGACAGATATTGTATCAAAGAGATGATATATTAAAAAGATGGGAAGGATACTTTTCAAAGCTACTAAATGTTAAATACATTGAACTGGAAGATGAAAAAGAACAAGAAGAAACAATGGAAGAAGAAGAACAAGAAAAGGAGATCACTATGCTAGAAATAGAGGAAGCCATACAGAAGATGAAGAGCGGTAAAGCAGCAGGAGAGGATGAGGTGTCCGCGGAAATGATAAAAGCAGCGGGACCAATAGGTGTACAGTGGTTGTATAGATTATTTAGAATAATTTGGAAGAAGAAAGAGATTCCAGAAGAATGGGGAAAGGGATTAATTATCCCGATATTTAAGGTGACAAAAAGGAATGCAATAACTACAGAGGGATCACTCTTATCGCTCATGTAGCTAAGATCTTTGAGAGAGTTCTGGAAGGCAGACTGAGGAGGAAGATAGAAGGAGAGATGGAAGAAGAACAGTATGGTTTTAGGAAAGACAGATCAACATTTGACCTAATCTTTGCATTAAGGCAAATGATGGAGAAAAGATGGGAATTTGGAAAAGACATGGTGATGACATTTATTGATATTGAGAAAGCGTACGACAGTGTGCCTCGACAGGTGGTTTGGAATGTATTAAGGAAAAGGAGAGTTAACGGAGCTGATGTCCAAATGTTAAAAGCTATGTACAAATATTGTGTGAGTAGCGTGAAGACCAGTATAGGAGAAACGGAATGGTTTAAAGTGGAAACAGGTCTCCGACAGGGAAGTGTATTGTCCCCCTTACTATTCATCATAGTCATGGATGAAATTCACAAGAATGTTAAACAGAGATTGGGACAAGAGGCAACAAAGGCCATGCTGTTTGCAGATGATATAGTGATATGGGGCGAGGATGAAAAGGAAGTACAAAAACAACTAGATGTATGGAATCAAGAAATAGAGAAATATGGGATGAAAGTAAGCACAGAGAAGAGCAAGACAATGGTAATGTCAAGAGGAAGGAAGGAAGGAAGAGGAAAGATAGAATTGAATGGGAAAATTCTAGAAGTGGTTAAAAGTTTCAAGTACTTGGGAAGTGTGATCACAGAAGATGGAAGGATAACTGAGGAAATTGGAAAGAGAATACAACAAGCGAACAGTTTTTACCAGAGCATAAGGGGTATTCTGTGGAACCGAGATGTCCCAAAGAAATGTAAAAATGTATTATATTCAACCTACTACAGACCCATACTAACATATGCAGCTGGAGCATGGACTACTACAAAAAGAGAGGAGAGTAGAATGCAAGCCGCGGAGATGAAATTCCTAAGAGGTATAGAGGGCAAGACCAGAAGAGATAGAGTTAGAAATGAAGAGATTAGAAAAAGGACAGGAATCTTGAAGCTGCAGGACAGGATAGAAACAACAAAGTTAAAGTGGTATGGACATATGATGAGAATGGGAGAGGAGAGAGTACCAAAGAAAACTTTCTGTGAAAAGATGACAGGGAAGAGACCACGAGGAAGGCCCCGAAAGAGATGGGCAGATACAGTGTGGGAGTGTGTAGAGAAGAGAGGAGGAAAACCTGAAGAAGTACTAAAAACAGGAGAGGAGTGGTGGAGAGACAGGAAACGTTGGAGGTCCTTAATTCACAACCCGACCCAGGAAGCTGGAAACGGGAAATGAAGATGATGATGAATATTTGAAAGAAAAATAGCACAGTAGTGCCACCTGGTGAAATAGACAAGTGCAATAAAGAAGAGAACAGAAGACGAGTCAGTGCAAAGTCTGTGCGTGTTCGCGTGACATGTGACAAGCGTCTCAAAAGATGATTTGTATTTTGTATTGTATTTCTCACTTGATAAATAAAGATTTACATTAAAACTAACAGGTTATGGGCCCAGGCCACGTGTAAATGGTATTATCTCGTGAGTGGATCCGAAGCTGAGCGCTTGTGGAACACGTGCTGTATTTTTTTGTGAGTAAGGATAACCTCAAAATGGCAGCCGGCAGTGACTACAAAGTTCAAGTGGATAAACTTGAAGGACCTGAAGACTGGGCAAAGTGGAAATGGCATGTGTTGATGGTTTTGCGGTCGTATGAATTGGAAAATATTGTTGATGGTTTTGCGGTCGTATGAATTGGAAAATATTGTTGATGGTTCGAAAAAGTGTCCTGTGTTGCCGGCAGATGCAACTGCGCAACAAAAAGTGTCATATAAGCAGTGGTTGAAAGAAGATGCGAAAGCGGCCAGTTTGCTAGCAAGTGCGCTAGGAAAATCTGTTGCCGAGCTCGTGTTGACGTGCACCAATGCCAGTGAAATTTGGACAAAATTGAGCGCACAGTTCGAACGAAGCAGTACGCAGCGACTGAACATGTTGATCGAGTCATTCTTCCGAGTGACACGTGACGACAAGGAGGACATCAGCACCCATGTCGCGAAGTTACAGAAGCTTTATCAGGATCTGAACGACGAACTCCAAAAGCACAACGAAAACACGTTATCTGAAAGGATTTTGAACGGTCGAATTTTATCCACGCTGGGAAAAGAATATGATAATTTCAAGGATGTGTGGGACACGATTCCGATGGAAAATCGAACTGTGAACTTGTTGATTGAAAAATTGTGCACGATTGAACTGCGTGACCAAAGAAACGTGGAATCGACTGCGTTTGTGGTACGTAGTGCTCCCAAGAAGCATTCCCAGTATGGCAATGGCAAAGGCAGCTCTGATGACAAGTCGAAGAAAACTGTTCAACGAGTAAAGCAGAAGTTTCCATGTTTCAAATGTAAGGAATTGGGCCATTGGGCAAGTGAATGTCCAGTGAAAAAGAAAGAGGGTGACACTAGAAACAAAAATAAGGAGAACAATGCTTCGTTTCTGACACATGCTATGAGTGCGTTAGACGGCGACTTGGTTCAAGCCGACGAGTGGTACTGCGACAGTGGCGCCACAAATCACATCACTGCGAACAAACAGTATTTTACAACATACGTCAAGTTTGCTGCTCCAGAGAAGATTTTGCTAGGAAAACGAGGTGTGAGCATGCTAGCTCACGGCAAAGGAACTGGAAACATTCAAGTGCGGCTGAACAATGCTTGGTTGAGTGCTGAGATGACTGAAGTTTTGTATGTTCCCAATGCAATGGCTCATCTGTTTTCTGTGAAAGCTGCTGCAAGGAAAGGTTTCTGTGCAAGACTTGACGACCAAACTGTTAGAATTGAAGACAAGGTTACTGGAAAGGCGATGATGGCTGGACGTGTGAGTCATGGTCTGTATGTACTTGACATGCGCGTCGTGAAACCGGCGCAACCCATTCAAGTGAATTTAGCTACATCGTCGGACAAACTGCAGATCTACCATGAACGATTTGGTCATCAACACAAAGCGCATGTCAAGAATGTACTGAAGCAGATGAACATCAATGTAGACATGTGTAAAGAGGATTTCTGCGATGGATGTGCACTGGGAAAAAAGGAATCGACTGTCAATCAAGACACGAATGAATCGACCAACAGCCACCGGTGAACAAATCCACGCCGATGTGAATGGACCAATGTCTACTGAATCTCTTGGAAAGGCACGCTACTACGTATGTTTCGAGGATGATTTCAGCAAGTTTCGACGAGTTTTCTTTTTAAAGCACAAAAGTGAAGTGTACACCGTTCTGGAACAGTTCCTGAATGACGCCAAAACAAATGGACACGTCGTGAAGCTGTTCAGGTGTGATGGAGGAAAAGAATTTGATAACAAGAAGGTTTCTGAACTACTCGCAAGCAGAGGCATAGAACACAGCATTACTACGCCGTACACACCACAACAAAACGGAGTTGCGGAACGTGAAAATCGGACGATTGTGGAGTGCGCAAAATATATGCTGAATCCCAGCAAGTTAACGAAACAACTTTGGGCTGAAGCCTGCAACACTGCGGTGTACCTCCTGAATCGCACTGGGAAGTCATCCATTGAAAACAAATCTCCCTATGAATTGTGGTATGGAGTGGTATGGACGACCAGTGGGAAGTCTCAGTCATCTGAAGATCTTCGGAACAGAATGCTACGTGCATATCGACAAGAATTTTCGCTCAAAGTTCGACGACAAAGCTGTTTTTGGACATCTGGTTGGGTAGGTGAACGACAGGGATGGATTTAGAGTCTGGATTCCAACTCAGGGAAAGGTTGTTCTAAGCCATGATGTGCAATTCAAACCTGAAGTTGTCTGCAATCTGCGCGCCAACGCCGGAAAGGTTGAAGTGACGCTTGAAGAACCTGTGGAGAGGAATCAGTCTAATTCATCGTCTGATGTAGGTCTACAGAGGAGGTCAGAGTCAGATGAGAACTTAAGCGAAATTGAAGATTTCGCTTCGGCATCCAGTTCCGGAGGAAGCGAAGATGAGGAAGAAGGAAAAGCAAACGTGAAAGTAAGAAGCCATCGTGGATGATCAGTGGAAATTACATGTACATGGCTGGACCATCTATCGCTGAAAAGAATCCTGACTCATACTCTGAAGCGCTGCAGTCTAGTGATAAAAATCAGTGCCTGAAAGCAATTAATGAAGAATTGGAGTCCTTAAAGGAAAATGATACCTGGAAATTGGTTGAGCGTCCAAATGGTGCACGGGTCCTGAAAAATCGGTGGGTTCTTCGACAGAAGACAACGGACAGTGGAGAAGTTCGCTTCAAGGCACGATTGGTAGCCAAAGGCTATGCGCAACAGCAAGGAATCTATTATGAAGAAACATTCAGCCCAGTTGCACGGTATGATACCATTCGAGCTCTGTTGGCAGTAGCTGTTGAAAAGGAGATGAAACTTGGTCAATTTGATGTCAAGATGGCCTTCTTGAACGGCGAGCTTGAAGAAGATGTGTTCATGGAACAGCCAGAAGGTCATCAGGACGGTACTGGCTGAGTGTGTCATCTAAAGAGAAGCTTATATGGTTTAAAACTGGCTCCACGCTGCTGGAACAAGCGTTTCAAGAAATTCATGGAGAAAGCTGGATTCAAAAACAGCAAAGCTGATCCTTGTCTCTTTTACAGCAACAAAAATGGAAAGTGGTTGGCTGTTGTAATCTTTGTGGATGATGGTCTGGTAATTGGCAACGAAGAAGACATCGAGCAGTTCATGGAAAAACTTCAGCAGGAATTTCACACGACCAGAGGATCTCTCAACAATTTCCTGGGCATGAAGATACAAGAAAACCATGATGGATCAATTGCAATCGTGAGGCGGTGGGATCCTTGATGTACCTGACTACAGCTACTCGTCCAGATATCGCATTAGCGGTCAACAAAGCTGCTCGAGCCATGGAGAATCCTACAGGAGTTCAAGACTGGAGTGAAACGGATTTAAAGAGCACAGTGAACCATGGAATCGTCTATAGGAAAGAGGACGTTTTGAAGGTCTACAGTGATGCTGACTACGCCAGTGACAACGACGGTGTAATTTCGACCTACAATCAAGGAGCTGTATCATGGAGAAGTCAGTTACAGAAGTCTGTGTCAACATCGACAACTGAAGCTGAAATTGTGTCTGCAAGTGAAGGAGCAAAGGAGTTGATTTGGCTGAAAAGACTGTTTTCTGAATTACTGGGAACTGCTGACAAACCTCCTACGCTTTACATCGACAATGCTGGTGCAGTTAAATTGGCTAAAAATCCGGAGTACCATCGAAAATCCAAGCATATTGAGGTACGTCATTTCTATGTGAGGGAAAGATTTTTGGATGGAGACCTTGAGCTGGAGCACATCGACGGGACCAATCAATTAGCTGATCTTCTAACTAAACCTCTGGAGAGGGTCAGATTCGAGATGCTGCGTGAGAGGATTGGCGTGCAGAAGATGACATCTTAGAGGCTGAAAAGTGTTCAATAGTTCATCTTGTTTATTTTTTATTTGTATTTGATTTTTCTTTGGAGGAAGTGTTAATATTTGAAAGAAAAATAGCACAGTAGCGCCACCTGGTGAAATAGACATGTACAATAAAGAAGAGAACAAAAGACGAGTCAGTGCAAAGTCTGTGAGTGTTCGCGTGACATGTGACAAGCGTCTCAAAAGATGATTTGTATTTTGTATTGCTCACTTGATAAATAAAGATTTACATTAAAACTAACAACAAGTAACTACAACTTCATTACTGCTTTTGGCAAGTAATGGTAACTTTTGAAAAGTAACTTACCCAATTCTGCTAAAACCTGTTGTAAGTATCTTTGATTGCAAGAGTATTACCGTATATACCCGAATGTAAGACGAGGTTTTTTCCCACTCTTTGTGTTATAAAAATTTGGGGTCGTCTTATATTCAGGGTATTAAAAAAAAAAAAAATTAAATTATTATTATTTGCCAAGTAGTATGTGGTGTTGGCATCTTGTAACTCGCAACAAATCAATGCGTTAATGAAGATTAAAATATGGTTTGTTATGTTTAATTACCATGCATATACGAATAATGTACATTTTGAGGTTAGGATTTACGCATACACGTCATTTTAAGCGGATAAATTATATGTTCGAAAGCATACAGAAATATGTTTTAAAACAATCTTTACAAGAACAACCAGTCAGTTTTACGAGCAGTAATTGAGTGATCAACATATCTTAATTTAATAACGTCTCCCATTCTTGAACAAAGAAATTATAGAGTATGTCTTGGAAAAGTGGGCAGAGGGATTTCCGATAACACGAGACGTTATAAAAATGAAAGCACGACCTTAAGGGCATATATTGTGCAAGTTATGAGTTAGCGAGTATTTTTTTGAAAAAATCTGCAAGAGGCAGTTGATAACTAGGCCTCGTCTTATATTCGGGGTCGTCTTACATTCGGGTATATACGGTACATTTGTGATGATAATACTGTCATTTGTTTGAAGTGCCTCTAAACTGCTGCAACTTTAGAGATGCTGGCTGGGGTAGCAAAATTTTACTTGTTAAGAATGGAATCTTCAACATGCCAATAAATCTACTGGCATAGGTCTCATGCATTTGGAGTTAATCCTGCAATCTCTCATATCAGGATTAAAATCCTGAGCTGCCAGAGTGAGGAATCGAACCTGGGCCATCAATGTGGAAAGCTACTATACTTAAAACAAAACCATTACCCAACTAGTAATCTCTCAAGTATTCTCCAGAATAATATAACATGCCAGTATGACAAAAGTAAGGGTGTACCTTCCACAACAGCCATGTGTTCCCAGGGCTTCTCAGAAACTAACTGCTTTGCGGTATCTGCTGACGAGCATCGCAGGTAAACTTCAGTTCCTCCTTCCTTCACATCTACATACTTTACATCTGGATACATCTTGGCATCAGTCTGTGAACAGTTAAAAATTATACATGATTAGGAAGCTGAAAATGTATTATATTTTAATACAAATTGACATTTGTTTCCCTTCGATATAGGTTTAATTTGTGCCAAAATTAGCACCTATTTCTAGGGAATACACGGAGAAAAATTGTCAGGTTTGAAACAGTCAGGCAAAATCAACAATGAAAAGAAGAAAATATATGATCCTACAGTTCCTTACTTCAAGGAGGAATATCACAGCAAGATACCACATAGGTAGAGCCCTGCGCGGATAAACAAAACGTTATCCGCATCCGCATGACTGTTATCCGCATCCGCCCCGCATCCGCAAGACTTGTATAAAAATCCGCTGATATTTCAATTCTGGTTTCCTGACCTCCGCTTTAGACAAAAAACTGGCTATACTTCTTTGGCTACATTCGCACTTGTGCCGCAGTAGGTTTGATGTGCCTGATTTGTGTCCTGAGTATGAATACACTTTTTAAAGCTAAAACATCCTGCTATATCATTCACCTCTTTGGTTCCGTTGAAAACGTAACCAAATATCTGCCTTATCCTTGACTTGAGCTTTGTTTCAAGCACTATTGAATATACACCTTGTTTTGTTTTAATAGATATTTTATCAATGTTGGTTGAATGATGTTCATACTTCCCGGTCGCGGTAACATTTACCAAGTGAACTTCTCTTTAAGCATGGAGAAAGGGATTGATATTTTTCCGGAACTTCCAAGTCACTAAATCAGTCATCATACTACTGCCTCTTGACCCATCAATGTTCGCATCGTTGATGTCATAACTGTCTCCGTTGCAATATCACAGCCCACGCGTTTCAGTGCCAAGATGGAAATAAATCTACAGATAAACCTGGAACCAGATCTTACAGGATAGCTTAGACAGCGAAGTAGCTGACTTGAGAAAAGTGTTAATGATGTCACCACGATGAACTAACAAACATATTGACAGCATTATATCTCGTGGATAATGGCAGTGAGAAATTGATGATGATGATGAGATGTCAAGACCTTCTACTACAAACATACGGTACGGTACTTAATAAAATGTAGTTGAAACCATTATGAGTAAAATAATCTTCTCGTGTATAACTGCAAAACGTACCCGAATATTTCGTACGCAATAGGCTGTAGGAGTATTCCTCTTTTAAGCATGAAGCTGTAGATTGCCATATCAAATATGTAATATTATCGAAAGTTCCATATCGTATTCTAAAAACTATCCGCAAATTTACTCCAAACATTATCCGCAGCGTATCCGCTATCCGCACAGCCATGCAGAATATACCGTATATACTCGAATACCACCCGCACATTTTTAAACAAAATCGGACGTGAAAAATTGGGGTGCGGGTCTTATTTGAGTCATCCTGATTTTAAAGATTTAAATTGCCCGCCACGCGCGATATCGGGTGTTGCGAGTATCCGCTAGATGGTGCTAGCCTTCTTCCGGCTATCACTTTGTTTTACCGTAAGCAGGCGGTGTCATATGGTCTCGCGCACGTGTCGCGCACGTTTTCGAGTGTAAACATGAGTTGTACGAAGCGTTTGCGGTCGTTTAATGTGAGTGAGATGCTGAAAGTTGTGAGGGAAGCTGAAGTTATTGGAAATGGTGCCCGGTAGGAAATATGATATTGACGAGTCATGTATTCGTGATTGAGCGGGATGACGTCTATGCTGCGTGAACCGCCCGTTCAAAGCAGCCTTGAAACAGCTGTATACGGAGCAGATGGCGGCCGATAAGCACACACTGACTCCAACTGGTAGTATTCAGCGCCCGGAAGTTCAGCTGCTATGTTCGTGCATTTTGACGGCATGGAATCGTATCTCGGGAGATCTCATACGGAAGAGCTTCAAGAAATGTAGTATTTCGAATGCTATGGATGTCAGTGATGACGACATTTAGTGGGATGGTGATAAAAGTTCCGAAGTTGGTACTTCTGATGACGATGAATGAAGTGTTTGTGTACTTTTATTTGTATTTTTAATCGTTTGATGTGTGTTATTTTAGGACGACTTCAAAACTGTTGGAAACTATTTTGGATAAATGCTATTCTGTTTATTTAGTTACGATTGTACATAATTTTGAGTTTTTTTTTATTTTAAATTTTGTTCTTCAAAATCAGGGTGCGGGTCTTATTCGGGGGCGGGTCGTATTCGAGTAAATACGGTATCCGCGTGGCGAAAAATGCTGCGGATATCCGCGGATATCCGCGCAGGGCTTTACACATAGGTGAAGGGGTTAAGAGTCCCTTCATATAGAAAATTTTGAATTCTATTATCTTAAACAGCTCTTAAGGGACCAATTAGCATTTTAGGACACCATTTATATTCATAAGATGTGTTCTAGGGCTGGTGGTAATTGTTTTAAAGAAATATTGAGGTCATTTGCTCCTATTCTTATGGCTTACTGTTATTTACCGGTACTACCATTTGTACTCATAGCATGGGTTGCTTAGGGTTGGTGAGGTAAGCAATGGCAAATTACCTCAATCCTTACCTTGCCTAGTATGCCTTATTATACCGCTACCTTGTTATTTTGTTTTTACTCACATAACCTATGAGGTGGCTTTTTGAGGATCTGACCAACCTTCGGGGCTGACTACCAACCACCAGACTATTATTTTTAATTGCAATTATGCTTGAATACTGGGATTACCCAAAATATCATGAATGTGTTCTATTGTAAACTAGAGCTTCAAGCTCTGATTTATCAGTCCAAAACAGTTTTAATGATCTATTGGAACACAGGATATTAAATAGAAAATGAAAAGGTTAAAGTGAATGATAGAATGATGATAAACTATAGTAAGATACCATGATACTATTTTCATATCTATAACCCTTGAATCAGACGAAGATACAATAACCATTACATTTCTTCACAACATAATAAGTCATTAAATATCTTTCATAACTTGAGAATCCACAAACAATATACAGTAGAACATCGTTTATCCGGACGTCAAACAACCGGAACGTCAATTATCCGGACGAGAAAAAAAAAAACGGAGCAGCGCGCGCTCACTACAGTAGCGAGTCAGATCCGGACGAGCAAAAATAAAATTAAAATAAAAGACGTAATGAGTCGGTTCTCGTTTTCAATTGTTGTTATTGTTGTCGTCTCTGTACTGAACTGTACAGTACTGTATTACGTTGTGAAAATGGCTTCTGCGAGACAAAAAAGAAAAACGAAATCGCTATGTTTTATCCATTGAGAAGAAGGTGGAGATCATTAATAAACTGGATAAATGTGAGAGTGTGCAGTGTCTAATGAAAACTTAGTGTTGAAAAATCTACAATTATGATTTGAAGAAAGGAAATGTGAAATTCTAAATTAGGCTATGCATCGAAGGGTCTAAAAAGAGTACAACCATGAGATAAGCTGGGAATAAAAATTGGAAGAATCAGTCTACTTATCGTTTATTCAGACAAGAAGTAAGGGAGATCCCATTTCTTGACCTTCGTTATGTGAGAAAGCGTTGCAGCTAAATGAGAAGCTTGGTGGTTATTACCATAATGTACTGTGCATGTTTTTTCCTATGAAATAAACGCATGTTTGATTATCCGGAAAAACTGTTATCCGGAACACTTTCGGTCCCAATTAGTCCGGATAAACGACGCTCTACTGTATTTTATTATTCTTCATTGAAGCAGAGACTTTATTCTAGAGATTAAAAGATTCGTTTACGGAGATTTTACATCGATGTTCATACAAATAGTCTCTAAGTTTTTCTTATAGGTTCAAACCTTGCAATTATTGCCAAGAATATGATGCATACCTCAACAATGAATTTTCTATTGTATGTCTATAATGCGAGTTATAACTGAAACTCCATGTCGTAGCTGTGTTCATTAAATTGTGCACCGGGGCAGCTGCAGCAAGTCCAGAAATCGCATAATCGAATCCTGGTTCTAAAAGTGGCTATCCTGAGTGTGTTTTTTCCCCAGGGTTTTCCACACTTCTCCCAGTCAAATGCCACGATAGTACCTTACCTCAAGACCTGGGGCACCTATCTCATCCCTGACCCTAATACAGTTACACGCACTACTATGGTCATCACTAGGGCTCGAATTTTTAGGTGCTGAAATTAGGAAATTATTTCTTTTTTATGTATTAAAACTACCTGAGATATGTGACAAAAAGTTTAAAATATTTAATTATAATTTAGTTTATTAATGTGAATATAAACAATATTCAGTACTTGTGAATGCAATTTATGCTATGTCTCACTGATATTACAATACACAACGAGATACATCTTCAGGTTGTCCATCACAAATGACCGACGATTATCGCGAAACAATTCTTCTGAAGGTGCGAAACTGCGGCAATATGTTTCTTGCCTTGGAGGTGTTATGTAACTTGAGATCGCTGTTCAGCCATGATTGCATTCCCACATGGTTGGCAGAATAGAACGCCCTCATCAGAAGTAAAATTATCTTTAAATTCTGCAGCAGTATGCAGTATTCAGTATGCAGTACGATAACTTGTAGTTGCTTGTATTTTAGGCATCGTAGAACTGCCTTACAGAAATGAACTGTATGTGGCGTAGGGGGGAGGTCTAGGACGTGGTGCAATATGGCTATGGACAAGGAAATCTCCGGCTTCCACAGTGAGTGGCACGGGGCGACAAGCTAAGAATAGCACAGTTGCAAGCTGACATACGCTCTGCATGAAGATTAGATAGCTCACAGGTTCTTCCCTGTTGAAGTAACACAGAACAAAAATGCAATAAACTGAAAGATTTAAAAAAAAAAATGTAAATATTATGTCTTTTATGTGCTAATAAGTGAAAAGCAGGAATTTGTGTATTTATAGAAAAATGCTTAAATATGTATTTACATAAAAACATATTTATTTACCTAAAAATCCGAGCCCTAGTCATCACATCAATACAGGTAATCAGAAAAGTTCACCAGACACGCAGCTACACAGGGCTGATGAACAAGATGTCCTAAGCCTCTCAAATACACATTTGAGGATATAATTGTAACTACTGTTAAGTGGTTTAAAAAGAACTTATATTTTCAAAAGAAAAATATGTATTGTCCGTTGAGACATTATATATTTAAACACAAATTGTGCTAAATGTTCCGGCTTTAACCAACTGAAGAGCCCAATCGCACACCGGGGCGAAACACTGTCATTATGTTGAGTTAAGCCGGAACATTTAGCACAATTTGTGTTTAAATTAAAAATAACTAGCGAACCCGTGCGACAAATCTCGCATGTTCACAAACCACACTTTCCCCAATAGGTTTATAATGAGAGACTTAAGGAGAAAGGTTGTTATGTTATTATTTAAACCAAATTATTATAGAACACAATTTACATTTCAGTTAGTATTCCAAGTTCTACATTCCCTAACTTAAGAAGACAATCACTGAAAATTGGATCATCATAACACTCACCGGTTATTCGATATTTATGAAATTATACGATTTGGCTACTCACTCCTTTGATTTACAGTTTCTGAAATCCATGCAAAATGATAAAGGAAAGACCTCAGAATGTTAAAAAGACATGAAACAGGTGTCACAGGGGCCAAAATGTGAAATGGACAGCAATTATGGAGCATATTTTCCTACAGCAACAGTATCTGCAAATCGCACACTTCGTACATATTTTGAAAAGAATTATATATATGTATGAAATTAGAGTGCAATTCGTCACTGCTAATGTCTATTCTCTTTCATTTGAATGCTCATTTGTCACGATCGGTTGCTTGTGAGCGCCGCAGGAGGGATGTATACTACTGAAATAATATATATGATGATGTGTCCAAGTCAATTGATATGGCCAGATACAATAGTTGCAGGGATATTATATATTTCTTAAAATATGCACTCACTAGTGCACAAAACACTTACTTTTACGTATAAGGGGGAATGAACTTGATGTTACTCCCCTCCCCTGAAAACAGTAATCACCACCACTAAACTTGTACATACCTTGAACTTCTTCACATCTTCAACTGGTGCATCAAGCCGACACCTCACAATCACTCCAGGTGTAAAGACTGTCCTTGCCTGAGATTCAGGAACACCATTCTTTGCTTCTTCCTCCATTTCTACAGGGTCTCCTGCACCCTGACTTGAATCCTGTCTAGCTTCTCGCCAGGACTGGTTTTGCTGGGCCCAACGGCTCTTTGCCAGATACTGTTTGAAAGTCTTCATTTTCTTCCTCTGAAGATCCAAATATTTATTTCTCAACCTTTTCCATTCACGCCTAAATTTGAAACAGGCGAAAGTATCACTTTCAGTTCCACAGTACAATTAATGCTTTACAATCTACAGGGTCTTTCATATAAAATAAGAGCGCCAAGCGGCGGCTTTGTTAATGGGAGCTGCGGTCACCTTGGCCGAGCTTGTTGTGCGCCAAGGCCCCCTGCTTTAAGCGTGTGTACAATGCTGAAATCTTACTTTAGTTAGTTAGTTAGTTAGTTATTGTTTATGAAACCGAAACCCCTACTTGTGCTAATTATGTGAGTGATTTATTTGGAGACCGTTCAAGATTCTCGTCAATGTCATCTAGCTCATCCTTTGTTAAAACTGTTCGTGTGCGGGCATGTTTTTTATTGAGTACGAGCCAGTAGTGTCATACTTATTTGCAATTACGTGAATCTGTGCTAGTGAAGGTGGTGCTGAACAAATGCATCACGTACCCGCCGAGCCGGCTCGTACTTAAAATACGATGTGGCAATGATAACTGTCTCACCATGTTAGCACTTGAGGTTTAGACTGGCGTCTGAGCACCTGCACGCTTATTGCAAGGTCAAGTTTGGTAATGTCAATCTGTTATTTTTATACAGTCCATCGGAATTTGGAGAAAAAAAACTAGCCCTCGTATGTACTATGCGCGCACTTTCAATAGTACAACAGGGGGCCGTGGCGCACCACAAGCTCGGCCAAGGTGACCGCAGCTCCGGTTAACAAAGCCACCGCTTGGCGCTCTTATTTTATATGAAAGACCCTGTAGTTGCCAATGTTTTACCCCAGTCTACTATTGGGCTCAACAAGAGGAATGGCACATTCTGAAAAGTTGCAATATCAATCTGCTTTTATAAAAGCATCTCAAATAATAAAAATAATCTTGATATTGGTGATTTGCGAGCAAATTGATGGAAAATGCAAGATTGGATATGGAGATCAACAAGAGAATACAATGTGGGAATGTTTTCTACCATCAGGTTCGAAGTTTAATTTGGGATAAAGACCTACCACTGAAGGCTAAAGAAGTGATGTACATACAAGACCTATTACTTGCCATGTCCGGCTCCGTGGCTAAATAGTTAGCGCGCTAGGCTTTGGCACAAAGTGCCCCGGGTTTGATTCCCGGCCGAGCCATCAAGGATTTTAATCTCCTGGGGTTAATTCCCGTGGCTCGGGGACTGGGTGTATGTGCCGTCTTCAACCTCATTACGACGCGCAGGTCGCCCATGGGCGTCAATTAGAAAGACCTGCACTCGACCTCTCCGGAGGCCACACGATCATTACTAGCCAATAATGATGTATGGAGCAGGAGAGATGAAAGTAGAATACAGGCAGCCGAAATGAAATTCTTGAGGAGTATCGTACAGAAGACTAGGAGAAATGAAGACATTCGAAAGGAAGTGAATGTACAGAAGCCAAATGATAAGCTGGAGCAGAACAGATCGAGATGGTATGGACATGTGATAAGGATGAATGATGAAAGAATGCCAAAACAAGTGATGAAGAGATGGATGACTGAAAAGAGAGGATGGTGGATGGATTTGGTGAGGGACAGTGTGAGAGAACGGAACCTGGAGTGGAGTTCAGTGGTTGGTGGACAGACAGAGTAAAGTGGAGGGATGTCATATTTGCTCCAACCCGGCCCAGGCTGGAAAACGGAAATTGATGATGATATTTTAATATCGTATGGCCATGGGTGCCGGGTGCAAGCTTTGTAAATTGACACCCAGAGGGTAGTTTGCATGTCGAATTTTGTTGTTCCTTGAATCACTATGAAAGTCAAGGAGGTTAGATATCTAAGCTCCTTGAACACTATAGCGCTTTCTAGTAGAGAAATGAGGAACTTTGTGTTGGCGGAAACTCCCGAGATTAATTTTGCCATTATGAACACGGCCTACTGAATTCAAATGGGTTCTTTGACATGCCAACATCGTATGACATGCGTGTTGTATTTTTGCCACCTTTCAAAAATCACTTACCACGGCCAGGAGCGAACCTGCAATCTTGGGGTTAGTAGACCCACACGATATCCACTCACCCACCGTGGCAAGCTAGCAAGGTAAGTAATGGTAAACTACCTAACTTCACACCTTGCCTAGTATGCCTCATTATTGCACTATCTTGGTTTTTGGGGTTTCTACCCATACAACCAATGCCAATGCTTTTTGAGGATCCAACCAGCCTTTGGGCTGATTATCTAACAGAAAGACCATATTTTGAACTGACACAAGACACAAGTTAGGAGAGAGATAATACAGCCGAACCTCGGAAACTCATAGTAATTATTATTTCCCGAAAAAACTTCCTATAATTTACATGTACTGTATATTTTTAGCCTACTTTTCACATTTTGCAAAAATGAGGAAAAACTAGACTTATGAGATCGGGCAAATGTGTGTCTGTCTGTGCCCCCTCTATCAACTCCTAAACGGCTGGAGCAATCGAAACAAAATTTGGTAGGAGTAAAGATCTATACCTGAATATCTCACGGCCATATTTGAAAATGATGTCAGTGCTACCAACTGCTGAAAAATCGCAATTGAAATTTGAGCTCCATGTTGGATAGCTTGGAAGGTATCAATGGGAGCTATTTCAAAATTGGCACACTTATAGATAATAATATTGCAGTTTAATTTCCAGGAGGCCACCCACACATGGCAGTGTTGCCAAAATGATTATAAGCCTGCTGATAGGTCCAATTTTTAAATGTATATAACTTCTACACTATCAATTGGAATTCAACCTAATTTCGTATGTTGTATGCGTACATAAACAGATATGACTGAGCGTACTTTTAAGAACCACCAGGGCTGCCAACTGTTAATAAATGCTCTTAATTTCTTTTATCCAAAATACCGATATATCAGAAAGTATGCAAGCCGACAGCTTTAAACTATGCACACGTATAGTACCTGACATTCTATATTAATTTGGAGAAACGTATATACGTCAGTGCTACCAACATGATTCTAAGCCTGCTGAGAGGTCCAACTTTAAATACATGTAACATCCATACTATCATTTGGATTTCAACCAAATTTCGTATGTGCTATGTGCACCATAACAGATATGACTATGCATATTCTTAAGAGCAACCAGGGCTGCCAACTGATAATACGTGCTGTCTCTATTTTTGTTACCCTAATATCAATATATCAGAAAGTATGCAAGCCAATAGCTCTAAACTTTGCACACGTATAGTACCTGGCATTCTAGATGAATTTGGAGTAACTAATATACGTCAGTGCAGCCAACACGATTCTAAGCCTGGTAATAGGTCCAATTTTAAAATGCATGTAACTTCTTTACTAACTAATGGATTTCATTCGAAATTGGCACAACAATAGATCATAGTATTTCAGATTATTTCTTACCAATACATGCATGACATTGTTGCCAACATGATTTTACGCGCGCTGTTAGATCCAATGTTTAACTGCATGTAACGTCCATGCTATTCATTGGACTCCAAACAAATTTTGTATTTTGTACCTTAAGAGATGGAACTAAGAATATATTCAGTCACCAGGGCTGCCAACTGTAGTGCTCTATTAGGCTACATTATGCCAGGTATACAGTATTTTGAACTAAGTTGAAATTTCGATATTACCAACTTAATTTCGTCATTATTCTAGATAGATCCATATAGATTAATCATTGGCATGAATCTTAAATTTTAAGAAAAGTAGGCTCTTTAGTTCGTCAGGGAACTCTCTTGTTTTCTCTTTAGGTCAGATTTCTATAACTCGAATTTTTCGATATCTCGAAGCTTAAACGATGTCCCTGGAACTTAAACTTGTTCATTATCTCGAACATTTACACATTTTTACAGTGAAACTTGTCTAATTCGAAGGTTCTAATTCAAATTTTCCACAGTTTACTGCAGTTGAGTCAAGTGTGTGCAACTTCTAAACTGAACTATGATCTCGATCTCGATTGAATATCATATTGGCCCAAACTACTGGAGGAGCTGATAGTCTCCGCATGAAACTTAGTGGTTGTCGTAAGTATTGTACATCTAATAATATTGATTTAAAAAAAATTAATTACTTTAATTTTCTTCCCAGTATTTTTGTATGTACTGTAGTCTATCTTTTACTTCTTTCATAAGGCAGAAATGTAGGTTATGTTAAGCGTGGAGCATCCACCTTTCATGGTTGAAATAGTATTGCCATCACTTCAAAACAGGAAGTTGCATAGAGTTGAGTCGAGTTCACAGCACTTTCTTTCAATTGTTGCCGCTTTCTGGTTTAACCGCCAGTTTCATTACATAAAGAGCACATTGTCGCGTTTTAATGTGATGTCAGTTTAGTTACAGGCAGCACATTGTATTTTGCGACCAGTATATTACAAATTAAACATTTCTCCCACGTATTTCCATGTTGGCTCTCGGCCCAGGGCATACAGGGGGCTTGGGCTGTAACTGTGTGCACCTGGGCAACTCTTGGCTGACACGTCCACGTCGTGGGGGGTGGGCACTCAGGGACCGAGATGGGGCGGTATATCCCCGAGCTAGCAGGTCTGAAACACCAGAGACAAATGGACGGGATTGTCCACATAGGAAAGGGAGATAACCCTGTAAAAAGCTAGTAAGTACGGGGACTATGGGGAGGCAGCCCCTCCACTGGGCCAACAACTCACTAGCCCGACAATTCAAAGAAATCAAAAGGAGAAAACCGGCCTGATTAAATCGTTGACGACTATGCGAGGAAAAAGGATACTGAGAATAGGAACATGGAACGTCAGGGGAAAGAAATAGAGCTGGCAACTGAACTCCAGAAATCACAAGTAGAGGTTTTAGCTATTACCTGGGAGGAAAATGTCAGGAGGGCAGTGGAGGAGAGAGGAATAGAATAGAGGAAAGCAAAACAGCTGAGCAGAGACAGGAAGGCTTGGCGCGCTCTCTGTAAAACCTCGACACTGACGGGTAGAAGAGGATTCGACTAAGTAAGTATCTCCAAGACTCAAATTTTTGATAAGTCAAATTTATTTCGATATCCCCTAATAATTCGAGATATCAAGGTTCAACTGTATTCCTATCACTAGCTGCTCCAACGAGGGGATACCTTCTCCTGTCTGCAGGTTTAATGGTTAACATCCTTACAAATAATTTGAATTTAAGTTCAAAATAATATAAATACATTTTTTTCAAATTAATTTGAATTTGAAACTACTGTATTAATTCGAACGCTTAAGAAGATATCATTGTACAGTATATTGAAACATGTTTGTTTAAATATTATTCATCATCATCATCTTCCTCTTCCTTCCAAGTGAATGAATGAAAATCCACAGCCTGCTTCCAGTCTCCGACCGGGTCAGGAATGGAATGAATGAAGCCCCCATCTAGCGGCGAGGATATGAACTGTGCCGGCTGCCGAGGCCTGACGCACTCCTCTGGGGCAATGATTAAATGAATGACAGATGAAATGAAATGATAGTGGAGAGTGTTGCTGGAATGAAATTTTGACAGGGAAAACCGGAGTACCCGGAGAAAACCTGTCTGCCTCCGTTTTGTCCAGCACAGATCTCACATGGAGTGACCGGGATTTGAACCACGGGCCCAGCGGTGAGAGGCCGGCGTGCTGCCGCCTAAGCCATGGAGGCTCTTCTTCCTTCCAAGTATTGGGCCAAATGTCCCGTTACGGTCTTGCACTTTCCCTCCATCTCTTCATCGGACGTCCTATCGATCTATATCCCCGTGGCTGGTAGCGAAGGATCTCCTTTGGAAATCTTCCAGGTTCCATCCTTTGGACATGATGCTTCCAGTTCTCTTGGTAGTCACAAATGTATGCAGTTATTGGTTTCACTTTTAGTTCCTTCAGCACATCCTCGTTTCTCTTATGATCCCATTTAGTATAGCCTGCTGATCGGCGCATAAAGGTCATTTCGCGTGCTGAGAGTCTGGAGATGTCCTGACATCTTATTGTCCATGCCTCGCTGCCATAGCATAGGGTTGGTCTGGCTAATGTGTTATACAAACGCACGCGTGTATGCCTTTGGACAAGAGATGGCTTCATGACATGATTAATGATTCCGGTTGTTCTGGTATAATTAGTTATTTTTGCAGTTATGTCTCGTTCTTCTTGAAAAGATAAATGATATCCTAAATACTTGAATTCGTTAACTCTTTCTAAAATTTTACCATCCAGACAAATTTTACTGGGGATAGGGTCCTTACCCTTAAAGGCCATTACTTTAGTCTTTTCAGTAGAAATGCACATGCTGAATTTTGATGCCATTTTCTGGAGGTTGAAAACTGACCACTGCAGATCATCTTCAGATGCTGCTACCAATGCAACATCATCAGCAAATAGTATAGCATCTAAATTTTTTAGATGCCTGCTGATAGGTATTGAACCATGTCTTTCACACCTCCATTCCTTTATTATAGCATTCATGTAGATTATGAATAGCAATGGAGAGAGTCCACAGCCTTGTCTTACCCCTCTGCGAATTGGCTTCCACTCGGATTTATGATTACTTAACCTTACTGAAATAAGAGTACCACTATACATGTTGGAAATGTTATCAATTAACTGTTGGGGGACACCATCTCTGGCCAATATGTCAATAAGTCTGTTTCTGTCAACAAAATCAAAGGCTTTCTTAAAATCAACAAATGATATGTGTGTTTCCAAATTGAACTCCCTGCGTTTTTCGATCAAATTTTTTAAGGTGAAGTAGGCATCTGCATATGTGCGACCTTTTCTAAACCCATGTTGTTCATTCCCTATTAACTCAGAGTAATGTTTCAGTAATATTTCTTTAACAATGTTTGCAAAAATTTTGTATCCAGAGTTAAGTATACTTATTCCTTTATAATTTTCCAAAACATTCATATTTCCCTTCTTATGAAGAGGAACTACTATTGCCTTTTGCCAATCTTCTGGAGGCCTGTTACCCATCCAGATTAAATTCAATAATCTGTGAAATCTTTTCTTGAAGGCATCGCCTGAATATTTCAACATTTCTGCATTTATCGAATCTTCTCCAGGTGTTTTCCCATTTCGAAGTTTTCTCAAGACCTGTTCTGATTCTTCGAGTGTAATATTTTCCGATGACTTGTTGTTAGATGCTTGTAAAACAAGTTGTTCAATATTTGGACTCGACCAAAGGCTCTGAAAATACTCAAGCCATTCTTTGTGAGATATTGCATTAATTTTTACATCTTCTTTTACTTCCCTATTTAGTTTTTTCAAAATTTTATAGGTTTGTGATTGTGGTCTTGTTATGTCAGTCTCCAGGTACGAGACAAAGTTTTCCCAACTTTCCCTGTGTTTCTTTCGAACTTCTCTTTTTGCTATTGCTCTCTTATGATGGTATTCAATTTTATCTTCTAATTTACCAGTTGACAGAAACTTTTTATATGAATTTGTTTTTTTCGGAGATTACTTTTTTAATTTCTTCGTCCCAAATTCTTAAGCCCTTTTTCTTTTGCTATCGTCTTTTTTCTCCCAAACTTTCAAATGCTGACTGTTTTAGAGCTGAACTCAAATTGGACCACTAGTCTTCCACATCGTCAGAAAGTGGAATCGTCTGAATGTGATTATCAAGCCTGTTTTGGTATAGCCATTTTATACTGGGATCATTTAAAAGGTTAACCTTATATAAAGTTTCGTTTTCCTGTGTACTTTGTTTCTTTTTCTTGAACCACTGTGGTTTTAAACGAATAGGAGCAACTAATAAATAGTGGTCTGTTTCCAATTCAGGTCCTCGATAAACTCTTGTATCCAAAACTAAATCTGCCAATTTTCCATTACAAATGATATAATCAATAATTGATTTCTGATTTCTTGCGGACCACGTATATTTATGACTGTCCTTGTGTGGAAATAGTGTGTTCATAATCCGAAACTGATTGAAGATAGTGAAATCTATTAATTTTGTTCCATTATTATTGCGGGTTACCTCTCCATGAATACCAATGTTATTCTGAATTTTCTCATTACCAACTCTGCCATTAAAGTCTCCCATTAACAGTACCATATCTTGTCTATTAGTAATATTGATTATCTTCTGTAGATCATTATACAAAATATCAGTTTCTTTTGAGTATCCTTCAACCGGTGCATATACCCCTATAACTGTCAAATATCCTCTGGATAGTTTTATTCTTACTTGAATGATCCTATCATTCCAAAAAGTATAGCTATCAATATTTGATCGTAATCTCTTGTGAACCATAAACATCACCCCTGCCTGTGCTCTAACATTTCGTTGAACACCACTATAAAACTGTAAATAATTTCTTGTCTCCTTGGATCCCTGAAGCTTTTTCTTTGTTTCAGAAATAACTGCAATTGAAATATCTTTTTTAGATAGAATATCGTCTAATTGATCATCTTTGTGTCCAATACCCTGAACGTTCCAGGTAGCACATCTAATAATATCCTTCCTTTTCCAATTCGTGTCCTTTCCTTTGCCAAGTTCGTCAACTGTAGAATCCGTCCGTTTTTTTCCTTTACAAGACTTGAAAGCAATGAAAATGTCCTTCCAACGGGTTGCTAGCCTGAAGAAAGTTAAGTCCATTAATGGGGATGCCATCTCTCAGCCCATGGACAGGCTGTAATTAAATATTATTAAACTACATATTTAGCTGTTTAGTTACTTCTGGAAGAGTAAAACAAAGGAAGACTGGTTCAAAGAGATGAAAGCTTAGATGAATTACATTTAACGATGCTCCAAATTAAAAATAGAGAAGAGAAGAATATTTTAAGGAATAAATACTTACAATTCACATTAACAACATTTGAACGGAAGAACTACACCATCAGATATGAACAAAGGGTGGCCAGGTCAGACAGAATGAAGAAATTTTGGGTGCAGAAGAAGGTGAATCGCTAATCTCCAAATACCGTTGTTAGACTTAATTGTATTTGTATTGATTAAAGTGCTCCAATGAGGGCGTAAAATATGGAGAAAAAACAAACAAACAACAATCTACATATTTTAGCATTAACAAGGCGGATTATATAACACCAATATTTAACAATAGTCAATAAGGATCGACATTTACCAATTCAATGAAAACACAATTGATCTGCCCAGGCAATACATATTACGTGGAATTGTGGAAAATCTTACATCAGACGCTTGAGGAGTGTCCACACTCAAGTGTGTGGGATTCCTACCCACTAAAAATTGAATGGGCGGATCAATTGTATTTTCATTGAATTAACTGAATTAACTAACAGACCATTTATGGATGAAGATGAAAGCAATGGTGTTTGTGGATGATTTGATGATTTGGCGAAACAAGGAGGAGGAGGTACAGGAACAGTTGGATGTGTGGAAAGGAATAATATAAGGATATGGGATGAAATTTAGCATAAATAAGAGTGAGACGGTGATCACAACAAGGAAGAAGGAAAGAACCACAATGGGAATAACAATTGGTGGGGAACAGCTGAAGAAAGTGGAGAGTTTCAAGTATCTGGGAAGCCTGATACAAGATAATGGAAGAAACGATAGAGAAATAAATGAGCGGGGGAGATAGGCAGAAGCATTCCGGAGGAGTGAGAAATGGAGCAAGGATGTCCCTCAAAATAGCAAAAATATCATATATCGGACGTACTATGTCCCTATCCTGACGTATGCTTCATAGACCTGGGTTATGAAAGGAAGGGAGAAGAGCAAAATACAGGCCAGTGAGATGAGGTTCAAAAGAAGCAGTATTGGAGCTACAAAGATGGACAGAATAAGAAATGAGAGGACCAGAGAAATAATGAAGGAGGAACCATTACAGGATGGTATAGAGAAATCTAGACTTAGATGGTATGGACATGTAAAACGAATGGAGGAGAAGAGGATACCCAGGAGGATACACTAGACGAAGTTGGAAGGAAAGAGACCGAGAGGAAGACCGAGAGACAGGTGGCTGAAGGGGGTTGGAAGAAAGCGTGAAGAAGAGAGGAGGAGACTGGACAAGGGTGGAGGCTGAGAGATGGTGGGAAGACAGAAGACGTTGGAGAGGCTTGTGTTCCAAACAGATCCGGCCAGTGGCTGGAAACTGTGCAAGATGATGATGATGACCATTTATGGATTTGATTACTCCTGGAGAACATTTACCAAACCAAAATGGTAAACATATAATTATGCATTTTATAATAAAATTAAAACAATTGGATGAAACTGTACTAATGTATAAACAGCCATACGTGAGTACGCCAGTCCTTAAATGTCAATCAAGTTCTTAAGAGAGCAAATGTCAGTATAAGGGAACTGAATATTGAAATCATTCTTACTTGGATAAAATTCGGAGACCAATTCTTGTACCAACCGTTTCCATCTTATCCTTTTTACTTTTCTTCTTGCGTTTGCGATTTTTTTTCTTCTTCCGTCCCTCTTCTTGAGTCTCCTCTACTTCTTGGTCTTCAGTACTCTCCTCGCCCTTTAAACGTTTCCTGCAAACTTTAATTTCAACCCCTTAAAACAATGAACACCAACCAACAATTTGAACAAATTGTTTTAGCCATAACATGCATCAGTAACTATTCACAAAAATACCAAATACAAAGGAGCTTCAAAAAGCAGAGTTCTTATTTTACAGGATGCTATCAGGATACACAGAGGTAGGTCACCGATATGCATGTTGCAAAAATTGTGGGATGAGGCTGGTTTAGTAGATTGTCCTATCTATTTAATTCTAAGATTTCACATTGTTGTGTTTTTAATTAACTAAAACAAACCTTCCTTTTTGACTGTTATTGTTGTGTTAAAAGGTTCATAGAAACAATTAGGATTGAGCTGCTAAGATCTATAAAAGAGAAACATACCGGTATTTATAATTAAATGTCAATTATTGCTTTTTAAAAAGGAAAGTATGGCAAACTGCTTTCTTAATTTGCCATGAATATTTTGCGATGTTGTAATCCTGTGTACTTGGGCATGTGTGTGCAATCTATCTGGTATGTCATTGTGATGGTGGTGATGTTGCGAGTATTCATAAGTGAGGCTAGGATTTGGAAGGAGGCAGCCGTGGCCTTGGGTTAGGAACCATCCTACTATTTCGCTGGAGTAGAAGCAGGATCATGGGTGTGAATCAAACCCATCTCTTCTCAGTTTTGCCTTACGAGGCTGAAAGTACCCCATTCCAAATCTCAGAACGGAATTAAATTTCTTGGCAGCGCC
This sequence comes from Meconema thalassinum, assembly GCA_946902985.2. Taxonomy (NCBI): domain Eukaryota; kingdom Metazoa; phylum Arthropoda; class Insecta; order Orthoptera; family Tettigoniidae; genus Meconema; species Meconema thalassinum. Next base: position 218,339,227 of record OX336396.1, read on the forward strand.
AAGAATTAAACCCAGGGCCTTTGTATCCAAGTCTCAATACTTACCCCTAGACCACATAAGGTGCTGGATAGAAGTATGTATAGTACAGTGAAACGTGGCTAATTCGAACTTCTATAATTCAAAATCTTCTTTAATTCGAATTTTTCTCTTGGTCCGTAGCATTTTATATACATTCCATGCTAAGAAATCGTGGTTAATTCGAATTATATTTTGGATAATTCGAAGTTTTTACGTGTAAAAAGCCAATCGGAATCCAAACAGTTGTGTCAGGAATTCCGGGAAAACGACAAACCACATCACAGAACTTATGCGTTTTTTAAAAGTAGAAATGACGTAAGTGATTCTGTTTTCCGTTCCTTAAATCTTTTGTGATGGCCGAGAGACTTAATTGTAGGAAACAGGTAAAAATCTCAAACTTTTTTTGAAAAACTGTAGAATTCTCTAAGACGTAACTAGATTGCTGGATTACTAATGTCGTTAAATAGGTGAATAGTACATTTTGGTTTTATTTTATCATTTGAAACTTTTGAATTTATTCAAGATACGGTACAGTCATTATACAGTGCCGTTGTCTGTTAATCTGCTTTGTTGAACGTAAATCATTCTTCTCTACCCTTTTCAAAGAACTTTTTAATTCGAATTTTCGGGTAATTCGAATTTTTTTACTGGTCCCTTGATGTTCGAATTATCCAAGTTCCACTGTATATAAAAAGTAACTTACCGGTACCTTCATCATCATCATCATCATCATCGACATCTTCTTTAGTAGCTGTATCTTCATTCTCTTCAGGTTTATCACTACCCTCAGTTCCCACTTGCTCAGTCTGATCAGAATGTTTTCTCTTCTTTTTTCTCTGAGCGGTCTCCACTGGCTCTGAATATGTTTCTGAGTCAGCTTCTTTCTTCTTTTTCTTCTTCACTGGTGATTTTTCTGGAACACTTACTGAGGGTACATTGTCACTCTCCCCTTCTCTGTTCGTCTCTAATTGTTCATGTGTTTCACTTTTCCTTTTCTTTTTCCTTACAGGCTCTTCAACTTGTCCTGCAGGCTCCTGGTGCTTGTCTTCTTTCCTTTTCTTTTTGGGTGGTTGTTCTTCAGGCTCCTGTTCAGGGGCAGGTTCTTCCTTGACAGTGTCTTCTTCAGCCCTTTCCTCATTCACATGTTCATGTCCATTCTTGTCCTCCTGTGCAAATGTGGAGATACTGCACAATTGTTCTGGAGGTATCTTTGTGGGTAAGCAACAGCCCATAGCTCCAAACACCTGGAACAGTTAAGTAGAAGAATATTTACAGTTCAACCACTTGCTATGAAAAGAGTTTTTCATATGGTATTTTAAGAATATTTAGAATTTACAATTTGTTGTTATGACATGTCTGTTATGTTGCCACCGGCATCAAGTCACTTGTAGCAAAAATAGACACTCACTCACACCGAAAAATGTTCCTTAAATCAGGGAACACATACGGTCACCAAAATCGAAGTTCAATTGATGTAAGAAAAATCACAATAGAAGAGGGTACATCTCTCAGTAAACTAGAATGAATCATGTAATCTGTGTTGTAACAAGGTTGTTAAGATCAGGGATATGTTAGACCAGTGGTTCTCAACCTATTTTGACCAACATGTAGAGAGATCAAATATATAGTGTAGAAGTTTCCATAATGAATGAGTGTCTAATATGGATGGTACATGTCCCCAGTATGAATGATACCAGGCTACCTCAATTTTTTTTATGGCAAACTTTGCTCTGGAACAGGACCTCATGGAGCCCCTTAAGATGATATAAAGCCCACCTCAAAACCACCATGAGAATGACCTGTATAAATCCCAAGCCTGAGAAGCATGTACCGAAGATCGCCTATTTTGGTGCCACACTATCTCTTCTGTTGCCAATTGAGTAGCCCAGATGCAAAGGCCTTTAAGTGAACTTTTCTTTTGATTTTGAGTTGAGCGCACAGTTACGTTAGTCTTTTAATTGGCTACACGATGGAATAAGTTTTGACGTACAAAACCCACTCAAAGCCGTTGAAAATGGCCAACAAAAATTGCATTTGTTTGCATAAACTGCTGAATGCATGTTGGTTATGGTTGCAAAACCAGTTTAATGCTCCACGTTTGCAAAGACCGCTAAGTTCGATGCGTATGCCGTCTACCTTGCCAGGTCCAGCTACAAAACATGCTAACTGGTATTACTGTAGAACTGCCAAGGTTCAACCCACAGAACTCTTTTACAGTTTATAATGTTTTGGAGGGACATTTTTCTTTTTCGGTTTCGTTACCTAGTGTAGATCTTTAGAATTGTAGCCATTCAGACAATCTATTCTCCAATTATAATGTTCCATTAGCACTGCCATCTTGCGGCAAAACGAGAACTGTATTTCATCACCCGTGACTTGAGATTTAATTACCCTTTGTCTTGTAATCACTAAGGTTCGGATGTTAAGGAAAAGTCATATTTTTTTCCTGAGCTCATTTTACCCGAAATCTGAAAAATAAGTTTGAATGATGGGTCCCTGACCACGTTTAAAGCAATTTGATGTTGCCTATAAATGCACATTTCGGCCATTTTTATTGTTTTGGTCATATTTTAGTGATATAAGGTCATATTTGGTAATAATTTCAGCATTTTTGTTTAAAATGAGGCGTTGTTAACAAGGTACATGTTATCTGCGTCGAGATTCAAACACAGGATTTCCGAATAGTGGAGTAGATATATTTTTCTTTCTTTTCCCGGAACAGGCAGATAGCAGGTTTAGAAGACCTGATTCCAAGAAGGCGCTCCTATACGGACGTCTTTTAGCACATTTTTCTGCAAAAGTTAGATTGCGACACTGTACGCATGAGGTCACGGTACATGACGATAGTGTCCTTCCGCCTTTCAATAAGATGTCACTCCAGTAGATATATTTAGATCAGAAGCCCAGTAGATATATTTAGCTAAGAAGCAAGTAGCTAGCAAACAAGGAAATGCTATGTTATATCTCGCCCAGTTCTTCCCTGCAGGGCCGAGTGAAAGCTCCCTTGCTCTTTCACTACCAACGGATTTCAACAGATTGGTCACACTTGTAGTACTGCAGTGAACCCCATTATGCCGAAAGTGAAGTGTAGTGAAGCTGTAAAGTTCAGAAAGTATGTCAAAGAGTTAGGTCATATTTTATAGTTTTTAGGGCATATTTGCTTGCATATTTTGTACTTCTTTAGGTCTTAAACTTCCGAACCCTAGTAATCACCAAATATAATACAAGAAATCTTTTATGAATCCACATTGTGCAATTTCGAGTGTCTTGAATTTTTACGCCCTTCAAAAATCAGAATTTTTGGCCAGGAATTGAGTCAAGAAAAATCCCCATTTGTAGCCCATCTGACGCCAGCCATCCTCATTCTGTCCATTAGGTATACTGCTCATGACTCTACTCCAGTAGGAGAACCATGAATCATTAAAAAGTGTGCCTCCCCATGAACTTGGCAATGCAGATGCCAATGGAATGTCAAGCAAATATACGCTGAAGTAGTATTCTGTACTTACTTCAAGAGTTCTATTTGCTTCCTCAGGAGTATCAAATTCAACAAAACCAAATCCCTTGATTTTTCCGCTTCCTCTATACTTTGGGATGGAGACATAAGTCACCTTTCCATACCCAGCAAATACTCCTCTAAGCCAGTCATGATCGGCATCAGGTGGCAACTGTTCCTAAAGGAGAGAAAAAAAAAACAAATCAAAGAAGATAAGAGCCATTTATTAGAGACAGAAAAAAATCAAACTCACATAAAAAATAAAATATACAGGATGCTTCCAAGATAATGATACAGACTTTCAGGGATGTGGTAATGAGCACAAGGATCGGTCCGAAAGTGCCTCCGACGCCCAAATGGGAATACGATATCTAAGAATGAGGAATACAACACCAAAGAAAGTTTTGTGTACACACATTAGCTAATAGAACTACACCGTCCAGTCATATCAATGTGACCACCGCCTATGTTCGATGTGAACGTTCAATACCCCCCACAGACGGCACGTGACAGCACTTGCAGTGGAGGGTATATAAAGCATGTCGATTGGAAGCAGAAAACAGTGCAGTCGCTGGCGTAATGCGGCCACAGAGTGATTTTTCTCACGTCCAAAAGGGCTTTTGGGCCAAGGGTGGAAGCATTTCCGAAATGGCTATGTTTGTAAACTTTTCAGATGCCGCTGTGGTTAAAGTGTACCGTGCTATTCTAAACTGGCGCAGAGGCGACTGTGGTGCACAATGGTCCTTAGATGACAGGGGTGAACGACGGCTGCGGGCGATGCGTGCAACTGTAGAGCAACTGACCGCCCAGATGAACCATGGGGCTATCAACTGTGTCTCCTCAACGACTGTTCAGCGAACGTTGCTGCGTATAAGCCTCCGCATCAGGTGCCTAGTTCATGCACTCATGCTGTTCATTGGCTACAAAGGCTGGAATTTGCACACCAATATCGCAACTGAACGTCCACTGAATGGTGAGAGATGGCCATTTCCGATGCATCACGTTTTATGTTCAATCGGGCAGATGGCCGTTGGCGTATAAGGCGTGAAACATCTGAACACAAACACCCCGCAACAATCGCCAGATGGGTCCAGGCCGGAGAAGGGAGCGTTATGGTGTGGGGAATATTTTCATGGTATTCCATGGGTGATCTCTCTCTTACTGCACGTCTCGCAGCGGTCTGCGCTGCAAAAGGTGGTTATGCAGGCTATTGATGGGTGGTCATATTAATGTGACTGGACAGTGTATATTCCCATGCTGCAAAAACAATTGCAACTGGTGTCCCCCGGCTAAATGATGGCATGACAACATTTAAGTATGACCTATCAGTTAATTTACAAATTTTCAATAGAAATTAGGTTAAATGTTTCGACCCAATTCCAGCCTTTCTCAGCTGATACAAAAAATTTCTTTGGTCAATTACTCTTGCATTTGAATGAATGAATAAACAGCAATAAAACGCGTGTCTTTTGAAATGGTACCGGTACCTGTGTTTTAACGAATAGTTATTATTCAACATACCATCACCATTTTTATCTTTTATTTTAAGATAAAGATCTAAACACATTGAAAATCCCTCAGTATGCCTTCCTTCGGAGGGGAAGTAAAGCCAATGGTCCCATGTCATAGATTTATGGCATGTTAAAGAACCTTCCACTAATTACACCTGTGTGAAGCTAAATTATTATATAGGTTAAACATTCGACAAACGCTCTTAGGTTTCGACGTTCGACGCCAGGAGCTGACTGCGGTGGCATCTGGTAATCAAGTTCTGAACTAGTAGTCATTAACGGTGGTGTTTGGCGGCAAAAGTAGAAACTACTTGAAAATGTCTGCAGTCCTCACGTGAATTGAAAACGGATAACACACACTAATACAGTCATCACAATTAACACCGGTTATCAGACAGATTCTACACACACCCAAGGTACACGGGGCTACATGACCGCGTTGTCGCAGCCCTTAAACTGAGGTACCAACCAACCACCAAAGATCTAAACAACACTATTTGCAGCTCATTTGATCCCATCTATCCTCACATTGTCCATATTATACTGCTTATGACTCTATTCCAATAGGAGTATTAAGCGTGCCAATACAAGGAAGTAAGTGATGGTAAACTTTCTCAATCCAATGTACCAGTAGATCTCAGCAACTCCAACTGAAACTCTGGAAAAAATGCAAACTACAAGCTTGCTGTCCTCTCTGTCGCACTGGCTGACGGAGCTAGTGCTCACACAGGGTCGCACTTCAAGTTGCTGAGCTCTAATACTAATCCAAAATGGGGACCTTATGAGGCAACTTGACAGCTGTATACCGTATATTCTGCTCCATTAGTTCAGTGGTCAGAGTCATGGTGCAAGTATGATGGTGAGGCAGATCTTACGTTCATTATAATGCTTGGATGAGCAGTAACTAAGTGGATGAAAGCACAGCGTTCACCAGATCGTTGAGACAGTGATTTCAAATCCTGGTGTAGCTATGGTATTTATCTAACCTTCGCCCTCATGCAGCAGTAGCTTAGTGGCCATATCAAAGAAATATTGCCCTATAGTTTCTTTTAAGTGAAAACAAACAAACTTGAGAATTGTAATTGCACTTACCGACTGAAAAGTAACAACAAACACAACAACAGATTACAAGGGGAGGGAGTTTACCAACTGGTAACATTGCAAGATCGACAAACCTATGATAAAATTTACAAATCTACTGAAATTAGCCACAATACCTTCTGTAACGATGCAAATTAAATCTGTAAGTGATGTAGTAATAGATCTTTACTGCTCTGCTGTCTTTAACCCACCCACCATCCCCTTTTGAGATCACGACTTCCAGTATATAGTAAAATTATAGCTGTGTCGCCCATTATATAAGTGAATTATGGACAAATACTACATTACATTATTTAAATGGCTCATGATGGTTCCGTATTGATATGCTAGAATAGTTCTTAATAAGAATTTTACACTCGCCTGAATCAATACTATAACGAAAATTAATTATATAACTTGTTTGTTTGTTTTTAGTACATGTTTTGAGGATTAATTACATATTATCCCCTTCATCAGCTAAAAAACTTATTGAAAGAACAAAATAAAACGTAGCACAGTAATAAGATACGTTGTTAAACCTAATATGGTGCACCATATAATTTAGGTTATAAGATCAGAATAAATTGAAATGAAATAGATGGTGACGGTGATCAACTTGCAGGTGCTTATGACAAATAGTAGTTCCGTAGATTTGGAATACCAATACTTCACCAATCCGTGTAGGTCTATAATTAATGAAGAGCCTGTATGCTTAAAGATCCATTTTTAAGCCTTTTCAAATCAAAGCGGCTTCAAGTAACACGAAGTGATGGAAAGTGATCTCTTGGTAAAGAGAGGTTAGTTCAAAGCATATGGTGTATGAGGTTAGGACAATGTTACATTTAGAAAATGATTTGTCTATCACAACTTATATACTAAAATTCTAGCTGTGTCCACCATTGTATGCGTGAATTTTCATCAAATACAGTATTTCTAAACCTGCTTTTACGGTACTAATTTACTGAAAAATTTGTTAAATCCAGACCAATGGCTTTTGCCTAGACCAATAATTATTATCCATATACACAACCCTGATTTTTGTCACGCATAGTGGGGGGCTCGGGCATCATTAATCTTTATCCAGACCTCTGCGGTGTATTTTGTATCCCACATGTTGGCAACTGCAATGACGTCAATGTATGTGCCTTGGTGTGTGCACCTTGTTAACAGATGAAGGGACCTCATGTGATGTCGAATGGCTGCCGTTGTTAAATGAGCAATAAATAAAAACACATCCTCTCTATATTATTCTGCTAAGGTCCCATTCCGGTTTTGTACCGAAAATAAGGTCCTATTAACACCAACCTACACATATGGGGTACCTACAGGTTCCGCATAACCCCATGTGTGACCGAAACGCACTCACTTCCTCTTTAAATGCCTCACAATTAAATAAATACCATAAAAAATGTACATTTACAATGGGAGCCTCGTAACCTGGCGCGGCGGCGGGGTGTACTGCTAGGCGAGCATGCTGCTAGAGCGCAGGGCAGCGATCTGGCGGGAGCGCGGCATTCTGCTCTCAGCAGATGGCTCCGGTGTGGTCTCGCCAAGATTGTCATGTTATCTAAGAAGCCAACGGAGCTAGGAAGCTGGGTAGAATACAATTCGTAACCCACATATAGGGTACCTACAGGTTCCGCATAGCCCCATATGTGCCCAAAACGCACTCACTTCCTCTACTTCTTCTTGCCTTACTTCTCATGTGCCTGAACATATGTGAACAAGGTAAGATCTACAATAGACTACTACTTAATCTCAGATTTCTGTACAATATGTTTAACTTACTCATTCATTTCCCTTGCAGTGACCTACAAAACACTGTTCTACATAATTGTTTGTGTTCTTCTCATGTACGTATGCCGTTTAACAACAATAAATACATTTCTTCAATATTTAAAACTTCGTTCTCCCACATTCTTCCCTACTACCCCATAAACCTACATGACACGTTGCGAAAGCTCGCACGGGCCCACTAGTATTTACATAATTTAGCACATATTTCTGGTGCAGTAGTGACCAGGGTTAGTAATTTCATTAATTCTGAATGTAAGTGGAACGAGGCTTATACACTTGCAGCAGGCATGAATGTGACATACCTTGTGTCCTTGTTTCATCTTCTGAGCGATATTACGTATTGTAATTAGGAACCCTGGTTACTACTGAACCCCTTATTGCTATTTTAAAAACGGCTGCCATGTTTCGACAGCAGTTGCATCTCGTTCAACTGTCATCAAGGCTCACTCTTGCGGAACGCACCGAGGCGCACACATTGTTGCCAACATGTGAGATACAAAATGACTGTTGATAAAAAGAAGTGGGATACAAAATCAGTGTTGATCAAAAAATTCATCGGGACGTGTTATGCTGTAACCATTGCCAAAACTCATTGATCTGGGTGCATTAGACTGAAACCATTTTCAAAAACCATTGGATTGGACAAAAGGAAGGTTAGAAGGTCGGGTGTAGGTGTGGCCTTGGCCGCACAGCTAGCGGGGCACGGTTGACACAAAACCATTGGTCTGGGCGTGTTAGGCTGTAACCATTGTCAAAAACCATTGGATTGGACAAAACTAAGGTTAGGTGTAGGTGCGGCAGTGTCCGCATGAAGCTAGCGGGGCACGGTTGACCCAAAACCATTGATCTGGGCGCATTAGGCTGTAACCATTGTCAAAAAATTACACATATTTATAACAGCGGAGCGATATACTGCATAGTAATTACAGAGCAGATAACAAAAACGACTCATTTAGGCTGTGGAAAAAAAAAAAAAAAAAAAAAAAATCGTTACTGAGAAGTGAAATATAGCACACACTAGGATTGGAGTGTTGAATGTTAGAAGTCTGCTAGGAAATGGAAGGTTAGAAAACTTAGAAAGGGAAATGGATAGGTTGAGGTTGGATTTGGTTGGGATTAGTGAAATGCGCTGGCAGGAAGAACAGACTTTTGGTCAGGTGACTATAGGGTCATTAGCACTAAATCAAACAATGGCCAAGCAGGGGTTGGTCTCATATTGAGTAGGAAACTAGGACAGCGGGTGGAATATTATGAGCAATATAGTGAACGGATTATTGTAGCAGAAATCAATACTAAACCTACGTGCACCACAGCGGTACAAGTCTATATGCCTACCAGTCAAGCTGATGATGAAGATGTTGAAAAAGTCTACCAAGAAATAGATGAATTTTTGAGGTATATCAAGGGTGATGAAAATGTTACAGTAATGGGAGATTGGAATGCTGTGGTAGGAAAAGGGAGAGAAGGGAAGATAGTAGGAGATTTCGGATTAGGTGAAAGGAATGATTGAGGAAGCAGACTGATGGAATTCTGCACCCAGCACGCGTTGGTCATAGCTAACACCTTATTCAATAACCACAATAGAAGAATATACACATGGGTGAGACCAGGAGATACAGGGCGTTACAAAATCGACTTCATTATGGTCAAGCCGAGGTTTCGAAACCAGATTTTGGATTGTAAAACATATCCTGGTGCTGACATAAACTTTGACCACAATCTGGTTGTTATGAAATGCAGATTAAAGTTGAAGAAACTGAAGAAAAGTCAAAAGCCAAAAAGGTGGGCAATAGACAGACTGAAAGTGAAGGATGTAAACTAAAGATTCAAGAAGAGTATAAAGGAAGGCCTAATGAAAAACCCTAAACAAACTTCAATTGCAGATGAATGGGCACTTTTGAAGAATGAAATAACAATATCCGCAGAAGAAAACATTGGTAGGAAAGAATAGGTAGAAAACCATGGATCACTCAGGATATACTAGAATTGATGGATGAAAGGCAGAAACAAAAGAATGTAAGAGATGAAAAGGGGAAAGCAGAATACAGACGTCTGAGAAATGAGGTTAACAAGAAGTGCAAGGAAGAGAAAGAAGAATGGTTGAAAGAGAAATGTGCAGGTATAGAAAATTGTCTGAAATTAGGAAAAGTAGACACAGCTTATCGAAGGATTAAGAATTCTTTTGGGGAAAAGAAGAACACAGAACAGTCATAAAATTCTTGGCATAATTTTTTTTAACAAACTGAGTTTGTCTTTCCAACAACTACCAACCAAAATCTTTAAGAAACAGCTGCAAAAGTGGTTGCTGGTGAATCCATGGTATTCCCTGGAAGAATGTATGGAAGCAGATTGGTGTAATACTTAGTGCAATAGAAGTAGGTTACATTTTGTTATAACGATAATAAGCTGTTTGTATATACTGTTATAAGTAGGCTAAGTAATGTAGGATTGTTTGATTTTATTGTTTTGTATTATTAACCTGACGATGGCTATTGCACTTGTGTTTAACGCCAAATAAAGTGATTCTGATTCTAAGTGCTGTAATATTAAGGACACAACTGGAAAGCCTCTAACAGATAGGGAAGAAAAGGTTGAGAGATGGAAAGCTTACATCGAGTGTTTGTATAAGGGAAAGGAGATTGAGAATCATGTAATGGAAAGGGAGGAGGAAATTGATGAGGATGCAAAGGGAGATTTAATATTGAGATCAGAATTTGACAGAGCATTGGAGGACTTAAGCAGGAACAAAGCACCAGGCATAGATGATATACCGATTGAGTTGCTACGCTGCATAGGAGATGAAGGTCTGATCAGGTTATTTCACTTGGGGTGTAGGATTTATGAGAAAGGCGAGGTACCCCCTGATTTCAAGAAGAATGTTATCATCCCTATACCAAAGAAAGTGGGAGCTGAGAGATGTGAAGATTACCGTACAATCAGCTTGATTACTCATGCTTCAAAGATCCTGTCTAGAATAATTTACACGAGGATGGAAAGCCAGATAGAAACGGAGTTGGGTGAACACCAGTTTGGTTTCAGGAGAAATGTAGGAACAAGGGAAGCTGAACTAAGTCTTAGGCTGATTTTGGAAGGTAGAATAAGGAAAGATAAGAGAACGTTCATGGCATTTGTAGACTTAGAAAAATAACGTTGATTGGACTAAATTGTTTGACATTTTGAAAACTCTTGGAATAAAGTACAGGGATAGGAGGGTGATATACAATCTATACAGAAACCAGACAGCAGTCATTCGAGCTGTAGGACATGAGAGAGAAGCTGGTATTCAGAAAGGTGTAAGGCAAGGCTGCAACATATCACCCATACTTTTCAATCTTTACATTGAACAAGCAATGAAGGAAATTGGAGAAAAATTTAAAGTGGGAGTGAAGATTCAAGGAGAAATAATTTCAACTCTGAGATTTGCTGATGATATCGTCATCTTGGCCGAAACGCCTGAGGATTTGAATGAGTTTTTGAATGGTATGGACTCAGTCTTACGGAAAGAATACACGATGAAAATTAATAAATGTAAAACATAAATACTGAAATGCAGCCGAAATAAATCAGAAACCTCTATGGACATCAAAATTGGCAGGTGAAAAGCTGAAGGAAGTAGGAGACTTCTGTTACTTAGGAAGCAAAATAACCAGTGATGGACGAAGCAAAGAGGATATAAAAAGTAGGTTGGCTCAGACAAGGAAAGCATTTCTACAAAAAAGGAATCTGTTGACATCGAATATAGGTTTAGGTATTAGGAAGTCGTTTTTGAAAGCCTTTGTCTGGAGCGTGGCGCTCTATGGAAGTGAAACTTGGACTATTGGTGCAGCAGAAAAGAGTAGAATTGAAGCAATTGAAATGTGGTGTTACAGGAGAATGATGAAGATCAGATGGGTAGATAGGGTTTCAAACGAGTGGGAGGGGACAGATGTTTCTGGCGATTGCTAATGAGGAGAAGAAATAGGTTAGTAGGACACATACTAAGACACCCAGGAATAGCAAGCTTAGTTATGGAAGGAAGGGTTGAGGACAAGAACTGTAGGGGTAGACCAAGGTTAGAATATGTTAAACAGATTGCCTCGGATGTAGGGTGTGGTAGCTATGTAGAGATGAAACGATTAGCTCAGGACAGGAAGGCATGGAGTGCTGCATCAAACCAGTCAAAAGACTGAAGACTCAAACAACAACAGCCTAATTAGAGCGGTAAACTGCGTGCTGTGCACGAATGTTGCGCACTAGATACTGAACTGGGCGCTTCTTTGTTTTACATAGTACGGTAAGGGCGAGGTTGGCAGTACTGTTATGGTACTGTTTTGAAGATTAATTTGAACAATGGCGCTGACAGCTGTAATTTTGCTATATAAGTCGTGATCCTATTTGGGATGTCTGAGTGGGTCACAGATGGCGGAGGAGGAAACATCTATTAAAACATCGCTCCCTGATTTATTTCTCATCGTTTCATAAGGTATTCTGGCTAAATCATGCATTAGAGAATGTTATCGCTCTTTCTATGTTTATTCAGCGATACTGCAATTTCAATTGGTAATGTCACGCAAAAGATGAACCAAGGTATGTAAAAGCCACGATGACGTCTGATTCTGAAAATCTTCTAGGTTAGGTTGGCTGAGGTACGGTATATCTTTTTCTAACCCTCAGACCACAATTAAATTTCTTAACAAATATGGGAATCGAATCTGAACCTCAGGAGTGACAGCCAAGAATGCTAAGCCACTACACCAGGGTGTGGTCTCAAAAACCTGTTATTATGCGAACAGCTTTATTTATTAGTATTCTATAGGCCTACTTACCACATAAATTGTACAGTCATCTATGTTCTCCTTTTCTTTCACAGGAGTGACTCGGCATACTTTGGTGCCATCTTCCGCAACACTAAGCAATTCTGAATTTCTCAGTGCTTTTGCTATATCTTCAACACTGGATGTGAGATTTTTTATTCTGTTAAACGTCAGGAATACTGACAAATCAACATCTGAAAACAAACAAGAATATCTTGAAAGTGGACCAAAATAATAATAATAATAACTGCAATATTATTAATAATCAAAACTTCACATATTTCATGTAGCCTGTATTCAAATAGTTACAGCCATGATCCTGGACCAGCTTTCCCAGGAAACGATCTTTCAATAAATTTGAATCACTAAAGTAAAATTCCATTTGTTGCAGTATGCTCTGGTAGAGTCTCTTCTTACGGTGACGAACCTTCTTCGGAACAGTCTCTGCTTGCATGTAATCATCCATGGCTGCTGCTGTTTCTTCAACCATTTCTATGTAATTAAAGATACGAAGAAAACACTCAATATGCCAGTATTCAATTATATTAGTTCAAAATGAATATTATAAAGACGAAACTTGCTACTCTAACCTCAAACGTTTCAGTTTAGCTCACCGTTTTGCATATTCGTCAGTCTTATTCCAATATAGATTTGAATCCCTGATTCATTTCAGACAAGAAAATGCCTGTTTATTACTACAATCACAAGGAAATAAATCCTCAATAACGTCTGTAATGCCGCCTCAAACTCAAATCACAATCTCAATGTTTACATTTTACATGCTATACGTTGGTCTTTTGTTGTTGGGTACCGGTACCATTCAAATCGCCAACCATAGGATACGATAATTACCTTTAGTTGAGAAATGCGTCAGTCACGGAGAAATGTTACAATACCTTCTTCTTCTTCCTCTTGGTACGGTAGTGGGCATAGTAAACTCTTTACCCAATTGATACTGTGCAGTGGTATGTATCTTTGGGTAACCGTCGACTACCGATTGAAAGCGTAAGACCAGTGAGTAGCGGGGAATCGTAAACAAGAAAATGACGCAACGCGGAGGGATACGTATGAGGAAAAACATAGGAATTAAAGACGAGGACACAAATGGTATTAACTCTTCACACCGAAGCGACCCACCTTGGTGACTCGCTACACATACACACACATGACCGGGCCACAAATATGGATATGGGAAAGGATTACCCTTTCAAATCTTGAAATTAATATTGTCGAAAAATGCCACTATGCTACTGACCAGTGGAATTGTAGGCTTATGTACCAATGTGGCCACATTTAAAGGAAGTGCATACCCTAAATCGTATAAAACTCTCAACATTAAAGCTCGTTGATGGTCGTATAGTGGACATTGAAATAGTATATGATTTAAGGAACCCTCCATTTGTAAACACGAACATAGAGGATCATCACGTCGTTTTATGCGGAATAAATACACCGGTGTTAATGCGTGGTTGAAACGTAGACGAATGATTGTAATGATATGTCGTCGTGTGTATTTCCCTCCATGAAACCATGGTTTGTTTACAATAGTCGGTTGTAACCCAAAATAGTGTTTGGCCTTAATTTTGGCGTAGCTAGTCCACGTGCCTTGCCATTCCTCCCGTATTGTCGAACTAATTATAGAACGCAGATCTGACATTGGTATGGCGATGTTGTAAGTTTTTCCGTGTCCTTTTGCTGCATCTTTGGCAAGGTTATCCGCTAGTTCATTTCCTTCAATGTGACAATGGCCGGGTACCCACATGATACGGACTTCGAAACCCTCCGTGTGTAAATTGTACAATTGTTGCACTAATTGACATAAAAACCAGTTGTCAGCCTCTCTAACATTTTGAAGTGCTTGCACTACACTCATTGAATCGGTGCATATTAAAGCACGACGAATGGCATGTTTTGTTATATAAAAACACGTCTGACGTATGGCGAAAATTTCGGCTGTAAATATCGAGATGTCAGGGGGTAAAGTATACTGAAAGGAGATTTGTAAGTCCGGGGCACAGAAGGCTGCTCCCACACGCGCAGGGTTAACCATTTTAGAACCATCTGTGTAAAAAAGGATACAGGAGATCAAAGGACGCGTTATTTCCCGAAAAATACGGGGAATAATTACAGGATGATGTTGAAACGTCTGGTAGACGTGGGGTAAGGAGTTCTGAAGAATAGGAGGTTGAAAGTGCGTTGCAGCATACGGAATAGTATATATCGGTAACCGCATGACTTTTAATATATTATGGCGGTATGGTTGAAGCATGGAATATGCGGTTAGTAACGCAGGACGAGAAACGGTGGGCAATAATCGACGCGTATAATATTCCTCTAATAGTTGTAATTTAGGGACGATAGGTGATGTTGTTATCATCATTTTTCGTAGCAGGTACATACATGCCAGATATCTACGCCGATGCTGAAGTGACATTTCTCCTGTTTCAACTAGGAGGGCTCCTGTGGGGGTTGATTGAAGCGCACCTATGATTATACGCAAAGCAGAAAACTGGATTCTATCTAACCGAAGGAGCCTAATGCTGGGCATGGAATCAAAAAAAAAGGAATTGTAATCCAGTACAGAACGGATGATGTTACGGTAAACCGTTAATAATGATTCTGGGTCCGCCCCCCAATTCCGTCTAGTGAGAGATTTTAGAACATTAATTTTACTGGCGAGATGACTCTGTAGGTATTGCGTATGTCTCTCCCATTGCAATTTCCTGTCAATATAAATCCCTAAATATTTGACACTTGTCACCACCGGAATGTGACCTTGACGGTATAAAATAGGAGAACTGTCGTAAATTCGTTTGTGTGTAAAAATCATCGCAGCGTTTTTCCCTACGGATGTTTCAAATCCGTATTGATGTAACCAATCATGAGCATGAGATAAGGCGTGGTATATATCTCGTCGACATGAGGAAAACTCGTCTCGAGTGCAATATATTAGAATGTCATCCGCATATTGTAGAATGCGAGCGTGCGGTAATATGACTGTTTCTAAAGTACGGGTGTAAAGTAAGTATAAAAGCCCGCTTAGAACGTCGCCCTGGGGAACACCATAAGAAGTATGTCGAGAATCAAAGACACCGACGGGGGAGTTTAACGTAATATGACGATAGCATAGCATATTGTGTATTAAGCACCTGAAGGGCAGGGGAAAATTTAGATCCCTTAGAAGTTGAATAAGAAGATATGGATCAACAGAATCATATGCATTTTTGAGGTCAAGGAACACAGCTACTGTGTGCATTTTCTTTCCTTTTGCTAGGAGTAAATCAGTCAGGAATATATTTAAGGGGTCGGATGTACCAAGATTTTTCCTAAATGCAAATTGGGTTTTTGGAAACAGGTTATAATATTCTAGGCACCATTGAAGCCGCCGGAGAAGTATATGTTGGAAAATTTTTCGGAAACAAGATCCAAGTTGAATACCACGATAACTACTCGGTAATCGAGCATCTTTCATGGGTTTAAGAATCGGTACAGTTTGAAACACATTCCAATCCTCCGGGAAGGTCCCTGTGCATAAGATGGAATTATATAGTTGAATAATGATACTTTGAGCGTTTACTGGAAATCGAGCGATCATTTGATAAGTCACTCCATCAATCCCTGGGCTGGATGATTTTTTGTGCTGAAATGCGTGTCTGAATTCGCTACTTGTAATAGGCTGCGTTAAACTGGAAAAACGTTCCATGGAACCATATGTACACGATGTAGGTAAGCGAACAACTATTTCTGGTGTCCACGTATGATACAGGTCATGGTATCCCTGCACCGAAAGTTGAGGGGGAGATGAGATAGTACGATTATTAGCGAAATGTTTAATCGCCGTCCAAATACTGTTGAGGGACGTAGAACTGCATAATTGGGTAGTATATATTTTCCACGCTTCCCGTCTTTTATCATTAAATACACGTTGTATTTGCGCGGTGAGACTTTTGTATCGCAAATAAGATGTTGGAGAGCCATACTGTCGAAAAGCTTTTAAACTCGCCTTGCGCCGTCTTACCAGCTTTCCGCATTCTTGATCCCACCATGAGGGTAAGGCGCCCCGATTATTTGGAGGACCTGTCGTTGGAATTAAAGGGTGATATATATTAAGATAGGCGCGGATATTCTCTAATAAAAAGGCATAACTGTTACTGAGCCCCTGTGTATGCTGTGAAAGTCTATCCTCTAAAAATCGGGAGAACAACTCATAATCAAAAAATCGTAAATTTCGCTTAACCTTGAAGACGTTTTTTGGGATATGTCGGGTACGCGAGACATCATAGTCGATTATAATTGGATAATGATCGCTTTGATGCGTATCCTGCACGGTCTTCCATGTCATCTTATGAGATAAGTCTAAGGTAGTGACACTTAAATCCACCGCACTTTTGGGACTATTTGGTGGGGTAATGCGCGTGGGTGATCCATCATTTAAGAGATGTAGGTGTAAATCCTGAATAACTGCAGCGATGTGACGTCCTTTTGGATTAATGCGACCACTGCCCCACAAGGCGTGATGTGCATTAAAATCCCCCACGGTAATATGTTTAGGAAATTGTTTTATGAACCGGAAATATGCCTGCCATTGCCGACGGGAACCTTGTATACCCGGGGGACAATAAATATGACTTACATGTAAATCATGTACAAGGAATGTGTGATGATGAGTGTGAGGAATATAGAACTGAGTAGGGAGAGAAGTGTATCGTAAGGTCTTTTTGAATAGCGTCATTATGCCACGATATCCTGGACCATCCTGACGTTCGACCAGGTAGTTGGGAATCGAGAATCTATACGAGGCACGAAGCCATGTTTCCTGTAGGAATATGATATCTGGGTCATACTCCTGTATTAACAGTAATAATTCATGCTTCTTATTTAAAATACTCCGGCAATTCCACTGGAGTAGTAACATGTAGCACTTATCGAAATTAGGCCACTGTAGGGCTACTACTTACTAGGGTATTATTTTTTGTGGTAGGAGGATTGGGAAGTAACGGAACTATTTTGTCTAATAATTGTTTCACATAAAAGCTCCATTGAGCATTGTGCCCTAATAATTCTTGTAGTTTCAGGAAATCTTCAATGATGTCATGGGACGGGTCCCGTGAAGTGCCGGGTGTTTGAGAACACTGTTTTTTCGAAATTTCCTCACCCATTGTGGCGGGTTGCATAGCTACCCCTACACTACTTCCAGATGGTTGCTTCAGGATCTCGAGATAGGCCCGTCGGTCGTATCCTATGGGATTCACCACTTTCGGCTTTGGGGACACTAGTTCTGTATATTTTCGTTTTCTCGGCGGGTCCTCTCGACGCGTATTATGAGACTGTTCTAAGGTTGGAAATTGCTGTGGGAGTGTAAGAGGATTAAACGGTACATTGTAGTTAGCCGTAATAACTTCGTGGTACGATTTATTTTCTGTACACATTTGACGTTTTATGGACTTTTGTTTCTCCAATTCGGGGCAGCGTGCGGCGCCTGCCGGATGATTATCACCACAATTAGCACATTTAAACAGGGTCTCCTTACATGTTTCCGTGGAGTGTCCTTGCGCACAGTTACCGCAAATTGGGGCGCGAGCCCGGCAGTGTAGTTTTACATGCCCGAATCGTTGACAGTTCAAACATCTAATGGGGGAAAATATGAATAATGTTACCTCTAAGAGCACATTAAAAATAGATACATAATCAGGTAGTCTTTGTGTTTTAAAGAAAATTTTCACTGTTCCTGTAGGAAGGGATTCTAACTTGTCGTTGATCATCTTTTTTCGGAAAAAACGCTGGACTCTCACAATTGGGACAGGCGACTCAATATATTTTAGGATTTCATCGTGCGTTAAGGATGTGTCCACGCCCCTAATTAGCCCAACACGTTGGACGTTAGCGGACGGGACAAATGCAACCAGGTGCTTTGCTGGCAATAAGGGATTTTGTAAGAAGGAGTTAGCTTCCACGGCCTTGTTAAATTGTACCTGAACGCGATTGCGGCCTTTGCGTTGAATATTCTTTATACCTACGATCTTATTTTCGAAAAAGAGCTTTCCTAATGCCATCGGATGTAAATTGCCAATATGTTGATCACCTTCACCTTGCACAAACACCGTGTACGGTCCTGTGTGATGTTCGTAATATCGATTGTCATTTGACAATGGCTGTCGTTTAGCAAGAATTGGAGATGTTTCAGCAGTGGAAGTTGATGGAGTTGATGCTACCTCAGCCTCCGACACTACAAGCATACTTTCAACAGACGCTACACCCTCGTATTCCACTTGTTCAAATTCGTCCGGTGGTCGCCCCATCTGACTACCATCACTTTCGGACGACATGTCGAATAGTTATCCCCTATTAAGGCGGGGGTACTAACCTGATTAAACACTAACGGGACCTAACACACTAAACAAATAACAGGTCACAAACCCGAAGTCCACACAACACTCAAAGCACGCACCCTACACCCGATACCACTCACTGCACAGATGCACACCGTATGGAGGTTGGGATACGAATGTGTTACAATACCATCTTGTCTACTCAATCTTCTTCTACTTTCTTCTCTCTTTCAGGAGATTTTTTGGGCCTGAGAGAGCTCTTCACCCAGTCACCAGTTGAGGGAATTAATACTTCTTGAGGGCGAGAACCGCGCGATGTGGTTGGAAGTAGAATAAACTCACTTATGATACAGAACCGTTGTAATGTAAAAATTTAAGAAAGGGATAGATGAAAAGGAAGGAATATAACACAAGGTGCAAAATCTTCACGCCGAGTGACCCACCAAGGCGACTATATACTACAAAACTGGGTAACACCGGGTCAACAGATAAAGGAACCATTTATTTACAACGTTATAATTGAAGGAGGCAGGCGTCTAAAAAAGAGACGATCGCACGAACAATAGGAATTGTCGGAGTGTATAGCAAACATGTAATATTCAAGGGCTGTACAAATCCAAGTTGGAACAATTCACGAATGAAATTTATACGAGGGCGTTCGAATAGAGTGCATATATTCTTTGGAGTGCATTGTAATAAAAGATGTTGGATGGTACCGATAGATTGTCCACAGTCACACCGGTCGGTGGCGCGAAGTTTGAATTTGAACAACCTATCCGGGGTAAGGAAGTGATTAAATCGGAGACGGATTATGGTAGTTATATGACGACGTGTGTAAGTACAGGAGGAAAACCAAGGTGTGATCGGGATATGGGGCTGAAGTCTGTAATAAAAGGTACCCTTGAACCGAGAGGTTGTATCCCAAATGGTTTGCCATGATTGTTGGAAGTGTTGTTTGGATTTTAAAAGCAAGTCGCTCGACGGGACAGAAATATTATAGCACGTGCCGTGGCCAAGGGTCGCGGATTTGGCGTGTGTATCAGCTGTTTCATTACCAGGGATCGAAGCGTGGCCAGGAATCCATACAAAAAGGATGTCAAAATTGGCGTGGGATAATTCATAAGATAATCTTTGAATGGAATGAATATACCAGTTTTGTGATGAATAGGGAGAAAGGAGAGCGGACAAGACACTGTGAGCGTCAGATAATATTATAGCTTGTTTGATGGATAATTGTTTAATAACTTGTAAGGCATGACGAACAGCAAAGGCTTCTGCGGTGAAAATCGAAATATCGCACGGTAAGGAGAATGTTAAAGTTTGATCAAGAGCAGGGGCGTAGACTGATGCGCCTGTAAAGGGGTCTTGGGATCGTTTGGAACCGTCAGTATAAAAGGGGATGTGACTAGGGAAGTGATGAAGGAAAGCCTGAAGCTGTTGGTGACAGAGGTGAGGGAGGTTTCTAACTGGAGGTGGTAAGGATTGAAAAACATTCAGAAAGACGGAGGGGGAGAAAAATTGAACGGGATAATTGCCGCTGTGTGACAAATGAGTGCGGGTTTGTAAGATATTCGGCTTAAGGGGAAGAATAAATTGATAAGCAAGGGGAACGGGCAGAGTAAAACCGGTTTTGGAGGCGGTATTCACTCATGAGTTGAAGTTTGGGAAGTATAGGATGGTTATATAAGGATAAATTTTTTAAAAGATATTTGCTAGAGAGAAAAGTTCGACGTACATGGAGTGGGTATTCGCCTGTCTCGACTAATAAGGCGTTGGTGGGGGAAGAAGATAAAGCTCCAGTTATTATGCGTAGAGCTTGGAATTGTAGCGTATCTAGTTTTTGCAACGACCGAGGAGGGGCTAAGTCGAAGAAATGGCACCCATATTCTAAGACAGAGCGAATGATATTTTGATAAACACGGAGGAGGACAGAAGGGTCAGCGCCCCAATGACGGCGAGTAAGCGAGCGAAGGATGTTGATTCTCGGATGAAGCAGTGTTTGTAAGGCGGAGAAGTGGGCATTCCAGTTTAATTTAGTATCAATGTGAAGCCCTAGATATTTAAAGGAAGTGCGAAAAGGTATGGTATGAGGGCCAATATATACGTGTGGAGGGGGAGGGCGGCGAGTAGAGGTAAAAAGCATAGCGGCATTTTTCCGTGAAGAGGTTTGAAAGCCATGTTCGGAAAACCAGTTATGCAGGAGTAATAAGGCATCTTGAATAGATAGAATACATTCGTCTACCGTGTTCGCAGTTTTATAGAGCAGAATGTCATCAGCAAATTGAATAAGTCGAGCATGAGGAGAAATTAAACGTTCAAGATCGGCGGTGTAGAGAAGGTAGAGAAACCCGCTCATGATATGACCCTGGGACAAGCCGTGTGAAGTATATCGAATCGAAGAGGTCGGGTCGTGGTATTTCAACATGATTTGACGGTTCGTGAGTAATTGGAGCAGAATGGAACGAATACATCTGGGGAAGTGGAAATAATATAATTTTGAGAAGAGTTGTGGGAGATGAACATTGTCATAAGCACCTTGAATGTCTAAAAACACTGCGATCGTCGATTGTTTACGACTGCGAGCGAGAACGAGATCAGTTATAAAGAGGTTAAGAGCATCCGCCGTACTTTTTCCCCGCCGAAAAGCAAACTGATATTTAGGAAGTTGGAAATAATATTCCATACACCATGTTAAACGATTTAGTAGAAGTTTTTGGAATAATTTTCGAAGACAAGAACCTAAAACTATTCCTCTGTAACTCAACGGATCAGAAGGAATTTTCCCCGGTTTAAGGATGGGGATTAAGTGGAAGAAATTCCAGGACGTAGGTACGGGAAAGCCACATAAAATAGAATTGAAGAATGCAAGTAACACCCTTTGAGCAGGGGGAGCCAACAAGCGGAGCATCTGTATTATGTATCTAGTTTATGTCCTCTATGGAACTTGGTCGGAGTGTATATATGCTTTTGCTCTGTGACAATGTTAGTTGTAAGTTGTTCATTGTGTTAAGATGTAGATTCAGATGTGTGTGCATATTAAAGAGTTATAATATCCGTTATCCTCAAACATAATAGCTATAATGTGCTTTATTCAAACATAATAGTTGGCGACGAGGAATTGGGACTTGATTCTCCGGTACAGATATAGCCTACATCAATGAAGTACGGTATTTACGTCGTCTGTTTCAACGGCCACGTGAGTAAAATCAAGAATCAGGCAAATCGACATGAAATGTACACAGAGTACTTGTAAACAATCCTAAGCAACTCATCGTATATTCAGCTACATGTGCCTGCATGCCACATATTCAAAATAATATTTATCGCAGTTCGAACTTTGAGGTTATGCAATGTTGTTTTTTTTTCTCTCAAGCCCAGGACAATATTCGGTCATCGATCACTACCCAGTGTGTTTTAAATCTGTTATCTTGAAACATTTTATTATATTTGAACTGTGACTTTTAAAATTATTTCTAAGTTCCGTCAAGATGGACGCAAATCAGTTTCAACAATTACTGAACATTTTTACTGATTCTCAAGAGAAGTTACTTGAAAGGTATCAAGCTCACCAGCCCGTCACAACCCCACAAGCCACTAACATCACACCTTTTGAAAAATTTGATTCTGAAAAGGAAAAATTCGTGTCGTATTTAGAACGATTTGAAAATTACGCAAACTTCAACAATGCCACCGATCCAACAAAGAAAGCTCAGCTCTTGTGTACATCAATAGGGGCAATTCATTATAACAATCTCTCTGCATTTTTAGGCCCTGATAAACCAATCAAGTCTCTTGGTTATAATGACCTAGTAAAGCATTTCAAGCAAATACTGTCACCCCAAGTCTCAACCGTAGTTTCCCAACACTATTTTTTGAACGTCAATCAAAAAGAAAGTCAAAATATTGCAGGATTTGTTGCCACTCTTAGAAGCCACTTACTAGACTGTGACTTTTATATTCAGTGTACATGTGACGCCAGAATTTCAATCGCGGATGTTTTTCTTCGTGCACAATTTATACGTGGCTTGCGAGATAATTGGATCAGAGAGAAACTTCTCCAGTCTAATGACACGAAATTTGATGATCTCCTGAAGAAGGCTATAGCCTTGGAAGCATCGCGGTATGAGAGTAATCAGCTGTCAAAACAGCTCACTGCACCGTCAGACACTATAGAGGACACAAACAAAGTAACAAAAGCCACAAGTTCATATAATGACCGAAGTAGGAATCAATATAGCAGTGATACTCAGTCACGTTTTGTTCAACAGCCTAGCCCAGGCTCTCACTCACGTTCACAGTCCAGGGGCCGCCGTAGTTCTGTCAATTATAGAGCACTAGGTATTGATGGATTATGCCTGAATTGTGGAAATTCAAACCACAGGTCAAGAGATTGTCGCACAAACAGAAACTCTCTTAAATGTAGGTCATGTAGGAAAGTGGGACATGTTGCAAAAGTTTGTATCACTACACTTCTTCAACAGTCAAATACACACAACATTGCAACTGAGAACATAGATGACAACTTGCATGACCACCCTGAAACCAATTTCGGGATAGGACAACTGGAATGCATCGAAGATCTCTTTGAAGTAGGACAAGAATCAGATAAATATTTTATCAGTGTTAAACTCAACAATAAATCACAAAGATTTGAAGTCGACACGGGAGCAAAATATTCACTCATCTCAGAGAACGAATGTTCAACCTTGGGTCTTGGTTTGCCATTGCAGCCAACAAATGTCTGGTTTCGATCATATTCTGATCATGTTATCAAACCCAGTGGAAAAATTGTTGTCACAGTATCATACAAAGGGAAAGAAATTGTTGCAGATCTTTTTGTAGTTCCGCAAGGTCATGCCGCATTGCTTGGTCGTGTTTGGATCAGGGGCCTCGGCCTTGATCTGAAGGAAATTGACAAGGACACAAATCAATCACTTCACACTGAATCTGTCAACTCAGTGCAGTCAATTCAGGATATTTTACATCAGTATAGTACAATCTTTGAAGAAAAAATTGGATGCGTTCCCAATATTGAAGTAAAACTGCAACTCAGAGAGGGGGTGAAACCTGTCTTCAATCGTGAACGTGATGTCCCTTTTGCTCTTCGGGAACGCGTTGAAAAGGAACTCGCTTCATTGGAATCAGAAGGAGTTATTTCTCCCACAGCTTTAAGTGATTGGGGATCGCCTCTTGTTGTTATCCCAAAACCAGATGGGGGAGTTAGGTTATGTGTTGACTACAAATGTGGAGTAAATTCAAGGTTGATTTCTGCAAACCATCCCATAAGACCAGTTAATGATGTTCTACATAGTCTTAGAAACTCAAAATTTTTCTGCAAGTTAGACTTATACAAGGCATATCTACATCTGAAGGTTGATGAAGAAGGTAGTATGATTCAAACTATATCCACTCACAAAGGAACCTTCAGGATGCACCGACTGAGTTTTGGCATCAAAACTGCCCCCTCAGAATTTAATAGGATATTATCACAGATCCTTCATGGTCTTCCAAAAGCTGAAGCTTATTTTGACGACATCATAATACATGGTACAACGAAGGAGGAGTGCACCAAGAACTTAATAGCCTGTCTAGAACGGCTTTCGAAAAATAATCTGCATTTGAACAAAAGCAAATGCTCATTTTTCAAGGAAAACATAGACTAC
Source organism: Meconema thalassinum (assembly GCA_946902985.2). Lineage (NCBI taxonomy): Eukaryota > Metazoa > Arthropoda > Insecta > Orthoptera > Tettigoniidae > Meconema > Meconema thalassinum. The sequence goes on from OX336396.1 coordinate 218,363,914, forward strand.
CTAGGGCATATTGTATCATATAATGAGATCCGCAAGTCACCAGAGAAAGTTCAAGCTGTGTCACAAATGCCACGCCCTAAAAACAATGAAGAAGTGAGACGCTTCCTTGGTATGGTGACTTATTATGCAAAGTTCATTCCTAATTTTTCAACGAAGTCCCACCCATTACGGCAGTTATTGCGGAAAGGTGAACGGTTTTTCTGGTCTGCAGCCTGTGAAGCAGCTTTCTTGAATCTCAAGTCCGAGTTATGTAGTGAACGTGTCCTTACCCCATTCAACCCATCACTGCCTATCATCTTGTCAACCGATGCCAGTCCTACTGGTGTTGGAGCAGTATTAAGTCATGAGATGGATGGCCAAGAAAGACCCATCGCCTATGCATCTCGTGCCCTAACACCAGCAGAATGTAATTACAGTCAGCTTGACCGGGAAGCGCTGGCAATAATTTTCGCCACAACACACTTCTACAACTATATTTTTGCAAGAAATTTCATTCTTGTGACAGACAATGAACCTCTGTCTCGTATTTTTCATCAGAACAAGGGCCTGCCACAAATGACATCCGCAAGGCTCCTAAGATATGCATCGTTTCTCTCCGGGTTTGACTACACGGTAAGAGTGAAAAAAGGGAAAGATAACGAAAATGTTGACTGCCTATCCCGAGCCCCTGTTGCATCTACCTCGCCAAACATTGAAACATCAATAAATGCAGAAGTTTCACAACTCTGTGCTGAAACGATTCTTCAAGTGTCAAGTGAAGCCATTACGTACGAAACTATCCGTGATGAGACTATGTTAGACCCAGAACTTAGTGCCACCCTGCAACGTCTTCAAACTCAATCCTTGGATGAACCATATACAGTTGAAAATGGTATTCTATTCCGTCAAGACCGAATTGTTATCCCAAAGAAACTACAAAGAAAAATATTGGAAGAGTTACATTTAACACACCTCGGCATTGTGAAAACAAAACAGTTAGCAAGACGATATGTCTACTGGCCACAATTAGACAAAGACATTGAGAAGCTTATCAAATCTTGTGAAGAGTGCGCACAGACTCGTTCAAATCCACCAAAAGCTCCAATACACCCCTGGGATGAACCAGAAGAAAATTGGGAACGCATACACATTGACTATGCGGGGCCATTTGATAACCACCATTTCTTGATGTGTGTTGACGCGAAATCCAAGTGGGTCGAAGTACGAATGGTGAAAGACGCTCCATCCACTGCAACTACTATCAGTCTGCTTGACAATATCTTCACCGTACATGGGTACCCGAATGTCCTTGTGTCAGATAATGCCACTATCTTCACGAGTGATGTATTCAGATCCTATTGCAAGGAGAGAGGGATTTTTCAGAAATATATTGCACCAGGGCACCCAGCAACCAATGGGCTAGCTGAGAGAAACATCCAAACTTTGAAGAGGCGACTTCGTGCTGCTGTAAATGACCCGGCACCATTATCGACTAAGTTACAGAACATCTTGTTTCAATACAGAGCAACGCCATTGGCATGTGGACAGTCTCCAGCTGAACTATATTTGAAACGTCGGCTACGTATCCGATTGGATGCTCTACGTCCAAACCAAAAGAGCTTGACTACATCCAGTTTCTCACCCCCTGTTCGCTCTTTCAAAGTGGGAGAGAGAGTGCAAGTCCGGATTCACCAGAAAAACCGTGATATTTGGCAGTTTGGTGTTATACAAACTAAACTCGGCCAGCGTCACTATGATGTGAAATTGGATTCGGGACGAATTTTAAAGCGGCATGTTGACCAGTTATTATCGACTCTCGTGCCAAAGAAAGATAAGCATGTCACTTTTGCTCCAACAAATCCTCCTGTGCGTGGTGTTCCAAACATACCAACACCAACCCAGTCAAGACTAGAAAATGAGGATATTCCTCCTGCAACCCACACTTCAGATGATACAAGGCAGACCATCGTGCAACCAGATGAACGCCCTGATCGAAACAGCCTTCCACCACCTGCTGATAATTATTTAAGAAGATCAGCCAGAGACAGGCGACCTCCTCAGTATCTGCAAGACTATGTGCCCAAATGAATATGAATAGTTCCTTTTATTTGTTTTTATATAAGTGGGGGAGACTATTATGTATCTAGTTTATGTTCTCTATGGAACTTGGTCGGAGTGTATATATGCTTTTGCTCTGTGACAATGTTAGTTGTAAGTTGTTCATTGTGTTAAGATGTAGATTCAGATGTGTGTGCATATTAAAGAGTTATAATATCCGTTATCCTCAAACATAATAGCTATAATGTGCTTTATTCAAACATAATAATCTGATACTTAATTGCATCGGGACCAGGGGAGGAGGATGTTTTGGGAAGAAGGGCGCGGTCAATCTCAGAAAGTTGGAATGGTGAAATGACGGTCTGAAAATGAGGGTGGACAGGGGCGATAGGAATTGGAATGTCAGGTGGAACAAAATCGGGAGTGAGCGTTGATAGGAACTGAAGGTAAACTGCGGGGGAAGTAGGAGAGTGGGCTTGTCGAGATCGAGTGCGGTTAATAGAATTAATTGACTGCCAAATGAATGAGGAGGAACTTTGGCGGGAGAGGGTTTCGGTGAAGGTTTTCCAGGCTGTACGACGTTTTAAATTGAATCCACGTTGGATCTTGGCTATTAAATTTTTATATTTGACGTACGCTTCATAAGTATTGTGGCGACGAAGGTCTCTCAAACAGCATTTCCGGCGTTTCAACCAGGCTGTACATTCATTATCCCACCATTTAATTTGATAGTGACGTGGTCCACTGTTTGAAAAGCGCGTCGTGATAGGGTGGTATGTATCGAGATATGTGGTGATAAGATGAATCAACCGTTGGTAATCAACGGAAGGAGAAGAATGGGTATCCAAAGGATGGTCAGTGAGCCAGGTTTGAAAAAATGCAGCATCAAAATTACTAAGTACGCGGGACTGAGAGGGGGGGGGGGGGAGAGTACCGCGAGTAACGTCGATTAATATGGGAAAATGATCGCTCATGTGAGTATCAGATAGAGCATACCAAGTAGAGGACGGACGTAAGTCAGCTGTGACAATCGAAAGATCGACAGCACTTTTATTACGATTGGGGATGGAAATTCTAGTCGGGGAGCCATCATTTAAAATAGAAAAATGACACAGAGTGGTGGCATGAAGAACGTGGCGGCCTTTGTCATTAATTGTTTCACTGCCCCAAGAGAGGTGATGGGCGTTAAAATCACCCCCTAGAAGGAAGTGGGTAAGATGAGAAAACTGTTGAAAGAAGGTTTGCCATTGGAATCGATTGCCAAGTACGCTAGGAGGGCAGTAGAAATTGAGTATAGTAAGAGCATCGATACGAATAGCAATAAGAAAGGTAGAGGGAAGGGTATTAAATAAGAGAAGACGGGTGTAGGGAATGGTATTGCGGATAAGGATAAGAATGCCCCCGAAACCGTCTCCATCTGATCGTTCGGTATTATATCCTGGAATGCTGAATTTAAAATGTGGTTTTAACCACGTTTCTTGAAGTAAAAATAAATCAGGTTGGAAAGAATTTAAGAGAGATAGTACCTCATGTCGTTTGTTATTTACACTCCGACAATTCCATTGTAATAACCGCGTTTAACAAGGCGGGTCAGCAGAAGGAAGGTTAACTAAGGGTAGTACCTTGTCACGCAATCGTTGTAGCAAATAAACCCATTGAGTATTGGAGCCTAATAACTCCAACAATTGGGCGAAATCGTGGGTAATTTCCGCAGAAGGATTATGCACACTGGGGAAACCAGGTGTGGTGTCGGAGGAAGGACCACGCACCGAGGTGTCGTGGGAGGTTGATGGTTGAGGCTGAGAAAAAAAGGGAAGGGTGGTAGAAGTAGAAAGTGAGGAGGAAGGAAAGGGGGTCGGTCGTAAGATATTGAGGTACGCAGCACGGTCGTACCCTAATTGGGGTGTCAGTTTGGGAGAGCTAGGGATCATCTGAGTGAATTTTCTTTTACGGTCGGGTTCAATCGGGGGAGATTGAGAGGGGGGTAAAGCGGGGAATTGTTGGGGCACCAACAATGGGTTGAAGACAGGAGGCGCATTTGACGCATTCGTAATATCAAAGTAGGATTTATTTTGCAGACACATCTGCTTCTTAATTTCGAGTTGTTGATGTACAGAGCAACGGGGGGACCCCGCTGCGTGGTTTTCACCACAATTAACGCACTTACGTATGATCTGTGTACATTCAACCGTATTATCGTTGAGGGAGCAGGTGCCACAGCGGGGCTCGCGAGAACGGCAATTATCGTTACCGTGGCCATATCGCTGACAGCGACGACATAGAATAGGGGAGAATATAAAAGCTTGGACCTCCAAATAAACACTGAAAAGGGATACATTAGTAGGGAGAGTTTGCGAATCAAAGGTAATTTTCACGGTGCCTGTAGGAATATATTCCGGAACTCCATCAGTATATTTTTTCCTATTCATACGTTGCGCGGCAACCACAGGGACAGGTGACTGAATGAATTCTAGTATTTCGTCTTGAGTAAGTGTGGTGTCGACGCCACGAATGACGCCCACACGATGAACGTTTGAGGATGGGATAAATGCCCGCAGGGAACGTTCTGTGAGCAGAGGGTGCTTAAGCATGGAATTTGCTGCAGTACGGGTTCGAAATAGGATTTCAACGCGATTCCGGCCCTTGCGTTTTATGGAAACAATGTCCGGGACCTTATGTTGGTAGAACAGACGGCCCAAAACCATTGGGTGAGCATTGCCGATTTGTTTCGGGTTAGTTGATTCGATAAAGACGTTATATGGGCCAGAGTGGTGAGCACCGTATGTGTGTTGAGGGACCAATTTCGGGGTAATAAGAGGTGACGTTGGCTGAGAAACCTCCTGAGAGGTTGTCGAACCAGCAACAGTCTGGAGGATATCACGTTCATTTAAGATTAATGTAGTATCCATAGGAACAGTTTCTACCAGGATTGGTTCTATTTGACTGACAGATTCAGGAGGGGCAAACTCCGGAGGTTTGTCCTTGACCCCATCCCCGGGAAGGGACATGGGGATGAAAGATTGTTTTAGTTACAAAAACACTTACCCAAAAGGATAATTTAACACAAAATAAAAAACTACGACTAGATCACTCACGAATATTACCCACGTGGGTGAACGCACAAACTTCCAACCACACAGAGTCGCACGAGACAGCACACACGTCCGCTCGCTACGGGAACCGAGGTTGTCTACTCAATCGAATGTAGGTGGCAGGTCGGAAGAGACAGAATGGTGGACGCAAGGGTGATAGATTTCATGTGTAGGCCAACACCACCTAGAGAGAAAGCCTTGCGATACGATTTATGACGTCATAGCATTCCGGCCGTCAGCGAGCGCGCTACCCAGCGCTGCTGCTATGAACAACCCAACACCACCTAGAGAGAAAGCCTTGCGATACGATTTATGACGTCATAGCATTCCGGCCGTCAGCGAGCGCGCTACCCAGCGCTGCTGCTATGAACAACCTATGAGGAAACACGACTGAGTGTTTATGTATCAAATTACGTTCTACAGACGCGAATAAATAAATAACGTAACCATAAATTAAACATATGGTCAGAAGTTGATGCGATCGATACATTACTCTAGCTAATAAATCGACGTTTTCGATCATAATCGATAAGTATGCATTTCGAACCTTGCGAGTGTGAACTTGACCGAAAACACTGATGTCTCAATAAATGCGATATATAGAAGAATTCAATAAAAAACGTGACAAATATTCACCCCATTTTAACGTGAGATGTAGACTACACAACGAGAAGAAAAGACACAACAACAAATAACCAATTAATCTGTAACAGTTAAAACAGAAATTAATATCTACAGTATAGTCAATCATATCAGTCCAAAGGTCTACTGTCGACCAAAGTATTATGTGTACTCGAGTTTGAAGGTTGTTTGTTAAGTAACCAATAGACCTACATAAAATCCAATACGATCAACATTTTCGTCGTTCTATTTTACGTTAGTTCATGTAGGTTTGGATTTTTAAATTTATATTTTAATATTTTTTTATCGCAGTTGGAACACAAAAAGTGCACGTTTTTAAGCGTGTTTCAACCATGCGTCATATTTAAGAATTATTATCTCAATAACCCGTCATCAGTTCGAATCCAAATTTTAACACAATATACATTGGAATGTTGTATAACTGGTTTATTAATTTCAAAATTGTGTGTGTCCAAGAAACAAAGTTGTTATAATTTTTGTAAGGTAACTTTTTCTCGGCTCGGGGTGGTTGGAAAATGTAGTTCTTGGTTGCGATGTAATCGTTATACATCAAAAAGTTAAGCTGTATGACTGTGAAATACGTAAATTAATTCACTTTTTTATATCGCTTTGTATTTGTACGAGGAAATAACACATGGTTCAACAGCTAGCCACTCCAGCAAAAGCTGTACAGCGTTGCTGAGATGGAGCCCATCACCGCCGAGCGAGATGCGCCATGGTGCGTGTGGGCACCTTTTCGGCAACGCTGTACAGCTGTTCCCGGCGCGGCTTGCTGGTGAACCATGTGTTATTTCTTCGTACAATTACAAACCGATATAAAATAAGTGAATTAATTTACGTATTTCACAGTCATACAGCATAACGTTTTGATGTAAAACGATTACATCGCAACCAAGAACTACATTTTCCAACCACCCCGAGCCGAGAAAAAGTTACCTTACAACAATGATAACAACTTTGTTTCTTGGACACACAAAATTGTGAAATTAATAAACCAGTTATACAACATTCCAATGTATATTGTATTAAAATTTGGATTCGATCTGATGACGGGTTATTGAGATAATAATTCTTAAATATGACGCATGGTTGAAACACGCTTAAAAACGTGCACTTTTTGTGTTTCAACTGCGATAAAAAATATTAAAATATAAATTAAAACATCCAAACCTACATGAACTAACGCAAAATAGAACGACAAAAATGATGATGTTATTGGATTTTATGTAGGTCTATTGGTTGCTTCACAAACAACCTTCAAACTCGAGTGCACATAATACTTTGGTCGACAGTAGGTTTGATTTCCATCTCTGCCGAGAAATATAATTCTAGTTAGTTATTGTTGATTATTGTTGTTTTAAGGGGCGCAATTACGAGGTCATCTGCCCCTAAAAATACAATTCTGATTTGATTGTGAAACGAAATTCATTCAGCCTCATGAGTTAAAACTGAACTGAGAAGAAGTGGGTTCGATTTCTCCTTTCTCCTCCAGGTGAATGCTGGGATTGTTCCTAGCAGAAGACCATGGTCACCTCCTTTCCAAGGGCAGATGACCTCGTAGTTCCTCCCCTTAAAACTACAATACCGTACCAAACCTTCCCAAGTCTAGCATCACAATACATACATACAAACAAACAAATTCTACCCATATCCAAGTACACATGGCTGATGACAATGATGTCATAACCCACTTACAAAACAACAACAACAACTAGCCACATAAAGTTTTCATGCATGATATGAAAACAGGTAGTAATGGCATGCCTATGACAGAAAAGGTTACCTACTGAAATGGAACAGAGCAGCAATCATGAGACATGAGAACATTTACAAAAGAGGAAACTTTTTGTTGTTGATGATTCATATAGGGGCATAGCTTACCCGACAATACATAAAACATGCTAATTACCAGTGATCTTAGCACTTTGTTCTCAACAGAATACAGTGAGTCATCTGCAAAAACATGTTGTTCTCATATTTTCTATGTTACACAAACTGTGCTGTTTTGTAAAAAATAATAATAACTAAAAGATGACCATACCTATCCTTCACTAGTTAAATAAATATCCATATCCAAGCACACATGGCTGATGACAGTGATGTCCTAACCCACTCACAAAAAACAAGTAGCCACAGAAAGTTTTCATCCGTGATAAGAAAATAGGCTAGCAATGGAATGCCTATGACAGAAAAGGTTACCTACTGAAATGGAACAAAGCAGCAGTCATGACACATGAGAACATTAACCAAAGAGGAAACTTGTTGTTGATACATAAAAGGGCATGATAATGTAATAATTTACAAACAAACACTTGATATAGAGTAATCCTACAGTAACAGTTTTCATATGGCAATATTTACAAAATCAGGCATGGCATAAGCTTATCCGACAATCCATAAAACATGCTAATCACCAGTGATCTTAGCACTTTGTTCTCAACAGAATACAGTGAGTCACCTGCAAAAACATGTTGTTCTCATATTTTCTATGTTACACAAACTGTGCTGTTTTGTAAAAAAAAAAAAAAACTAAGAGATGACCATATCTATCCTTCACTAGTTAAATAAATATAGCCTTTTCAAAAGATCCTTTCCACTTTTCAATACAAAATTGTTGTATTCCCTATTATATTGGTAGCACTGAATGAAAGTAGAACGAGCAATACATTCTCTATAGTACATGAATTAGCCAAAATACCTCATCAAACGATGAGAAATAAATCAGGGAATGATGTTTTAATAGATGTTTCCTCCTCCGCAGTCTGTGACTCACCCAGCCATCCCAAATAGGATCACGACTTATGTAGGCAGAATTCCAGCTGTGGCCACCATTGTCCACATCAATCATCATCAAACCGGTATTGCCAACCTCGCCCTTACGGTACTATGCTGCACCAACACCCTTCGATTTGTCCAATCCAATGGTTTTTGACGCGTCCAGATCAATGGTTTTGTCAACCGTGCCCCGCTGGCTGCGCTCGGCCAAAGCCGCTCCTACACCGACCATTCTAACCTTCGTTTTGTGGTATCCAATGGTTTTTGACAATGGTTACATCCTAACGTGTCCAGATCAATCGTTTTGTGTCAACCGTGCCCCGCCAGCTGCGCGCAGCCAAAGTCGCACCTGCACATGACCATTCTAACCTTCGTTTTGTCCAATCCAATGTTTTTTTGGCAATGGTTACAGCCTAACGCGCCCAGATCAATGAGTTTTGACAATGGTTACAGCTTAATGCATCCCGATGATTTCTATGATCAACAGTGATTTTGTATCTCACATGTTGGGAACAATGTGTGCACCCCGGTGCGTGCAGCTAGAGTGAGCCGTGATGACAGTCGAACGAGATGCAAGCGCTGTAGAAACATGGCAGCCGTTTTTAAAATAGCAATAAATAAAAACACATATTTATGAACTTTAGCACATATATGACCTTCAGTAGTGACAATTCAAATTGAAATCAACGGTAGCGATGAATGAAGATAGAACGCGCGATAAAATTCTGTACAATACATGAATTAGCCAAAATGCCTTTTGAAACGATGAGAAAAAAATCAAGGAGCGATGTTTTAATAGATATTTCCTCCTCCGCTGTCTGTGACCCACCCAGTAATCCCAAATAGGATCACGACTTATGTAGGCAGAATTCCAGCTGTGGCCACCATTTTCCACATCAATCATCATCAAACCGGTATTGCCAACCTCGCCCTTACGGTACTATGCTGCACCAACACCCTTCGATTTGTCCAATCCAATGGTTTTTGACGCGTCCAGATCAATGGTTTTGTGTCAACCGCGACCCGCTGGCTGCGCTCGGCCAAAGCCACTCCTACACCGACCATTCTAACCTTCGTTTTGTGGTATCCAATGGTTTTTGACAATGGTTACATCCTAACGTGTCCAGTTCAATGGTTTTGTGTCAACCGTGCCCTGCTAGCTGCGTGCAGCCAAAGTCGCACCTGCACACGACCATTCTAACCTTCGATTTGTTCAATCCAATGTATTTTGGCAATGGTTACAGCCTAACGCGACCAGATCAATGAGTTTTGACAATGGTTACAGCTTAATGCATCCCGATGATTTCTTTGATCAACAGTGATTTTGTATCTCACATGTTGGGAACAATGTGTGCGCCCCGGTGCGTGCAGCTAGAGTGAGCCGTGATGACAGTTGAACGAGATGCAAGCGCTGTAGAAACATGGCAGCCGTTTTTAAAATAGCAATAAATAAAAACACATATTTACGAACTTTAGCACATATATGATGTTCAGTAGTGGCAATTCAAATTGAAATCAACGGTAGCGATGAATGAAGATAGAACGCGCGATAAAATTCTGTACAATACATGAATTAGCCAAAATACCTTTTGAAACGATGAGAAATAAATCAAGGAGCGATGTTTTAATAGATATTTCCTCCTCCGCTGTCTGTGACCCACCCAGCCATCCCAAATAGGATCACGACTTATATAGCCAAAATTACAGCTGTCAGCGCTATTGTTCAAATCAATCGTCATCAAAACAGTACGATGACAGTTCAGCCGCTAGTGCGCACCACTTAGTTCATTACATCGTGTACCGAATTGAATCGTTTATTCACCATGGATTGTGGAAATTGCCTCATAACGATCTGTAATTTGAATCGGCGATTCTATGGTCAACTGTAGTAAATATATATATATATTTTTTCGTACAACTGTGGTTTTGAAAATGTTTACAGCCTAACGCACCGAGCGTTTTGTGTCAACCGTGTCCCACTAGCTGCGCGCGGCCAAGGTCGCACCTTCACCCGACCATTCTAACCTTCGTTTTGTCTAATCCAATGTTTTTTGACAATTGTTACTGCCTAACGCATCCAGATCAATGGTTTTTGGCAATGGTTACAGCATAGCACGTCCCGATGAATGTTTTTTTTAATCAACAGTGTGTGCTGCTAGAGTATGCCTTGTTGACAGTTCAACGAGATGCAAGCTCTGTCAGAACATAGCAACCGTTAAGAAAAAGAGCAATAAATATAAACACATATTTATGTACTTTCGCACATAACTTATATGAGGTGCAGTATTGACCAGGTTTCCTAATTTCAATGTTGATGCAAGTGTATAAGCCGCATTCTACTTTCATTTAGAATTAATATTATATTATTTACAGGGTGGATACATTTTTAGGCATTTGCACCTTCAACAGTCCTTATGCGAACAGTTCCTAAAAATACTCTCTAGCACATATGTTACATTAGATTAAAACTTTTAAAATAGGCCTACATTAACATTCATCCAATGAAACTAGATGTAAAGAAACTTGCAAGACTTCATTCAGTCCATTGTTAAAAATCTGAACAAATAAAAATTTGTTCCAGTGAAACATTCCTCAGATTGTGTTCCATTGGTTCAACTATACATTGCGCTACAGCGGCTTCTGGGGAGTTTTCAGGGAGATCGGTGACGTCACCGTGATCTCACGGCTGACGTATTGCTATCGGTAACGCTATTGGTTGTCAGCTGATTACTACGTCAGTTCCGTGGTCAGTTCGTCGCGAGATTTTGCTGGAGTCGGTTCGCCATTTTTGTATTGTCACGCGATCGCGATTTCTAAGCGTAATATTAAAATAAATATTCCCGTGAATAACCTGTAAAACAAGATTTTGATATTAGCAGTGTCGTGTGCTCGATTGTGTTGACGATTTGTATTAAAATTGTTTAAATCCTGAAGTTGTTGCATTAAACTAAAATCCGTTACTTGTGGTGGGAAATCAGTGCTTCTGCTTGTACATGTGGAATAATACAGCATTTGGAATATATCGGTGAGTTTTTACGTTGTTCATACATATATTTTGGTTGTTGCATTTAATATGAAAGTTGTCTAAACGATAATATTACGTCAGGATCGGTGTTGGGGAATACGCCTGTTAAAATAGTAATGGAATAAATGAAAATCCACAGCCTGCTTCCAGTCTCCGACCGGGTCAGGAATGGAATGAATGAAGCCCCTATCTAGCGGCGAGGATATGAACTGTGCCGGCTGCCGAGGCCTGACGCACTCCTCTGGGGCAATGATTAAATGAATGACAGATGAAATGAAATGATAGTGGAGAGTGTTGCTGGAATGAAATGTTGACAGGGGAAACCGGAGTACCCGGAGAAAAACCTGTCTGCCCCCGGTTTGTCCAGCACAGATCTCACATAGAGTGACCGGGATTTGAACCACGGACCCAGCGGTGAGAGGCCGGCGTGCTGCCGCCTGAGCCACGGAGGCTTATTGTTAAAATAGTAATGGATTTAGACAAATTGGCATGTACATGAACACCTGCAAAATAGATATGACAATGTTTTGTATTAGACCTATAGGCCTATAGGTCTTGTTTTTGTGTTTGCAGCCAATATTGGAAAACATAAAAATACCAACCTATCGGAGGGGAGGGGTGGGGGGGGGGGGGGGGGGGGTGGGGGGGGGGGGGGCGCAGCCCCCCAGCAAAAACAACATTATTGACCACAATGTTTTATGATGGCATTGACCTATATAGCTCAATTAAAGATTTCGATGCAATGTTTTATTAATATGAAATTATACTAATTACGATGTGTATCGTCATCTGTAATTGATCTACATAGGCGAATTATAGAATTCGATGCGTAAAATTAAAAATATCAACTGAAATTACGATGTGTATCGGAATCTGTAATTTACATATATAGGCCAATTAAAGAATTCGATGCGGAAATTGTAAAGTATAACGTTAAATTGCGAAATTTTATTCAGTATCGGAATCGTTAATTGAGCTATATAGGTAAATTATAGATTTCGATGCAATGTTTTTTTTATTTACGAAAAGAAAATAATTAGCATGTGTATCGGAATCTGTAATTGATCTACTTAGGCCAATTATATATTTCGATACGGAAATTGATTATATATGACGTGAATTTGCGAATTGTTTTAATGTATCGGAATCTTTAATTGAACTACATAGCTCAAATATAGATTTCGATACATAGAAAGAAATTGACGGTTTTTGTGTTTTTCCACCCAAAAAACTCCTCTTCCGTGAATTTGCGAATTCTTTTTATGTATCGGAATCTTTAATTGAACTATATAGCTCAAATATAGATATCGATACATAGAAAGAAATTGACGGTTTTTGTGTTTTTCCACCCAAAAAACTCCTCTTCCGTGAATTTGCGAATTCTTTTTATGTATCGGAATCTTTAATTGAACTATTGAACCCTTTATCCTCTGTTGGATAAATGATTCTATGTTTTATTTCTTCAATTAATAAATATTTCTACAAGCATCATGAAAATAGCCAGACGGAGATGAGGAAATTTCAAGCATCTGCTGGAGACAAGGGGGACATACCTGAAGCTGTTTGACAAAAGGCTAAATACTTAGGATTGTGAAAAGAATGACCATAGCTATGATTCAGATGGACAGGTGGTGGCTGCCTCAAAATAGAAGCGACGCGCAGTGAGACACGGCTCTGTCATGTTCATTGTAATATTCGCGCCTAGAAGAAATATGATGCAGTAACGTGAGTGGCTGATGAGCAGGCTAGACACTCCTACTAGCCAAGGTCTGAATAAAAACCGACAAGATACAGAAAAGGTGGGAACCAATGAGAGATGAATGCTTATTTAGCGCGGCAGGTCTAGCGTGGGCACGCTCGGCTAGCATTCACGCGGGAGATCGCCTAGACAAAATCTCTACGATCGATTCTAGGATTAATGGGCATATTCTTGACCTGCGCTATTTTTCGAGTTCAGTGATATTTATTTTATTCCTGTATCACTATTATTTTGTGAAATTTTTATCTAGTTTCCCCCTCTATCTACACCTAGGGCTGGTTCATTTATAAGTGGTGTGAAGAGCCAAGACATTGCTTATTACTTTGGTGTGTCGAGGACACGGCTTATTACGTTTGTTCGTTTGAGGACAGAGCTATATACTTTGGTTCGTCTGAGGACGGAGGCTGTTATTTTGTGTGTCAGTGAACACAGGCTTTTATACTTTGCGTGTCATGAAGGACACAGAAACTATTATTAAAAGTGTTAAATTCAGTGTTAGATAGTCACAGTACTATATTTGTAGGGGCAGTATCTTCGATAATTCGCCAACAAACTGTTTTGGAGAAAGAAGTACCCGAACGGCGAATTTAGTAGTCAGACATCAAGTGTATAATAATTTAATTTTTGAATCAGCACGAGAGATGACATCATTGACCATGGAGAAGCCTGGAAATATCAAGACTCCATCAAGATGGTTGAGATGAGATAAGAAGAATCCGGTTGGGAGATGGCTGCAGATGTTCTTTGACGGGTGGCTGACTGAGGTTGAGTACTAAATAATATTTATTATTATCTGATGAATTAACTTATGGTATATGGGACATATTTTGTTTTGTAAATAATTTGCTTGTGTGATTAACGTAGTCTATTTAGTTTTGGTCTGACACACCGTTTGCATGGAAACAGCTCGCATTTGTTTTTAGTGGAAGGTTCTTTTCTTGTTTGTTGTTTTAACTAACGTAGCTATGTGGACGGCCGTGTTTGCATACGCTACGCAATGCGGTTAAAAACGTCTCTCGGAGATATGTTGTGTTTCAGAAGTAGGACTGAAGTAAGATAATTATACAGTAGATTGGAGGGTTATTTGATTTCTTTTGTTTTATTATTGATCAGATTCAGTGAAATTATTGCCTTTGGGGCATTGTGATTTGTGACGAAGGGCAGTCAGCTCTATCGCAGGTTTTAACATTTTTTAAAATTGTTGGCGAGCATCCTTCAGCCGGTCTGTGTGAAAACGTATTGTCATTCCCAGATGTGTGTATGTGAGTGTGTGTATTTTACGTTATTACAAGCGGGAATTTCAGCTTAGACTGATTTCTGGCAGCTTGATAACGAATCCATATTGTGACCTCGCGAGGGCAATTCTGGATATTTTGATTATGTCTGACCATAGTGGTTGAGTTTGTTGCTGTTGATTCCTTGAGATAGCGGCACAGCTGGTCAGTTATATTTATACACACTAGAGTGGGACAATGACAGGTGAGCGAGGAAAAGGGGAGATGTTTCACAAGACGAACTGAAGATTGCCAGCCAGGTCATTAGTAGAGAGTGCCTGTGTGGCTCAGTAAATACTTGAAATACAGAACTAAGAACTGATCAATGATAAAAATTGTTTTAATAAATGGGAGTTGCCTACGAATCACGATAATCTCCGAAGCGTTATCTTAACATGCAGTTTTTGTTCATATAAAGTAATGTCAGCCAGTCAGGCTTTTGTTGTTGTTGGTTTATTCCATGTTTATATTCCATTCAGTGGCCCGTGAGTCACATGCTTGCTGTATTTCCTTGTTTGTTGAGCAATTTGGCCACTGCTGGCAGCTCAAAGTCTAGTGCGTCTTCGCGCTAATGAGGGTCCCGAGAGAGATACCTGTAAATAGTAGATTTAGTGCGTGTGTCAGCATTACGTTTTAAGGGTTTTTATTAATGTCATGTTCCATATCCATAAACGTTGATTTACGAGATGATTGTTCGTAAGCACCGTGGCTGTTAACCCGTTGTAAACGAACAGTCATCCAAAGTACTCATTCCTCGTAGTTAGTCATTACGCACACATAAAACCCAAATTGCAAGGTAGTGGAACCAGGATCCACATTTTTAATAAAGGGGAGATCCGTCTGACTCCTCAGATTTGAAAGATATTCTTGTCATGGGAAATTCAGGGAGGATTGTTTTATATTTTATTGTTGTTTATTTCTTTTTATGCACTATTCGTCATTAAATCATGTTATTATTTTACATTTTGTCACCTTTCTTTCTAATTTATAGTTTTTATCCTATGACCCTTACCTCAGTAGAGCATGTTGTTTGGCGAACGTAAACATCACATAGGAACTGAGCGCGACCCGTTGATTAAGATTTCTTACATTAAACACTGCTTTTCTGAAGGGTTCATAGGAGTAAAACTGGCGCGGCCAAGCGTGGGGCGGTTCACTGTGGTGTAACGGCAAAGATTTTGCACATGTCAGTGTAAGCGTAGTTGGGTTTCCTAACTGACGCAACAATGAAGGTGTAATTTGATTGTTGGTTCGCTGCTGGAACACATTTAAGTGGCGTATTTGAGTAAAACTGACATGCCGCAAGTGCAGGCAGATATGACAGTATTTTAATCACCGGGAAGTGATATTTTATTAAAAGTAAGTGAGGCGAAGAGGATACCGCCAAATGTGTGAAATATAAAGTAAAATCAGGAGTTTGCAATGTAAAATACGGTTCACGTTTTTGTCTATTGAATTAAAGTAAAAGGTAATATGTGATACCGGGCGCCCAATGATTAAAATTAAAACTAGATTTGTGTAGAAAGTCAAACTCATGAAAATGTTAGGAGGCTGTAGCCTTAAATGACAATTAATACTTTGTTAATTAGTCTGTGTTAATATCAGATCAGGATAACAATTTAATGACTGAATATGTGTTTGGGTTTAAATTAAATTGAGTAAAATTAGAACTACTCAGAGATGCAATCGACTAGTGGGATTAAATGTAAAAATAAATGAACTGAGTAGGGTAAAGAAATTAAATGTGCATTGGATTTTATGTGTGTGTCAAAGGGCATTGCTTTATGGCATTTCCCTAATGTCTCATATAAAGTGTGTAATATGGCAACGGTTGAGCAGATTCAAGAAATCATTGAGAGTGCAGCTAGGAGAACACAGGCATTGTTGGACACTAAATTGGCGGAACAGAGTCAATCATTAAACAATAATATGTTAGAACAAAGTGAAGCATTAAAAGCGAAGTTATCTGGACAAATAAACGATAGTTTGTTAGAACAAAGTGAATCACTAAACACAAAATTATCTGAACAAATAAACGCTAAATTATCAGAACAAAATGAAGCAATAAACAATACTATGTTAGAACAGAGTGAGTCGATAAACAAACTATCCGAACAAAGTGAATCATTGCGGACACAATTAAATAACAGTAGAATTGAACAAAATGAATATCAGGCGGAACAAGCTAGATTATTAAAAAGTGAAATTAATGACACTATCAATTCACAATTAGAAGCGCAGAACATTAAAAACACGAACCAATTAGCTTCATTAACCGCAGAGATGAAAGATCACACTAATCAACAGATGGTATTACTGGCCCTAGATGTAAGTAAAAATAATGAAAAGCAATTAGACCAGATTAAGAAAATGGAAAGTATTTTTGATCAAAAACTTGGCATTTTAGATGAAACGGTGTTAGCTAAATTAGAGCAAATTGAAATAGCGTGCACTATGAATACAAGCGAGGTCAAGATAGCTCAGGAGAAGTTAGAAGGACGATTTATGGAGATGGAAAAGAGCGGCAAAGTCATTCAACAACAATTATCAGCGGTAGATGAGAATATATCCGGCATAATTAAAGATATGGACCGTCTCGAGATAAAATCAGCAGAGCAGTGGAAAAGCCTAGAAGCGGATCAGGAGCAATTAAAGAGTACCTTAGACGACACTAAAAGCCAGATTGAAGAGAAAGTAAGCACGATTAAAGAGCAGATAAGAAAAGAGTGGAAAAAAATGAATATCGATTCTAAAGAGGAAAGATCCACCATTCTTAAAACAGTAGGCGAAAATCACACTCGTATTCAAGCCTTAGAGCGAGAAATGAAGAGCAAGCTTAAAGAACAGACGGACAGGATCATTAAAGCCGAACTCAGGTCATTAGAGCAATCATCGATATTTAGAACGGGAACATTGAAGGACAAGCAGGATGACTCAGATAGCCCCGAGGCCAGCACAGCAGGAAGTCAGACTCAAGCGGAGAGCCCATTAACAACAAACACGGACGGGTTTCGCAAGAATATCGATAGGAGCTCGACACCACAAGACGGTCATCAGGCTACACAACTTATCCAAGTAATTCGCTCAAGTGATTATAAACCACAGAAATACACGGAAAATTCAGGGGTAACACCTAAAGCTTTTATTAAAGAAATTGAAGACCATTTCAATGACACTGGGGTACCTGAAGCACGTAGATTGAGGATGATGGAGAGATTTTTATCAGGAAATGTCCTTACATGGTTTTTAAGCTTCAAATATACATTTGGAACCATGTCAGATTTTATATTGGCGTTTCTGCGCAAATACTGGTCGCCCGCGATACAACAGAGTCTAAGGATGGAGCTTTATTCTAGAAAGTACCAGACCACCCAGCAAACAGAATACTCAGATTTCTTTAACATGCAAATGTTAAAATTTCACGACCTTGATTACCCTTTAAATGAAGCGGATCTGGTGATGACAATAGCCCGCCAATTGCCAGTCAATGTCCAACAAGTACTAGTCGCAGCGAACGTTAGTACGGCCATACATGCAGAGCAGATATTACGCCAGATAGATGAGACTACGTCTCATAATCATTATAGAGGAGGAAGACAGCTGGAGTTAGTCAACACGACAGAGGTCATAAAACCTAAGCAGGCAAACACTAAAACGCAGGGCACTAATACAAGCACTTCCACACCTAGGCGAAACCAGGAAGAAGGAGAAAACAGACCATACCAGCGTAACGAAAATAATTACAATAATAGATCATATCAAGGCAACAATAGGTATCAACAGAGAGGATATCAACATTGGCGTGAAAATCGAAGAAATGAGAGGCCTTATGGAAGATACGGTGATTATAATGCTAATCAAAGATGGAAAGGAAGGAGAGACCAAAATCAAGGAGAGCCACGTAATTATCGAAATGACTGGGATGATAGGCACGCTCAATCACAAAATTATCTAGAGGAATTACACGCTAGTCAAGGTGGAGAGCTAGGAAGATGGGAAAAAGCCATTGGGAACATGAAGAATCCTGATACACATACTGAGGAAGCTGGAAGTCTACTGAGACAAGAGGAATATCAAGGGCATCGGCGACAAACGGATGATGGGAGTCGCACCGGAGCTAAAAAAAAATGCTAAATTTGGATAAAAAAGACAGCCTACAAACGCAACAGTCGGAAGTTGAAGAGGGATGGATAGTAGCGAACATACAAGAATGGATTGCTTTACCAGAAGACTGCCTGGAGAGGACGGTGAAACCACGGAACGATGAAATTAGGCAGTTACCCATTATTTACGCGAGGATTGGTGGAATTAATATAAGATGTTTATTGGATACGGGGTCACAGATCAGTCTGGTATCGGAGGCCTTGGTTCGAGAGTTGGGACGGAGTCAAAACATTCCTGTAATTCCCGTACCACAGCTCAAAGTGAGGGGTGTTATACCTGAACGCACCGTCACTTGTAAACGTCAGGCATACTTAGAGCTGAAAATATTGGAACACACTTTTGGGCAAACATTCATTATCATGGCAAAGATGAATTTCAATATAATTCTTGGTGCAAATTTTATTTGTGACTATCAAGCAGTGATAGATTTGCACAAGAATACTGTCAGTTTTCGAGAGTATGATCAGCTGAAGAATGTGGGATTGCATATGGATGAAATCACCACCGGAAGAGATGTAAATTCTTGGGCATTGGAAGCAATATCGGAAGAGACGGAAGAGGAGGTACGAAAGGCAGAAGATAACATCATAGAAGGAGCTGTTGTGGAACTAGACGAGGAGAGTGAATCCCAGGAGATATGGTCTTTATTAACGGAAGGAGACGACAGTGAGGCACAATTTGAAGAGTTACTACAGGAGCGGCTCAATGATATTCAACTTGGGGGTGAACACAGAAAGCAATTGGAAGAGATTTTAAGGAAGCACAAAACAGTATTTGATACAGTACCTGGGAAAATATTAAATTTCAAATATTCAATGCAAGTCGAGGATTGGTCACCTTTCAAAAGTAGGTTGTATCCAATTCCTGAAAAATATCGTTTTCAAGTCAAGGTCATCATAGATGAGATGTTACAAGCTGGAGTGATAAGGAAGACACCGACACCTGATCTAAATGCGATTTTGGCAGTCACAAAACCAAATGGATCTATTAGACTTTGTTTATACGCCAGAAATCTTAACACGAGACTCATTTTTCCTGAGTATGACAGAGCGCCAATCATCAGAGACGTACTAAAAGGCTTTAAAAACAAAAGCATTTATTCATCTGTTGATCTGACGAGCTCGTTCCACCATATTGAATTGGATGAGAAGTCACAGCTTCTAACTGGCTTCATATTCGATAACCAAACGTTTTGCTTCGTTCGAATGCCCTTTGGAGTCAAAACAGCGGGCTGTGCTTTAATCCGAGCCCTGGACCGGAATCTAACCGAGGAAGTTAAGGAGATGACGGTACGCTACATTGATGACATTTTGCTGGCATCCGACAACATTGAAACTCACATGGAAAATTTAGATAAAGTATTAGGCAACCTGAATGCATCTAATTTCAAAGTAAACCTGAAGAAATCGCATTTCTTCAAGAGCGAGATCTTATATTTGGGTCACATCATTGACAAGGAGGGAGTGAAGCCAAATCCAGCTAAGATCGAAGCGATAAAGAATTTCCCTACACCAACGAGAGTCAAGCACATTCGGGCTTTCTTAGGCGTAACGGGATTCTTTAAGGAAAACTGTCCAGGTTATACGGACACTGTCGCCCCTATGCAGGAAATGTTAAAGAAGAATAATAAATGGTTATGGAATGCGGAGTGTGAGAAGGCATTCCAAGCAACAAAACAGCTATTGGAAAACTGCATTAAATTAGGATATCCAGATTTCAAGCACAAATTTATAATCCAAGCGGATGCTTCACTAATTGGTATAGGTGCTATGCTCTACCAAGAGGATCCAGCTAACCTGCAGCATAAAACATATTTGGCATTTGTCAGCCGAAAATTGCGTAAGCACGAGCGCAATTATACTGTAACGGAACTAGAGCTGTTGGCCATACTTCATGCGCTACAACAATGGAAACGAATAATTTACGGCTACCCTATTGTTGTCAGGACTGATCATAAGGCATTAACATTCTTGTTTAAGACGTCGATGGCAAGCGAACGTGTGACACGGTGGTCTAAATATATTCAGCAGTTTAGCATTGAGATTGAACATTGCCCAGGGAAGATGAACGTGATTCCGGATGCACTCAGCAGGAACCCAGAGCCTGATAATGAAGAAACAGCGATGGTACAACACTTGGAGTTAACACCGAAGGACCGGGAATTCTTGGAGGAGTTACGTGAGATACAGCGAGAACAAGAAGCGGAACCATGGATGTTGCTATTAATTCAATACTTCAGAAAGCAACTACCTACAGGAACCTTGGAAATAATGCTTACAGGGTGAAAGAGTTAAGCACTGGAACAATGTCAGTCTACAACGCTGCCAACTTAAAAAAGTATCGTAGAAGCGAACCATGGGAGCGCCGAAATAATGATGCAGTTTGAATATATGGACGTCCTACTATCAACAAAGTGCACGGGGAGCAGTTGAGTACGGCACGTGAACAAGGAAGTAGAGTTGGTGTTGACAAACATTAACGAGTCGAGCAGAGCGTCGCCCGAGGCACCAGCGCGTCACGCAAGCAGACTGAGAGGGAAGATACAAGCATGATGTGAAACGAGTAAATGCCATTCAAGACAGGAGCGGCTAGACCAAGTAATAGAAAAGGGGTGATTCCGAAATAAAACAAATTGGCCTACGGAAGTCTTTTAAAATTGTCGACTTTATTCCTAAGTTCGAAATTTTGTGAGTGGGAGAGCTGTGAACCCTTTATCCTCTGTTGGATAAATGATTCTATGTTTTATTTCTTCAATTAATAAATATTTCTACAAGCATCATGAAAATAGCCAGACGGAGATGAGGAAATTTCAAGCATCTGCTGGAGACAAGGGGGACATACCTGAAGCTGTTTGACAAAAGGCTAAATACTTAGGATTGTGAAAAGAATGACCATAGCTATGATTCAGAAGGACAGGTGGTGGCTGCCTCAAAATAGAAGCGACGCGCAGTGAGACACGGCTCTGGTATGTTCATTGTAATATTCGCGCCTAGAAGAAATATGATGCAGTAACGTGAGTGGCTGATGAGCAGGCTAGACACTCCTACTAGCCAAGGTCTGAATAAAAACCGCCAAGATACAGAAAAGGTGGGAACCAATGAGAGATGAATGCTTATTTAGCGTGGCAGGTCTAGCGTGGGCACGCTCGGCTAGCATTCACGCGGGAGATCGCCTAGACAAAATCTCTACGATCGATTCTAGGATTAATGGGCATATTTTTGACCTGCGCTATTTTTCGAGTTCAGTGATATTTATTTTATTCCTGTATCACTATTATTTTGTGAAATTTTTATCTAGTTTCCCCCTCTATCTACACCTAGGGCTGGTTCATTTATAAGTGGTGTGAAGAGCCAAGACATTGCTTATTACTTTGGTGTGTCGAGGACACGGCTTATTACGTTTGTTCGTTTGAGGACAGAGCTATATACTTTGGTTCGTCTGAGGACGGAGGCTGTTATTTTGTGTGTCAGTGAACACAGGCTTTTATACTTTGCGTGTCATGAAGGACACAGAAACTATTATTAAAAGTGTTAAATTCAGTGTTAGATAGTCACAGTACTATATTTGTAGGGGCAGTATCTTCGATAATTCGCCAACAAACTGTTTTGGGGAAAGAAGTACCCGAACGGCGAATTTAGTAGTCAGACATCAAGTGTATAATAATTTAATTTTTGAATCAGCACGAGAGATGACATCATTGACCATGGAGGAAGCCTGGAAATATCAAGACTCCATCAAGATGGTTGAGATGAGATAAGAAGAATCCGGTTGGGAGATGGCTGCAGATGTTCTTTGACGGGTGGCTGACTGAGGTTGAGTACTAAATAATATTTATTATTATCTGATAAATTAACTTATGGTATATGGGACATATTTTGTTTTGTAAATAATTTGCTTGTGTGATTAACGTAGTCTATTTAGTTTTGGTCTGACACACCGTTTGCATGGAAACAGCTCGCATTTGTTTTTAGTAGAAGGTTCTTTTCTTGTTTGTTGTTTTAACTAACGTAGCTATGTGGACGGCCGTGTTTGCATACGCTACGCAATGCGGTTAAAACGACTCTCGGAGATATGTTGTGTTTCAGAAGTAGGACTGAAGTAAGATAATTATACAGTAGATTGGAGGGTTATTTGATTTCTTTTGTTTTATTATTGATCAGATTCAGTGAAATTATTGCCTTTGGGGCAATGTGATTTGTGACGAAGGGCAGTCAGCTCTATCGTAGGTTTTAACATTTTTTAAAATTGTTGGCGAGCGTCCTTCAGCCGGTCTGTGTGAAAACGTATTGTCATTCCCAGATGTGTGTATGTGAGTGTGTGTATTTTACGTTATTACAAGCGGGAATTTCAGCTTAGACTGATTTCTGGCAGCTTGATAACGAATCCATATTGTGACCTCGCGAGGGCAATTCTGGATATTTTGATTATGTCTGACCATAGTGGTTGAGTTTGTTGCTGTTGATTCCTTGAGATAGCGGCACAGCTGGTCAGTTATATTTATACACACTAGAGTGGGACAATGACAGGTGAGCGAGGAAAAGGGGAGATGTTTCACAAGACGAACTGAAGATTGCCAGCCAGGTCATTAGTAGAGAGTGCCTGTGTGGCTCAGTAAATACTTGAAATACAGAACTAAGAACTGATCAATGATAAAAATTGTTTTAATAAATGGGAGTTGCCTACGAATCACGATAATCTCCGAAGCGTTATCTTAACATGCAGTTTTTGTTCATATAAAGTAATGTCAGCCAGTCAGGCTTTTGTTGTTGTTGGTTTATTCCATGTTTATATTCCATTCAGTGGCCCGTGAGTCACATGCTTGCTGTATTTCCTTGTTTGTTGAGCAATTTGGCCACTGCTGGCAGCTCAAAGTCTAGTGCGTCTTCGCGCTAATGAGGGTCCCGAGAGAGATACCTGTAAATAGTAGATTTAGTGCGTGTGTCAGCATTACGTTTTAAGGGGTTTTATTAATGTCATGTTCCATATCCGTAAACGTTGATTTACGAGATGATTGTTCGTAAGCACCGTGGCTGTTAACCCGTTGTAAACGAACAGTCATCCAAAGTACTCATTCCTCGTAGTTAGTCATTACGCGCACATAAAACCCAAATTGCAAGGTAGTGGAACCAGGATCCACATTTTTAATAAAGGGGAGATCCGTCTGACTCCTCAGATTTGAAAGATATTCTTGTCATGGGAAATTCAGGGAGGATTGTTTTATATTTTATTGTTGTTTATTTCTTTTTATGCACTATTAGTCATTAAATCATGTTATTATTTTACATTTTGTCACCTTTCTTTCTAATTTATAGTTTTTATCCTATGACCCTTACCTCAGTAGAGCATGTTGTTTGGCCAACGTAAACATCACATAGGAACTGAGCGCGACCCCTTGATTAAGATTTCTTACATTAAACACTGCTTTTCTGAAGGGTTCACTGTATAGCTGATATATAGATTTCGATACATAGAAAGAAATTGACGGTTTTTGTGTTTTTCCACCCAAAAAACTCCTCTTCCGTGAATTTGCGAATTCTTTTTATGTATCGGAATCTTTAATTGAACTATATAGCTCAAATATAGATTTCGATACATAGAAAGAAATTGACGGTTTTTGTGTTTTTCCACACAAAAAACTCCTCTTCCGTGAATTTGCGAATTCTTTTTATGTATCGGAATCTTTAATTGAACTATATAGCTCAAATATAGATTTCGATACATAGAAAGAAATTGACGGTTTTTGTGTTTTTCCACCCAAAAAACTCCTCTTACGTGAATTTGCGAATTCTTTTTATGTATCGGAATCTTTAATTGAACTATATAGCTCAAATATAGATTTCGGTTCAACTATACATTGCGCTACAGCGGCTTCTGGGGAGTTTGCAGGGAGATCGGTGACGTCACCGTGATCTCACGGCTGACGTATTGCTATCGGTAACGCTATTGGTTGTCAGCTGATTACTACGTCAGTTCCGTGGTCAGTTCGTCGCGAGATTTTGCTGGAGTCGGTTCGCCATTTTTGTATTGTCACGCGATCGCGTTTTCTAAGCGTAATATTAAAATAAATATTCCCGTGAATAACCTGTAAAACAAGATTTTGATATTAGCAGTGTCGTGTGCTCGATTGTGTTGACGATTTGTATTAAAATTGTTTAAATCCTGAAGTTGTTGCATTAAACTAAAATCCGTTACTTGTGGTGGGAAATCAGTGCTTCTGCGTGTACATGTGGAATAATACAGCATTTGGAATATATCGGTGAGTTTTTACGTTGTTCATACATATATTTTGGTTGTTGCATTTAATATGAAAGTTGTCTAAACGATAATATTACGTCAGGATCGGTGTTGGGGAATACGCCTGTTAAAATAGTAATGGATTTAGACAAATTGGCATGTACATGAACACCTGCAAAATAGATATGACAATGTTTTGTATTAGACCTATAGGCCTATAGGTCTTGTTTTTGTGTTTGCAGCCAATATTGGAAAACATAAAAATACCAACCTATCGGAGGGGGGGGGGGGCGCAGCCCCCCCCCCCAGCAAAAACAACATTATTGACCACAATGTTTTATGATGGCATTGACCTATATAGCTCAATTAAAGATTTCGATGCAATGTTTTATTAATATGAAATTATACTAATTACGATGTGTGTCGTCATCTGTAATTGATCTACATAGGCGAATTATAGAATTCGATGCGTAAAATTAAAAATATCAACTGAAATTACGATGTGTATCGGAATCTGTAATTTACATATATAGGCCAATTAAAGAATTCGATGCGGAAATTGTAAAGTATAACGTTAAATTGCGAAATTTTATTCAGTATCGGAATCGTTAATTGAGCTATATAGGTAAATTATAGATTTCGATGCAATGTTTTTTTATTTACGAAAAGAAAATAATTAGCATGTGTATCGGAATCTGTAATTGATCTACTTAGGCCAATTATATATTTCGATACGGAAATTGATTATATATGACGTGAATTTGCGAATTGTTTTAATGTATTGGAATCTTTAATTGAACTACATAGCTCAAATATAGATTTCGATACATAGAAAGAAATTGACGGTTTTTGTGTTTTTCCACCCAAAAAACTCCTCTTCCGTGAATTTGCGAATTCATTTTATGTATCGGAATCTTTAATTGAACTATATAGCTCAAATATAGATTTCGATACATAGAATACGTGAATTTGCGATTTTTTTATGTATCGGAATCTTTAGTTGAACTATATAGTTCAAATATAGATTTCGATACATAAAAAAATTGACGTTTTTTGATGTTTCCCCACCCAAAAAACCCCTATTACCCAGGATTTTCCCGTATGCTTGCCAGAATTGAACTATATAGCTCAAATATAGATTTCGATACATAGAAAGAAATTGACGGTTTTTGTGTTTTTCCACCCAAAAAACTCCTCTTCCGTGAATTTGCGAATTCTTTTTATGTATCGGAATCTTTAATTGAACTATATAGCTCAAATATAGATTTCGATACATAGAATACGTGAATTTGCGATTTTTTATGTATCGGAATCTTTAGTTGAACTATATAGTTCAAATATAGATTTCGATACATAAAAAATTGACGTTTTTTGGTGTTTCTCCACCCAAAAAACCCCTATTACCCAGGCTTTTCCCGTATGCTTGCCAGAGGAGTATTTCGTGACGTCGTTGATGACGTCACGGAAGCCGCCATTTTGTTTTAGGGGAATTTCATACGCGGCCGTATGTCAATGTATAGTAGTCCCGTTCCATTTTATCTGTGAAATTGAAACAAGAGCCCTCTTAGAAATTGTATGTTAAAATTGCATGAAATATCCCATTTAAAGCGTACACTTACCCTCTCCATTCTAACCTTCGCTTTACAACCAACTTTCTCCAAAACACTCTGCTGGTTGTAGAGCTATTTACCACTTTCTGGACTGGACGTTTAATGTGACTGTACACAGAGGTTATTAGTTGCATTTTAAACTGACATCTCCACTATAGGACAACTTCTTGCAATCAGTTCAACGTTTGGTATGCTAACACTACATGCCTCAATAATTTCAAGAAATGGTCACCTATTGAAAATGCCAATTCATTGTTCATCCTATACTTCAGTGGCGGCCGGTAATAAGGTTGCAGTGATACGCAATGACCAGATTAATTCAATAAAAACAATTAATACCGTAATAATATTTTTAGTAATAAAAGCTGTACGTTTACTTTTATACGCATAGGAATTCATAATTCTGTTCTTTAATAATTCAGGAAATCTTATAGTAAGTTTCTGTGAACTGTCTGAGAAAGCAAAGCGCGTCAACCGTTTAGGAGTGCTCGTTACCAGGCCCGAGCACCGACCAGATCTCAATAGTGAAGGGTATGGCAGAGATGCTAGACCGAGTAGGTCCTATCCCAATAGTTAACTCGGCTGATCGTTGCTTGCTGATTGCAACAAGGGAGCCGAGGAGCGGACGGAGACATCTGAGACGCTCCGTCAACTGCCGATACCATGTCTTGAAGGTTTTCATGTAGCCTAACTATTTAATCCGGTGATCCAGTGGCAATGTGATGTTCTCTGAACTGCGGCATTCGTGATGAATGAGGTACATCAGTTTTACCGCACAATTGAATACAGTTTTCTTTGATATCAAGCAGTCTTTTATCCCCCCCCCCCCCCCGCCCTTAATGAAAAAGGACAACACCCATAACAATTATCCACCAGCCGCCACTGCTATACTTACAGATTAGTAATTAGCCATGTAAAGAAGTGGATCAAGTAACACAATATTAATTGAACCAGAGGGTCATTATCATGGTGCGCCCTGGAAATCGCGGCAAACTATGGCGTCATTTGGCTGGTCAGGTGCGGAGCGAGTGGACCTCGCAATACCCTGCTCCGCTGACTCATATCGTTAGATCAGACGTGTCTTATCATTTATATGGATGTGTATCTGCAAAGCTTAGAAGTTAGTGTTGCACGTTTAGTGAGTATTGTGATTACTGTGATTGTTGGTCATGCCTAGACACCAATTGACACAGCGCGAACGTGTGTATATCCATAATTCGTATATGAAAAGCAGAAAGTCTTGTTCTTAAACAAGATTAAAATGTCGAATCAAGTTTCCAAGAAGACCTGTGCGTAATGCCAGTACAATTAGGAGGCTCGCCAAACTATTCAAGAAAACAGGCACGGTAAATAATAAACATTTTAACAGACAACGTTGTGTTCTTACAGAACGGGGACACCAAGAGCCAGCTGATGAGCCAGCTTGGTGTCCTAGGCGAAACCCCACACAAGACACGGCACAAACCTATCAGAATTGCTGAGATTGTTGTCCATTCTTTCATCAGAAGATGTCAGGTGTGTGTTACAAGAGAGGGAGGGCATTTTCAGCATCGACTATGAGCACTGTACATATTATTGAACATGGTTGGTAAAAGTGTTCAAGTGTGCACCAACCACCGACTGAACATTGTACGCGTGCCCGCGATCAGCGCCAGTCAACGCCGGCTTAGCTTGCCGTGTTTACCGGGGCGCACAATGATAACGACACTGTACATACAATGAAAGAATATTGTAAAATTCTTAATTTCTACTGAACGGCCATGAACAGTTATTGGACAAGCTTCCTCCTCTTATGCTGAGCCAAAGTTTTGGGTGAAAACCTGTCGTTAACAGTGTACAAAATTATTAATCAAGATATTACTGGCAGTGCCCAGTACAGTCTTTTCAATTAATGCCCTGGCATGCTTTGGGCAGCTGTGCCCCATAAACAGTACAGTGGGCAGACATCTTTGTGTTACATTCACCAAAATACTCTGCTGGTTGCAGTGATGCAAAAATTCTGTCTTGTAGCTATTGAGTAGTTTACTCATAACAACAAAAGTAAATGCAGCACAGTTGACTACATCTGCATGGGGATAGCATAGTCCTCCTCGGTTATTGGCATTTATTAGGCTGGCGTGATCACTCTGGCCTGCCTCAAAGAAAGACTTTGCAATAATTGCAATCATATCGCTTTAAAAAAACATATGAGCAATAACCACTGATATAGTGTAAGAGAGGCCAATACTCATCTTGTAGGACTTCTATATCACTATCATCAGCAACACAAGCATCAAAAGCACGTATGTCACATGACTTGTCTTCTTCAAAATACTCGCTCACTGCAGCATTGAGGTCCAGGATGCTCTGAAGGCGCAATTTATTCTCCACCTCAAACACTTGCCTCAGGGAAATATTGTACTGGCTCCCTGCCAGTTGGCGATATTTTCCAAATCGAGCTTCTAGGTAATATGTCTGTATTTTGCCTGGTAGGAAGAAGCTATGACCTTTCTCAGAGAGACAAAATTGTGCCATTTCAATCATGCACTTGGTAGAAAGGGTAATTGCCGCATGTGTTTCCTTGCTCAGCTTTCCAGGCGAGTCAATTGTTTTCCACCTATCTAGCCATGCCACGATTTCCTGGAGGCACTCGATATGAGAAGAGTTGGTCGTTATTGGTTCCTGAAGAGGATTCCTAAGGCGTTTTCCTTTCCATAGGGTCTTAACGTTCATGATGTCCCACCATCTGCAAATCAACTCAATAAACTGTGCAGTAGTGTCCCAGGAGGGCAAGTTCTTCTTCGGCCCAATCTCCCTTATTGCCACAGCTAGAGGTTTATTAAAAATTTGCAGAGCTAGTGGAACATTCTGTCGTTCCAAATTGGTAGGGTACAGGGATTTCAGAGTCAAGGTAAATCCATATTTCAGGAGATTGTTCTTCTCTAACACATGCAACTCCTTCAGTGAACCAAATGATGCAATCTGTAGTCTGTCATGCTCTGTCAAATCTGGAAAATGCAACTCTTGGTGCTTTGCATTCAGCCAGTTATTTCTAATACATTTGAGAATGTGCACAGTGTCAATTGCAAAGAAAAGCTTTCTGTGTGCATCTTTGGGGTGACTATAAATGTAATTTAATTCGGGTGGATCGCTCAGGAGAGATACAGCTTTCCTATTAATAGCACTGTTGTCTGAAATCAGTGCTAGAACTTCAAATCCGACTTCTTCCAGTCCAAGAATGACTTTCTTCATCATATTGAATAATGCCTCACCTCGAATGTTCACAACGGGCATGATGTGAGCAACATCCTTGTATGAAGAAAGCAAGCTGTGGACCATAAACACATAAGCACTTGTTGCACACTCATCGCTATTTACAGCACTACCTACAACCCTACCCTTTTTGTAGTCTAACTGGGGTTTAATGTGAACCTCATCCATCGAAAGGAGGACTAGTTGATCTTCTTCTGATAAGAGTGAAAATTTCTTTCTCATATACAAAAGAAAATTATCACTTTGCTCCTGTATAGGATTCGTCAAAAGCTTGGAACACACTAATTTCAAGGTACGGGGTGCAGGAAGAGTGACATTTCCTGAACCTCTTATAAATCTATAACAGTGAGGAGAAATAGAATGAACCAGCGATGAGAATACAAGCAATTCCCAGGAATAGTTTTTCACTTTACGCTTTGTTAGCAAGTGAACTTGCTCTTTTAAGAAGTCTAATGTATCCTTCTTCTCAGGGAACTTACTCTCCAAGTTCTTAAATAAACTGTCCATAACAGATACAGTATCCTCAACACTTTGATGTTCATATGCATCAGGATCAGCATACACGGAATGGGCATTCCTTATAAGTTCTTCAATTTCTAGCACTGTACCTAACTGTCTTGGTAAAGACATGTTATTACAACGTTTCACTTCTGTATTCGATACATACAAGGAGGCACTCAAACCTTCTGTTATCTTAATGCAGCAACGCAAGTGTGGACTAGGATTTTCCTTCATTAAAATAAAATATATACAAGATTCCTCTCTAATAGAATTCCACTCAGGATGAAGACTCACACTGTTTAACTTCACCTTCAGTTCCTGAAAGTTTCTAAATGAAACTGCTTCCAGATTCTCCGCCAATGTCTGCATACTTTCAGCGAGAGCCTTCGATAAACTTTCATTATCAAACCTACGCCTCCTATCATCTGGATCTTCTCGGCAGACAGTTGCAGTGTCAGTTAAATACTCTGGGCAGTTGGGGAACTGAGACGGGACTGCTCCTAGGAATTTAATTCGAACATTAACTTACGATACAATCATTTTATCACCTTGCATTACATTAATTACTCTATTTATTCTAAATTTATTCAATTTCCAACCTGATTCACACACACCTCTTCCCCCACCCCAATAAGAAATGTAGCCTAATGAATTAGATTACTGCAATAGAAAAAAAAAATAGATTAATCAGGGCCTGCTACAGGTTATCGGTCTCTAACGTCATGCAGTTAGCTTGCAATTTAAACCCCAATATAAATGTGAATACTATCCATATTAACACCCACTTATACCTCCCACTTGAAATTGATAGCCCCATAAAACAAATAAACCTAACCTACAACATTAGCCTGTAGCACATAATTTAGGTTAGAAAATTCTGACTTCTACATCTAAATGAATTTTCGTGAACAGAAGAGCTAGCCTATGCTAAAATTTAGGGGTAGGACTATTTGCTTACTAACCTTCTCGGTTTATACAACGGAGCAGTAACTAGCTTTCCATTCTTTTCATCATACATACTAGTGGTCCATTGAATTTTATGTGGCTTGAAATGGATGCCACAGACCTACAAGAAAAGAGACTTGGTTACAAAGTTCCTTCCTCCCATTACACTAAACTTGTGAGAATTGGAGCATAAGTATTGATTTAACACGTACCATGGAATATTTCGTAGGAATAAAATCCTTGCGGTGAATGGCTCGTATCCATTTCGACTTTTCACCTTCATCATTAGGAAAAGAGAAAACGTTTACTTTCGGTCCATTGGCGTAATTGCCTTTACAATTTGGAACGCTGCACTTATTAGGCATAACTTTACACTGCACTGATAACCATTAAGTATAACTGGGTAGGAAATCTGAGCAAATCAGTAACTGGGACTGTAAACACGACACACAACACGCGGAAAACACACCATAACCTGCAAACTAGAATGTTATGTCTCAATGTCCACGGCCGGTCTTCCGTGGCGTCACTCGCTTGTCAACTTCATATCGCAAGGCTTTCTCTCTAGGTGGTGTTGTGTAGGCTACCGTATGCGTATTGAAAGTTGTTGGCTTTCGTTGAAAGACAGGCAATTTTAGATGCCAAACACATAATTATTTGCGGTAAAGTAAAAAAAAAACAAAAAAAAAACGGAAGATTTTATGAGACTTGAAGCTTTATGGTTACAAACTATAAAAAAATAGTAAATTTGAAAGGGATACCTTATCAGTTTCAAAATGAAATTCGGTGACCAGTTGCCGAGAAAAAAATAATTTGTTCAGGAATATGTAATATGCGTAAAATGCCAGCCGCATACGATCATATACTTCGAAATCGGCTTTGCGACGCGAAGTAATCGACTCCATTCCGTCTGAAAAGCTTTCTTTTTCTGAAAGGAAAGCATTGCCAGTGGCGGATCCAGGCCTTGCGGGGCCCTGTGCGATATGATAGGGTGAGGCCCACAATAATAGGAAATTAAAAAATATCAATCAAATGGAAAGTAGTTTTGTAATAATAATAAAACAAAGAATAATTACAATATTTTGAATTCACTACAGTACATTTTTAATGATATGAAAGAAACCTTAAGTCCCCTTGAAGAAGGTTATGTAAACTATATTTTTTTTGTATATATTTTTTTACCGTCGACTTGAGCCTCTATGTACTGCGTGTTAACAACCACTCTCATTTCAGTGTCTGCGTCTTGTTCGTTTGCCGGCTTTGACATCTTGCCAGTATCTCTTGAGCCCATCTATCAGCTTGTTCTTCCGCCTCTCTGTTAAAAGGCCTCTCCGTCTTCTGGGATCTGCCTCCACCATAAAACCCTGATAGCTTTTCAACCATCCTTCTGAAACTATTCCTGTCTTTGATTTTATCCACCGTAATGCCCACCTGTCTATTATCTTTCTCACACTCTTGGAACCTTTTTCAACTTGGAGATCTTCGGTTTAAGAAAATTCCAGATTTTCTTTGTGAGCCGGTCATTATTCATACGGATGATGTTCCCATAGAACAGTAATCTTCGGTTTCTAATTGTTGTTGTTATCGGTTCCATCTTGATGTATACTTCTTTATTTGATATAAGTCGAACCTGTCCGTCAACCCATCTGTTGCCCAAGATCTTCCGTACTAGTCTGCGTTCTCTTTTAAGTAGCTGATTGACTTGTCCTATCCGATTCATACACAGGGTCTCCGAAGCATTTAAACCTTCTGGTCTGACAACAGTGCTGTAATGCCTTAGTTTGGCTCCTATACTCAGCATCTTCTTATTGTAGATATTTTTAGTCAGTTGGAACGCTCGCTCTAGTTTCAGGATGCGGATATTGGTCGCTTCTTGTTCTAGCCCATTCTCTTGGATTACTTCACCCAGGTATTTAAACTTCTTGACTCTTCGAATCTTTCCATGGTCTGTGAACAACCAATCTGGACCTTCACTGATGTTAGTCATGTATTTCGTCTTCTCAAACGAAATTTGTAGTCCTACTTTCTCTGCTGTTTCTTTAAGATGGTTTATCTTCCTGATTGCTGAACTGATGTTGTTTGCAAATATGGCTACGTCGTTCGCGAACGCCAGACAGTCAACGTACACTCCTTTGTGTTTTGGACCTAATCGAAACTGATCTTCATTTCCTTCTTCTTTGTTCAGTGATTTTCTCCATTCTCGAATTACCTTTCCTAAGATACAATCATAACGAATAGAATAAGAAGTGGTATCACTGGCCTAGTACGCCTGGTCCGCCGCAGCGCAGCGCTGGCTCCGATCTGTGATGTAAGTTAGCATTGGTGCTTACGAGACTTTTAAACCTTGCGACATGTTTTACATGTTAAAACACCGCAAGATATCCTCATAGGCGCTAATAAGTTCGACATCTCCACTTACTTTACTGTGCCCAATTATAATTTAATAAGTCGTCTCCTGTAATAGTCCAGTTTCGACAATAAGCGAAGACAGAGAGCAAGTTCAAAATGCAATTAGTTTTGCCAGCTATCGGTAAAAAAAAAAAAAAAAAAAAAAAAAAAAAAAAAAAAAACCCGGAACAATTAACCTCGCTATCAGAAAGGATTTCTTCACATTGTTACACATTTTACATTCCCCTAACAGACTTGCAACACAGAAAAAAAAGCGGTACGAACGCAACTTTCAACTTTACCGTAGATTACTATAAAATTCAATAATAACCATAATTTCAGTCCACAAACACCAAAATCAGTAAACTACCATCATGTCAGAAGAACTTAACATTAAACAGACATAGAAGGCATAGTCATGACCCCTTCATAGAGTAGGCTATTGTCTAAAACTGATCACGCCTCCTTCAGCATTACGGTACGTATATGTTTTTTTTTAACTCATTGTCTTTTTATGCTCATCCCTTTCTTCACAGAAGTAGTCTTTAATGGCATCAATGGCATTTTTATTTACACCAAACTGGACAAGTACTTAGGCAAATTAGGAAAAAAGGTGGAACAGAATAGTCTTTCAATCGCCAGTTGGTTCTTGGGAGAAGTAATACTTCCTTCCCTTCTATCACAAATTTGTCAAATTTAACAATTAAATCTTCCGAAAAGTGAGCATCACAGATGTAGGACTTTTCAGTAAGTTCCCTATCCTTCCCTAGTATGGCCCCTTTGCACTTGATAAAACGTTCCTAATCTTTAGGAGGTTTGAAAAACCGTCTGACCTCTTTACAGTCCCCATAGCTAGATCTGCATCCTGGTACAAAAGAGCAAGGCATCTTCACTACTCACATTAAGCACTCATGAAAATGTAAGGGCTAAACTGCTGTTTACTTACATTAAATAACAATAAAATTAACACACGAAGATAACGTCAACACACGAGAAGAAATTAAATTCCATTTCATTTAATGCTTCCTACAATAGCATTTCAGGTATTAATACTATGAAGTAATAGTGTAAGCACTTGTATATCAATAAACGTTTGCAGAGAACACCACCAAAACACTCCGACCGATTAAATACTTAATATATAAAACATATCGCACATAAACACATAAACATATGTGGAAATCAACAATCTCAAATCGACTGTAGCGCTGCGTAGCGGCGAGTGCCAACCCGATCCGTATTCATTACATGCTATTGAGGGAGAAGATATCACACTTTATATTCTATTCGTTATGATACAATTGAAAAGAAGTGGAGAAAGTTCATCTCCTTGTCTGACCCCAGTTTTTATCTCGAAGGGCTCTGAGGTTTCATTCTTGAATTTTACCTTACATATTGTGTTGGTGAGAGTCGGTTTAATCGGATGACGTTCTTCAGATTGAAAATTTGTTCTGGGCACGATCGACCCTTACGGAAACCAGCCTGGTATTCGACAATCTGTAGATCAAGATGAGCTTCGATTCTGTTAATGAGTACTTTAGAAAGAATCTTGTAAGGAACAAGAACTCGATATAATCTACTTCTGTAATTGTCAACGTTCTTCTTGTCTCCTTCTTTGTGGAGAAGATGGATTAGTGCTGATTGCCATTCAACTGGTATAGTACCCCTTCTCCAAATCTCCTGGAAGAGGCAGACTAATATGTCCAGAGTATCCTCATTCGCTAGCTTCAGT
Source organism: Meconema thalassinum (assembly GCA_946902985.2). Lineage (NCBI taxonomy): Eukaryota > Metazoa > Arthropoda > Insecta > Orthoptera > Tettigoniidae > Meconema > Meconema thalassinum. The sequence continues at coordinate 218,399,344 of OX336396.1, forward strand.
AGTTCCGCCACTATGGAATCTTCCCCAGCTGCTTTATTATATTTCAGACTGTCTATGATCAGCTTAATTTTCGTCTTACATGGTGGCTGAGAATCGGGCAAATCTTGAATGGGAAGGGAGATGGATAGTCTTACCGATGGCTCATCACAGTTGAGAAACTTGTTGAAATACTGAGCCAAAATAACGCAATTTTCCCTGTCGTTCATACCTAGCTTTCCTGTATCATCTCTAAAGCACAGACTAGGGGCTTGATAACCTTTCAGATTAGATTTAAAGGTTTGATAAAAGTCCCTAACGTTGTTCTTACGGAAATTCTGATCGATCTGTTCCATCTGTTTCTCATAGATCGCTTTGCACATCGGAACACTCGGGCTGCAACTTTCCTGGCATCACGGAATGCATCAAAATCTTCCTGACCCTTGGTCGAATTCCATTTCCTCCATGCATCTGTTCTCTGAGCCAGTGCATTATCTCAGGTTTCGTTCCACCACCGATGTCTTCGTTTAGGAGCTGCCAGAATTGTGACGGTAGCTGCCTGCTGGATCTTAAAAGCGATGTCAGTCCAATTTTTAGATTGAAAGGTCAAGTTCTGATGATACTGCTCCTTTACTTCCTGACTGATTTTAAGTTTCGACACATCATATCTCCCGAGTTCTATTTCCAGTATTCGGAGTCTTCCTGAGAGGAATGAAATTCATCTTTACCTTAGAAAGGTAGTGATCAGAGGCAAACCTCGCACCTCTCTGAACTTTAACATTCATAATCTCTTTTATTGCTCTTTTAGAGATTGCAACATGGTCAATCTGTTTCTCACCATTCAAGTTACCCGGCGAGCGCCAAGTCTTCTCTTTGCATGGTTTAAATGTTAAAATATTACCGTACTTGGCAACTTTTCACGGCTGAAGTCTTCTATTATTTCACTGAAATCTAAACTTACTAAAGGGTCAAGGGAGGTCATCGCTGCACTGAAGATCAAAAATGAATTATAAATTAGTTTGAAAAGTATAATTAATTAAATAATTAAATTTAAAAAAATCCATGGTGCGGGCCCCCCAGGACCGCGAGGCCCTGGGCGGTCGCCCTCCTCGCCCTCCCCTAGATCCGCCCCTGTGCATTGATATCGCAATTGTTGAATTCGAAGAGCACAGCGGAACTGAGCAATTATATGTCATCTTTTAGCTTCAATTATTATGAAAATAACTGAAAAAACGAGAGAAGAGCACACCCATCAACTCAAATCACATGTTATCGCATCTGTTTGATTATGTATCCATCACCCTTACGCTAGTTCCAGATAACGGCAGCTCTGTCGCTTGAGTTCGCAAGTTCGAATACATCAGGGAACATATACGGTTAATGAAACAACTTTGCACTTTATCCAGCCTAAAAATAGAGATTATTATTATAATAATTATTATTAAAAAAAGTCAACCCCTGGCATTATCCAGCCCATGACGGGCTAAGGCCGACCAAGCGACCGCTGCCCAGCCATTCGGCCTGCAGATATTGGGGTGATGCGTGATCAGCGCGTCGGGTCCCCTCGGCCGTTAATCTTGGTATTCGTGATCGGGGCGCTGTCTCACTGTCAGACAGCTACTCAATTGTCCTCACGAGGCTAAGTGCACCCCGTTCCAACCCTCACGCCAGTTTTAAAATCCCTGACGGAGCCGGGGATCGAACCCGGGGCCTCCGGGTGAGAGGCAGGCGCGCAACCCCAACACCACGGGGCCGGCTCATATTATTATTATTATTTATTTATTTCGCACTTACGCTTACATTCTCAGCACATTTGCTGGAATTACATAAACATAATCCCAAATATTCTATACCGGTATATCATAAGTACTGACCACCTCGTGGTGTAGAGGCTAGCGTTCTTGGCTGTCGTACCGGAGGTCCGGGTTTGATTTCCGGCTCTGCTGGAACGGGGCACACTCAGCCGCGAGAGACAAAACTGAGAAGAGGAGAGTTCGAATCTCTCTTCAGCCATTCTGTGGGTTTCCCTCACACCAGAATTAAAATTTCTTGGCAGGGCCGAGAATCAAACACAGACTTCCGGGCTGACAGCCAAGAACGCTAGCTGCTACACCACGAGGTGGTCGGTTCAGAAAATGAGCTATGTCCGCTATCGGAAAATATTTTGTAACAAAGAGAACAGACACTCTCCAACTTTGATTATTGATTACATTGATTACATAATTATACATGGTGCTTAACTGTCATAGAAATTACACCTGACTCGACTTATCGCAGAAGGAATTATTGTAGCCTATATCTACCATAGAAATACCTGAAATAGAAAAAAGTCACTTTTGGAAATTTGTCAAATCTGGAGATTGGTCCCTTTGGACTCAGAAGCCTCGATATACAGGAATATTTTTAATGGGAGCTTCAACATTGATTTTAATGGACAACATTTTGTTTTTCATAAATCATAATATTACTGTGGAGCTGTTACAGCAAAATGGATGCTAGTGCTTCAAATTCCCCATTGTATGTGTTATATTTTAACTCGTTCGTTTATCAAAATTTACTTCAGTTTAATTTTACCAGATGGAAATGTTAATAAAACTACTGTTCAATATATGCAATTTTAAAAATATTTATGGAAACATACAAATATATCAATAGTTTCGGAGAAAATTATACATACAAATTTGGAAATTTGTCCCATATAATATAATATTATTTAAGCCAGACACCCCCGAAAGGGTTTGCGAGACAAAGCTCGTTGAGTGGAGGGAAGCCCAACTTTCCAGGGCCGTGGCTGAGTGGTCGCTCGAAGAATAACGTAATTCAACAAGATTTTTTTAAAATGAAAATTTATTGAGAACAAACAAATACAGGTTTAACAGTTGAGCAAAATCAATTGAAATACCCTCCTATGAAATTGTGGGAGGAACCCCTTACTAAATAACAACTGGCCAGGCCAAGTACGCGCGGGAAACCACGATTAAAAAGAAAGAAACAAATAATAGGAAGTCAAATAAAATTAATGAAACAGAAAATAAAACCAGACCAAGTCGACCAACTTACAAGTCAGCGCACCTCAGTGCCCTCTGTGGCTTCAGACCACGAGATCCATTCGCAATATTTGCTAAGAACCAAATCGAAAGATTCTGCCGAACCTCAAATCTATATATATAACAAGTAGTTCCGTGAAGAACTATACAGCCTATTTTCATATATCCTACTTATGTTAACTGCCACTATCAACATACAAAATTTCAGTTTGATTGCTGTAATAGATTGGTAGATATTGAGTACCGACTAAATATTTCGGATGGTCGCCATGTAGGATTTTATATATGTAGGTCCTAGAGTTATGTAATGTTGCATGAAGATTATTGTGTACGTGTAGCATTCAAACTTCAATCGTATGATTAGGACACAAGAAGTAACAAGGAGATTTTAAAATTTCGCACAGCTGCCATCTTGTGGTTATGGAAACAATTGAAATAAATTAGATGCCAGTGGATTAACATTTGTAAAAGGAGTTACTGTACCAAGTTTCACTGCACTCGGATGGTTAAATTGCGAGAAACATCCATGTGAATATTTATACTTCGCGTCGCCGCCATGTTGGATTTGTGATCGCCAGGTTATTTAAAGTCCTATAGGTGAACTTAAGTTCATAGCCCCTATGAACAAAAGAAATCAGTTTGATTGCTATAATAGATTCGTAGATATTCAGAGTCGTCTGAATATTTCGGATGGTCGCCATGTTGGATTGTTAAATGAATAGGTCAAAGAGCCATGTACCATTGAAGGAAAATTATTGCGTAGGTTCATTATTCAAACTTTCACTTCGATCGCTTGATTACGACACAAGAAATAAAAAACTTAATTTTAAAATTCGCACAGCCACCATCTTGAAGTTATGTAAACAATTGAACTAAATTAGATACCAGTTCATTACAAAGTGTATAATCATTTCCTGTACCAGATTTCATTGCGTTTGGAACATTAAATCGCGAAAAATGTCTTTAAAATTTTCAAATTCGCTTGGCCGCCATGTTCGTTTTGTAGTTAACCGGTTTTTGAAAGTCTTATAGATGAACTTCCAGTAGTGCCCTTTATCTCCGTATAAAATGTCAGGGTGATACAGCTAATAGTTTCAGAGATATAGAATGCCGGTGAAATATTTCGCTCAACCGCCATCTTGTGGTTATATAAACAATTGAACCAAGTTAGATGTCGGTGCATTACAATGTGTATAAACATATACTGTACCAAGTTTTATAGCGTTTGGTTGGTTAAATCGCGAGAAACGTCTATTTAAAAGTCGCAAATTCGCGTAGCCGCCATGATGGTTTTGTAGTTACCAGTTATTCAAAAGTCACATAGGTGAACTTCTAGTGGTTCCCTTTATCACCGTAATAAATTCCATGGTGATATCGGTAATAGTTTCGGAGATATTGAATGCTGGTGGAATATTTCGCACAGCCGCCATGTTGGATCGGTGAGACGTAACAAAATTTGAAGGGCACGGTCGAGGTCGCCCGAAATAGTACTATGAACTTACCGAGTTTCATTGAAATCGCTCCAGCCGTTTAAAAGTTATTAGGAAGGACACACACACACACACTTCACACACACACACACACACGCACACACACACGGACAAAAGGTGATCTCATAAGCCTATTTTTTTCAAAATTGAAAATAGGCTAAAAATCAATGTTACGTGATAGTTTGTCTGTATGTCTGTGGGTATGTCTCCTATGCGTTCATATACCATTCGTCCGATTGCGATGAAACTTGGGTGAGATGTTGGGTACACTCCAAGGAAGGTTTCTGACTTAGTAAATCCATTTTACAATAGGTAGCACACGCGTAGATTCAACAAATGAGCTACGATGCGCGAAGCATTTCAACAAAGTCCCGTATGTGTTCATATACCATTCGTCCGATAGCGATGAAACTTGGGTGAAATGTTGTGTACACTTACGTGAAGGTTTCAAAATTAATGAATACATTTCACAGTAGATAGCGCACAAGTAGATTCAACAAATGAGCGACGACACGCAATGCGTTTCAACCAAGTCCCGTATGCATTCATATACCATTCGTCTGATAGCTATGAAACTTGCGTAAAATGTTGTGTACACTGCAGGGAAATTTTCTGGCTTAGTATATCCACTTTACAATAGGCAGCGCACGAGTAGATTCAACAAATGAGCTACGACGCGCGAAGCATTTCAAAAAAGTCACGTTTGCGTTCATATACCATTCGTCCGATAGCGATGAAACTAGGCTGAGATTTTGTGTGCACTCCAGGGAAGGTTTCTAGCTTAGTAAATCTCTTTAAAAATAGGTAGAGCACGAGTAGAATCAACAAATGAGCAACGACGCGCGAAGCGTTTCAACAAAGTCCCATATAATTTCATATACCATTCATCCGATAGCGATGAAACTTGGGTGAGATGTTGTGTACACTCCAGGGAAGGTTTCTGGCTTAGTACATACATTTTACAATAGGTATCGCACCAGTAGATTCAACAAATGAGCGATGACACGCGAAGCGTTTGAACAAAGTCCCGCATAAAGAAATATACCAGTCGTCTGATAGTGATAAATGTTTGGTGAATTGTTGTGTACACTCCAGGAATTGTTTCTGGCTAAGTAAATCCATTTTACAATACGAAGCGCACGTTTATATTCAACAAATGAGTGACTACGCGCGACGCGTTTCGACAACGTCCCGTATACGTTCACATACCATTCATCCGATTGCGATGAAACTTGGGTGAGATGTTGTGTACACTCCTGGGAAGGTTTCTGGCTGAGTACATCCATATTACAATATGTAGCGCAAGAGTAGAATCAACAAATGAGCGATGACACACGAAGCGTTTCAACCAAGTCCCGTATTCATTCATGTACCATTCGTCCGTAGCTATGAAACTTGGGTGAGATGTTGTGTACACGTCATGGAAAATTTCTGGCTTAGTAAATCCACTATACAATATGCAGCGCACAAGTTGATTCAACAAATGAGGGACGACGCGCGAAGCGTTTCAACAACGTCCCGTATAAGGTCATATACCATTCTGCCGTTAACGGTGAAACTTGGGTGAAATATGGTGGACACTCCAAGGAAGGTTTCTGGCTTAGTAAATACATTTCACAGTAGGTAGCACACGAGTAGATTTGACAAATGAACGACGACATGCGGAGCGTTTCAATACAGTCCTCTATGTCTTCATATCCCATTAGTCCGATAGCGATGAAACTTGGGTGAGATGTTGTGGACACTTACGTGACGGTTTCTAACTTAGTAAATACATTTTACAGTAGGTAGCGCACGAGTAGATTCAACAAATGAGTGACGGAGCGCGAATCGTTTAAACAAAATCAGGTATGCGTTCATATACTATTCATCCGATTGCGATGAAACATTGATCAGTTATTGTGTACCCGCCAGGGAAGGGGACTTAGTAAATCCATTTCACAATAAGTAGCGCAAGAGTAGATGCAACAAATGGGTGACGACGCGCGAAGCGTTTCAACAAAATCCCCTATTGCGTTCATATAACATTCTTCGATTGCGATGAAACCTTGATGAGTTATTGTGTACACGCCAAGGAAGGGCTTCGACTTAGTAATACATTTCTCAATAGGTAGCGCACGAGTAGATTCAACAAAAGAGTGACAGCGCACGAATCGTTTAAACTAAACCCCGTATACGTGCATATACAATTCATCCGATTGCGATGAATCATTGATGAGTTATTGTGTACACGCCAGGGAAGGGTTTCGACTTAGTAAATCCATTTCACAACAGGTAGCGTACGAGTAGATTCAACAAATGAGTGACAGCGATGAAACTTTTGAAAGTTGTTGTGCACGCTTCCACGAATGGTTCTAAATTAGAAAATCCATTTTACGATAGCTTAGAGGCAGTTAACATGTTGTGTATCCAAAAGCACTTCAAGAAACAGAATTTCAACGCCAACACTTTCTTTGATTGGCATTGCAACGCATGCCGGGTACAGCTTGTGAAAAATACATTTCACTCAAAATAAAACGCGGGCACTCATTTGGCAAATAAAATACTTGCACAAGGTGACAAGAGAAATAGTTAATCTAATTTAAAAATTAGGAAATGTAAATTTTGCCAAGATGGCGCCACAACCGACGCTATCACCAAACTTCAGGCATGAACACCAAAACTCGAAAATCTGGCGAAAACAAGGCTTCCACCAAATAAATTATTATTTCCACCACACAATCATTCATCAAGCACGATTTCATCAAGAATTAAATAACACAAGTCTCAAAAGACTGCAAAATCTCAACATTTATACGGAGCGGAACTCTAATACGTCGAACGTACGGCCATGATGCCAATCAACCTCGTAGTATAATGGAAAACAAACTAGTGACGAAACAAAGGACAGTCACTAGTAATTAACACAGTGACCCACCAAAAGAAACAAGTTCTTAGATTTAAAATTTGAAAACAGAAATAAGTAGAATACTTAACTAAACCTAACTTATGTTGGCCACACTAAAGTTTGGTAGCAAGCAAATAGAAAATAATTTTAACAAGTTGGAACCATCATTTGCGCAAATGTTTGGCCCGTTAGAAAGTTTCAAATCATAGAAATTAAGAAAGCTTGCTATTAAAAAAAACTTAAGTCTTTGCTTCCCTACGTGGTCCAACAGATCACCAACGACACGATGATCATTAATCTAAAAAAATATGATAAAGAATTCAAATTAAATAAATTTTTAAAGTTTTCACCAAGTCTCAGAATAATCCGTAGTTGGCCATCTACTCCTACCTTCTAGTCCGGCCATGGGCCGAAGCCCAGAGCCCCACGTCTGCTTTCAACTTAAGTCATCTTGAGAGTGCCGCGTCTCCCAACACTCCGTCAGTTAGCCCGCCAAAGCGGCCTATTGCGCATGCGCGCTACACACGTAGTGCTGCCAAGGTTATGCAGTGGCAGATTTTGAACTATGGAAACAGTTTAAATTATCGAATGTTTCGTCAGGGTGGACAACATAATTTTCAAGAGACATTTCCTATCCAATGCCCGAAAACAGTCCAGGTCCAATTTTAGGTTGGCATTTAATAAGCGGGAAGATTCCTAGTGTTTCATTGGTCACACGGTCACTCCACAAGTTTGAATTTGTATGACCGCGAATTCCGGACATCAATGTTCATAAATTTTGCCACAGACGACAATAATGTCTTTAATGATATTCCCATTGTCGTCACAATATTAAAGACCAAGCGATGATATTTGAAATTTTTACCCTATACATTTGGGCAAGATTATACTTCATGAGGTCCACAATCACCTAGGTTACCACTGGGTCCGAATCTGGGTTCAGAACTGAGTCCAGGTTTATTTTCATGAAATAGGATTGGCGAAAGTTCAGAAGGGAAGTGTGCAGATGCAATCGGCACAGCCTCCCACCACGAAACGTCCACCAGGGGTGACGAGAGAGTGGGCAGACGAGATTGTAGGATCCATGCATAGTTTGGATTGAGCTCACCGACTGACAGTCACCACCTGTCACAGCTACTCCATCTCCTGAGCGTGCTACCAGATATCCCCAACATCGACCAGCAAGGCTGCAGAACCAGGTACCAGATGTCAACGGCTCGAACGAAGGCGACAGTAACCCGTGCACTGGCTACTGTCACGTTATTTGAGGAGAATTCCCCTCATCATGGACAGACTGCAACAAAATCAAAAACAGCAGAAGAGGGCACAAACACTTAAAGTTCTCTCACAGGATTTTTCTTCTCAGTCGACCGTGTCACCATTTATTTGTCACTACTTGCATACGAAGCACACGCGTTATTACTTGTTTTACTCTCATGACTTGAATATTCAGGTAAAGAGACTTGATCGTTTCAACTTGGCCATGAAGTTATAAGTAAAATTTAAGATAACCAAATTATGTATATTAAAGAAAAGAACATCACAACACGATGTTCGGGAAGCTAACTAGTTCCCCAACCAAAATCCTAACGGTTACATTATAAAGCCTTTACTATTATCATTGACGGGAGCAATCAGACCCATAATGTTATCCCTCAGAACATGTTGACATGGCAGATGAGAACAGACAAGGATAACAGAACCATCCGAGCCAGCTCCAGATTTGAGACAACTCAAACAATTACATTAGTTAAGAAATTAAACTTCAGATAACAGAAATCAGACTGCATACCAAACTACACTCTCTCATTCATCTTAGCTGCTTAAGGACAGACAACACTCTCCACTCACTGCACGAGAGAAAATAAAAACGGAACATGCTCACATCTCAACTTCAACACTACCACCGAACAAGAGTACCTTTTCAGAACGCATACTTTACTCACGTTTCACCATACACACCAGTGATCTTTTAGAAAAACCAGGTACACCAATGGCACCAACTTCAATGAACAGCAATAAGCCACCTCCACTCCACGTACAACGTCAACAGAAATCGTTCTGCTCACTCAATGCGACCACTCGCCTAGACAACCTAGGTCACCCAGTGCAACCAACATTACAGCACCACAACCAGGATGCAATCATCACGCAACCAACATCAACCAACGCAAGAAACTGATATTCCACTACGAATCAACTTACCCCCTTTAACCATCACAGAACAAGAATGCCCACGAGCAAATGCAGGTCATCCTATCCTCGAATGAGTTGATCACAACTCTATCACTTACACTCAACCAAGGAATGACAGTTTACACAAGATTATCAAGAAGAAAGACCTGAGACGGTGAGAACGCCTATAGCAGGCTTTCGTCAACAAGGAAAGAAAATTAATTGTCGACGAAACTAACTCAGTCATGTCGCACTTAACCCCCCACATCATCAGCTTCTGCGAGCAACTCAACTCCATTTCTTACAACCAACATCTCCACGGTACAATGGTGCTCAAGTTCGACCAAAATCACCACTCCAGTCTTCACTGGCAACTCACTCCGACAACACAGTTCAGTACTCTAGCAGTTCCAACAACAATGAGCAATATTCGTCACTATTTACCATCTACCAGTTCCCGAAACGAAACCCTCCAAGGACTACATCTTACTACTTAATGACTGGCAGCAACCTCGAGATCACCAGCCTCACGTTCTCCAGCAGCTTTACAGTACGACAGGTGAGTTCGAAATATGCGTCTTCTCTCTGCATCTTCTAATAAAACAGTTACTTCTGTCGGAAATGACAAGACTTTATACGGACCAGTATATTTGGGAAGTAACTTTCCTGAGACCTTATTTCCAGGGGTTTTCTTCCAGAAATTCTTGACAAACACCAAATCATTCACCTTAAACTTCCCTTGAACTCGACCCTTGTTATAACGAACAGCGAGTTTGTCGTGAGACACCTTCATCGCTTCCTGAGCCTCCTTCCATATTTCTTTTACTCTTTCAGACGACGGTTGATCAGGCAACAAATCATTCAACGACCACAGATTAGTCAATGACGAGTTCGGTGCGAAAGCACATATTAAGGAGAACGGTGTCTTTCCATGCGATTCATGATCCGCCGTATTGAATGCATAAGCCAACCAATGCAGCGATGAATCCCACCTTGCATGGTTGTCCCTATGATAAGCAATGAGAGCAGCTCTCAAATTCCTATTTACTCGTTCCGCCAAACTGGGGTTTGGGTAATACGGTGTCATAGTTATATGAGATATAGAATAATCAAAACAAAAGTTTCTCATTTGAACGGATGTGAAAGTTTTAGCATTGTCTGAAATAAGATACTGACACGGACCAAAAGATGTGAAAATACTCTGCAAACATTTAATCACAGAAGTAGAATTACTAACTTTAGTGGGGAAAATCCGCAAGCCTCCGTGGCTTAGGCGGCAGCACGCCGGCCTCTCACCGCTGGGTCCGTGGTTCAAATCCCGGTCACTCCATGTGAGATCTGTGCTGGACAAAACGGAGGCAGACAGGTTTTTCTCCGGGTACTCCGGTTTTCCCTGTCAAAATTTCATTCCAGCAACACTCTCCACTATCATTTCATTTCATCTGTCATTCATTTAATCATTGCCCCAGAGGAGTGCGTCAGGCCTCGGCAGCCGGCACAGTTCATATCCTCGCCGCTAGATGGGGGCTTCATTCATTCCATTCCTGACCTGGTCGGAGACTGGAAGCAGGCTGTGGATTTTCATTTCAGTGGGGAAAATCCAACAGAATCTAGAAAAGACATCGACACAAACCAACGCGAACCTATTTCCAACCTTGGACTTCGGAAAAGGCCCAACGAAATCCACGTACAGCTGTTCCATGGGTCTTGACGCGGGATCAGATTATAGAAACCCCACCTTGCTCGAGACTGCGGGTTTACTTACATTACATGAACGACATCCTAGCACAAACTTTCGAATATCACGATCCATTTGTTTCCAAGTGAAAGATTTACGGATCTTTTGCCTAGTCTTAAATATCCCCAGATGACCTCCCACTGGAGATTCGTGAAAATACCGAAGCATACCATCAACCAGCTGAACTGGCAACACGACCTTAGGTCTCCTGTCGTGCCTAGCAACACAACATAATACTCCAGAACGCAGAAAATAAGGATGAACAGTCTCTCCATTTGACAATTTACTGATGATCCCTTCTAAATTAGGATCCTCTCTCTGGTGAATAGCAATGTCCTTAAAAAGTAAGGGTGAGTTGTTCGGCATGTGTTGAGCGGAATTAGCTCCCACCACCACATTACTCACAGCTACTGTCTCAACTCCCTTCTTGCCTAACGGAACTTCTTCATACATCCTACTCAGAGAATCTGCCACCATATTTTCAGAACCTTTGATATGGCGCACTTTAAACTTAAACGATGATATACGTGTTGCCCACCTGACAATGCGCCCGGTCTTCCTCGGCCTTGCTAACCCCCAACTCAGTGCTTGATTATCAACTTCCAACTCAAATTCCACATGTTCGATGCACAACTTAAATTTCTCTAACGCGAACATCACTGCCAGTCCCTCCAGTTCGTAGACAGAATATGAAGATTCAGGTTTGGTTAAAGTTCGAGACGCGAAAGCAATCGCCCTCCTACCATCATCTCTTTCTTGAAGTAAAACAGCGGCAACAGCTCCCAGTGAAGCATCGGTCTGAATAATAAACGTTTTGTTGAAATCTGGGACAGCCAGTACTGGTGCGTTACCTAAGGCATCCTTAAGATCGTCAAATGCAGCTTAATGCGACTCGCCCCACTCAAACGGAACATTCTTCTGCCTCAACTGATTCAACGGAATGGCACGACGAGCAAAATCCGGGATGAATTTTCTAAAGAAATGTATCATGCCCACAAACCGAGCTACCCGTTTAACATTGACAGGCACCTTGTAGTCCCTGATACTCTGCGTACGAGATGGATCGACAGAAACTCCCTTGGCTGACACAATGTGTCCCAAGAACGAGATCTGTGACTTAGCAAAGGAAGTCTTAGAAATTCTCACAGTTGTTGTTGTTTGAGTCTTCAGTCTTTTGACTGGTTAGATGCAGCTCTCCAAGCCTCCCTGTCCTGAGCTAATCGTTTCATCTCTACATAGCTACCACACCCTACATCCGAGGCAATCTGTTTAACATATTCTAACCTTGGTCTACCCCTACAGTTCTTGTCCTCGACCCTTCCTTCCATAACTAAGCTTGCTATTCCTGGGTGTCTTAGTATGTGTCCTACCAACCTATCTCTTCTCTTCATTAGCAGTCGCCAGAAACATCTCTCCTCTCCCACTCGTCTTAATACCTCTTCGTTTGTAACCCTATCTACCCATCTGATCTTCATCATTCTCCTGTAACACCACATTTCAAATGCTTCAATTCTCCTCTTTTCTGCTGCACCAATAGTCCAAGTTTCACTTCCATAGAGCGCCACGCTCCAGACAAAGGCTTTCAAAAATGACTTCCTAATACCTAAATCTATATTCGATGTCAGCAGATTCCTTTTTTGTAGAAATGCTTTCTTTGCCTGAGCCAACCTACTTTTAATATCCTCTTTGCTTCGTCCATCACTGGTTATTCTGCTTCCTAAGTAACAGAAGTCTCCTACTTCCTTCAGCTTTTCACCTGCCAATTTGATCTCCATAGAGGTTTCTGATTTATTTCGGCTGCATTCCAGTATTTTTGTTTTACATTTATTAATTTTCATCATGAATTCTTTCCGTAAGACGGAGTCCATACCATTCAAAAACTCATTCAAATCCTCAGGCTTGTCGGCCAAGATGACGATGTCATCAGCAAATCTCAGAGTTGAAATTATTTCTCCTTGAATCTTCACTCCCACTTTATATTTTTCTCCAATTTGCTTCATTGCTTGTTCAATGTAAAGATTGAAAAGTATGGGTGATAAGTTGCAGCCTCGCCTTACACCTTTCTGAATACCAGCTTCTTTCTCATGTCCTTCAACTCGAATGACTGCTGTCTGGTTTCTGTATAGATTGTATATCACCCTCCTATCCCTGTACTTTATTCCAAGAGTTTTCAAAATGTCAAACAATTTAGTCCAATCAACGTTATTTTTCTAAGTCTACAAATGCCATGAACGTTCTCTTATCTTTCCTTATTCTACCTTCCAAAATCAGCCTAAGACTTAGTACAGCTTCCCTTGTTCCTACATTTCTCCTGAAACCAAACTGGTCTTCACCCAACTCCGTTTCTATCTGGTTTTCAATCCTCTTGTAAATTATTCTAGACAGGATCTTTGAAGCATGAGTAATCAAGCTGATTGTACGGTAATCTTCACATCTGTCAGCTCCCACTTTCTTTGGTATAGGGATGATTACATTCTTCTTGAAATCAGGGGGTACCTCACCTGCCTCATAAATCCTACACACCAAGTGAAATAACCTGATCAGACCTTCATTTCCTATGCAGCATAGCAACTCAATCGGTATATCATCTATGCCTGGTGCTTTGTTCCTGCATAAGTCTTCCAAAGCTCTATCAAATTCTGATCTCAATATTAAATCTCCTTTCGCATCCTCATCAATTTCCTCCTCCCTTTCCATTACATGATTCTCAATCTCCTTTCCCTTATACAAACTCTCTATGTAAGCTTTCCATCTCTCAACCTTTTCTTCCCTATCTGTTAGAGGCTATCCATTTGTCTCCTTAATATTACAGCACTTAGTCTTCTTTTCCCCAAAAGTATTCTTAATCCTTCGATAAGCTGTGTCTACTTTTCCTAATTTCAGACAATTTTCTATACCTGCACATTTCTCTTTCAACCATTCTTCTTTCGCTTCCTTGCACTTCTTGTTAACCTCATTTCTCAGACGTCTGTATTCTGCTTTCCCCTTTTCATCTCTTACATTCTTGTGTTTCCGCCTTTCATCCATCAATTCTAGTATATCCTGAGTGATCCATGGTTTTCTACCTATTCTTTCTTTCCTACCAATGTTTTCTTCTGCGGATTTTGTTATTTCATTCTTCAAAAGTGCCCATTCGTCTGCAATTGAAGTTTGTTTAGGATTTTTCATTAGTCCTTCCTTTATACTCTTCTTGAATCTTTCGTTTACATCCTTCTCTTTCAGTCTGTCTATTGCCCACCTTTTTGACTTTTGACTTTTCTTCAGTTTCTTCAACTTTAATCTGCATTTCATTACAACCAGATTGTGGTCAGAGTTTATGTCAGCACCAGGATATGTTTTACAATCCAAAATCTGGTTTCGAAACCTCTGCTTGACCATAATGAAGTCGATTTGGTAACGCCCTGTATCTCCTGGTCTCATCCATGTGTATATTCTTCTATTGTGGTTATTGAATAAGGTGTTAGCTATGACCAACTCATGTTCGGTGCAGAATTCCATCAGCCTGCTTCCTCGATCATTCCTTTCACCTAATCCGAAATCTCCTACTATCTTCTCTTCTCTCCCTTTTCCTACCACAGCATTCCAATCTCCCATTACTATAACTTTTTCATCACCTTTGATATACCTCAGAATGTCATCTACTTCTTCGTAGACCTTTTCAACATCCTCATCATCAGCTTGACTGGTAGGCATATAGACTTGTACCACTGTGGTGCAGGTAGGTTTAGTATTGATTTTTGCTACAATAATCCGTTCACTATATTGCTCATAATATTCCACCCGCTGTCCAAGTTCCCTACTCAATATGAGGCCAACCCCTGCTTGGCCATTGTTTGATTTAGTGCTAATGACCCTATAGTCTCCTGACCAAAAGTCCTGTTCTTCCTGCCAGCGCATTTCACTAATCCCAACCAAATCCAACCTCAACCTATCCATTTCCCTTTCTAAGTTTTCTAACCTTCCACTTCCTAGCAGACTTCTAACATTCCACGCTCCGATCCGTAGAATGTCAGATTTCCTCTTTGTCACTTCTGTGATGTTAACCCCCTCTCGAGTAGTCCCCATCCGGAGATCCGAACGGGGGACTAGTTTACCTCCGGATTGAAATTTTACAAGGGAGGAGGCCATCATCACATGTAATTATGCATAGAGAGGTGCATATCCTCGGGAATAGCATACGGCTGTAGTTTCCCGTTGCTTTCAGCCGTGCAGCAGGACGCAGTGTAGCCATTATTTGGCTTATATTATCAATATCTTAACCGTCTATAAGACTAGTAAAGATTTGATTTATTCTGAAAGGCTGCTACTCCCTTTCAGAATAAGTAAAGAGCAATTCTACTAACAAAATACTAACCTTCTACCGTACTAACAATTAAATACCAAAATTCTACTAACAAAAAAAAAAAAAAATACCAAAGTTCCACCAACAACAAATACTACCACTAAAACAGTCTGTCACCAGGCACATTCACATGCACCCTCACACATCACAGTCTACTGAAACAATGAACTATAACTAATAAACAATGCAACTGCCACCAGACACACTCACACACCACAGTCTAATAGAACAATGACATATAACTAATAGACAAACTAACTACCTACTTACAACTAAAACTAACTACATACTTACTGTACTGTTATTTGAATTGACAATATTTACAAAATGCAATTTAGATAGAAAATACTTCTTTGGTGTAACGATGGACAAATTCAAGGAGGCGTTTTTAAGGAAGTTTTGGAGTCCCTCGTACCAGCAAAGCTTAAGGATGGAATTATATTCACGTAAATACCATAGTACCAACCCCACGAAATATTCAGAATTCTTTGTCCAACAAATCTTAAGGCTGAAAGATTTAGATGAACCGCCTAGTGAGGAAAATCTAGTTCTCACTATCGGGAAACAGCTTCCGGTGAATGTTCAACAGTTTCTCGTAGCAGCAAACATTAAAACCGCGATACAGGCAGACGAAATCTTAAGGCACTTAGACGAAACGTCTATGGTAACCCAACAATACAGACACGGCAGAAATCGTAAAGACTAGTCCAACAAATACTAGGTCACAAGCCACGAACACCCAAGTAACACCGAGAAGGCAAGAATTTTACGATAACAGGGAACGCTACGATGATCGTAAGAACCAGTACAATAATAATAATAATAATAATAACTACAGGAATAATTATTCAAACCAGAGGGGAGATCAGCGCGGATATTCCAATTGAGGAGTAACCGAAGGCATGATTCACCATACCAGCGAGATAATAATGATAAGCCGCGGGAAAATCAAAACTCGGTTAATGAGGGTAAAAATCATGAGTTAAACTGAACTGCTTTAGTAAGTTATTATGTCATTAATCCAAGAACACTAACATTATTGAATTGATGCTTAGTACTAATAATACTGTACATTAAATTTACGTACTGAACCTTTGCGATGAAGCATATGAGACTCGATTTCGGGGGGTGTAACGGTCCATTTCGTAAAGTTGTTGTATTGAGTGCTTCTTAAAATGCAGGGTAACATATAACAAAATAACAATTCTCACAGTTAACCCAGCATTTTTGAGTCTCTCAAACACTTCTCTTAAGTGACGGACATGATCCTCGAAATTCTTACTGAACACCACCACGTCATCTAAATAGTGGTACAAAAACTTAAATTTTATGCCTGAGCAAACACGATCCAATAACCTGCTCAGAACAGCTCCTCCAGTACTCAGACCAAACGGTAATCTATTATACTCAAACAAGTTCCAATCCGTGGCGAACGCAGTCAAATGTTTTGATTCTTCAGCCAACGTTTCCTGATTATATGCTTGTGTTAAATCAAGCAGCGAAAAGAAACGAGCGTCTTTAAACCAACAGAAGCAGTTGTGCAAATCCGGCAAAGGTATGGACTCTTGAACCACTTTCATATTAAGTCTCCGATAATCGACCACCGGTCGAAAACCACTGTCAGGTTTCGGAACCAAAAACATCGGCGAAGAGTATGCAGAAACTGACGGACGAATAACAACGTCAGCCAGCATTTTAACAATAATCTTTTTTAATTCTGCCATCTTGGGTGGACTCAACCGATAAGGCGGATGACGAACAGGAATGTCATCTTCGACAATTATTTTATATGACATTAAATTGGTAACACCTAATCTATCAGTGAATACCTCAGGATACTCTGAACACAAATTTCGAATAACACAAGCTTGACCGTCAGAAAGATTGCCCAAATCGAGGTCATCAACCCCAAAACTTGCCTCATCCTCAACTTTCTCCTCCACGTCCACATAACTGGTTCTAATATCATATCTTTCGGATGCCGAGAATTTCAACGTAATCTCAGGACAAAAGTTAAACAAAAACGATTCTCTCCCCACATCTAATGTCACTCCAGAATGGGACATAACATTTGCCCCTAAGATAACAGGACAAGACATCTTCGCAATAATCCAGAACGGAAACTTCCAAGTAAAATTGTGGATGCGAATTTTCAACTTAACCGAACCCAGAATATCTAATGATGAATTATTTGCTGACACAAGTTTAACGTCCACCTTGGACAAGGCTGGAAACTTACAAATCCCTTTCATGGCCTGATACCAATCTTCACTCATTAATGATGCTGCACTACCCGAATCAAGCAAGGCACTCAAGTTAGCATCATTTACAAGAATCCCGATCACAGGAGAAGGTAATAATGAATTTAAAGAAATGTTAGCACAATTTTCCCGACCAACCTTAGATTCACAAACAGTACCTGACATCGATAAAACCTCATCAGCATGGTCACGATGCCAGTTCTCCTTCTGTCAATCTTGCCTGCAATTACACTCTCGATCAGAATGACCACTTCCAGCACAACGATCACAATGTATAACATTAACTCCTTCACGAACTGTGGCACCCTGTCCAACAATCGCACCTCCTCGATCCTGACCATTCTGCACACGAGCATTTCCATCACGACCCTGATTCTGAGGAGCTCTCACTTCACGATTTCTATCCTGCCCTGCTGGAGGACGAGTATTTACCCAACGATTATTCCTACCTTGAAATCTGTTATTATTATTCCAACGAGGTGGCATTTCCTTCGGCCTATTACGATTCAACTGACTCACATGACCTCTCTGCGATTCATTCTGTATTACAGACTCATCATGGACTACAACCTCATTTAACTCCGACACAGTTCGAGCCACGGTATCCTACCCTCAATACGGACCTATACTCAGGAGTAATGCCATCCAATATGTGAGAAACAATTTCCCCTTCAGTGAAATTGACAGAAAATACCTTCGCAAACTTAAGAATATCCTGCACGTAAGAAGTCAGCGACTCCCCAACACACTGGAGACGGTAGAAATACTGGTGTTCAATCGGACCTATCGCTCTTGAAGGCACAAAATTTTCTAAAACCAACCCAATAAAACCATAATTCTAGTATTTCTTGACATAGCTTCAACCACCATTTTCCTCATCAGTCCACTAGTAAGGGGGAACATTAATTGATATATTTGGGCATCAGTTACATCGAAAACCTCAGCATATTCTTCAATTTCAACTAACTCTCTCAAAAACATAATAATTCCGTCAGTAGTATCAATACTCATATTTCTCAACCTTGCCACACAAGCTGTCAACGGATGAGCCAAATTTCCCAAATTTTTCTGCGTGAACACAGAACCACCCGAGTTTCCTTCTCTCGAATCACCAGAACCTGCTAATCCTTCTCCACGTCTCACTCGACCAATTGTTTGATTATTGGAATCACCCCGATCATAGAAGTTGAATCTGTCCTTTGACCTTCAGTTACGCCCTTCTGCTGATGACGATAAAGGAACTCTCTGACCATCCGATAAAGTAGATCGACCCACTCGACTAACAGTAAACCTATCCGTCCTAGGCAACTCTCTCATATCACCCCGATCAACCAAATTAGTACGTCTACGAACACTATCACTACTGGGTACCGAACACATAGGTCTAGAATTTGCATTCGAATAAGAATACCTAACACCACCATACGAGTTACTCATAGTATAAACATGAAGTACGTTACCCACGTTCACAGATCTAGCACTGGCAACACGACCCACAGCTTCTGTTCTTAACAACGAACGACGTTCATACAGGTTAGGCCTAGCATCAAATTCAGCGCTTCTGTCATCAACACGACCACCATACACAATAGAGGAAGTTGGCACTCCTCACCTAACTTCTGACAACACAGAAGTTTCCCTAACCAAATTCAACTCAGCTGGATACGCCTCCCCAAGACTCGACTGATTTATCCGTGTCACTTCACCATTTACTACCGACCTCATACCAGAATCACGAATACCTTACTTTCTGAAATCAACTTCACTTCGACCATTTCTGCGCACAGGCACATTTATAACGTTAACAGGTTGCTGAAATCCAGGATTAGCCACGGCAGCACAATTCATACCATCACCATCTACAGCCACTGCATCAACTAGAGGATACAAATGTGAACCACGTACTACAATACCATTACGTTGCACTACACTAGGTACATCAACATTTCTATCTCTGAGAGAGTGAGGTACATCACCATTTTCTTCTCCAACAACCGATCGAACTGAACCCCGATCACCACTATCAATACTAGACTGACTACGATCATCCAACAACTGATTAACACTTTTAAAATCTTCTGTCGCAAACACAGGATCTGATTCATCAAAAACCTTTTCAGCACATTTAACGAGATTTATTTCAGCCTAAATTATCTCCATTAACTCCTCATCTGACTTATGAACTGACACGACAAAAATGTCCTCGCAACGTGTAAACAGATAACGCAGCCTAGCCCGCAGTCTATCATACTGAGATGAAGTACCATACTCTTCCAAGAAAATAAATTCACAATACTACTACACAAATCCACTTTATATTGCATCTGGAACTTACTCAAATTAAGCTCTGCATCCTGCACGAATGTTGGCAATTCAACATGAACGACCAGATTCTCGCTCAGCCTCTCACGAGCCAACACCAAGTCTGACGACACCACCATGCCTCTAATTTGTAGCTCATAAGCCACTTCATCCTCATACAGATATTTGGGATCAGGATCATATCTCTCCGCCATGATAAAAGAGAAACAAAACACAAATATTAGAATATAACCCAATCAGAGCCCTACCTAATGAATAATTCAGAACTAGTTTCACTTGTTCAACTGCCAATCTGTTAAAGATTTTAACTGAATAATATTTGCACCACATCAACTGATGCCTGAAAAGCAAAATTTAACCATCACGATACCCTTCTTACGACCACCAGCACGAAATACTTACAGAGGAAGCTACCATTTCTTCAAACATTATGCATGACAAAATCAGCCGGCTTTCAGAAAATCGAAAAACCACGCTCTGCTACCATAACTTCTGTCCCATATAATATAATATTATTTAGGCCAGACACCCCAGAAAGGGTTTTCGAGACAAAGCTCGTTGAGTGGAGGGAAGCCCAACTTTCCAGGGCCGTGGCTGAGTGGTCGCTCGAAGAATAACGTAATTCAACAAGATTTTTTTAAAATGAAAATATATTGAGAACAAACAAATACAGGTTTAACAGTTGAGCAAAATCAATTGAAATAAAAAAGGAAGGAAGGAAGCTTGTAGTTTAACGTGACCGTTAATCTCGCGATCATAAGCCACGGGACCTCCGTTTTACGTGGAATCCGAACCACAGGACATGGCATTTCACATCGAAAATCCCACATGCATTGACCGGGAATCGAACCCGGTCCGCCTTGGTGAGAGGCATACAGCTAGACCGCTGAGCCACCACGCCCCTTCAATTGAAATACCCTCCTATGCAATTGTGGGAGGATCCCCTTACTAAATAACAACTGGCCAGGTCAAGTACGCGCGAGAAACCACGATTAAAAAGAAAAACAAAAACAAATAATAGGAAGTCAAATAAAATTAATGAAACAGAAAATAAAACCAGACCAAGTCGACCAACTTACAAGTCAGCGCACCTCAGTGCCCTCTGTGGCTTCAGACCACGAGATCCATTCGCAATATTTGCTAAGAACCAAATCGAAAGATTCTGCCGAACCTCAAATGAAAAATAAATTTCACTCAAAATAACACGCGGGCACTCATTTGGCAAATAAAATACTTGCACAAGGTGACAAGAGAAATAGTTTAACTAATTTAAAAATTAGAAAATGTAAATTTTGCCAAGATGGCGTCACAACCGACGCTATCACCAAACTTCAGGCATGAACACCAAAACTCGAAAATCTGGCGAAAACAAGGCTTCCACCAAATAAATTATTATTTCCACCACACAATAATTCATCAAGCACGATTTCATCAAGAATTAAATAATACAAGTCTCAAAAGACTGCAAAATCTCAACATTTATACGGAGCGGAACTCTAATACGTCGAACGTACGGCCATGATGCCAATCAACCTCGTAGTATAATGGAAAACAAACTAGTGACGAAACAAAGGACAGTCACTAGTAATTAACACAGTGACCCACCAAAAGAAACAAGTTCTTAGATTTAAAATTTGAAAACAGAAATAAGTAGAATACTTAACTAAACCTAACTTATGTTGGCCACACTAAAGTTTGGTAGCAAGCAAATAGAAAATAATTTTAACAAGTTGGAACCATCATTTGCGCAAATGTTTGGCCCGTTAGAAAGTTTCAAATCATAGAAATTAAGAAAGGTTGCTATAAAAAAAAACTAAAGTCTTTGCTTCCCTACGTGGTCCAACAGATCACCAACGACACGATGATCATTAATCTAAAAAAATATGATAAAGAATTCAAATTAAATAAATTTTTAAAGTTTTCACCAAGTCTCAGAATAATCCGTAGTTGGCCATCTACTCCTACCTTCTAGTCCGGCCATGGGCCGAAGCCCAGAGCCCCACGTCTGCTTTCAACTTAAGTCATCTTGAGAGTGCCGCGTCTCCCAACACTCCGTCAGTTAGCTCTCCAAAGCGGCCCATTGCGCATGCGCGCTACACACGTAGTGCTGCCAAGGTTATGCAGTGGCAGATTTTGAACTATGGAAACAGTTTAAATTATCGAATATTTCGTCAGGGTGGACAACATAATTTTCAAGAGACATTTCCTATCCAATGCCCGAAAACAGTCCAGGTCCAATTTTAGGTTGGCATTTAATAAGCGGGAAGATTCCTAGTGTTTCATTGGTCACACGGTCACTCCACAAGTTTGAATTTGTATGACCGCGAATTCCGGACATCAATGTTCATAAATTTTGCCACAGACGACAATAATGTCTTTAATGATATTCCCATTGTCGTCACAATATTAAAGACCAAGCGATGATATTTGAAATTTTTACCCTGTACATTTGGGCAAGATTATACTTCATGAGGTCCACAATCACCTAGGTTACCACTGGGTCCGAAGCTGGGTTCAGAACTGAGTCCAGGTTTATTTTCATGAAATAGGAATGGCGAAAGTTCAGGAAGGGAAGTGTGCAGATATAATCGGCTCAAAATTAATTTGGCCAGTAACTTATAGGACATTTCGGAGTCTACGGCCACCTGGTAGACTTCTGGAGGCGTGCATGTTCAGTGATGAACCTGGATCATACACTTGCACTTAGCTAATATAAGAATTTTCAGGATTTTCATACCTTATTTGGTATTCCGGGAGTCATTATCAATTGAAATTACTGTCCATTATCACTACTGCTCAGGAAATACGGTCGAGTCATAAGTCATGGCAACTATTTATTTTCTCACGATCAGGAGACAACACGGGAAAAATACGATATGCATTTGGAAACGTACGGTATGTACTTGCGTAGGATGCCATTAGATGTGTATGTAAACAACAGTGTGGGTCTGAGCATGCCCCCAAGTTCATTGTGTGAGTGAGAGCGTCATACAATGGAAGTCAACAAGCAGGAGCAACGTTCGTATATTAAAATCGCAGTTCTCCGCGGCAGAAATGCACGCCAATGCCATGCAGAGCTGCGGGAAGCATTAGGTGTGCAAGCCATGCCCTATAGAACAGTGGCGAGGTGGGTGGAGACGTTCAAACGGGGTAGAGTAACAACTGCCGATTTACCTCGCCCAGGCCGTCCAGTGTCCATGGACAACGATGTACG
Source organism: Meconema thalassinum (assembly GCA_946902985.2). Lineage (NCBI taxonomy): Eukaryota > Metazoa > Arthropoda > Insecta > Orthoptera > Tettigoniidae > Meconema > Meconema thalassinum. Next base: position 218,422,796 of record OX336396.1, read on the forward strand.
GATAATGGTGATCGATCAGTGTTTACAGGAGGACAGGCGCTGGAATATAGCGGAATTGCAAGAACATACAGCAATACCAGCGGCAACAATACGGCGTATTGTACACAAGGACCTATAGATGCGTAAAATGTGTGCAATGTGGGTGCCACATCACTTAACGGAGGTACAGAAGTGGACTCGTTACGAAACATGTCGCATCAATTGGAGAGGTTTCAGCAGGAAGGACAAGCCATGATGAATCGCATTATTGCAGTCGATGAAACATGGGCACGTGCTTATGAACCTGAAGAGACAGTCAAGTGAATGGCGTCGTCAGGGGTCACCACGGAGACACAAGGTTCGACAATAAGGTTATGGTCATCCTGGCATACGATGTTCAAGGTGTTCTTGTGTGTCATCCAGTGCGTGAGAGGCACACTGTCAATGCAGTGCATTACAATTACTTTTTGTTTTACCAATTGCGCCGTGCAGTGCGAACCAAACGTCCTTATCGTTTGGACGACGCCATAATCCTACACGATAACGCGACAGCTCGCACAGCAGCCATCGTTCAGCGTCGCTTACAACGGTGGGGATGGGAGGTTCTTTCACAACCACCTTATTCGCCCGATCTGAGCCCATGTGACTATGATCTAATCCCCAAAGGCAAGAAGCCACTGCTTGGACGACGGTTTGCTAACAAAGAAGACATCGTAACAGCATTTCGGAGGGAGGTGTTACACGTTAGCATTACACATGCAGCGAATGGTATTCAGCGCCTGCCCCACCGCTGGCAACGCACAGTACACACCTTGGGTGATTATTTCGAAGGTTTTTAACCAGTGGAGACTTGTCCTTTGTACGCAGTCTTGTGTATTTGCTGTCTATACAATAATAAAACAATGTTTACTAATGGCCTGTGTTCTGTCACTTACCTACGAGCATCTCCTGATGTCAGAATTTATATTCAGGCACTATGCATACGAACATACCCTATATATCCAAATAATAAGAACTTTATTGCAGCCAATGGCCAATATATATCCAAATGCATATCGTAGATTTCCATGTTGTCTCCTGTTAGCGAGAAAATAAATAGTTGCCATGACTTATGACTCGACCCTCGTATGTGCATAATTTCGTAAATATGTGTCTTTAAAATTGCCATCGTTTGTCGTTGCACAACTGCTACTGAAAGAGGTGCATTATGTCTCTTCAACTTTTACCGAGACGCACACAGGCGTATACATTGACGCCATTTCACTGTTGCCGATGTATGGTACACAAAATCCACCACACAGGTCGAGCAGAGCGAGAAACTATTGGCTTACGAAACCGAGCGAGATAGCCTAGATATATTTATTTTGTTTTGCCAGATTAGGGTCATTGGGCCCTCTCTTCCATCTAACCAGATTATCATACACAATGGACAATACAAATAAGTTACTATTGGTTTGTCTGGCCGAAAATTACTACAAGTAAGAAGGTCTGGGGCGTTAGCCCCAGGTTAGGTTTGTTTTTGTATGTAAAGCCTTAATAAGATAGCATTTATGTCCGCTACTATAGATTAGGCCGAAAATTACTGCTGTAGGCTACTACAAGCAAGGAGATCTGGGGTGTTAGCCCCAGGTTAGGGTTGTCTTTGTATGTAAAGTCTTCTGAACATAGATACACAATGAACGTTAAAAATCCCTTAGTATGCCTTACTTCGGAGGGGAAGTAAAGCCGGCGGTCCAATGTCATAGATTTATGGCATGTTAAAGAACTTTCCACTAATTACACCTGTGTGAAACTAAATTGTATAAGTTAGGTTCAGAATGTAAACAACGCTCTTAGTTTGCTACGTTCGTTGCCATGAGCCGACTGCAGTGGCATCTAGTAGCTAAGTTCTGAACTAGGCCTAGTAGTCGTTGACGGTGGCGTTTGGCGGCAAAAGTAGGAACTATTTGAAAAATTCGAAGTTGCAGTCCTTACTTGAATTAAAAAAAACAGATACACACACTAATACAGTCATCACAATTAACACCGGTTATCAGACAGATTCGACACACACCTAAAGTACACGGGGCTACATGACCACGTTGTCGCAGCCCCTAAACTAAGGAACCAACCAACCAAACTCCTCTGGGGCAATGATTAAATGAATGACAGATGAAATGAAATTATAGTGGAGAGAGTTGCTGGAATGAAATTTTGACAGGGAAAACCGGAGTACCCGGAGAAAAACCCATCTGCCTCCGTTTTGTCCAGCACAGATCTTACATGGAGTAACCGGGATTTGAACCACGGACCCAGTGGTGAGAGGCCGGCGTGCTGCCGCCTAAGCCACGGAGGTTGACGCAACTGAAATTTCACTATATAACTTAAGTCGTGTTATAAAAAGGGGAGGATGTTGGATGGGTTATAGGGTAAATGCGCCAGTAGTCAGCCAGGTAACAAAACTTGTGGGTTATTCCTACTACAGAACGCCATTGCCTACGCACATTAAGGTAGATATGTAACTGGGTGGTAAAATGATTAATTATTTTTTCTGTTATGTACTTTTTTTCAGCATCATTTCAAAATGAATACTGTTTGTAACTGCTATAAATATACTTGACACTTTTTCTAGTACTCAGCCATTAATTTTCAGTAGTCAGCCTTTCTAGTCCTAGTAGTCAGCCAGTGTTTGTTCTGGAGATTTAAGTTTAGTAATTTGAAAATTTAAGTGTTTTGAATATATTTTTAATCTTGGAAAAAATTAATACTAAAAGAACAATTAACCCATTTCTACAATAATACAATAAAACAGTCACACCTGAAAATTTCAGGCATGGAATGGTTCCAAAAAAGTATCCTAGCCTATTGTTCTTAGCCTATGTTTTAACAATTTTTACACTGGAATGGTGATTCATATACAGAGTCAAATGACAAACCATGGAATTTAGTGCATTTAAATGGAACTAGTTTGGGCAGTTGTCACAACCAACATATTTTAGATGGTCACCTTCAACGTCACTAACCAGTTCTTCTTGACATTCTGTACACTTAATAACACCAGCATCACTAGAGTCTCTATTTTGTGTTTCAGACAGTTTCCCTCGCTGAACTCTGTTCCTTTTCTTTTTTGTTTCATTTAATCTTCTTTCTCCTGCCATTTTCTTCCTATCCTCTCTTTTCTTGAGCAAAGTTTCTTCTTTCTCTTACTTTTGCCATTCCTTCCTTGAATACCATTCTCTCCATGCAATTGATGAAATTGCCTTGGGAGGTGTCTTTGGTGCATTCTCCCGACTTTCTAATGCCTTCTTCTGCTTCGCTTTTGTGGACTTCGGAATAGTAGATGGAAAATACAAATCACTATCGAATAGGGATCTTTTAGCAGTTAATGAGGTAGGTGTGGTACCTGATGGCGAGAAAGGTGACACCTGCAAGAAAGGAGATGAATCAGGGTTCCCACAATCAGAATATTCTGCTGTAATAGAAGTTGAAACTTCCTCAGGAAGGGCGAAAAATGAAGTGTGTGTTTATTGAGATGCGACAGCTAAGTTATTACCTGACAAAGTTACTGAACTTGATGGGCCAGGGGTAGACAGGGGGCGATCTGGGACAGAGCAAGAATTGATGAGAGAAGTGCCCTGGACTTCATATACCCCCAGTTCAATTAGCAACTCTCCATCAATTTCAATTTGACTGTCTAACACTGTGGCCGGCCTCACAGCTGTAAATTTTTCCATTACTGTGTTAACAGTTTCAAGAATCAACATCTTGTCCTTTTGAAATTAATTCATTCCTCAACTCCTGAGTAACTTTCTTAGCTATGTTGAAATGTTCACGTTGTAGCACATTTTCTAGGGTTGGGTTTGTGTCAGCCAAGCTTTCCAATTTATTCTGAATACATTTGGAGTATTCCACAGCACTATGATTAAATGGATACAGTCCACATTTTCTGAATCCATTTTGAATTGAAGTGGGGAGACTTTCGAGTTTTAGGATCGTGAATAGAAGTGGGCAGAAGTTTGACTTCGTCAGAAGGGTATTGACATTCTTAGGATCATTCTGCCACTCTCGAGTTGTCTTTTTCCATTCCGATTTGAGTTGTTTAAAGACACTAACATCTGCTGGCTGCATGATGTGCGTTGTGTTCGGTGGTAAACAGTAGAGAATGATGTTTCTCTCTGAACATTCCCTACTTAATTCCATCGTGAGATGTGTTCGGTGGCCATCAACAATTAACAAATTGGGTTTTGGGATTAGATTGTCAACTAACCACTTGTCTACACAATTAATAATGTATTCAAAGAAGATGTCCCTCTTCATCCACCCACTGTCAGACCTCCCCAAAAACCAACCCTCAGGCCATTTCACTATCTTGAATTCCTCTAATTCAGTCAGAATTGAGCAAGGCCCCATTTTTCGTGGTCCCTATGCAACTCTATTATGAAGACGGACTTGTCGAGTCCATCTTGGCATACCAAACTTCCTGCTCGCTTCTCTAATTAGCATTCCATTTTCTCGGATTTCCTGAAGTGCTTGTGTGAGAGAATCTTTATATTTATATTTATAAAAGGCACGTGCTACAGATCCTGTAAGCAAAAGTACAGTTATTTAATGCAGAAAGAGATCATGATATAATAAAAAGGAAATTAGCCGGAAGGAAATATCATGGCTGACTACTGGTTAACATCACACCAGTAGTCAGCCGTTATTTTAATATGCGGCTGACTACTAGTATTATTGAGTGGCATGCACATATCCTTCACACTATAGAAAAGGACCAGTTCCGATTTCCAACCAATGAACATCATGGAACAATATCTTTAATGAGCCCAAACACCAGTACTCAGCCTCCTAGGCCGAGCACTGGGTTTTGATGCTTCCACTGTCCCTATAGTCAGCCTCCCAAAATTGTAGGTTATGAACTACAGAAACACAACAGCTTCATGAAAAAACTTCAAATTCATCCTTTGTTATTGTATTACAACCATAATTGATTGATTTGTGATAAAATAAAGCATAATAGTGACCTCTCAATCGATGGGCTGCAGTTAGTTCAAAAACTGCACATGGTCTTCAACTGCCATGACTGCCATGTTGCTGATAGGCAGCTAACTAAGTCTCTTCTTGGAAGTTACAAATAGTCCCGGTAGGGGGCAGCATTAGTCTGAATATTTGAATCAAGGGTGGCTGAGTACTGGGACTAGGATTAATTGACAGTTAGGTTCCAAACAAATGTATTACAGGGAAATATATCACGACATGGCTGACTACTGGGGGCTGGCTGACCTTAGGCACAGTTACCCTAGACAGCGGAGGAGAAAACATCTACAATATTGCGACATCATTTCCACAATTATTAATCATCATTACGCATGTTATTTCGGTTAATTTATGTAGCTTTGTATTTGGTTCATCACTCCCGAAGCGTTACTCGGCAAGTTTGATAAGGAGAATATTATACAGTAATAATTACACTACAATAGAGAGCGTATGGTAACTCTGATTATTGCTTTAGGGGTGCCTGTTTCTATGGAAGCCAATTCTTCTCATGCGAGAACGTCTTGCTCGCCATGGATTTAGTTGTCGCTAAACTTCTGTCTCTGACAGCCATTGCCACGGTATCACTGGGGCTGGGTGTTCTGCCCTACCATATAATTTACTGGTTCAAGTCCCACGGTGTGCTCAAGACAACGAAGGTTCGACTTTTCTTGTCAGCAGCGATCGCCTTTAGCGGCGGCGCCATGTTAGGGGTAGCCTTCCTGCACCTGATGCCCGACATGCGCGAGAAGTTGCGAACCCTGGGCTGGGAGGGCTACTGGGAGTCACTGCCACTCAGCGATACCATCACCTGCGGTGGATTCTTCTTCGTGTATCTGGTAGACGAGTTGATGCACATGTTCATAGACTGGTACTCTGCCAGAGCCAGGGCAAGAGAGAGTGAAACTGAGTTAGCTGTGGCGGAGGCACCCGTGGGTTCTGTCAGTTCCCTCCATGTGAGTTAGCTTTATGATACCATATGATTTATTTGTTCAGAGTTTTGGTAACATTTCGACTAGAGCACCGTGAATGGTAATTGTGTAGGAGTGCTGAATCTGGATACTGTTCTTGTTGTTGTTGATTTTTTTGGGCTCTGCGACATCGTCTTGTTCATGTAGCTCCGTGTACGGTACTATTCGAGTCCAAGCTCTGTTCACATGAGTTGTCGTAACACAGCTGAATTCTGCGCTATGTTCTCGCAGATGTTTTGTGGAGATACTCCGGAGTCACGAGAGTGAAGGCGTGTTCCACTCGTAATTCCTGGGTTGTGTGATATCGAGTGTATCTTACTTGTTGCTTTATGAAACCCCAGAGAGCATTGTCTGGTGTCGTGAGATCGGGACTTCTTGGAGGCCAGGCAAAGGGAGCTGGTGAAGATGCAGAACTTCTTCCGATCCACCGGCCGGCCTTTCTTCTTCGAAGACAATGTTAATGGGCATTCCTACCAGGAGATGCTTAATGAGTGGTTGGTGCCCCAATTGCAAGAAAAAATGTATCGAAGACACTGTTTCTAACAACAGGATGGAGCACCAGCACACTTCGCGATTCACGTGCGCAATTACCTGAATCAGACCTTTCCTGGCCGGTGGATTAGAAGAAGTTCTGCATCTTTACCAGCTCCCGTTGCCTGGCCTGGTTGGTTGGTTGGTTCTTAAGTTTAGGGGCTGCGACAACGCGGTCATGTAGTCCCGTGTACTTTGGGTGTGTGTAGAATCTGTCTGATAACCGGTGTTAATTGTGATGACTGTATTAGTGTGTGTTATCTGTTTTTTTCATTTTAGTACTGCAACTTAGAATTTTTCAGATAGTTCCTACTTTTGCCGCCAAGCACCACCGTCGACGACTACTAGGCCAAATTCAGAACTTAGCTACTAGACGCCACCGCAGTCGGCTCTTGGCAACGAACGTAGAAACCTAAGAGCGTTGTTTACATTAACCTATCCAATTTAGCTTCACACAGGTGCAATTAGTAGAAGGTTCTTTAACATACCATAAATCTATGACATGGGACCGCCGGCTTTACTTCCCCTCCGAAGGAAGGCATACTGAGGGATTTTTAACGCTCTTAAAAATCCGACGGCTTCGGCCGGGTTTGAACCCGCTATCTTGGGCATAGAAGCTCAGCATGCTACCGACTACGCTACCGAAGCCGCTGTTGCCTGGCCTCCAAGAAGTCCCGATCTGACGACAACAGACAATGCTCTCTGGGGTTTCATAAAGCAACTAGTAAGAAACACTCGATATCACACAACCCAGGAATTACGAGCACCTGTGGAACACACCCTCACCTTCGTTACTCCAGAGTATCTCCACAAAACATCTGCGAGAACATGGTGCAGAATAATTCAGCTGTGTTACGACAAGGATGGTGCTCATACCGATGTTTATGACTCCTAAAACTTCAAGGTAACTATCCAAATGTAGAAAATAAAGGGGGGGGGGGGTCGTACGCCCACTTCAGGACCATTCTGTAATACGCACGTTACGCTACTTTTACGTTTAAAACAAATTAACTCATAATATTTAACTGTCAATATCCAAAGCTGTTAATGTTGGACATGCCAACTAATATCAGACCGACACATTGGTGAAAGGTGGGCATATATCCTGGAGGGGCACAGCAAGAAAATATATCGTTATTCGCCACCAACAAATTGGTTGGTTGGTTCCTTAGTTTAGGGGCTGCGACAACGCGGTCATGTAGCCCCGTGTACTTTGGGCGTGTGTAGAATCTGTCTGATAATCAGTGGTAATTGTGATGGCTGTATTAGCGTGTGAAACTGTTTTCATTCAAATAAGGACTGCAGACAGTAATTTCAAGTAGTTCCTACTTTTGCTACCAAATGCTACCATCCACGACTCCTAGCTTGCGGAATTGCCTACTAGATGTCATCATAGTCAGCACCTGGCGGCGAACGTTGGAACTAATAGAGCGTTATCAATTCTAACCTACAAATTTTGGCTTCATACAAGATTAGTTAGTGGAAGGTTCATTTTCATGCCATAAATCTATGACGTGGGACCGCTGGCTTAACTTCCCCTCCGAAGGAAGGCATACTGAGGGATTTTTAACGCTCTTAAAAAATCCGATGAATTCGGCCGGGTTTGAACCCGTGACCTTGGCCATAGATTAAATCATCAGTCGTGGAGATGTTGTGGTACTTCTTTTTAGGGGCTTAGGATATCTTGGTCATTATTTGGGTATGTTTTTAATTGTCTGAAGCGGCTTCGGTGGCGTAGTTGGTAGCATGCCGGCCTCTATTCCCAAGATCGTGGGTTCAAACCCGGCCGAAGGCGTCGGATTTTTTAAGAATGTTAAAAAAACCCTCAGTATGCCTTCCTTCGGAGGGGAAGTAAAGCCGGCATTTATGGCATGTAAAATAACCTTCCACTAACTACAATTGTGTGAAGCTAAATGTGTAGGTTAGATTTGATTAACGCTCTATAAGTTCCAACGTTCACCGCCAGGTGCTGGTTGCGGTGGCATCTAGTAGCCAAGTTCACAACTATGTCGTTGACGGTAGCATTTGGTAGCAAAATTAGGTAGGCTACTACTTGAAATTGATTGTCTGCGGTCCTTACCTGAATTACAGACAACACACACTAATACAGCCATCACAATTAACACCGGTTGTCAGACAGATTCTAAACACAACCAAATTACACGGGGCTACAAGACCGCGTTGTCGCAGCCCCTAGACTGAGGATCCAACCAAACTAATTGTCTGATAAATAACCTATTCTATGATGACTCTAGGAGAGTGTGTAACTGTAATTATTAGGGTTAAGGATGTGGTGGGCGCCCCGGGACTAGAATTAAGGTAATATCCAGGCATTTGCCTGGAGGGAGTGTGGGAAACTACACTAAGAAAACACAATATCAGCGCCGGGATTCGAACATGCAATCTCTGAACTTGCTGCAGCTCCCACGAGAACTACGTCCACTACACACGCGAATGTTAGAAAAACAACTGTTTGATAAATAATAATAATATCGTATGGCCTCGGGTGCCTGGTGCAAGCTTTATAATTTGACACCCAGAGGGTAGCTTGCATGTCGAATTTCGTTGTTCCTTGACTATGAAAGTCAAGGAGGTTAGATGTTAGGTATCTAAGCTCCTTGAACACTATAGCGCCTTCTAGTAGAGAAATGAGGAACTTTGTGTTGGCGGAAACTCCCGAGATTAATTTTGCCATTATGAACTCGGCCTACTCAATTCAAATGGGTTCTTTGATATGCCAACATCGTATGACATGCGTATCGAATTTTTGCCGCCTTTCAAAAATCACTTACCACGGCCAGGAGCGAACCTGAAATCTTGGGGTTAGTAGACCGACACGATATCGACTCACCCACCGTGGCAAGCTACTGTTTGATTACTCACTCATTCGCATTAGAAGTAATGGACTGGACACTGGACATGAATTCCAGGTAACACGGCGGGCTATCAACAGATCCTTCTCTTCCCTCCTACCACTTCACCTTACCGCGTATATGGAGCTTAGACCCGAACAGTACTTGGGTTTGTGTAGAATTTGTCTGATAACCTGCATCACTGTGATGTCTGTACTAGTGTGTGTATTTTTGTAATTGAGGTAGGATTTGGGTAGGAAGCGGCCGACGCCTTAAGTTAGGTACCATCCCTGCATTTGCCTGGAGTAGAAGTGGGAAACCACGGTAAACCACTTCCAAGTAGGAATCGAACCCGCCTTTTCTCAGTTTAGTCCCTCCAACTCTCAGACCAGAATTAAATTTCTTGGCAGAGCCGGGAATTAAACCCGGGCTTCTGGGGTGACAGCCAAGAACGCTAGCCGCTAACCAGTAAATGGACGATCACTTTTGTACTAGGCTATTAGGGAATTATTGTAATCTCTATATACTGTAGTATAAAACAAAATCCCTGATTCTTGGATATAACGGGTAACCTCGAGAACCACTAGATCGATTATGATGCGGTTTTCACTATTCTGTAAAGGATTGCACGAGGAAGGTATCTGTAGAAATAAATTCATTTATAGCCAAAGGAAGCCAAGCAGTAACGATTTCAGTGAATCGAGACGAAGAAAAACCTGCCGTCCGTGCGCCTTTTAAGATTTCGCTGGGTAAACCGTTAAAAATATCTATATACTATTTAATTTAAGAGTGTAAGAATTGTTCAGCATGAAAAGTTCTACAAAAAGGTCCGTGACAGCATGTCACTATCTTTAATATATCGCCCTCTATAAGTGTTTTTACGATTTCAATCCTTCCAACAATCTCCATTCAGTGGAGATTTAAATTACTAGCTTCGGAGCGAGCCTATCACCCCAGCTTCGGCCAGCATCAAAGTGCGGAGTCGTGTCGAGTTAAGACTTCAGAGAAGAGAATATGTGTTTGGAGTTTCGTTCGCTGTTTACCTCGGCATTTCTGAATTGCGTCTGGGCCTGCCGACCGTGCGCCTTTTAAGCTTACGCTTGGTCAACGGTTAAAGACACCGGGCGAAGCCGGGGTGGGTTGCTAGCTAATAATAATCACATGTAATGGTTGCAATAAATAATCTCTCCACACTCTCTGGCAATCCGAGATCGAAACAAACGGTATTCTAATGTGATTATCTTCGGTGGCGTAGTCGGTAGCATGCTGAGCTATGCCCAAGGTCGTGGGTTCAAACCCGGCCGAAGTCGTCGGATTCTTTAAGAGCGTTAAAAAACCTCAGTATGCCTTCCTTTGGAGAGGAAGTACAGCCTACGGGCCTATGTCATAGATTTATGGCATGTAAAAGAACTTTCCACTAACTAAACTTGTGTGAAGCAAAATTTGTAGGTTAGGTTTGATTAATGCTCTTAAGTTCCAACGTTCGTCACCGGGTACTGGTTACGATGGTATCTAGTAGTAGTCAATTTCACAGCTAGGCGTCGTGGACGGTAGCATTTGGTAGCGAAAGTAGGAACAACTTGAAATTATCGTTTGGAGTCCTCACTTGAATTAGAAACAGATTACAGACACTAATACGCTCATCACATGAACACCGGTTATCAGACAGATCCTACACACACCCAAAGTACACGGGGCTACATGACCGCGTTGTCGCAGCCCCTAAACTAAGGAACCAACCACCCAACCAATGTGATTAAAATTCTTGTTTTGTATTCAGATCTTGTATTCAAATGTTGACATTTGTGATATTCCTGATGTTGATTGAATATTCAATTAACGCAATAATAACCTTTATATGGGGAATAGCCAATGACATCGCTGAATGACAGCTCACGTCAATGCACGGTAATTCAATACTAACTGATGTGCCGATAATTATATTTGGTTGGTTTAAATGTGATCCCTTTGTTTATATTTTATTTCTATTCACTTCACCAGTCGAGGTTCTGTTTAGATTACCTATCTGTTTTATTTGAGGAAGCAATTAAACTGTCAGCTTCAGTCGCCATAGGGGAGCAACAAGTAGTCTGGTCCCTAGCGCGTTCTTTCATCATTTGAGAGGCTTTCAACAGCAATATACTAGCAGTGGCGTAAATTTAGGTCCAGTGATTTTGATAGGTTCAATTATTAATATGTTTTTATTTTTATAAAAATGGTTTTGATTTCGTGGGTTGACCACACTGTTAATGCAGTAGTCCTCAGACTTGAAATTGTGTTTGACAAGAGCAAATTGATAAATAGTTTAGAAAAGGACTTGCATTCTCTCATTGTCTCTTGTTTACTAAAATCAGACCAAAGGTTAAACATAATTAACCAATACATTTGGCCAAGTCTGATTTATACAATACACAGTACACCGTTAAATAAAATTCCATCAAGTTTTCTGGTCGATTTTGATAAACTTTTGCGATCAATTATCAAAGAAATCATTGGGTTACCACATGACTGTCCTAATGATATGTTGTATATATATTTATTCTGGATCTGTATAGTCTCCCGGAATGCCGGGTGGGTAGGTAATTAGCTAAGGAATAACCCTCCATAAGGGAAGATGACGAGAAGAAAAAAAAGGGAAGAAGTGGGTTTCGGAATGGAGAAAAAGTGTGGATAGATGGGACGAGAGTCCAATATAACTCATAAACTTAAACTAAAGTAAACGTTTAATCACCATTTTCACTGCGCAAGCCTGCGGGAAACCTAAAGTGGGTATGGTCTTGGACACAGCTAACGAGAAATGCTGCAGGGGCTTGGGCTATTTGCAAGCAAGCGGCGATCGTACTTTCCCTTCCCAGCCTATATTTGGATACTATGGGGAAAGGTGGTAGTCTGGCAAGACAAAGAATGACAGATTTACTGTATATTCTTTCAAAGGAGTTAAGTTTAAAAGAATGTTTTGAAAGGCGCAAATAATTTGAATTTGCCGTGATAATTTTAGTTCTTGGAACTGTAGGATTTCCGACGACTGATCGAGTACTCCCAGGAAGGGTAGCGATGAAGCAGTTATGCTTTTGGGGATAATTTTGATGTTTTCTTTGAAAATTTTGGTAAGAAAAACAATAGTTGCATTTAAGAATAGCTAAGCTTTTACCCAGCAAAGTGCCGACTAAAAGTTTAGACCAGAAGAAAAACTTAAATTTTGGAAACGAACCACAAGTTATAGAGAAAACTCAACAAGCAGGAAGCTTGCGGAGCTAGCTCTACTTGCCTTACTGGCTCATTAGAATTAGCTGTAGCAGCTAACAGATGCTTTGGAAAAGAGTCAGGGAAAATATGGTACTGCCTAATCGTTATTCTAAGTCAAGAACGAAAAAAAAAATATAATCTGTTTTATTTAACAATGCGTGGAGATATAATAATTTTGACAAATATAAATGGTACAATTTAGGTTTTAACCGTTGAAGTCTCAGACCTCTAGAATGTTGAAATTTGCACTCGGCAATTAACAATTTTTAGGTTTGGAACCTCTTATAAGCACTAAAATCTGCATAAGATTTTAAAAAATGGTGCTAAGATTAACAAATTCGAAGTTTAACAACAATTAACGCAATTGAAGCTTTAACAATAAATAAGGTACAATGTGGGCACTTTAAGAATTCCTATATGGAAATCTTGAAAGTAAGAACAAATAACAAATTCGAAATTATAACAAAAGAAAGAGAAATTAAGAAGAAGTTTCTATAACTTCTTATGTTTATACGGTAATTACGACCGTGTTAAATGCAATTAGGACCTGAAGAGAAAAATTAGTTGAGTCAATTATGAGTAGAAAGAGTAGAATTCCCCCATTTAGAAGGGAAAAGAATTAGAATGTGGACTAGCCACGGATTAAGCAGAAGTTAATTCGTGAAATGCGAAACTAAGTTGGGAGGGCACTTTTTGGCAAGTGAGGCCTCATTGATTAATTGCTAGGTACATAAATTGACTTAAATTAGAACTTAATTAGACTAAGTTAGTAAGGTGTTTAGGGAGGAAGAATTGGGAACTTTAGGAAAAAGTTTTGGCCATATTTATTGCTCTCACAAACGCGACGCGGTTGGTGGTTTAACGGGCACTGCTTTCACTATAGTCTATTGGTGTATTTGAAAAGTTCACTATTGCAGCACAGAAAGTTCACCAGGAGAAAAGTTATTGCAATTATGTAAATCACTTGTTAAATTTTAGTTTGAGAGAGTTTATTGCGTCGTAGCTTCTGTAGGTTGCAGTTCAATGCAGCGGAAAATCTCCAACGAAGGTAGACAAATTATGTTGATTAAGGTTAATGCAACATAAATTTCTCAGTGAGGAAAATGTATTCCCATATTTGAAGAAATGCTAGGTTATTTTACTTGTAGAAAGATAGTTCAATGTCGAAAGTTCTGGATTTATGATAACAGTTGAATGGGGCAATAGGTCCCACGGAGAAAAAGCTAAGTTTTTATAGACAGTATTTCGTTTAATATGAATCCCGTGGTGTGAGAACTCATTCTCAGTTAATTTGTGCAAGAAGCACTAAATTATTGAGCGGAAAGTCAGCTTAGATAGTTAGAGCATGACTAGAAAAATCCCTCGAAGGTAGTTATTGCACTGCATTTAGCAATTTCACACTGTCTATAAAACAAGAATTAAAAGCATTTAGCTGTTTAAAACCAATTAAAATGCGGTGAAAACCATTGAAGTTGTACTTAGCTCATTTCTGAGAGTAGGCGATCCAGGCGACCGTTAGCTCAAATCCGCATCATGGCGTAGATATTTAAAACATGTCTCGAGTAGACAGGAGAAAAGCCTTAGTTAGGCTCCAACTGTAAGCTTTGACGTCTGACACACAAGTTAGAACCGCTCAACGAGGTACGAAGGTACCAAGGAGGGAGGAGGGTGGGGGAAACAGACAAAGGAACACACATAAGAATTACAAACATGACAAAAATTAAGTATCTTGATAAAGTAGTCTTCAAGTAGTTGATAGCAGGCGTCAATAGCGAAGCCTGGTGGATGGTGGGTAGTTTTTTGCTAGGAATTAACCTTACCCACCAGGGAAGATGAAGTGAGAAGTAAAGGAAGTGGGTTTCGGACTAAGGAACAAGTGTGGATAATAGGACGAGAGTCCAACACCAAACAAAGACAATGTTTAGAGACGAGTGTCACCGCAAAGCCCGTGAAACACCTAAAGTAGGTATGGACCTGGCCGTAGCTAACGAGAAATGCGGCTGGAACTTGGGCTATTTGCCGGCGAGATTTGATAGTACCTTCCCTTCCTAGCCAAGATTCGGCTACTAAGTGGAAAGGTGGTGGTCTGGCCAAGAAAGAAATGATTAGTTTACTATGTATCCCTTCAAAGGAGTTTGTTTTAAACAAATATTTTGAAGAATGCAAACAATTTTAATTAGCCGTGATGTTTCAGTTCTTGAAATTGTAGAATTTCTAAGGAGCGACCGAATGTTTCCAAGAAGGGTATTGATGAAGCAATTATACCCTTGGGAATAATTTTGGTGAGAGCACCAATAGTTGCATTTAAGAATGGCTACGCTTTTACCCAGCATGCGCCGACTAAAAGTTTAGACAATGAGAAAAACTTAAATCTGGAAAACCAAGTAGAGAAAAACTCAACAAGAAGGAAGCTGGCGGAGCGAGCTATACTTGCCTTACTGGTGAGTTAGAATTAGCTATAAAAGCTAAGAGAGGCTTTAATAAGTTTGTGACTAAGAGTTCTTGCTCAAATGCATCAAATAGTGGAACCGTTATTAATTTGATTTGTGAGTTTTTTTAATGTAAGCCTATAGGAAGACTCGGGGAAGACAGGATCTTGCCTAATAGTTATTTTATAGAAAATGATGAAGCAAAAATATATAGTTTGAATTATTTAACAATGTGTAGAATATGATTAATTTAACAAATGTATAATTTGATTATTTAAACAATTGAGGTCTCAGAACTTCTAAATTATTTAAAGTTTGCACTAAGCAATTAACAATTTTTGGTTTGGAACCTTTTATAAGCACTAAAATGGAGCTAAGATTAACAAATTGAAAATGTAAAGATAATTGACGTAATCAAAGTTAAACAATAGGTTAAGTACAATGTGTGTACTTTAAGAATTCCTATATGGGAATCTTAAAAGTATGAACAAATAACAGCTTCGAAATTATAACAACAGCGAAAAAAGAGAGAGAGAGATTAAATAGAAGTTTCTATAACTTCTTATATTGATGCAGAAATTACTATTAGAATTTATACAAATAGGGCAGGTCACTTATTGTGAAACCTGAAGAGAAAAATTGAGAAGATGTGTCTAGGACTTCTATGTTTAAACAGGAACACGAGGAAAAATAGGGCAAGTTACCTTTCGTGAAACCTGGATCAACGAGATTAATGAAAAGTTGAGTACTTAGAACATAAACAATTCTGTACTAGCAAGAAAAGAAAATAGATTAATATCAGTTTCTTACTGCTGATATTTAAGCAGATTGAATAAGTTATAAATGGAGAAAAGTTGGGAGGGCGCCTATGGTTTGGCGAGGCCTCATTGAAATAAACATAAATTTAAAGATTAACCTAATTTGCTAGTAAAGAGTGGTTGAAGAAGAGGAAATAGGGACTTTGTGGAGAAAGTTCTTGGCCTTATTTATTTTTCTCGGACGAGCGCGGCGCGGATGAGAAGTTGAACGAGCACTGGTTTCACTATAGTCTATTGACGTGGTTGAAAAGTTCACTATTGTAGCACAGAAAGTTTATAGAAAGGAAAGTTTTTGCGGTGGTGTAGAATAACTACTTGCATTTTGGTTTGAGAGAGTATGCGTAGAAAAATTTGTAGGTTATAGTTGAATGCAGCAGACGAATTCCCACGAAGGAAGACAAATTAGGTGTTGATTAGCTGTTCATAAAGACAATTTCATGGTTAGAAAAAGTATTCCCATATGAGAGTGGAAAATACTAGAAGGTTTAGCTTGTAGATGAATTGTTTGGCGTAGAAAATTCCAGAACAATCATAACTGTTGAATTTGGTAAATGAAGTCCAGCGGTGGAACGAGCTAAGTTTTCTATAGACAGTATTTAGTTCAATAATAATCCCACGGTGTGAGAGCTCATTCTCAGTTAACATGCACAAGAAATGCTGCTTCGTTTTACAAGATTAGCTGTCTTAGATAGACAAAGCCTGACATTGAAAATCCCGCGAAGATTGCAATTGTACAACATTTGGCTACTTCTCACTGTATATAGAACGGTATTAAAAGCGTATAGCTAATTAAAAGCGATTAACATATGAAGAACACAGTACTTAGCTCATTTCTGTGGTAGGCGATCCAGGCGACCGTTAGTTAAGATCTGGACATGGCGTCCGATTCAAAAGTTTGTCTCTCGAGGAGAGGAGACGAGCCCTAGTTAGGCTCCAACTGGAGGTCTTGACGACTGAAGCACAAGTGAGGGTGAGAGCAGTTGCTCTCAGCACGGAGACGAGGAGTCAAGTGAGCGAGCGAAGTGACGCTCCAATTGAGTAGCGACAACGTACACGTCAGAAGTAGGCGGGCGGGGGGAAGGGAGGAGAGGGGATAGAGGAGAGAAACAAAATAAGTTATACAAGCATGAGAAATATAACAAAAACAAAATATCTGTTGAAAGTAAAGCTTCTTCTCAGAGCAGTCGGCTGACGAAGAATGCGGCACCTCGCTGATTGAAGACGAAGTCTTCGTAACTCGAGGCAATGGAAGTTCGTAGGGCGGCGATGAGGCCCTGCGAGACTGGTTCAGCAGAATATGTGCTTCTGAAACAAACTTACAAGAAATATGAACAGATGTACGGGGCAAACAGAAGGTAACAGTTCGATGTTGGTGTATGCGGAAAAGAAATGTAAATAAATGAGATAATATGAAGTAATGGAGAGAAGCAAAAACTAATACTGTCTTTCCGTGTATTTCCAAAAATACTCCATGTTGGGGAACAACAAACACCAACAAGGAACAAGAACACAATATGAAAGAAGTCTTATAATATACCCATCTGTTATCAAGATCCTCCTCTCCCCGACTTTTCCATTCCCTCCTTGGTAACAATCGATCATCGCCAAAGATCTATGCTAGGGGGAGAAATGGAAAAAGGGGAGGCACCTATGAGGAACTGACCAGGTGCAAGTGGAAGCAAGTTATCAGGGTTATTAGAATGCGGGGGCGACGGGCGCGAATTAACAACGCCGTCAATCAAAAAGTAGCTAGAAGATGCGAGAAATAAAGCATCAATGAGGATCGCGACAAAATGCGAAGAGAGCATTAACAAAGGTAAACAAAGCATGTAGGAGCAAGTACATTGATTAAGACTAATAATATACCAAATAAACAAAGGAACTGTGCGAGTAGAAGGCAAGAACTCCATAAGTAACAACAATCTAGTAGCCATAAACAATGACCTTAAGTTATAATGCGCACCAAAAGGGTTAACTGGAAAAGTACTTAAATAAGCAAAAAACGTGACGTAACAAGAATATATATGAAGGTACATCGAATGTAACGACGAGAAAAAACAAGTTTGTTTAACAACAAACCACAAAGGTGCGAAATATTTGCAATACATGTGCGCTGAAAAAATATGTAACGATGTTGTAAAACGAGGATCAAAACAACCCAAGCGTGCGAATGTGAGCGAGTGAGGGAAGTAAATAAACAAATCTTTGACCCACATAGTACAGCGAGATAACGAGTATGAATAGCTGGAGAAGTCATTGACCTAAACCAGTTTATATGAGGGGGGAATTAGACGGCTTCCTGAATTATGGTAGCAACCCGCATGACAATAGTTGGCAGAGAGCCCGAGTTGAGATAAGACGAACTCGTCATGACCTTTGTCACATATAGAGGAAGTAAACGGCAGCTTGGCCTTACCCGAGCTTGTATACCAACAAGATTGACAAACAAGTAGTTCAAAATAAATAAACAAAGCAAGTGCAATCAGCCGAGACTTAAAACGGAACTTCAAGTAACACGTCATGCAGTCATAAGTGGTTTGGACATGAAAAACCAATTTAAGGACATATGAAACAAAGCAAGTAATTAATGTAAAATAATTTTGAGGATTACGGAATCCAACAATTGCCCAAAGGAAAAAGCTTAATTTTCCTAAACAGCGGAGAAACGCTGGGAGGTTGAGAGAGAAATTAGGGGTAAGAGTTGTTATTCTTGAAGTTTGAGAACGCAGATTATCAGGCGGCTTCAAATGCGACTTCCAAGTGCTATTTAATACATTTTTAATTATAATCTAATTTAATGTACCTACACTTTTAAGAAATTTTATAAAATATATTTATAAGATGAGGAAGTGAGAAGGAGGCGGCCGTGGCCATCCGACTAAACAGAGAGAGAAGCGACACACAGCTCACAACAAAGTGTTGGTGACTGGTAGCCGTGGTTTTACGCAAAGAGAAGAAGGTTTTCGATAAAAGGTTTAACCAATTAACGGCTACAAAAAATGACAAAAACAATAAACCAAGCGACACAAGGCGAGGCGAACTTGAACTGCCATTTTGTTCGAGAATGAAACAAAACACATGGAGTAGCTTACGGCAGTAGCGTAGTTGCTAACAACACGACATTGTTTCGACAAGCTGCTTTGAAACCTGCTGAGATCGGAAACATAAGTGTTCTCTTTTTTAGAAAAGGAATTTATATCAGCGGTAACAAAATAACATTGTGAGTTGGTTTGAAGACTGGGACGTTGGATATGACCAGTAACAACCCAACCAAAATCAGTGTCTCTAGCGACCACAGTTGAGGATAGTTTGCGAACTTGTTTACGAAGGCAATTCCAGGAAACATTGGCATTGAAAAGTATATCAATGGGGTTTTGATTATTAAACTGAGGATCAGCTAACCTTAAATGCGAAGGAATCTTTAAACCGGAAGTGTCGACAGAATGACTTGGGGTGTCCTTACCAATACTGTTAAGAATGAGACAGTTTAAGTTAAGTTTGGTGTTTCTTTGACAGATGTCTCTAATTTTTAATTTTGAAGACTGTAAAGCTTGAGTTTTCATAGTTTCAATGCCGGATACATTGATGGAAGTAGATGATGAAGAAATACCTAGTTTTTCAATTAATGATTGCGAAACAAAGTTGTGAGTTGAAGCGGAGTCAAGAAGACCGCGGGTTCGGATCCAATTTCCAAAATTATCCTGAATTTCGAATTGTACAGTGGATAACAGGACTTGCGCACTGTGAGAAGTTCTGGCGTTAGAAATGCAGGAAGAAGCATTAGTTTGTTCGGAGCTGCTCTGCATGGAGTTTGAAGAAGCTGGTACTAGTGACCTCGATTGATCATGAAAGTGCAACAAAGAATGATGCGGTCTTTTGCAATGAAAACAAAGGTTGGAAGACGTACAATTAGAAGCAGAATGCTTAGGTGACAGGCAGTTATAGCAATATTTATTTGACACAAATTTCCTTCTGTCGTCAACAGACAATTCTTTAAAGGATTTACACAAGTAAAAAGCGTGAGAAACCTTACAGAATGTACATTTTAAAGATTTGTTGAGCGGCCTAATATATTCTCTTGGACGGTTGAAAGAAGCAGAACGAGTTTGCTTTTTCTCGACAGATGGGTGCTGATGTCCATTTGAAGAGACAATTTTTTTTTATCCAGGATGTGACACAGAGGAATAGTTTTGACTCTTTCGCACTGAAATGAGAGTGCTGTAAGGCACTGCCACCGGCTGTTGAGAAACGCGATGAGATGCTCGAAAGAATACTCATCCTTGTGAGTGAGTTCGATTTCCCAAGCCTTTAACGTTGAAAGATCGAATCTGGATGCAGCTAGATGAATAAGGACGGTGTCCCAAGTTTGGACTGGCTGCTTGAGTTGATATAACGCTCTAACATGCAATTGCATGGAGACTACCAGGTCTCTTAAAGAGGTGACGTCATTAGGTTTTACGACTGGTAAGTTGAACAGGCAGCGAATGTGGCGAGCAACACACAAACGTACATTACCATACCTCTCTTTAAGAAGATTAAAGGCGATGTTGTAGTTGTCTGCGCTTAAAGGCAGTGACTCAACCAAGGCCAAGGCCTGGCCTTCCAAGGACGAACGCAAGTAATAGAACTTGTGGATATCGAGAATGTCTTTATTTTCATGGATAAGGGAGCAGTAAAGTTCGTAAAAGGAATACCATTCATATTCCTGGCCTGAGAAGTGAGGTAGACTTACCTTAGGGAGTAACGGTTTCGGTTTGTCCTTATGAACTGAAGCGGGTGCGAACTGGGCCGGATTGATGACCCTAGTGTCCGGTTCTGAGATACTGCGGATCAGTTGGTGGGCCTTTGCGATTCCTTCAAAATACAAGCGTTCAACCTCGTCCCGATCCGATTGAAGTTCGGGGCAGGCGGATTCAATATCGGTTTGAATTTGGTCATTGTAATCGTAGGACCGTTCGTACAACTTGAGGCGTTGTGTCAAGACGTCTAGATCACAATCGGCGGGATTTATTTTATTTAGAAAATTTCTAAATCTGGTGAGTTGTCCTTTATAGGAAGAACGTCTGGCAATGAGAGTTTCATCCTTTTCAGTTGGCATGATGAAATAGGTAAATTGAAGTGTAACTTACGAAACTGTAGCAAGATTTTGATAAAGCTGTCAGGTTGGCAGCAGAAGACAGGTTGCACGTAAGACAGGCTGAAGAAGACAGGAACGACCTCTATCACCTTCACCAGCTCTGCACAGTGGAGCTATAGCTGAAAAAATTAAAGTAGATATTAATAATTTGCAAACTATTAACAAATGGACTCTGATCAATAAATGACAAATGGATTCTCATAAATAGACTCTGAGAAATGGACTTTCATAAATGGACTCTCCCGGGTTTCGGCACCAAAGTTTGGGTAGGTTTTTGCTAGGAATTAACCTTACCCACAGGGGAAGATGAAGAGAGAAGTAAAGGGAAGTGGGTTTCGGACTAAGGAACAAGTGTGGATAATAGGACGAGAGTCTAACACCAAACAAAGACAATGTTTAGAGACGAGTGTCACCGCAAAGCCCGTGAAACACCTAAAGTAGGTATGGCCTGGCCGTAGCTAACGGGAAATGCGGCTGGAGCTTGGGCTATTTGCCGGCGAGATTTGATAGTACCTTCCCTTCCAAGCCAAGATTCGGCTACTATGTGGAAGGGTGGTGGTCTGGCAAAGAAAGAAATGATGAGTTTACTATTTATCCCTTCAAAGGAGTTTGTTTTAAACAAATATTTTGAAGAATGCAAACAATTTGAATTAGCCGTGATGTTTTTTTTAGTTCTTGAAATTGTAGAATTTCTAAGGAGCGACCGAATGTTTCCAAGAAGGGTATTGATGAAGCAATTATACCCTTGGGAATAATTTTGGTAAGAGCACCAATAGTTGCATTTAAGAATGGCTACGCTTTTACCCAGCATGCGCCGACTAAAAGTTTAGACAATGAGAAAAACTTAAATTTGGAAAACCAACCATAAGTTGTAGAGAAAAACTCAACAAGCAGGAAGCTGGCGGAGCGAGCTATACTTGCCTTACTGGCGAGTTAGAATTAGCTATCAAAGCTAAGAGAGGCTTTAATAAGTTTGTGACTAAGAGTTCTTGCTCAAATGCAACAAATAGTGGAACCGTTATTAATTTGATTTGTGTGTTTTTTTAATGTAAGCCTATAGGAAGAGTCGGGGAAGACAGGATCTTGCCTAGTAGTTATTTTATAGAAAATGATGATGCAAAAATATATAGTTTGATTTATTTAACAGTGCGTAGAATATGATTAATTTAACAAATGTATAATTTGATTTTTAAACAATTGATGTCTCAGACCTTCTAAATAATTTAAAGTTTGCACTAAGCAATTATCAATTTTTGGTTTGGAACCTTTTATAAGCACTAAAATCTGCATAAGATTTTAAAATGGTGCTAAGATTAACAAATTAGAAATGTAAAGATAATTAACGTAATCAAAGTTAAACAATAGGTTAAGTACAATGTGTGTACTTTAAGAATTCCTATATGGGCATCTTTAAAGTATGAACAAATAACAGCTTCGAAATTATAACAACGAAAATAGTGAGAGAGATTAAATAGAAGTTTCTATAACTTCTTATATTGATGCAGAAATTACTATTAGAATTTATACACATAGGGCAGGTCACTTATTGTGAAACCTGAAGGGAAAAATTGAGAAGAAGCTTCTAGAACTTCTATGTTTAAATAGGATCACGAGGAAAAATGGGCAAGTTACCCTTTCGTGAAACCTGGATCAACGAGATTAATGAAAAGTTGAGTACTTAGAACATAAACAATTCTGCACTAGCAAGAAAAGAAAATAGATTAATATGCAGTTTCTAACTGCTGATATTTAAGCAGAATGAATAAGTGATAAATGGAGAAAAGTTGGGAGGGCGCCTATGGTTTGGCGAGGCGTCATTGAAATAAACATAAATTTAAAGATTAACCTAATTTGTTAGTAAAGAGTGGTTGAAGAAGAGGAAATAAGAATTTTGTGGAGAAAGTTCTTGGCCTTATTTATTTTTCTCGGACGAGCGCGGCGCGGATGAGAAGTTGAACGAGCACTGGTTTCACTATAGTCTATTGACGTGGTTGAAAAGTTCACTATTGTAGCACAGAAAGTTTATAGAAAGGAAAGTTATTGCGGTGGTGTAAAATAACTAGTTGCATTTTAGTTTGAGAGAGTCTATTGCGTTGAAAAATTTGTAGGTTATAGTTGAATGCAGCAGACGAATTCCCACGAAGGAAGACAAATTAGGTGTTGATTAGCTGTTCATAAAGAAAATTCCTTGGTTAGAAAAAGTATTCCCATATGTGAGTGGAAAATACTAGAAGGTTTAGCTTGTAGATGAATTGTTTGGCGTAGAAAATTCCAGAACAATCATAACTGTTGAATTTGGTAAATGAAGTCCAGCGGTGGAACGAGCTAAGTTTTCTATAGACAGTATTTAGTTCAATAATAATCCCGCGAAGATTGCAAGTGTACAACATTTGGCAACTTCTCACTGTCTATAGAACGGTATTAAATGCGTATAGCTAATCAAAAGCGATTAACATATGAAGAACACAGTACTTAGCTCATTTCTGTGGTAGGCGATCCAGGCGACCATTAGTTAAGATCTGGACATGGCGTCCGATTCAAAAGTTTGTCTCTCGAGGAGAGGAGACGAGCCCTAGTTAGGCTCCAACTGGAGGTCTTGACGACTGAAGCACAAGTGAGGGTGAGAGCAGTTGCTCTCAGCACGGAGACGAGCAGTCAAGTGAGCGAGTGAAGTGACGCGCCGATTGAGTAGCTACAACGTACACGTCAGAAGTAGGCGGGCGGGGTAAGGGAGGAGAGGGGATAGAGGAGAGAAACAAAAGAAGTTATACAAGCATGAGAAATATAACAAAAACAAAATATCTGATGAAAGTAAAGCTTCTTGGCAGAGCAGTCGGCTGACGAAGAATGCGGCGCCTGGCGGATTGAAGACGAAGTCTGCGTAACTTGATGCAATGGAAGTTCGGAGGGCGGCGATGAGACACTGCGAGACTGGTTCAGCAGAATATGTGCTTCTGAAACAAACTTACAAGAAAAATGAACAAATGCACGGGGCAAACAGAAGGTAACAGTTCGATGTTGGTGTATGTGGAAAAGAAATGTAAATAAATGAGATAATATGAAGTAATGGAGAGCAGCAAAAACTAACTCTGTCTTTCCGTGTATTTCCAAAAATACACCAGATGGGAATGGAGAAGAATTCCTCTTCAGCATGGAGATGTCAGCTGACTATGACGACGACATCTGGTGGCTTGACTTGTAAGAAAGTCCTCTTGAGAGTGAAACTGTTGAAGAACTTCAGTGGTTAGCTGCTAGATGCCGCTAGGTTGATCATGGAAGATATATATCTATAACAGACTTACAAACGAAGTAAGCAAGTTGCACAAATAAAAGAAGAAGTAAGAAATCACTGTTGGTGTTTGCGAAAAAGGAAGGAATTAAAGCAAAGAGCAGCAAAAGCTAACTCTGTCTTACCGTGTAATCCAAAGAATACACCAAGCTGGGGGAAAAACACCAACAGAGAGTAGAAACACAATATTAAAGATTGAGAGGAAGGGGGGCAATTAAAGAGATAGGTCTAGTAATATGCCCATTATTAGTCAAGATCCTAACCACCCTGACCCTTCCATCCCCTCCCGGGTAACACTCGACCACCCGACCGGAGACCCAAACTAAAGGGGGGGGGGGGGGGAATCATCTCTAACAAGGACCAGGTCCCCCAATTTGATGTCAGGATTAGAAAGAAACCACTTCTGTCTGCGTTGTAAAGAAGTTAAGTATTCCAATTTCCACCTCTTCCAGAAAGAATTACGGAGGGCTTCAAGTTTACGCCAAACAATTGGTAAATTCGAATCTCTATAAGAGCTAGGAAGGGGGAGGAGGCACAGAAAGAGAAGTGCCTATAAGGAAGTGACCAGGTGTAAGTGGAAGCAAGTCATCAGGATCATTGGAAAGCGGAGTTAGAGGGCGAGAGTTAACAACACCTTCAATCAGAATAGACAGCGAATTAAATTCTTCGTAAGTCAGAATGCGACTACCTAAAACCTTTTTTAGATGACGTTTAGTAAGCTTGACTTAAGATTCCCACCTACCGCCGTGATGGGGGGCGTAAGGAGGTATAAACCGCCATTTAAAACCTTTAGAATAGGAAAAGATAAAAATTTGTTCCATGGCAGAAGGAGATGTAAGGGGTTTCTTCCACAATGAAGCTGCTCCTTGAAAAGTAGAAGCGTTATCGGAAAACATTTCAGAGGGAACACCACGCCTGGCAGTAAAGTGAGAGACGGCTGACAGAAAGTAAGAAGTAGAGGCATTTGTTACTAGTTCCAAATGGATTGCGCCAGTAACCATGCAAACAAAAAGAGAAACATAGAGCTTACCAAACAATTTGCGTTTAGCTTCAGGGGAATTGCGTTGATAATGAAATGGACCCACGTAATCTACGCCAGTTAAAGCAAAGGGACGTATAGGAGAAGAGCGAAAAGAAGGTAGATCGCTCATCAATTGGGTACTAACCTTAGGTTTCACCTTAAAACAAGGGATGCATTTGTGAATTACTGAAGAAACTTCATGAACTCCATTTATGATCCAGTACTTTTCCCTTAGTAAACAAAGCAATGTACGAGTACCAACATGCTGGTTGCGAAAATGAAAGTCACGTATGATTAAGGAAGTTACGTGATGTTTAGAAGGCAAAATAACTGGATGCTTTTTGTCCTCAGAAAGCAAAGATTGCGAGAGCCTACCACCTACCCCGAGTAACCTATTGTCATCAAGGAACGGGGCTAAGGCACGAAGACGACTAGACTTCGGAAGATCTTTTCTTCGCGGATAGCAAAGATAATTCAGTAGAAAGGCCTCTTGCTGTGTTAGCTGCAACACTTTGATAGTAGCGAGATTTAATTCATGATTGCTTAGGTGTGGTTTAGGAAGAAGTGGTTGGTCAACCACAAGATATTTCCATCTGAGAAGATAGGCAAAAATTCGAATCAGTTTATGAAAAGAAGAGTAGCGTGACAACAAGGGGTGTGAAACGTTGGAAATAAAACACGAAGCAGTGGATTTAGATACTTTAGCGTCAGGCAAGTTGGAGTTTGTAATCGGAGGTTTAGAAGGCCGACAAGAAGAGTCTTCGATATACCACGAGGGCCCGTACCAATACAACTGAGATGCTGCTAATTGAGAAGGTAAACATCCACGAGAGATGATGCCAGCTGGGTTATCAGCACTGTGCGTATGTCTCCATTGACATCCAGAAGAAAGAGTTTGAATTTTAGAAACTCTATTTGCAACAAAGGTTTGCTAGTGGGTGGGGTTTTTGGCAATCCAAGAAAGAGTGATCATGGAATCGCTCCACAAATAGGTTTGCGTCAATTCGACTTTTAAGACTTTGTGCAATTTTTTGTCAAGTTCTGTGGCCATGAGTGCAGCACACAATTCAAGCCTAGGCAAAGTAATAGTTTTAAGAGGAGCAACTTTGGACTGAGCGCAAATAAAGTTGGACAATGAAGATCCATTTAGCGAATTGCGATAAACCAAATATGCACAACAACCGTAAGCTTTCTCGGAGCTGTCGGCAAACAAATGAAGAAAGAACGATGTGTTAGGGGGAGCATTAATTAAATTTCTAGGAATTTCAATAAGAGAAAGATCAAGTAAACTGCTACGAAAAGAGAGCCATCTATTAAGAAAAGAAAGGGGAACAGTTTCGTCCCATTCAGAGACCATAGCTCTTGCATGAAAAGCTTGGCGATTTTAATAACTGGGGCAAGAAATTGAAGCGGATCGAACAGTTTTGCAATTTCAGATAAAATTTGCCTCTTTGTGTTAGGGAGCTCTTCGGCAAGCGAAACTTTATAGATAAGGGTATCAGTGCGAGTGCACCAGTGTACTCCAAGCGTTTTAATGGATTCGGAATCCCCCAGATTTGGGCGGAAGAGGGGTCTACATCTTCTATGGGAAACTGAGCAAGAAATTTAGCGTAATTGGAATTCCACTTATGAAGTGGGAATCCTCCATTCTTTAACAATGCCTGAAGTTCTAGCGATACAAAAGAAGCTTCCTCAAGAGTGGGAAAAGACTGAAGGTAATCGTCAACATAAAAGGATGTAGTTAGGGCTTCAGAAGCTTTTGCATCAAATAAATGACCATCTTGCGAGGCTAACATGTGTAGGGATCGGATAGCAAGGAAAGCGGACGGTTTTAAACCATAAGTTACTGTCTTTAGGCGAAATATCTTAATGGGCTCGCTAGTTTCGTCGCGCCATAAGATTCTTTGGAGGTCTTGTTGTTCGGATTGAATTAAAACTTGACGGTACATCTGTTTGATGTCCGCTATGACTGCTATGGGGAACAGGCGAAAATTTAAAAGGATGGTAGATAAATCGGACTGAATAGCGGGACCAGAATAAAGAGTGTCGTTGAGAGTGTTACCATTGACGTCAAGTGATGACCCATTAAACACGACTCGGATTTTATCCTTTACAAGAGGGTTTCTGCACACAGGGTGATGATTTAAGTATACAGTTTCTTTAGGAGGGTGTAATTCGTCATCAGATTTGCTAACAACTTCCATATGATCCAAGCTCTCGTATTCGTCCATAAACTCTGTGTACTGTTGTTTGACAAGAGGTTCTTTCTTAAATTTGCTCTCGATAGCAAAGAGCTTTTCGAGCCTTAGGTTGAGAATTAGTAAGTTTGGGGGGATTTGGTTATCTGGGCATCTGAACGTTGCTCACAGAATTCGTTTTCGGAAGAGCTCAAGTTAGGAGAATCAATGTTTTCGAGTTTCCAGAACTGTTCTAAATCGGTGTTAGCGAAAAATCATTGCGATACGGGTTGGGGGGAATAATGAGGAAGTTGACCAGTAACAATCCAACCAAAATTAATGTCTCTGGTGACCACGTTTGAAGATAGTTTACAAGTTTGTTTACGAAGGCAATTCCAAAAAAACATTGGCACTGAAAAGTATGTCAATGGGGCCTTGTACATTGAACAGAGGATCGGCTAACCTTAGGTGAGAAGGAATATTTAAACCTGAAATATCGACAGAGTGACTTGGAGTATCCTCTCCGATACTGTTGAGAATGAGGCAGTTGAGTTTTAGAAGATTATTTCTGTGACAAGTGTCCTTTATGGTTAGTTTTGAGAACTGTAAAGCTTGCGATTTTAAGCTGTTGATTCCTGATACATTAATAGAAGTAGGGTTTACAGGTAGGCCTAGTTTTTTGATTAATGCATTAGAAACGAAATCATGGGTTGCCGCTGAATCAAGAAGAGCTCGTGCACGGACCCAATTACCAAACTTATCCTGGACTTCAATTTGAACAGTAGACAATAACACTTGAGCGCTACGTAAAAACTTAGCGTTCTG
This sequence comes from Meconema thalassinum, assembly GCA_946902985.2. Taxonomy (NCBI): domain Eukaryota; kingdom Metazoa; phylum Arthropoda; class Insecta; order Orthoptera; family Tettigoniidae; genus Meconema; species Meconema thalassinum. Next base: position 218,451,084 of record OX336396.1, read on the forward strand.
AATGTAATATGAAGCATTAGGGCTGCTAGCATTATCACCTTTTTGAGAAGTGGATGCTACTGATGACTTCGATTGATCACGACGATGCAATAGAGAATGATGCGCTTTTCCGCAATGAAAGCAGAGCCGGGTAGATTTACAATTAGAGGCTGAATGCTTAGGTGAAGGGCAATTAAAACAATATTGATTCTGCGCTACTAATTTTCTTCTATCATCAATTGAGAGTTCTTTAAAGGATTTACATGAATACAAAGCATGGGAATCTTTGCAAAGTATGCACTTTGACGGTTCATTTAAACTTTTCCGAGGTTCACTTTGAGTGTTTAAAGCAAGGGAACTTGCAATACGACGTTCACTAGACCTAGTTTGGTAACCAGTGACATTTGACTTAGGTTTAGACGAGCTAGAACCGGGTTTTTGGGTACTAGACGCAGCATATTCGCTTTTGGATTTAAGAGACAAAGATTCAAATTTAGAACTAGGAGAAGTGGGTTCACTTGGGTTAGCTAAGGCAGTTGAGAGTTGGCATCTAGCATTTATGAAGGTGACTAAATGCTCGTAAGAGAAATCGTCGTCTTTGGAAAGTTCGATTTCCCAAGCTTTGAGGATAGCAACATCGACTTTAGAAACCACTAAATGTATTAGAAAAGTGTCCCAGTGGTCAGTGGGTTGATCTAATTGGGATAAAGCTTTTACGTGAAGTTGTGTCGTATCGATGAGGGCACGCACACTAGAGACGTCATTGTGCTGTGACGCAGGCAAATTGAATAGAGCCTTCATGTGGCGTTGAATACGTAACCGTAAATTACCGTATCTTTCCTTCAACAGGTTAAAGGCAATGGGGTAGTTTTCAGCACTTAATGGGAGTGCTTCAACCAACTGCAGGGCTTGACCGCGGAGAATAGATCGCAAATAATGAAACTTGTAGATGACTTGAATGTCTTTATTGTCATGAACAAGAGAGCAAAATAGTTCATAGAAAGAATTCCAAGTAGATTCGTCTCCAGGGAAGTGAGGCAAATTAATCTTAGGTAGAATTGGTTTGGGCTTGTGAGTGCCCTCACGAGAAGAGGTTTGTTGTTCGTGAAGGGAACCAAGAACAGAAACGTCCCTTTTTTTGTTCTTCTTCGAGTTGACGTATTATTTTAAAGGCAGAGCCTATGCCTTCGTAGTATTGATTTTCTACTTCTACTCGATCATCTGTTTGATTGAGCATGCAAGTTTCGATTTCAGTTTGAATATTGCAATAATTCTCATAAGAACGTTCATAATCCTTTACGCGATGTTTTAACAAAAATAATTGAGGTTCTGAAGGACTTAGCTCTCTGATGTGTTTTCTAAATTGGGTAATTTGCCCTTTATAGGATGCTCGTTTGGAAGTAAGTTTTTCATCCCTACCGTCCTTATTTTTATCTGTAGGAGCCATGGCGAAATAGGTAAATTAAAGTATAACATACGAATCTGTGGAATTTTGGAAATGCTGTCAGACTGGTGGCAGCAAATAAGTTGAAAGGGAGAGACGCACCAAAGGAGACAGAAGCAACCTCCTTCCCCCTCACCAGCTTTGCACAGTGAAGTTACAGCTGAAAAATTCAAAGTGGATATTAATAATTTGCAAAATATTGACAAATGGACTCTCCCGGGTTTCTGGGACCAAATTTTGGGTAGGTTATTAGCTAAGGAATAACCCTCCCTAAGGGAAGATGATGAGAAAAAAGGGAAGAAGTGCGTTTCGGAACGGAGAAAAAGTATGGATAGATGGGACGAGAGTCCAATATAACTCATAAACTTAAACTAAAGTAAACGTTTAATCACCATTTTCACTGCGCAAGCCTGCGGGATACCTAAAGTGGGTATGGACTTGGACACAGCTAACGGGAAATGCGGCAGGAGCTTGGGCTATTTCCAAGCAAGCGGCGATCGTACTTTCCCTTCCCAGCCTATATTTGGATACTAAGGGGAAGGAGTTAAGTTTAAAAGAATGTTTTGAAAGGCGCAAATAATTTGAATTTGCCGTGATGATTTTAGTTCTTGGAACTGTAGGATTTCTGACGACTGATCGAGTACTCCCAGGAAGGGTAGCGATGAAGCAGTTATGCTTTTGGGGATAATTTTGTTGTTTTATTAAAAATTTTGGTAAGAAAAACAATAGTTGCATTTAAGAATAGCTAAACATTTACCCAGCAAAGTGCCGACTAAAAGTTTAGACCAGAAGAAAAACTTAAATTTTGGAAACGAACCACAAGTTATAGAGAAAATCTCAACAAGCAGGAAGCTTGCGGAGCTAGAAGTTTTCGTTCAAATGCAACAAGAAGCAAAACTTTTACTATGGGAGTATGTGATTTTCTTAAAGAGAGCATAAGCCGATGGGAAGAGTCAGGGAAAATATGGTCCTGCCTAATCGTTATTCTAAGACAAGAACGAAAAAATATTATTTGATTTATTTAACAATGCGTGGAGATATAATAATTTTGACAAATATAAAAGGTACAATTTAGGTTTTAACCTTTGAAGTCTCAGACCTCGAGAATGTTGATGTTTGCACTCGGCAATTAACAATATTTAGGTTTGGAACCTCTTATAAGCACTAAAATCTGCATAAGATTTTAAAAAATGATGCTAAGATTAACAAATTTGAAGTTAACGCAATTAACGCAATTAAAGCTTTAACAATAAATAAGGTACAATGTGGGCACTTTAAGAATTCCTATATGGAAATCTTGAAAGTAAGAACAAATAACAAATTCGAAATTATAACAAAAGAAAGAGAAATTAAGATGAAGTTTCTATAACTTCTTATGTTTATACGGTAATTACGGCCGTGTTAAATGCAATTAGGACCTGAAGAGAAAAATTAGTTGAGTCAATTATGAGTAGAAAGAGTAGAATTCCCCCATTTAGAAGGGAAAAGAATTAGAATGTGGACTAGCCACGGATTAAGCAGAAGTTAATTCGTGAAATGCGAAACTAAGTTGGGAGGGCACTTTTTGGCAAGTGAGGCCTCATTGATTAATAGCTAGGTACATAAATTGACTTAAATTAGAACTTAATTAGACTAAGTTAGTAAGGTGTTTAGGGAGGAAGAATTGGGAACTTTAGGAAAAAGTTTTGGCCATATTTATTGCTCTCACAAACGCGACGCGGTTGGTGGATTAACGGGCACTGGTTTCACTATAGTCTATTGGTGTATTTGAAAAGTTGACTATTGCAGCACAGAAAGTTCACCAGGAGAAAAGTTATTGCAATTATGTAAATCACTTGTTAAATTTTAGTTTGAGAGAGTTTATTGCGTCGTAGCTTTTGTAGGTTGCAGTTCAATGCAGCGTAAAATCTCCAACGAAGGAAGACAAATTATGTTGATTAGAGGTTAATGCAACATAAATTTCTCAGTGAGGAAAATGTATTCCCATATTTGAAGAAATGCTAGGTTATTTTACTTGTAGAACGATAGTTCGATGTCGAAAGTTCAGGAGTTATGATAACAGTTGAATTGGGCAATAGGTCCCACGGAGAAAAAGCTAAGTTTTTATAGACAGTATTTCGTTTAATATGAATCCCGCGGTGTGAGAACTCATTCTCAGTTAATTTGTGCAAGAATCACTAAATTTTTAAGTGGAATGTCAGCTTAGATAGTTCGAGCATGACTAGAAAAATCCCTCGAAGGTAGTTATTGCACTGCATTTAGCAATTTCACACTGTCTATAAAACAAGAATTAAAAGCATTTAGCTGTTTAAAACCAATTAAAATGCGGTGAAAACCATTGAAGTTGTACTTAGCTCATTTCTGAGAGTAGGCGATCCAGGCGACCGTTAGCTCAAATCCGCATCATGGCGTAGATATTAAAAAAAATGTCTCGAGTAGACAGGAGACAAGCCTTAGTTAGGCTCCAACTGTAAGCTTTGACGTCTGACACACAAGTGAGAACCGCTCAACGAGGCACGAAGTTACCAAGGAGGGAGGAGGGTGGGGAAACAGACAAAGGAACAGACATAAGAATTACAAACATGACAAAAATTAAGTATCTTGATGAAGTAGTCTTCAAGTAGTTGATAGCAGGCGTCAATAGCGAAGCCTGGAGGATGGGAATGGAGAAGAAGTCCTCTTCAGCATGGAGATGTTTGCTGACTGTGACGACGACATCTGGTGGCTTGACTTGTAAGGAAGTCCTCTTGAGAGTGAAAATGTTGAAGAACATCAGTGGTTAGCTGCTAGATGCCGCTAGGTTGATCATGGAAGATATATATCTATATCAGACTTACAAACGAAGTAAGCAAGGTGCACACATAAACGAAGAAGTAAGAAATCACTGTTGGTGTTTGCGAAAAAGGAAGGAATGAATTAAAGCAAAGAGCAGCAAAAGCTAACTCTGTCTTACCGTGTATTCCAAAAAATACACCACCGGGCGGTTGTCCTTGTGGAAAATATATATATTGCTTATTTTAGGGGCTGTGACATCACAGTCATATAGCCCCGTGTATTTTGTGTATGTGTGGAATTTGTGAGATAACCTCTCTTGTTGTGATTGCCGTTCTAATGTGTGTATTTGTAATTCAGGCGTGGATTGGGAAGGGAGCAGCTGTGGCCTTAGGTTAGGAACCATCCCAGCATTGGCCTGGAGTGGAATTAGAGGTAAACCACGGAAAAATCACGAAGCTGAATATACCTCGTTCATGCCCTCACACCAGAAGTAAAATTTCTTGTCGGAGCCGGGAATCGAACCCCGCTGTAGGAAACTGTTTTCCCGCGATAGGATAAAATATACGCTGATACGGCGATTTTTCTTGAACTAAGAACTAAGAAGTCATCTGTATTTCAACAACTCTTCTAATGGTATCTTCAACTGTGATTCCAATCGTAATTCATCCTGTCCTGAGATTCAGATAACTTCACTTCATCTAGGACGTCGATTAAGAAGTCAAGCACGTTATAATCATTGTCGTCAGACGATTCGTCTCCTTGTATCTTCAATACATCAGCTTCATGGAAATATACGGTGTTATCCTTGAGGTTACCAAAACCCTTATATATGTTCTGATAAAATCAACACCTAGTATCATTTGGTGACTATTGTCTATCATTACCAGGGTGCATACTGGAATGTTTGTCCACCGATGATGACATTACACATTATCTGGACTTGACATTTTACAGTGCGGTCAGGTATTATTCCACTTCACCTTAACATTTGTTATACAGGGTGTATAAAAATGAATTTCGGGGTTTTAAGGTTTTGTAGTTTTTATTGCAGTTAACTTTCAATTATAAATAATACATATTGAAATAGCAACTCAAACAGTTTGTCCTACAAGTGTTCAATGTGAGCACCATTCGTCACACGGCACCCATCGAGTGGATAGCCGAGTTCGTCCCAAACTTTGCTCAGTGTCTCTGGAGTAATTGTTGCAACAACTGCTTCAATCCTGTTTCTTAAGTCGGTTAGGTCAGCTGGTAGCGGAGGCACATACACATGATCCTTTACGAGCCCCCAAAGGTAAACATCGCGTGGCTTCAGATCGGGTGAACGTGGAGGCCATGTGAAACAAGCTCTGTCATCCGTAACGTAATAGGGAACGCACGTTGCACTGTAACTGCATATTCAGTCCTTGCAAACAGTAAAACACACATAACTTTTTTCTCCCTAGTCGCCATCTTGGCTACTAGCGCTTCTAACGGAAGACGGAGAAACCAGTGCATGCGCACTTGCAGGACAAACTGTTTGAGTTGCTCTTTCATTTGATGTATTATTTATAATCGTATGTTAACTGTAATAAATAATACAAAGTCTTAAACCCCGATTTTCATTTTAATACACCTGTCAAGTCCCCTCTATTCTTCAGCTTGTCATACAATTCTAATGAGAGCACGCTCACCAAGGCGTCTGTATAGAATAGCGTTTTGATAGTAAGATCATTAATAACAGTGGAGATGATCGGAAGATTGATGGATATCGTCTCTGTCATCGGTCGTTCGTGAATAAGGTCCTCGTCCACTGGTTGCCAATTCATGATTTCAGCTATAGCAACCTGCCGTATTTTTTCTGCCATTGTCTATTCAGCGTTTTGTTTGTTTGTCCGGAGTTGTTTTATATTTGACATTTATTGTTGCCAATATTGCCATTATCATCATTCCACACAACATTTGAAACACATAAAAAAATAGTTCATGCATTAAAAACTGTACACGCATGGCTCCTTATTTCCACTCCTGTGGATGGATGAAGCAAATTTACCTATCGGCTTGGTTCATGAGGTTCTATATTTTAATGTCTAACTTTGTGTTCAGAGGTATAGAATAAATGAAGACTCCACGGGAAAAACAGGGTACCGTAAGTCACATTCTGTAAATTTTTCAAGAGAGCGAATTTAAACTTTCAACACTAAAAAGAAATACATCTAAAGAGGGCCCTTTACGCCAACGGATACAGCAATAAGGAGATTGAGCGAGCCTCTCATCCCAGTCGCCGGAGCACGAGGAAAGAATCTGAGGAAACTCCGGAGGCCACCGCATTCCTACCGTACGTGAAGAAGGTGACGGACAGGATAGGCAAATTACTCCAGACCTAAGGGGTGAAAACGGTTTATAAACCCACCGAAAAAATCCGGGACTTGCTGCGATCCGCTAACGACAAGCGCCACCCACACTCCACTGCAGGTGTCTAGAGAATCCCGTGTTCCTGTGGGCAGGTGTACATAGGAACGACGAAGAGGAGCGTGAACACTAGACTCAAGGAACATAACAGACATAGCCGCCTGGGTCAAACTGTGAAATCGTCAGTCGCTGAGCATTCTCTCTTGCCCGGTCATGATGTACAGTACGGGGACACGGAGATACTCTCCACGACCACACACTGCCACGCCAGGCTGCAACGGGAAGCCATAGAAATATTCAAACACCCCGTCAACTTCAATCGAAAGGAAGAAATTGAACGTGTGCGTAATACATGGATCCCGGCCCTTAGGAACACCAAGGCCAAGATATCACGCACACGTCAAACTGAAGACCCTTCCTGCTACAGCCCGGCAGTCTCCCAGGGAACACCTGACCCTCACAAGCTCGGTCGCCGAAGCCGGAGCACGCACCGCACCCCGCAACATGTACGCGAGACCAGACGATCCAGCCGGAATGCGAAGAGAACGCTCGGCTCACCATGCTAATTTGATGATCCAAACTCCAGCCGTTAATTCATCGCCAAGATCCACCCAGCCAACAGTCATATTCAAGCAACAATACCCCACTACAAACCGTTACCCATTATTTCAAGCTTCTTCCTTATTCCTCTGCTGACCAAGGAAAGGAACGGAACCCTTGATATTCCGGTGAAACGTCGGGAGATATCCTGTCTGGACCACGGCCTACAAGCCCGAAAAACTTGTAGGCCTACTGAATTATGAACGCCGGCCGTGAAAGCCTAAGCTCTTATATCACATTCTTCAGTGTTTGACAAGGCGGTTTTGAATAAGATAGTACTAACAGTCAACACGGATATTAATTATTACCATTGCCATAATGATTAATGCTTACGCATTTTATATTTTTTTAATGTTTAAGAAAAGTCTGGAGTAAGTAGTCTAATGTAAGCAGTGATTGATTTGTAAAAAAAAAGAGGTTCCGGTACTGTGGGCTACCGGGTGTTGGTGGTGGTGGGGCTTTATGGCATATTGAAATATACGATATTTTTACGCTTTTCTGAACACCTTTAAAAATTAATCACTGGGCAAAATAGCAATCTAATTATGATTGCAATTTTAAATTAAATTGAGACTGCTGTAGCAACATTTTCTTACCACAGCCGTTGGTCTATATTAAATTTTAATGTACGCCAGCTAGGCTACCATTCAAACAATGTACGGTACATTATTTCAATTTAATTTTCTTACGTAATTTTAAAAATTAAATACATTTGGTTTGAAAATACACACATGTTCACCAACAATCATTTATTTCTTGTTTTATAATTTTGTCTTTACAGTTTTCTGAAATAATTATCCAGTCAAAGATCAAATTGACCTTGACTTACAACTAACGTTACACAGTTCTAAAAATTATGTTATATATTCGACTTTTCCCCCGATCAGAGGTTTCGGTACGGCGTACCGGTGCGTACCGTCACAAATCTAGCCCTGAATGTAAGTAATGTGATCTTTGGTCTGGGCTATTGATTGTACAGCAAATGTGCCGTCAAGGAGTCACTCTCCCATCTATGCCCAGCATAGCAATGTTACCAAAACTCTAGTGTCTTATGTGAACATTCACAATCACAAGCAGCAGAACCTGTTTCTTTGCGCACAGCTCCACCCAAAGGATGTGGGTCTTCACAATGCAGCGCCGGCCTTGCTGGACCCGTGCATCACCACAAGTCCCCTACACCATGAGGTCCATATCCATCGCCAGCACTCCCCGATGACCACAGGGCCGGGAGCAAGTGCCATGCGGACAGGAACGTTGTCCGAGGACGCTTATCGAAAGGTAATGCCTTATGTTCAAGTCATCGTAAATATGCTTCTAACAATGTAACCACATCATTTGTGCCCCATCACTACAAACATGGTGATATTAGTATAATTTCTTGCTTTTGGGTTGATTTCACTGTTGGCACTCATGTATCAAAGTCACTATAACCTATTTGCGAACCAATTGTAGACGAAACTATAATGGAACTTGAAAATAGGCAGAATGAACTGATTTTCATCGTTCTAGAGCAGCGCCGTCCAAGGTCGAGCCGTACTGTGCAGACAGTGCGCGTCTCGGAATAGCAGGTGTGCATCCCCTCCATTACCGTACGTCCTTACTTCCCCTCCACTCCGCGCGGTGGAGGAGTGTCCTCATTCAAGAAACATGTAGAGTTCAAATCGTAGGTGACGAATGTATTTTGCAGGCAACGTGGCGAGAACACCGAACGTATTGTTCATGAAATATTATTTTCCATTAATCAAATTGCTTGTCATATAAAGGGAAGGGTTAGAAAAGAGCGGCAAGACGTTTTATTTCAAAATTATGCTCACGTTAACTCTGGACTGTTTCACGCACAAAATGTTTAGTCATTCGTGTACATGTCTCTCTTCTTATGCAAAAGGGAAACATACAACATATTTCCTCTGTGCCAAATATCACACAATAACAGATTTACTGAAAGACAAAATACCTAATGTTTCTATAATGGCAAACGTACAACTAATTTCACACACACCAATTAAAAACTAGTATCGCACATGTTGATTGTTACACATAATGTTAATTGCTGTTCTCATTTACAACACGTCTTGTTTGTGTGCATTAACAATCTTGTTACAATTAGGCGCAAATGAACATGTTACAGACAAGCGTAAACAACTTCTAAAATTCTCATGTGAAATGCCTGCTGGGAACCTCGGTTTGTTTACGTTTTAATATCGAAAAATAATCTTTCACATACATAGGTAGAACCGAACATACTTATAAGTTAGGCCGCCTCGTGATGAAGGCGAGGAAATTCATTATGGGGAAAGTTTTCGTAGAATACGGCCAAGTTTCTTGCAGCAAAGAACTTGTCCTTCAACCTCGCATTTCACTGTAAATTAATTAATTCCAATTGTTAGTTGGTGCACTATTCACTGAGATAGAGAATGGCCGTGCAAAAAATTAAACACAAGAAACAAAGCTGAACGTTCTTGAAATCTGTTCACAATTTGCTCTTTCACGTCTTTGAGAACAAATACAGTACGTACGTGATTTCCAAACATCGCTTTCACAACGAGTAGTATTGCAGGATACGTCCCTCCTATAATGCGCGCGCACTGTTGTCTACCGACCAGGCACCACGCCTACTACGACTCTGCACTGTACATTCACAGGTGGTGTGCAGCTGTGCGACTTTGCACAGTGTGAGGCACTCTGTACGCTGCCGTTCTGTACTCCATAACGTCAGGTGTTCCCATAACTCCCCATAGCAACTCATCGCGCAATTATCACTGTTCATCGTGAAACGTGAGTAGTTGACGTTGCTGAAGTCATTAATGACCAAATTCAACACATTTTTCTGTCCGTACCGTTTTGTAGTTCGTGGTGTTAATAAACCATTCGCGAAAACTGCACTTTAATATGTCCAATGGCTTGCCGTCACTATATTTAGGTGAGGAGGAGGGAGTGGTGGAGAGGAGTAGGAACGGGGAACTGTCGGACGGAGTTGTTCAAGGTCAGTGTCAACAAGCACATCGCCCGTATTCAGCTTTTGCGCACTGAAACTGACGATTTGTTAATTTTATTAATTATCAAGCTGTACCCGGCATGCGTTGCAATGCCAATCAAAGAAAGTGTCCGCGTTGTAATTTTGTGTGTCGAAGTGCTTTGGATACACAGTATTTTTTCTTTTTTCCGTTAACTGCCTCTAAACTATTGTAAAATGGATTTACTATTTCAGAAACATTCGTGGGAGCGTGAACAACAACTCACCAAAGTTTCATCGCAATTGAATGAACGGTATATGAACGCATACGAGACTTTGTTGAAACGATTCGCAAGCCGTCACTCATTTGTTGATTCTACTCGTGCGCTACCTATTGTAAAATAGATTTAATATGTCAGAAACCTTCCCTGGAGTATACACAACAACTCACCAAAGTTTCATCGCAATCGGATGAATGGTATATGAAAGCATACGGGATTTTGTTGAAACGATTCGCACGCCGTCACTCATTTGTTGAATCTACTCGTACGCTACTTATTGTAAAATTGACTTAATAAGTCAGAAACCTTCCCTGGAATGTACACAACAACTCACCAAAGTTTCATTGCAATCGAATGAATGGTATATGAATGCATACGGGATTTTTTTAAACGATTCGCATGCCGCCACTCATTTGCTGAATCTACTCATGCGCTACCTATTTTGAAATGGATTTACTACGTCAGAAACCGAGTGTACACAACAACTCACCAAAATTTAATTGCAATCAGATGAATGGTAGCTATATGAACGCAGAAAGGACACACACATATAATCTATCACGTAACACTGATTTTCCGTTATATAGAATTTTCAACTCGGATTTATGGGAATATTGAACTATCGAGACTCGAAATAAAGAAACTCTACTGTAACCGGTGTTGGTCACGCAAGAATCCGAGAATAATTCATGAAAGTCCACTTCACGACCTTAAAGTAGAAGTTTGATACGTTAGTAGTGCTAAAGGAAGTGTACGGATATTTTTTTAACGACACTACAAATTTTGACCAATCCAATATACAGTACAAGCAAGCATACATGCCATGGAAACACCCCTTGTGCCCACTCACAGGAAAATCCGAAGAGCAGCAAAATAAATATAAATAAATAAATAAATAAATAAATAAATAAATAAATAAATAAATAAATAAATAAGACAGGATTGATAAATTTCAGAAAGCATACCGACTTACATGGAACCACTACTATAAAAAAATGTATTTCCATCACTGCCAAATTACGACACTAGCCCTCAAAGCCGGCCGAAGTCGTCAGATTTTTCAAGAGCGTTAAAATCCTTCAGTATGACTTCCTTCGGAGGGGAAGTAAAGCTGGCGGTCCCATGTCATAGATTTAGCCTATGGCATGTAAAACTGTAAAAGATCCTTCCACAAGCCTCCATGGCTTAGGTGGCAGCACGCCGGCCTCTCACCGCTGGGTCCGTGGTTAAAATCCCGTTCACTCCATGTGAGATTTGTGCTGAACAAAGCGGAGGCGAGCCGAACATGTCCTCGGACACTCCCGGCACTAAAAGCCATACGATAAATAAATAAGTAAATAAACCACCGTATTTCCACTTAAGGTTCTACCAGAGTCCTGCTGAGGTAGCTTCCCGTGCAACCTATCCGTAACGCGTCGAATCCAGGTCTTCGCACGCGTCTTTAACGATCACAACCAAATCCAAACTTTCACAGCACCGGACTCACTGTCACCTCGCTGACAGAGGTGCGCTTGGAACTACTGACGAACTGCACTACCGGAAGGCTCTGGCTGGTCATTTTGTCTCTCCACTCTCTATAATAATAATAATAATAATATCGTATGGCCTCGGGTGCCGGGTGCAATATTTGTTATTTGACACCCAGAGGATAGCTTACATGTCGAATTTCGTTCCTTGAAGCACTATGAAAGTCGAGGAGGTTAGATATCTAAGCTCCTTCAACACTATAGCGCTTTCTAGTAGAGAAATGAGGAACTTTGTGTTGGCGGAAACTCCCGAGATTAATTTTTCCATTATGAACTCGGCCTACTGAATTCAAATGGGTTCTTTGACATGCCAACATCGTATGACATGCGTGTCGTAATTTTTGCTGCCTTTCAAAAATCCCTTACCTCGGCCAGGAGCGAACCTGCAATCTTGGGGTTAGTAGACCGACACGTTAACCACTCACCCACCGTGGCAAGCTCTCCACTCTCTCACCTGGACTGAATGCACTCGCTCGCCCCGAATTGAATCGTCATTGTCACTAACTAACACATTAAGTGTCCTCCACGAAACTATCCTCGCTGTTGGCAGGAAATCTGGAAAGTTTTCCATCCGTCCGGCTATGTTTGGGTGAGGGTTGGAGTGGATGTTCCTCGAGGCAGAAGATCCCGACTCCTCCCGAACGTCTTATTACTAACAGGGCATGGACTGAGATATCGGACGTACTCCTCCCGTCGGTTAAATGCTCGCTGCACCCCACCCTCCTGCTCGTGGTTTGGCGTCCCGAAGACTAATTGACATGTCACAGGACTCTTAAGTCACGTCATTACAAGATGTAATGGAGTTTCTCATTTTGTCGACTTGTAACTCAGTCAAGTTGCAGGGAACACCTGTAAATTATGAGACGAGCTGGGATAGCACTTTCTGCAGAATATTTGACGTCAGTTAAGAGCTTCGTGCTTTCTGTGATCGAATAGTGCAGCGGTGACAGAGATAGTAAGTTATCGTTGTTTTAAGGGGCGGAACAGCGAGGTTATCTCCCCCTAGCGGTGACAGAAAGACAGGACAATTTGTTAATCCTTCTCCAACTTCCTTTTCCCCTAAATTGCCCATATCAGTCCATGTAATTTTGGACGTTGGCATAGACACAGTTTTGCAGATTCAGCGCGACAAGTTCATCTGAATCCCCGGAAAATATGCGAACTACTAGGCTTCTTCTTACCTCCCTAGTCGTCATGTTGCTAGATCTACTGCTATTTGCTGCACGCGAAAGTCGTGACTTGCACAGAAACCCACTGGCGCTGGATAGCGCGCACGTGAGGATGATTTACCAATGGTGGCGTAGTTGGTAGCATGCTGAACTGCTGTGCCCAAGATACCGGGTTCAAATCCGGCCAAAGTCGTCTGATTTTTTAAGAGCGTTAAAATCCTTCAGTATACCTTCCTTCGGAGGGGAAGTAAAGCCGGCGGTCTCATGTCATAGATTTATGACATGTAAAAGATCCTTCCGCAGACTATACTTGTGTGAAGCTAAATTTTTAGGTTGGATTTCGTTGGAACGCTCTATCAAAGTTCCAACGTTCACCACTAGATCTCAGTGACATCTGGTAGCGAAAGTTGGAACTACTTCAAATTGAACGAACTTGTAGCTCACCCTACGGGTGTCCGCTTGAAGCAGCTGCAGCTTCTGGCGAGCCGAACATGTGTTCGGACACTCCCGGCAATAAAAGCCATCCGATAAATAAATAAATGACCAATGGTGTCACTCTCTCCCCCCACCCACCAAGTGTTCTCCCTCCTCCCTTTCTAGTTCGCTCGCGCCGGCAGCGCCCTCACTCAGGGTTTCACTTGAACTTGCCGAGCATTAACATAATGATAATAATAATAACAATAATCGTATGTTCATAGCTACCTTATGTAGATTTTTCCAGCTAGAAGAAAATAAGAAAGACCTTCTGGTAATAGTAGATTTCATGGATACCACGTATCATGTTTTTTTATAAGGATCTGTGTCAGTAAGAAGAACAAAAATTGTTCACATAAATCACTACGGTTTGTACCATTTCCAAGGAAATTATACATTTATAACGTTGTCAGAGTTTGAGAACTTAGGAGCCAGTTACAATAATAATATGATCAGTAAAATATGGTCGTGAAATGTTAGAAGTCTGCTAGGGAGTGGAAGGTTAGAAAACTTAGAAAGGGAAATGGATAGGTTGAGGTTGGATTTGGTTGGGATTAGTGAAATGCGCTGGCAGGAAGAACAGGACTTTTGGTCAGGAGACTATAGGGTCATTAGCACTAAATCAAACAATGGCCAAGCAGGGGTTGGCCTCATATTGAGTAGGAAACTTGGACAGCGGGTGGAATATTATGAGCAATATAGTGAACGGATTATTGTAGCAAAAATCAATACAAAACCTACCTGCACTACAGTGGTACAAGTCTATATGCCTACCAGTCAAGCTGATGATGAGGATGTTGAAAAGGTCTACGAAGAAATAGACGAAATTCTGAGGTATATCAAGGGTGATGAAAATGTTATAGTAATGGGAGATTGGAATGCTGTGGTAGGAAAAGGGAGAGAAGGGAAGATAGTAGGAGATTTCGGATTAGGTGAAAGGAATGATCGAGGAAGCAGGCTGGTAGAATTCTGCACCGAGCATGAATTGGTCATAGCTAACACCTTATTCAATAACCACAATAGAAGAATATACACATGGATGAGACCAGGAGATACAGGGCGTTACCAAATCGACTTCATTATGGTCAAGCAGAGGTTTCGAAACCAGATTTTGGATTGTAAAACATATCCTGGTGCTGACATAAACTCTGATCACAATCTGGTTGTAATGAAATGCAGATTAAAGTTGAAGAAACTGAAGAAAAGTCAAAAGCCAAAAAGGTGGGCAATAGACAGACTGAAAGAGAAGGATGTAAACGAAAGATTCAAGAAGAGTATAAAGGGAGGACTAATGAAAAACCCTAAACAAACTTCAATTGCAGACAAATGGGCACTTTTGAAGAATGAAATAACAAAATCCGCAGAATAAAACATTGGTAGGAAAGAAAGAATAGGTAGAAAACCGTGGATCACTCAGGATATACTAGAATTGATGGATGAAAGGCGGAAACACAAGAATCTAAGAGATGAAAAGGGGAAAGCAGAATACAGACGTCTGAGAATTGAGGTTAACAAGAAGTGCAAGGAAGCGAAAGAAGAATGGTTGAAAGAGAAATGTGCAGGTATAGAAAATTGTCTGAAATTAGGAAAAGTAGACACAGCTTATCGAAGGATTAAGAATACTTTTGGGGAAAAGAAGACTAAGTGCTGTAATATTAAGGACACAAATGGAAAGCCTCTAACAGATAGGGAAGAAAAGGTTGAGAGATGGAAAGCTTACATAGAGAGTTTGTATAAGGGAAAGGAGATTGAGAATCATGTAATGGAAAGGGAGGAGGAAATTGATGAGGATGCGAAAGGAGATTTAACATTGAGATCAGAATTTGATAGAGCTTTGGAAGACTTAAGCAGGAACAAAGCACCAGGCATAGATGATATACCGATTGAGTTGCTACGCTGCATAGGAGATGAAGGTCTGATCAGGTTATTTCACTTGGTGTGTAGGAATTATGAGACAGGTGAGGTACCCCCTGATTTCAAGAAGAATGTAATCATTCCTATACCAAAGAAAGTGGGAGCTGAGAGATGTGAAGATTACCGTACAATCAGCTTGATTACTCATGCTTCAAAGATCCTGTCTAGAATAATTTACAAGAGGATTGAAAGCCAGATAGAAACGGAGTTGGGTGAAGACCAGTTTGGTTTCAGGAGAAATGTAGGAACAAGGGAAGCTGTACTAAGTCTTAGGCTGATTTTAGAAGGTAGAATAAGGAAAGATAAGAGAACGTTCATGGCTTTTGTAGACTTAGAAAAGGCTTTTGATAACGTTGATTGGACTAAATTGTTTGACATTTTGAAATCAATTGGAATAAAGTACAGGGATAGGAGGGTGATATACAATCTGTACAGAAACCAGACAGCAGTCATTCGAGTTGAAGGACATGAGAGAGAAGCTGGTATTCAGAAAGGTGTAAGGCAAGGCTGCAACTTATCACCCATACTTTTCAATCTTTACATTGAACAAGCAATGAAGGAAATTAGAGAAAAATTTAAAGTGGGAGTGAAGATTCAAGGAGAAATAATTTCAACTCTGAGATTTGCTGATGACATCGTCATCTTGGCCCACAAGCCTGAGGATTTGAATGAGTTTTTGAATGGTATGGACTCCGTCTTACGGAAAGAATTCATGATGAAAATAAATAAATGTAAAACAAAAATACTGGAATGCAGCCGAAATAAATCAGAAACCTCTATGGTGATCAAATTGGCAGGTGAAAAGCTGAAGGAAGTAGGAGACTTCTGTTACTTAGGAAGCAGAATAACCGGTGATGGACGAAGCAAAGAGGATATTAAAAGTAGGTTGGCTCAGGCAACGAAAGCATTTCTACAAAAAAGGAATCTGTTGACATCGAATATAGATTTAGGTATTAGGAAGTCATTTTTGAAAGCCTTTGTCTGGAGCGTGGCGCTCTATGGAAGTGAAACTTGGACTATTGGTGCAGCAGAAAAGAGGAGAATTGAAGCATTTGAAATGTGGTGTTACAGGAGAATGATGAAGATCAGATGGGTAGATAGGGTTACAAACAAAGAGGTATTAAGACGAGTGGGAGAGGAGAGATGTTTCTGGCGACTGCTAATGAAGAGAAGAGATAGGTTGGTAGGACACATACTAAGACACCCAGGAATAGCAAGCTTAGTTATGGAAGGAAGGGTCGAGGACAAAAACTGTAGGGGTAGACCAAGGTTAGAATATGTTAAACAGATTGCCTCCGATGTAGGGTGTCGGAGCTATGTAGAGATGAAACGATTAGCTCAGGACAGGGAGGCATGGAGAGCTGAATCAAACCAGTCAAAAGACTGAAGACTCAACCAACCAACCAGTAAAATTGCTTATTCACAGCTGAATATGTTTGCGGGGATCTCAATTGGTTTGTAAGACACTTTATGTTGTAAACATTAAATAGTTACTTAAATTATTCAGTTTTTCTCTGTTTTCCCCAATATTTCATTTTGGGACATATGCAGTTTTCCTTGTCCAGTCCACAAATATTGTCCTTGCCGGTTCCAGAATGGCACGTTCAAGACTAACCTGAGCGCCCCAGCTCTGATAGGGTACCATGAGCATGAACATGATCCTCACACCAGCACTCACCCGCTGCCTCCTACTTTGCACGTGGCGCCCATGACTGGTTTGGTGACCATCATCGCCATCTCCTTCCACGACATCTTTGAGGGGCTCGCCATAGGAATCGAGGTACGTACAGTACTGCGTAATGAGTAAGGCTCGGATGTTAAGGAAGTCATATTTTTTTCTGAGCTCATTTTACCCGAAATCTGAAAAATAATTTTGAATGACGGGTCCCTGACCACGTTTAAAGCAATTTGATGTTGCCGATAAATGCACATTTTGGCCATTTAAATTGTTTTGGTCATATTTGTTCATATTTTAGTGATATAAGGTCATATTTGGTTATAATTTCAGCATTTTTGTTTAAATTGAGGCGTCGTTAACAAGGTACGTTTTTCCTGTGTAGAATTTCAATCACAGGATTTCCGAATAGTGTAGTAGATATATTTTTCTTTCTTTTCCCGGAACAGACAGATAGCAGGTTTAGAAGATCTGATTCCAAGAAGGCGCTCCTCTACGGACGTCTTTAAGTACATCTTTCAGGACAAGTTGGATTGTGACACTATACGCACGAGGTCACGGAACATGACGATAGTGTGCTTCGCCTTTCAACAGGATGTCACTCCAGTAGATATATTTAGCTCAGAAGCAAGTAGCAAACAAAGAAATTGTTTTTATCCATAATGGTCCGTATTGAATTTAAATTCCACTAAATGACTTACTCTTATTTACGTCTTTTCAATACTTGTAATATTATTAGCACTGTTTGGTACTGGTACATGTTTCGAACAATAATGTTGTTCTTCATCAGCCAGATCCAAAACATTATAAACACTTATGGGCATAAAATACATTGCAAATACACATAGTTCATTAAAAATCACTTGTAAAATCGAAATATCACATGTCCGATACACTGGAAAATTGTTTTGGTACTTGAGACGTTTACTGTATGTTAGTGATACTCTACCTATCCCAAAAATTAATGTGATATTTCATAGATTTTAGGTCATATTTCATATTTTATAGGTCATATTTAGCTAGTTTTAGGGCATATTTGCTTGCATATTTTGTACTTCTTTAGGTCTTAAACTTCCGAACCCTAGTAATGACAGGCCTAACTGATCTTGATCCCAAATTAATCCTCAGAGAGAGCTGATCCATGTTCCCAAATGTATTCTCGCACATAACTGATCCATGTTTTCAAATGAATTACAAGATATTTGTTCCCAAATTAATTACAGGAAGGACCTCATCCATGTTCTCAAATGACTCCTCGCAAAGAGCTGATATTTGTTCCCAAATTAATTACAGGATGGACCTCAAGCATGTTCTCAAATGACTCTTCACAAAGAGCTGATATATGCTCCCAAATTAATTACTGGATGGACCTCAACTATGTTCTCAAATGACTCCTTGCAAAGAATTGATCCATGCTCCTACATGAATTACAGGATTGACCTCATCTATGTTCCCAAATGACTGCCCAAAGAACTGATTCATTTTCCAAAATTAATTACAGGATGGGCCTCATCTATGTTCCCAAATGACTGCCCAAAGAACTGATTCATGTTCCCAAATAAATTACAGGATGGACCTAACCCATGTTCCCAAATGAATCCTCACACAGAGCTGATTCATGTTGTGATGAAGATGATCATGATGATCATTAATTCTTTAATGGGCGTAATAGCGATGTCATTTGACCCTCGAATCACCTTTTTGTGGCTTCCAAGCCACATGGGAATTGCGGGTTATGAGTTAGTGGATCAAGCTGCAAAAGAGGCGGTATCACTACCACCTCGACCAATGGAGGTACTGCCCCCGTAAATTGAATTATTCAGGGACAAAATGAGAGTATTTTCCGTCCCCACGATAAAATTTAACTAGCAAATATAATTTCTGGAAGTGTGACACGAGAGTGTAGTGTTACAAGCTCGAGACTGTGGGAGAGCCCGATCACGTGATATATTGCACAATGGACGCTTCTAGAAGGCTATTCTTAGCATAGAAACAGCGAGTTCGGAGATTAATATGATAAATATTGTTATAAATTATGCTATTGGATCCCAGCCCAGAGCCAATGAGGAGAGGTCTTATTGAAGACGGGATCAACTTTAATTACACAATATGATGAAATTATGCATTTAGGCCCTTAGAAGAAGATTTTCTTATTTGGTAATGAAGAGAATATTAAGAGAAATTATTTCTGATACTTTAAAAACCACAGATCGGTTAATCTACGCAGTAATAAGCATTGATTAATCTACGCGCTAAAATTATGGTGGGAGATTGATATGGCCGCCAAAAATTCGACTTGGAGAGGGAGATCCAAGGATCGAGGTTCTTATTCCAGCAGACTTTGAAGAGTGAGGAAGTGTTTTTACTGGGTTAACGGAGATCCCAAGGCTTAGTCCGAGTGCGACGACTGTCGACTTGTGGAGACGCGAGTATAGCTAGGTGGAACGGTAGAGATCACCGCACTTCCATTCTGTGTGAAGTTGCGAGGAACATAGTATTGATTATATCTCATACAATATTGAGATTTGAAGTTAAATAACTGAACATTTATTAAGAACAGGTCGCCTACTATATATTGTGGAAATTCGAGCGCTTAAATATTCACCGTTTGGACAATATCAGCCTGTCAAGTTAGATTTCCAAATGTGTTGGAAATAGAGCTGAAGATCATTATAAATTGCAACGTGAAGTTGACGAACGCAGTTCAAGTGAACAGTGGCGGAGGACTTTTAATATTGGCGCAACACATAAACATTAGCAGAATGACTATTATTATTCTTCAATCATTATCATTCAGCATAATTAATATTGTTGATATGATGAACTAAACAGTCATGCGCCAGAGACATATGCGATAACAGAAGTGAAGATACAACGATGGAGCTTCGTTAGACAACGTATTCTTGAATACAGACGTAGTGTACGGTCCATCTTGTGTATTTTCGTCAGTCTACGAACACTAATATAACATCAATTAGCAATGGAAACATTTCATTCACTATTTATATGAATATTTCCATAATTATATTCCAATGATGAAGCTGATGCATATTTACGACGGAGAATGAAGACTCTACAGAAGAGATTTGTCAAGATGCTAGGGAAAGGTAGCCCAGCAACCCAGAAGAATTTGCCAGAAGGATGTCGTTTGAGCCCAGTCGAATGTTGGTGAATTCCAGAGAGAGACGTTTCTTATCTCTGAGGTCGCAGATCCAAGGTTCGAATGCAGATCCATATTAGTGTCTTGTACTGAGGAAACATCTAAAGTATTGTGGGAATACTTACATAGATCTTCAAGTTTTCGTCCAAATAAGGTATTAGTGTCTCATTGTTATATAGAGCTTGATTAGTAACATTCTGAGCCAGCGATCTTGTTCCATATTTCTATATTTTCACACTTCATGTATTTCAGTGCTTTTATGTATTTTACACTTCAGATGTGTGTTGAGTTTTTTATGTTTCAAGATTTAGAAGATGATTGCATTTCATCTATTTTTCAATTTTATTCTACGGATCAGTTGTGGAACTGACATTAAAATTTTTGTTTGAGGAATCATATTGCCTCATAGGAGACTAGTCGTTTCGACTCTCGAATTTTAATATAATTTCATTTAAACCAAGTATTCTGACATTGTGTCATAGCTTCAAATTAAATTCTTATTAAATTTAATTTGAGCACTTTAATGTAACGACATATAACTTCAAGAAAAGAAGAAACATCGAATGATATTGTTAAATCATTATTGAACATAAACTATCGACGATCTAAGAAATACTAGTCGTTTGATAAGACCGAAGTCTTTATCCCTATGAACATTCTTTGTGTAGAGTGGAAAAACATTACGACATTGACAAACCTTTCTTATTATTTGTAAAGCTAAGAGCTTTGTTCATTTAATATGTTAGAGGAAATACCCTTTGATAGAAGATTATTGAAATCTTTGGCTAAGAATTCAAAGCTAGTTTATCCCGGTCAGGATTGAATTCTATCTGACACTATAAATAACATGTGTGTTATTTTATCCTATTTGTGTAACATCAAGTCATTTTGTCGACATGATATTACAATGATAAACAATTTATAGCTTGACAAGTAAGATGAAACAGGAGTATTATTCTTATTACATGTATTTGCGACAGACGAGTTAACAGTTAATTATCTTGTTGTGGAGTAAACTTTAGGAGGTTAATCACGACTGTCTAATATCGTTCATTACAATTGGAAGTTTCGTTTTAAGAACTTACGTATGTATAATTGTAGTCCAGTAGTCATGTGGAATGATACTGAGGGTCATGCCATTATTTGAGAGAAGTTCCTACATAAGATATGTTAATAACAATTAATCCCTTTTGATTATTGTTTAACATAGTAGATGATAATTGTTTATGCCATATCTACTGTTATATGAGGTTTTGTTGAGCTACGGAGAGCTCAGGCGAGGGAATTCCGCATTTTAAGGAAGTCAAAGTATTGTTGTTCTTTGATAAAAAGGCATGTATCATGACAAGAGCCGTTGTATACAAGTAGCTCAGTTCTTGTGAATTAACGATTTAGCTGTGTTAACAGGAGGGTTTCAGCGGAAATACAACTTGAGAAAGATTGTCTACTCACGTCTATAATACTATTATTAAATTTTATTAAACCCGAATTTATGTAATTACGTGCAGTTTGCCTTAATCAGTCGACTGTATTATCCCGAAAGTGTACTGAAATCTATATAAGACGAGGTGTATGCAGTATATTAAAACTACGGAACGTTATAGAAGGATGGTTATGTGAAAAACCAATATATATATTTAGTTAAGAATTATATTGTAACCGAGAAGTTAGAATCTCGAAAGTGTCGCGTTTAGCAACACTATATAATGGATATTATTATAAACATATTACATGTAAATATTTTTGTGGAAATGATTTAATTAGTTAAACAATTTAATAGGATTTATTAATCAATTGTTTTGGAACAGTGTGTGTTTATGAGCGGATGTTTTTGGCGTGAATGATTATTCATTGTTAAGAGCAAATGTGGAACCGTATTGGTCTAGAACAATAACGGAGTGCGAATGAAAGAGTGTATAAAAATTTTAGAATGATTGGTTAAGAAACAGAGCAGTTATGTGAACTTTTGTAAGAACTAAATGTTAATTTTTACGTGTTTTATAAATGCACACACATGCAGTCTCTGTGGGCTAGCAAGAATGATTCACCGTTAGTAGTGGAGAGCGATGACATAATATTTAAGCAGGTGTAGACCAACTGCCTTCTATTTATTGTATAAACCAGTTTCGAGTTCGACGTGGTGCCGATATTTCATTGATGAAACAAAGCCACGGTACGTGCGTTCTACAACGCAGGTTTGTGAATGAAATCAGGTGTCTGGAATGCCATTAAGAGACTTCATTAAACGTTTTTATTTCTATGCAGTGCAGACCTAAAACAAGCCAAGATTTATACTCATAATTTTAATACAGCATTGTAATAAAATGTAGAGTTGAAAGGAGGTGTGAATGTTTGCGTGTTTTTAATTTTAATGTTAATTGTTAAATTCGTTTATTGTTATTTGTTTATAGTAGATTAGTTTACCTTTTTGTTAATACATTTGTTCAGATTGTTTTCCATTGTTGTTGGAGTGATTCATTTTAAATATAAGGAGCAGAGTATTGTGGATGTAGTGTAGGCGAAGCTGAGTCCCAGTCCCCGAGGTAAGTAAAGGTGAGTGCCCCGTGTAGTTGGTTGTTGATCCACAATATTCTGGTAACTGCTGTCTGTAAATCCCTAAAGACCATGTTGGAAGCGATTTCTAATGTTGTATTTGCCGGAGCAATTAGAAATAGGCAATTCAGCGGGGGCAATGGATATTCCATCGGGATCCTTTCCGGATTATCGGGTAGAGTACCTGCTAGAGATATTCGCTCTCAGTTACGCCGACAAGTGTGGCTAGCTGACCCAATGCCCAGTAAACTGAAAGCGATCAAGAAAACTACTCGCGTGTGGAGGAGCTTCTTCCGGTCACGGAGGAAGTCCGTCATTTTGTGTAGGCCAAGGAGAGGTCATACAAGATCCACCCACTCGTACCTAATGATAAGGGAAGACCCACTTTGTACCTGTGGAGCCGTTTTCACCGTGGCCCACATTTTAACCGAGTGTGTGGATCTTGCTGACTTACGAAGAAACCTTGGTTTGCAGATGACACTCAAACTGATATTAGCCGATGACGTGGTGGCTGCTGAACGCTTTACAAGTGAGAGTGGGCTAGGGCCAGCAATCTAAATTTTCCAGTGTATATTGACTCAAAGACAGTTTTTTATTCTGTTTTTTTCTTTTTCCGCAATTTTGTTTATTATTATAATTATTAATTTTATTTAATTTTTTATTTTACTAATTTTCGGTCTTTTCACATTTAGGTGTCCACCTCTAAATTTTTAATTCAATTCTAAATTTGTATACTTTAATCTGTATTAAGAGGGGCAGGTAATAATAATACTATCGTATGGCCTCGGGTGCCGGGTGCAAGCTTTGTAATTTGACTTCCAGAGGGTAGCTTGCATGTCGAATTTCGTTGTTCCTTGAATCACTATGAAAGTCGAGGAGGTTAGATATCTAAGCTCCTTGAACACTATAGCGCTTTCTAGTAGAGAAATGAGGAACTTTGAGTTGGCGGAAACTCCCGAGATTAATTTTGCCATTATGAACACGGCCTACTGAATTCAAATGGGTTCTTTGACATGCCAACATCGTATGACATGCGTGTCGTATTTTTGCCGCCTTTCAAAAATCACTTACCACGGCCAGAAGCGAACCTGCAATCTTGGGGTTAGTAGACCGACACGCTATCCACTCACCCACCGTGGCAGATGATATCGTAGTTCCGCCCCTTAAAATAACAATAACTAACTCATTTGGCCCTTTGCAACTGGCTCGTGTCTTAGACAATAAAGCATTTTGCAGGGGTTTTTCACGATGAATTTTCAGGGACCGACACAAATCTTCGAATATCCAAGTATATCAAAATAGGCTATTTAGTTATTTCAGGAACTACTTGTTTTAAAGTACAGGCTTTTCTTTTCCGTAATTTTACGTATTATAGAGAGAATAATTTCTCTGTGTTTTTGTGTGTGCAGGGAGACCCCAAGGACGTGTTGTTTCTGTATCTATCCATCGCAGCGCATAAGTACGCCATCGCCTTCTGTATTGGAATGGACTTGGCCCTGTCCGGGACCAGACCGCACGTCATCATTCTCTACATGCTTACCTTCAGTCTCCTCTCGCCCGTGGGCATCATAATCGGGCTAATCATTACCGCGCAAAATGGCGGTCCAGTGCCTGAAATGCACGTGGACACGCCGGTAAGCAACGCGTTACTTGTACCCAGGGCTAGGATTTATATTCTTCTTCTTGTTTCGTATAGGCTATCTAAGGACCACGACATTCAACTGTTACATTTGGAGTGAGCTTTGATGTTTGCCCAGTAGTTACGCATCCTCTGGCTGTGTTGTTCCCTCCTCTCCTGTGTCCAGATGGCACCGGTTTTGTTTCTTGGCGGTTTGTCCTGGAACCTCAATTATTGCTCAAGCATCTTCCTGAGAGATGACCGGTCTTTTAAGTCTATTTCCGTCCCTCCAAGTTCTTGCAGATATTTGCTCACTTCCCACAACCATGGTGACTTGGTTTTCCGCTTTTGCCAGTAACGGACCAGCTGGTTGGTCAACCTGGTAGGGTGCATCCTGTAGACGTGTCCATAAGATGACAGACGTCGTTTCCTAGCAACATCCGTGATTCTTTCACAGTACGTTCAGAGCTCTTGATTGGTTCGCCTTCTTTATTCATTTCCTTCATTAACAGGCCCCATATCTTCCTCATTATCTTTCTCTCCTGTACTTCGAGTTTGTCCGTGAGTCTCTTCCGGTTAATTATTAAAATATTTGAATTGCAGCCAATGGCCATAGCAGGGCATTGCAATTGAACGCCCGTAGGCTCTCCAACAAGTTCAATTTCAAGTACTGTAGTTCCAACTTTTACTACCAGACGCCTTTGTCACTGACACCCAGCGGTGAACGTTGGGACTTGATAGAGCATTTCTAACTAAATTACCTACAAATTTTGGCTACATACTACAAATTGTAGTGGTAGGTTCGTTATCCGCTTTATCTCTCTCTCTCTTTATTCGTTTAGTCGATTCAGACTCTCCGTGACCCCATGTACTAGACTACGCCAATTTCTTATGCCCTGCTCTGCCTCCCGAAGATTTTCCAAGCTATAATTTAGTGCTTCTGTGATGCCATCCATCCATCTCATTCTTTGCCTCCCTCTTCTCCTTGTGTCTTCTATCTTCCCCAGCATTAAGGTCTTCTCTAATGAATTATATCTTCTCATGATGTGTCCAAAGTAGCTCGGTTCTTGTTTCAGGATTAAGTCCTCCAAGGAACACTCTGGTTTAATTTGCTATAAAACCGACTTATTTGTTCTCTTCGCAGTCCATGGAACTCTAAGAACTTTTCTCCATCACCATAATTTGAAGGGATCTATTCTACGGCGTTCAGCTTTTCTTATGGTCCAGGTCTCACATCCGTACATCACAACTGGAAAAACCATAGCCCTTACTATACGGATCTTTGTTGTTATAATAATAATAATAATATCGTATGGCCTCGGGTGCCTGGTGCAAGCTTTGTTAATTGACACCCAGAGGGTAGCTTGCATGTCGAATTTCGTCGTTCCTTTGAACGCTATGAAAGTCAAGGAGGTTAGATATCTAAACTCCTTGACACTACAGCGCTTTCAAGTAGAGAATGGAGGAACTTTGTGTTGGCGGAAAATCCCGAGATTAATTTTGCCATTATGAACTCGGCCTACTGAATTCAAATGGGTTCTTTAACATGCCAACAACGTATGACATGAGTATCGTGATTTTTGTCGCCTTCAAAAATCACTTACCATGGCCAGGGGCGAACCTGCAATCTTGGGGTTGGTAGTCCGACACTAAAACCACTCACCCACCGTGGCAATGTTGTTAATGTTATGTCTCTACTCCTTTAGATATTGTCCATATTTGAAAATGCCTGTCTACCAAGTAGCAATCGTCTTTGATTTCATGACTGCTGTCACCATCAGCAGAAATCTGTGAGCCAAGATAGTTAAAAACTGAGACAATCTCCAATTTTTCTCCTCCTACTTGCCATGAATTGACAGTTGTACTTGTCATATTTTTTTCTCTTGACATTCAACATTAGTCCAGCCTTTGAACTTTCCTCTTTCACTTTTAGTAAGAGATTTTTTAAATCTTCTTCAGTTTCAGCCATCAGGATTGTATCATCGGCATATCTCAAGTTGTTTATATTTAACCCAGCTATTTTGATTCCTCTTTCTTCATTCCTCATAATGTGTTCTGCATACAGATTGAAAAGGTAAGGTGACAATATACAGCCTTGCCGTACTCCTTTTTGAATCTTAACCCATTTAGTTGTTCCATATATGGTTCTCACTGTAGCTTCTTGATCAGAGTATAAGTTCCGAATGAGGATAGTGATATGTTCTGGTACTCCCATGTATTTTAGTACTTTCCATAATTCATTATGGTCAAGACAGTCAAAAGCTTTAGGGCCAGTAATCTAAATTTTCCACTAGTCAAAAGCTTTAGGGCCAGCAATCTAAATTTTCTACTAGTCAAAAGATTTAGGGCCAGCAATCTAAATTTTCCACTAGTCTGAACATTGACTCAAAGACTTGTTCTTTTTTTAATTCAGAATTTTTGTTTTTCCGTAATTTTTGTTTATTATTATAATTATTAATTTTATTTAATTATTTGTTTTATTAATTTTTGATCTTTTCATATTTCAGTGTACACTTCTAAATTCTTAATTTCATTCTAAATTTGTATATTTTAATCTGTGTTAAGAGGGGCAGATGACCTCGTAGTTCCACCCCGTAAAACCTCAATAACTAACTCTTTAACATGCCATAAATCTATGACATGGGCCCACCGGCTTTACTTCCCCTCCGAAGGAAGGCATACTGAAGAATATTAACGCTCTGAAAAAACCAACGACTTCGGTCGGGTTTGAACCCGGGCATAGCAGTTCAGCATGTTACCGACTTCGCCACAGAAGCCTAGGATTTATATGCATTTACATATTATTTTTTATTACACAGATATAAATATTTTCTTAACTTAACTGCAACGATTAAACAAATTTACGTTCTATACTTCTGACATTGGTTAGTGATTTTAATTCAATATTTGTATATATTTTATTCTTAAGAGTAAAAATAGATAGAATTGTCGCTTTCAGTGACAGAAAATATGACAACACAGGACAAGTATACAGTAATGTGCATAAATTGATTTTGAGCAAAGAAAGATTTCTAAAGTATGTAGCCGTAACAATAGCATGCATCCCTTGGAATCAGGTACCAGTGCTTATAAAATAGAGCTGGAATTTGAGATACGTAACTTTTCAAGAAATCCCAAGTATCGAGGAAATGTGTAATGACAAATTAGAATCAGATATAGGCCTATCTCCTGCTGATACAGTGATTTTTAAATATGCACCAATCACGGTACAGAGAAGCTTCGGCCAACACAAATCACTTTTGCGAGACTCAGGAGAAGCCTCAAGAATGAAAATTTAAAACAAAATTTGATTGGCATACTGTACTTGTAGCAGAAATAATCAATGAATAACAATTAAAAAGTAAGTGAACTGAAGAAAAAATTATGAAAAATTGAATAATTTAATTTGTGAATCCAGGACTTTTAATGTAATTTTGTTGGCTCTAAGAGTAACAAAATGTAGTGCTTAGTGGATAAATTAATTTTACTGCCCATATTTTGCAAAATACATTTACCTATATTTGTGCATATGTTGACAATTTTTAGTTTTGAGTGGCTGCGTGGCTCAGCGGTAACGTTGTCGCCTGTTAATCCCAAGGTTGCAGGATCGAATCCTGGCGCAATCAGCTGCCATTTGAGGGCGTGCAAATGAGAGGGAACCGTTTCAGTAGATTTACTGGTGAGTTAAAGATCCCCTTCTGGCACCCCGGCGTCTCTAAAAGCCGCAGTAGTTAAAAGGGACGTAAAACCAATAACATAATTATTACATCGTTATGCCCTACTCGGGAGCACGATTGAACCTACTTAGCTGATGTGTTGGCCTTCTTATCCTCCCAAAATGAAAAGGCCAGGTTGAGAATTATTTTACTTCTATTATTGTTCATTCTGATAATGTGTTCATATAATTTCAATCGTCTTTTCCGAAAAGTGAGAGAGATATTTTCAGAATGACAATATATTTCATGGAATGATTTTTTCCTCCATATTCCTTCTATACAAACTGGGCCAAACATTTTTCTTAAAAATTTCCTTTCGTTTTTTCTATGTCTTTGTTTAAATATCCGCCACCAATGATTAAGGTTTCTGATGCATACAACATTATTATTATTATTATTATTTATTTTGCGCATGCGCTTACACATTCTCAGCATTTGCTAGAAAGAAAACATTTACAATCCCAGATACCGTACACATCACTAGGAGCAAATTCTTGGTGACTGCATTGCGTAGTAGCTTCATATTTCCCTCACTGCTTCAGTCCGGATTGCCCAAGAACAGCCTTACTACGCGACACGTAGGAAGTATGGCTGTTTTCTGCATCAGTTTGAATAGGCCTGGGTCTAATTTCAACGCCGTGAGCGATTCCTTTAAGTTGTTGGGGATCACGCCAGTGCTGGAGATAATAATAGGAACTGTCCTGACTTGTGCCAAGTGCCATTGCTTCCTTATCAGTTCAGAAAGCTCTGTGTATTTTGACAGCTTTTCAACATGCTTTGTTAGTATGTTGCCACTGTTTGGGATCGCCACATCTATGAAGGTGGTGTGCTTCATGCATTTGTCAACAAGAACTAAATCTGGTCTGTTGTGCACAGCTGATTGGTCTGTCAATACAGTACGATCCCAGTACAACGAAAAACTGTCATTTTCCAGTACACTTTCAGGAGGATATTTGTAGTACGGCACTTTCTCTTGGCTCAGCAGTTGAAGTTGTATAGCCAATTCTTGATGTACTATCTTGGCAACAAAATCATGTCTCTTCCTACATTCTGTCCCTGCAAAATGGCGACAACCTGATATAATATGCTGAACAGTCTCAGATGTTGGGCAACCGTGTCTGCAATGGTCATCTTGCACAGATGCATCCTTGATAATGTACTTTAGGTAGTTCCTCGTGGGGACAACCTGATCCTGAATAGCCATCATAAAGCCTTCTGTTTCAGGAAACATCTGCCCAGAAATTAACCAAAAGTTCGACGCTAGCTTGTCAACGTGAGTTTGAATGACTTCATTGGGATGTTTTCCGTGTAGTGGCTTGGACAACCAGACATTGAATCTATCCAAATCACTGCGCACCTGAATTTGAGTCTCTTGCTGACTTAATAGTAGTGGAGTTGAATCATCTGCTTCTGTGACAGCCTTGTGCAGCATCGAATGGTTCGATACAGAACAGAAGTATTTTCTTAGCTCATAGATCTGTCGAGCTACTTGGTTGTTTATATCAACAATTCCTCTCCTACCCATATGTCTCGGTAACATGACTCGTTCCACAGATGTCCTGGGATGGTGTTTTCGTGATTTGGTCAGTGATGTTCTAATTATCTGTTCTAAACTTGCAATGCCAGTTTTACTCCACTTGATGACCCCAAACGAGTAACTAAGGATAGGGACAGCATAAGCGTTGATTGCCTTAACCAAGTTTTTACTGTTGAGGCTGGTGTTAGAAACAAGCTTAATTCTTCTGACAAATTCCTTCGTCAGATCTTGTTTCACTACTGAGTGTTCTATGCGTCTGGCTTGCTTCATTCCCAGATACTTGTAGGTCTCACTAGTGAGCATTGATGCAATCTGCTGGCCCTGAGCTGTTTCATATACACCTTCCTGCAGCTTGCCTTTCATAACGTTCAGCGTCTTACATTTCTTCAGCCCGAATTCCATTTTCACATCCTGTGAAAAGGTTTCCACTATCTTCAACAGAAACTCTAGTTGTGCTCTGGTGGCAGCATATAGCTTTAGGTCATCCATATACAGGAGATGGTTGAGCTTTGCAAGCTCCCTGGAGTTCTTCTTGATACTGAAGCCATATTTTGTTGAATTAAGTTGGTTTGATAGTGGGTTCATCGCAAGACAGAACCATAATGGGCTCAAGGAGTCTCCTCGGAATATTCCCTTGTGGATTGGGATCATACTTGTTGCAATACTGCCATTTGTAGTACTAAGGCACATTACTGTACGCCACGTTGCCATGGCGTGTTCTAAGAAATATATAATCTGGAATCAATCTTATACACTGACAAAATATGGATCAACCAATCATAGGCCTTCTTGTTGTCAATATATGCCGTGAATAAATTTCTGTTATTGGTAAAGGCCTTGTTAGAAACCACTGAGTCAATGATAAGTATTTCTTTACACCCTTTGGACCCTTTCGTGCATCCTTTTTGTTGTGTTGCTATGATGTTATTATTTTCACAGTGAGCATATATCCTCCTACTAAGACAGGACGGTATTTTCCAGGATCTTGCATAGTTTGTGGGTCTTTCGGAAGTAGATGTGTTACACCTTGTGTAAGGAAATTTGGCATCTTCTGTGGATGAGCAACAACTTCATTCACCAGGGTAGACAGAAGATCGTATACGCACCAGAATTTCTTCTTCTCCTTATTATTCCTTCGTTACGGCCAACTAAGGACCACGTCATGTCAACTGTTTCTTTTGCATTTTAATGTTGACCCAGTACTCTTTCATTCGTAATCGATATTGCTCCTTTCTCTCCGTCATCTACGTCTTCCCGGTTTTTTAGTTTCGGCTTAGATTGAAAACTTCGATGTTCTTGAAGTTTTTCCCTAAGTGGGCCATGCTCCTGGATATCCTCACACGTTATCCCATTCTCCAGCATATCTTTCTCTACTTCACTGAACCAGGCCCCTTTGTCTTTTTCTGATGGAGGAAATAAAAACTTCGGTTAAATAGCCGTGTTGATTTCATTCGGATTCCTCTTCTTCTTTCTTCGATTCGGTCAACTAGGGACCACGTCAGTTCAACTGTCTCTTCTTCCGAGCTCTAACTACCGCCCAGTGTTCCCGCATTCGTCTCCGGTGTTGTTCTTTTCCCTCTTGGGACCACGCCTTCCCTGTCTTCAGCTTCAGCTTTTCCTGGAAACCTTTGTGCGTACGTAGTTTTTCCTGAAGTGGAACACGCTCTTGGATATCTTTAGGGGAAATTTCCATTTCATGTTGATCTTTCTCAACTTCCGTAAACCATGCTCCTTTGGTTTTCTTATCTTGAAAGCACGTCAATATCCGTTTTGATATCCTGCCAGGGCTCATTCGTGTCACGTGGCTATAAAAGGCAATCCTTCTTTTTCGAATCGTGTCACTGATCTACTCCACGTGCTTGTATAATTCGTGGTTGTGACGCCTTCTGTACTCGCTGTTTTCTTTGATAAGACCCAGGATTTTCCTCAAAATCTTCCTTTCTTTAGCCTCTAGTTTTTCCATTAGACCTTTCATGTTCATTATTAGAGTCTCTGCCTCAAACAGAGCCTCTGGTCGAATAACAGTGCATTAATGTCTAATTTTGGCGTATAAGGATATCGATCTCTTATTGTAGATGTCTTTAGTTAGGTGGTATGCCATTTCCATTTTATTAATGCGTGACACGAAGGCTTCTTTTTCTGATAGTTTATTATTATTATTATTATTGTTATTATTATTATTATTATTACTATTATTATTATAGCTTGCCACGGTGGGTGAGTGGATAGCGTGTCGGTCTACTAACCCCAAGATTGCAGGTTCGCCCCTGGCCGTGGTAAGTGATTTTTGAAAGGCGGCAAATATTCGACACGCATGTCATACGATGTTGGCATGTCAAAGAACCCATTTGAATTCAGTAGGCCGTGTTCATAATGGCAAAATTAATCTCGGGAGTTTCCGCCAACACAAAGTTCCTCATTTCTCTACTAGAAAGCGCTAAAGTGTTCAAGGAGCTTAGATATCTGACCTCCTTGACTTTCATAGTGATTCAAGGAACAACGAAATTCGACATTCAAGCTACCCTCTGGGTGTCAAATCACAAAGCTTGCACCCGGCACCGAGGCCATACGATATTATTATTATTATTACTATTATTATTATTATTATTATTATTATTATTATGTATTTTTAGTTTTATTGCCCATATTTTAAAACAACATTCACATGTACAGAATATGTACATAGTTTGACACTTTTCAGTCCATATAAATCCTAGTCGTGCTAATTACATTAAGTAACTGTAAATGCAACACCGCTATTGCCTGAACGCTATGAGAAATCATCTCGGGTTTGAACTACACTGTCTTTCAGCGTACTGCATACTGTGGATTCAAAAAACATCCAGCAAGTCACTGCCAGCTTTACTCATTCACGCCTTCCTTTATGTACATTTCATGAGAAAGCTACGTATTTCAATGGGTACCATGTAGTGTCTTCCGGTAAATTTCACGCCTTCTTTTAGGTAAATTTTAAGAGAAAGCTACCTTAAATGTTGTGACTTGCGGAAAATGTCAACATAGGCTATCTTCGCGTTTTAAATCTCCCCAACCCCAAAACCAACGTCAGTTCAAAAGTTTATGTATAATAATAATAACACTTTTATTGCAGCTAAACAGCCAACTACTGTAATACATTTTATGTCGAAATGTAAACATTATGTGTCAGAAAACTGTATCATAATGAGTCTCATTATAACACTATTTTTCATTATGAAACAGTTTCTCCCACCAATCAGAGCTCAAGAAACAGTTGTGTGACCAATTAGGTAAGGATACCTTCACACATGCGCTCAAAATCCAACATATTTCAGTTTTGGCAAGCAAAGTGAATGGTCTCTGCTCTCGGAGTGCCTTGACCCACGCATGCGCTCTGTTCAGTCAACAAAGCCAGCGCACCCTGTTTACTAACTGAATTAACTGAATCCCACAGATATTTATGAATATTTATGTTAAAACATATAATAAAGTTATAATTATCGTCGAACATAAACAGTCGTAAGCAACTCGCCTATAATTACCATTATAGGCTCGTTGCATAATGTACTATATATACACTATGTTTGCGCACCTGCGCTGTGGGTAGCATAGTCTTTTATAGACTTTATTTTTTGCTGCATTTTTCTATATGGTAGTGTTCACATGTGTGTCCGTATATGTTGTCATACACATGTGTCATCCGGATCATGGAATGCTTTATTTGTACAAATCAACTGGTGAACTGTCAGGCGTGTAAACATGTGCCTCATCTCATAGCTAGCTGATGTCCACGCCCGGTCAACCATGGGCCCCGTTCCATAAAATTCCAATGGGATTTCTTCTCTTTTCCTTCTTATTAGTGTCGCTAATAGGTTTTCCTAGCCTCTTGTGCTGGGTAAAATTAGAAGCGTTCTAAAGTCTTCAATTAGGAATGTTTCTCACGCGAGGAGGTAGTCTAGCCGTGATTTAGTCGTCCTGGAAACTCCAATCGCTTTTTTTATGTAGCCTATAATGCTTGAACACTTTCAAGTGATGATAGATTCTTTTCAGTGATGAAAGGCCATATGATTTCTACTCCGTATGTCAATACTATATAACTTCTTTGTGGACACAACAACTACCGTAATTTTGAACCAATTACTTTCAAATTTACACATAACATATAACCATTCAAAATATCGGTCGAGTTCGTTAATGGACGAAATCGTACCAAGGGAGAGGAAATGGGGGGGGGGGGGGGGGCTTCTCCGGAAAAGTTAAATATCGCTATAACTTTCTTAGTACATGAAAAATAGAATCCATTCAAAGTTCATACTATTCTTCGGATAAGGGCCAAAATCTTATCTCAGTGAAGTTTTTTGAGCGGCTTTGGTGGCGTAGTTGGTAGCGTGCTGAGCTTCTATCCCCAAGGTCACGGGTTCAAACACGACCGAAGTCGTCGGATTTCTTAAGAGCATTCAAGATCCCTCAGTATGCATTGCTTCGGAGGGGAAGTAAAGCCGGCTGGCCCATGTCATAGATTTATGGCATGTAAAAGAACCTTTCACTAACTTAACTTGTGTGAAGCCAAATTTTTAGGTTAGGTTTGATTAAAGCTCTTAAGTTCCAAAGTTCGTCACCAGGCGCTGGTTGCGATGGCATCTAGTAGTAGCCAAGTTCACATCTAGGTATCGTGGACGGTAGCATTTGGTAGCGAAAGTAGGAACTACGGTACTTTAAATTATCGTCTGCAGTCTTTACTTGAATTAAAATTCCTCTCGGCACGCCGGAAAGCGGAGGTAGATTTCACCGGGCAAACTAGGGGATAGGCTATAATAGGCAAAATATGCAGGTTTTCGTAGAAGGATCAGACCTCATTTACTGCGAGAAAGTATTTTACTATGTAATTGGAGTTCAATAAAAAAAATTCGTCTTACTATGCATATTTTTAACATTTTATTGTCTTAGGGGTACGGTAACCTTCTTGTCATTTGGGGTCCATTTTTAGCCTACTTTCGATTTTTGCAAAAAATGAAAGTAGACTTATGAGATCAACACAGGGCGAAAAATTGTGTGTCTGTCTGTGTGTGTGTATGTGTGTGTGTGAGTCTGTGTGTGTGTGTGTGTGTGAGTGTGTGTACTCTGAATGTCTGTCCCCCCTATCAATTTGAACACGGTGAAACCGAATCGAACGAAATTTGGTACAGAGGTAGCACTAGCAAAGGGCACCTCAGTGTCATACTTTATATCGCCGCCATCTTTACCAAAACAGAATGGCGGCCACTCAAACGTTCAAAACGTAAAATCAAATTACGGCTAAACTAATCATCTGATCTCTACCAAATTTGGTGACAACATACCTTTATATAGGACGCGTCTTTCAACCAAAATTCAAGGTCATCGGCCATGCCATTTCAGGATGGCGGCCGTGTGAATTATGCAACCATTTTAATCAATAGCTTAAGACCCACCAATTCCGATTATCGAGCCTAGGGTGGTTTAAGCTATCCTGAAGGTCGTGATCCGTTATTTATTATAATTTAATATTATAATATTATACTGAATGAGTGGCTTAAAAGAGCTGAGCCGTTTGTGTCACACGACAAGATGGCAGCTGTCCTCATGTGCCTGTTTTATATTTCAGTAGTTTTAGTATGTTGTATGTGATATACCCTACTGATACAATAATATAAACTTTGTATGAAATGATCTTTAATGAAGATGTACTGCAGTGAAGAAATCGTGTATTTAAAGTCATTCTTTGCCAACAGTTTGTATCTAATGTCAGTTAAGAACACCGTGATATTAAGGATAGGGTTAACTCTGGGCTAGCGTGTTAGTCTAACAAGCAGTTGACTGGGGATCGAGTACTGCTACAGTTAGCTTTTTTTTTCTTGAATTCTTTTACAAATGATGTGCACGAGCTCTTTCCACAGATACTGAATAAAATATCATTTAGCTCAAAGGAGAGGCTAAAGTATACACTCGTTTATTAATAAAATCACAGTCCCAGCATCGCACATAAACAGAAGACATTAGGAAAAGAAGAATAGAAGAACTAGATACACGTTGTAATTAACCACAGCCTTCTTAATGCCTCTGTACGGTGCTGTTATGTGGGTAATATTGTTCCAAACATACCGCTGTGTAAATACCTGGCCTCCTGAAGTATGGCAATTTTGTAATACTGGTAGTTCAACTATTAGCCACGATCGCGCTCCGATAACCTTTAAACACTGCCAGCTGGATCGCCTCCCTCTTGGCTACTTTAAACTGCCTACTCATTCAACACCCATAGGCCACTGCCATCGTATTACATTACGATGGCAGTGCATAGGAGTACAAGATAAAGATTAATTCACTGATAGATCGCAGCACCAACCTACTGTGATCGGCGCGGAAGATTCTTAACTTTGCAGGCTGGCTTAATATAGAGATTAACGGACGTGAATGCATTACAATAAGTTAGTAGTTTTGTTATTCAATCATCATAAAGTATATAATATTGATTTTGACACTTACTGGCTAATTATCAATATAAAAGAAAACAATACATGGTGGTAGAGGTGATTGTGCTAGGAATGAGGACAAAGAGTCATAAAGATACCCTTACATTTAGGAGAAAGTAGGCTATATGTTGTTTGCTGAACATCTTGTTATACTTGTGGTCACACCGTCCTTATGCAAGGTTTGGAACTGATGTGTAACTATCTAACAGTCTGTTACTTCTTCACGTCAAATTTTGTCTCCCGCAGAGATGTTGGTTGATTCCTCAGATTAGGGCTGCGACAACGCGGTCATGTAACCCCGTGTACTTGGGGTGTGTGTAGAATCTGTCTGATAAACGGTGTTAATTGTGATGGCTGTATTAGTCAGTAATTCCGTTTTTTTTATCAGGTAAGGACTTCAGACGGTCAATTTCAAGTAGTAGTTCCTAATGTTGGTACCAAATATACCGTCAACGACACCTAGCTGTGAACTTGGCTACTAGATGCCACCGCAACCAGTAACTTGCAACGAACGTTGGACTTCCCCTCTGAAGGAAAGCATACCGAGGGATTTTCTAAGCTCTTTGAAAATACGATGACTTCGGCCGGCTTTGAACCCGCGACCTTGGGCATAGAAGTTCAGCAGGCTACCAGCAAGGCTACGTCATCGAAGCCGCTTCCCACATAGTCAGATGGAAAACTGAATGTGATCTCGTTGTCATGGCAACCTCTGATAGCTCATCCCTCATCAATTTAGAAGCGTTGTCATGGTAACCTCTGATGGCTCTTGGCATTTTCTTCTAATTCCGAAATCATTTTTCTCATCCCTTGGCGTAATGGTGGGTTGTATCAAAAATTCTTTCAGACAAAAGTTTTAGGTAATTATCAGGGGAATATCATCCATTTTTTACGGTTTTGATATTGTGCCTATTAAGAGAGATATGATTAATGTTTCCGAAAAACCCACTTTTTTCCACCCCATTGGTCAATGGTTGGTGCTATCAAAGAACTTTTTAAACATAAATTTTTGGCACTTATCCGACACATAATATGAACTTTGAACGGATTCGATATTTCATATATTGAGAGAGTTATAGTGATATTTCACTTTTTCGAAAAAAGCCCCCCATTTTTACCCCCTTCGACCGATTTTGCCCATTAACGAACTCGACTGAGATTTTATAGGGATACATATTATGTAAAAAATTCAAAGTGATTGGTACAAAATTACGGCTGTAATCGTGTCCACAAGTAACTGATATATATATATATACATATATACATAAATTATGTATACACTTTTGAACTGATGGTGGTTTTGTGGTCTGGGGGATGTGAAACGCGAAGATATGTCGAAAATTTCTGGAAGTCGAAACATGGGACCCATTGCAATAGTTAGCTTTCTAATGAAATCTACCTAAAAACTGAATGTGATCTCGTTGTCATGGCAACCTCTGATAGCCATCACAATTAACACCGGTTAGCAGACAGTTTCTACACACACCCAAAGTACACGGGGCTACATGACCGCTTTGTCGCAGCCCCTAAACTAAGGAATCAACCAAAGTTTTTTGATAGCACCAACCATTGACTCAAGGTGTGGAAAAAATGAGATTTTAAGAGAAAATAATACCCATACCTCCCTTAATATGCACAATTTAAAAACCGTTTAAATTGGTCAATAGTCCTCCAAAAGGCGGCTTCGGTGGCGTAGTCGGTAGCATACTGAGCTTCAATGCCCAAGATCGCGGGTTCAAATCCGGCCGAAGTCGTCGGATTTTTTAAGAGCGTTAAAAATCCCTCAGTATGCCTTCCTTCGGAGGGGAAGTAAAGCCGGCGGTCCCATGTCATAGATTTATGGCATGTTAAAGAACCTTCCACTAATTACGCCTGTGTGAAGCTAAATTGTATAGGTTTAGAATGTAAACAACGCTCTTAGGTTCCTACGTTCGTTGCCAAGAGCCGACTGCGGTGACGCCTGTTAGCTAAATTCTGAACTAGGAGTCGTTGACGGTGGCGTTTGGCGGCAAAAGTAGGAACTACTTGAAAATTGATCGTCTGCAGCCCTTACTTGAATTAAAACAGATACACACACTAATACAGTCATCACAATTAACACCGGTTATCAGACAGTTTCTACACACACCCAAAGAACACGGGGCTACATGACCGCGTTGTCGCAGCCCCTAAACTTAAGAACCAAGCAACCAACCAACCAACCAACCAACCAGTCCTCCAAAAATTACCAAAAACTTTTGTCTGAAAGAATTTTTGATAAGACTTAGACCCTACCCTTACGCCAATGAGGCTTCTTTACTCAGAAGGAGCCACCTCTTTTGCTGTGTACATTTATTTTGTTAATCATAAGGGTTGTATGTAGATAAAGCCATCAAGATGGCAGATTTTAAGAGTCAATAGTAATGGCTTACTTCATTTCCCTCACACCTAATATCAATATAAGCAGTCACGTATGGACATGACATGTTAATACCACTGTATCTTTTCAGTTTGTTTAGATACTGTTATTCATATTCTTATAATTAATTTCGCATATTTTCAGTAGTGATTGAAATGTTGTTTATTGTGATGGAAAATATGATTAAAATAGTTTTAATGTAAAGAGATGTTTAATTTTCCTTTAATGAATAATAATCGTAATATAATTCTTAGCCTATTTTCATCTTATGAAAAATAGGCTTATGAGATCGCCTTTTGTCTGTGTGTGTATGTGTGTGTCCCCTAATAACTTCTAAACGGATGGAGCGATTTCAAAGAAACTCGGTAAGGTCATAGTAATGCTACGGCCAACCACGACCATGTGATTCAAATTTTTATACGTCTCACCAATCCAACATGGCGGCTGTGCGAAATATTTCACTGGTATTCTATATCTCCGAAACTATTACTGATATCGCCCTGAAATTTTGTACGGTGATAAAGGGCACTATTAGGAGTTCAGCTATATGACTTCCAAAAACCTGTAAAATGCAAATCGAACATGGCGCCGAAGTGAAGGTGAAACATTGCAATAGACTTTTCTCGCGATTAGACCATCTGAGTGCAGTGAAATTTGGTACAATAAATGTTTATACACATTGTAATACACTGGCATCTAATTTAGTTCAATTGTTCACATATCCTCAAGATGGCGACTGTGTGCAATTTTAAAATTAAGTTTTTATTTCTTGTGTATTTTAATCATGCGATCGAAGCGAACGTTTGAATAATGAACCTACGCAATAATCGTCATGTAATACTACATAACTCTATGGCCTACATATATAAAAATTCAACATGGCGACCAACTGAAATATTTAGACGGTTCTCAATATTTACGAATCTATTACAGCAATCCATCTGAAATTTTGTTTGTTGATAGAGGCAATTAACATAAGTAGGATTTATGAAAATAGGCTGTATATTCCTTCACGGAACTACTTGTTAATTATTGTATTAAACAAAACTAGGAATGAAACCCCAGCACCCCTGAAAGAATTCCTGCGAAAGTCACTGACCAACATTATACCATGATTACAATTCATGACTGAGCTGGAATCGAACCCAGGCTATCTTCGTGGAGACCTGTTAGGCATTGCCTATTTATTCTGTGTTTTCCATATTACTGGAATCCACTACTGTATCGAAATGAAGCAGACTATAGTATTATTTTCATCAACCTATTATTATTATTATTATCATCATCATCATAGTATATCTCTACTTAGTATAAAACAAAGTCCCCGATTCTTGGATGTTACGGGTCAACTCGAGAACCACTGGATAGATTTTGATGCGGTTTTCACCATTCTCTAAAGGAATCTCGAGGATGATTTCTGTAGAAAATAATTTATTTATGATGAAAGGAAGCCGAGCAGTAACGATTTCAGTGGAAAAGTCGAAAAAAAAAAAAAACTGGCGTCCGAGCGCTTTGTAAGCTTAGGCTACGCTGGGCAAACCGTTAAAAATATCTACATACTATGAGTGTAAGAATTGTTCACCATGAAAAGTTCTACAAAAACGTCCGGGAGAGCATACGTCTATCTTCAATACATCGCCTACTATAAGTGTTTTTACGTTTAAATTCTTCCAACAATCTGCATTCAGTTACTGAGGCGACAGTTTACGAGCTAGCTGGGGGCGAGTCTATCACCCCAGTTACAGCTGAGCTAGCGGACGAGCGTATTGCCCCAGATACAGCCAGCAGCAAACTATCGAGTCGTGTTGAGTTTAAAACTTTAGAGTGGTTGTGTTTGGAGTTTCCCTGCAAGTGCAACTCGGCTTTTCTTCATTTCGCATGTGAACTTTTCGTTCCGCAAAATACACAGTCAAGTTAAGATTGGACGGAAGGGGGATTTGTGTTTCATGCGCCTCGGCATTCTTAAATTACGTCTGACAAGAATTCGTTGCACATGCATGTCCATGATAATATAATTAATAGTCCAGTCAATGATTTTAACCCATCATGCCAAGACTTAAAACGGATAGTGGTCGTTGTTCATTGACATTGAAAAAAAAAAAAGCGCTCATCATGTAATGCATTCATAACTGTTCCCGGGCGAAGCCGGATCGGGTTGCTAGTACTGTATATATAATATATATAAAACGCTAGGGTGTATGGTACACAAAACTCAAGCTCTTAAACCAGAGACAGAAGGTGCGATTTGTGGCAAATTCTTCCAAATCGTCTTAATGGTACAGGGAAAATCTTGCATTTCTTGAAAAGTCAACGGTATTATATATTTGTTTAAAATGTGCCTTTAAACAAATGAACAGAACGATATCCCCTGCCAGAACTGTTGATGATGATGATAATTGTTGTTTTAAGGGGCCTAACATCTAGGTTATCGACCCATAAAGGCTTGGGTGATCGTGAAAATGAAATATGGAATGATAACTAGAACAGAAACTAACTACAGATTTAAACACTAACTTACGTACTTGAAGAAGAAATGAATGAAAAAGGAAAAGAAATGAAATAATGGTCAGGAGGAGAAGAAATGAGGAATGAGGGACTAGGAAGGAACTAGAGCCATGAAGGGCAGACCGGAAAGGGAAAGAGGAGAGGGCCGCTCCAAAGTAAGTAAGTAAATAAATGGGAAGAACGGACCCAGCTCAGGAATCCATCGGGGTCGCCAACTCCCAAACACACCAGCCGTGAGCCCTTGAGGGTGTAGCACTATCCAGACTGCACCATACACCCTGCCTCCTTGAGGGCCTTGAACCTTCTGCTCAGGAGATAGAATGAAAAGAAAAAGAAGGCTGACTCCTCGAAGAATGAGGGCATCAGGAAAGATGAGACAAGGGCCAATTAAGGTGGGAGAAATGAATAAAACAAACCCCATTTCAGTCAAATAAAATAGTTACTTTTATATTTTTATTAAAAAACAATTTATTATAAACAAATTCATAGTAGCTACACTTTTAATACATTTTATAAAATAGATTTTTCAAAGTGAAAGACTCCCTAGGCTTCGGATACCCTATTACCGTCGGGGTCGAAAGAGAACATGAGTTGGCCAAGGGGGGGGGGGGCGAAAGAAAAGGTGACAGTGAGGAGCCCGGCACACGTAATTAGAAGCAATGACGGACTCGGCTGGGGTCCCGTGGTCGCCAAACCACGTCCCACAAGTTGTGAGCCCCTGAGGGGTACCAGAACTGTGTCGCGTCCAGCTCGCATACCAGTAAAGCTGAGTGGGTGGTTTATGAACTTGCAAGATTTCTCGCACAGCTTCCCTAGTTTAAATTAACCTGTGAGCTACGTTGTGTCCAATGGCAAACATAAATTGTTGTAAGATTGTAACATTCTTTTGAATAACACTACCGGAAGACTATGTAATGAGAAAGAACTAATTTGGAGCTAGAGTGAAGGTTTTTCTTGTGTTGCAGTTGACAGTGATACTCCAGGGACTGGCTGGAGGAACGCTCATCTATGTGGTCTGCTTTGAGGTGCTCCAAAGAGAAGGCAGTTCTACACACGCAAAAGGAATCTTCAATGTCATCTTCGTCCTCATTGGCTTTCTCATGACTCTAGGGATGAGAGTCGCAGGTAGGTGGCCGCTAACCTTGAAAAGGTCTTAG
Source organism: Meconema thalassinum (assembly GCA_946902985.2). Classification (NCBI taxonomy): domain Eukaryota; kingdom Metazoa; phylum Arthropoda; class Insecta; order Orthoptera; family Tettigoniidae; genus Meconema; species Meconema thalassinum. Next base: position 218,493,370 of record OX336396.1, read on the forward strand.
CAGTAGCGTAACCGTGACGTGACCGGCACGTGCTTCTACCGGCGAGCCTGAAAATATTCTTGCAGGACAGGGGCGTATATAAGGGGGGCCTCCGAAATTTTTGTTACATATATTATTCGTTTATGCATTAAAACATTAAAACCAATATAATCATGTATTATTGTTACTAAGCGACGTATGGCAACGTCGCAAAGCAAGGCGATGTAAACAGTGTGACAATCAGTTTGCTCTGATCTTGTGATTAACAACATAACCTCTTATTACTCTCCAGTGTCTTCGCTCTTATGAACGAACCAAGAACAGCAACAAGTGCCCTTGAAGCGGGTGACAAAAAAAAATTCCCCTAACTTTTATACCCTTATCAAACTTTTGGAAAATTTGCCTCTCTCTGTAGCTACCGGTACTGCTGAATGGCGTTTGAGTTGGTTGAAAACATATGGTACTTAAGAAATTCTACTTCTGAAAACAGACTCAACGGTCTAGTATTGTCATCTATTCACAGAGACATACATCTCACTGACGATGAAGTTATGAACCGATTTGGCAATGCTTTAAGGAACCTTGAATTTATATTATAGTGTGAGTTGTAAATCAAAACAGTAATGTTAATTCTTTCCATGTAAACACTATCAGGTGAGCATAGATGATTGTATTAATAAAACGTATCATAAAATGGTCTTAGTTGTGTTTGACATTAACCAAACATAAAACATCACAACACATTGGTTGAAAAAGTGATGCCAGATAGCCTTAAAACTCATCACTTTGCCCCAAATTATCAAAAGTTTGCCGGGGAGAACCCCGGTTCCCCTATTCTTTGGGAACATACCATGCCCCCTAAATCCCGGGTGGGCACCCCCTGAAATCAAACTCTATATACGCACCTGTTGCAGGATATTAAGTGGTGTTGTTCACACTCACCCGGCACCAGACCGTGACGGTCAGTTCAGGCCCCACCGATATTTTTCTCATTTCACGGCCGTGTCACTGGCTCATTTCAAAGTTTTATATAGATGAAAGATTAAAAACTTATTGATCAATTGCGCAATTATCCTGTGCTGTATCATCTGTCCAACCCTAAATACATGGACACGGATTTTAAGAATAATACTAGCATTACCCGCCGCGGCTTCGCCCGCGAATATTCTAGTTGTAAAGAATACACTTAGCAAAATCTCAATCATGAATGCTATGACTGATTTATCCTTGGTATGAATAATCAGACTTTATCAATTCAGCTACTGGTGCAGTGGTTAGGGGTTTGTCATTCCTTCATAGGTATATCAGAGCGAAGTTAGTTTTCTGGGAATTTAACAGACACTGTTAATTTAAGGACCTTTAAATGTGATTTTCGGAGACCCTTTATAGTCGGGTGAAAAAGACCTTTCGTACCACTCTCACACGAGAAAATTGCGTGAAAAGAATTTAGAGTGCCCCCTTAAGCACATTATACTGTATGTATTGATGAATTTTGCAGCTTAATTTGGTTCAGTGATAACCTTATAACCGTCTGGAAACTTTCACAGTAATGTAATAATTGGAATTGCATTGCGTCTTACAGAAATAGATGGACCTGTGAGATTCTGTTACCATGGTTACCGTGTTGCATTCTTTCATTATTTCATTGTAAATATACATGTTTTAAGGTATTCATTTAATTGTGAGGCATTTAAAGAGTAAGTGAGTGAGTTTCGCTTTCGCATTGGGTTATGCTGAACCTGTAGGTACCCCATAAGTGTAGGTTGGTGTTAATGGGACCTTATTTTCGGTACAAAACTGGATTGGGAACTTAGCAGAATAATATACAGTAGGGATGGATATGGAGTATAAATATAAAGATTAGCAAATTCCCCTTCTGTTCTTCTCTTTTTCCAGGCAATAACACACTTCCGTTTTCTCACATGTTGCTCCCCCTCTTCATCCAAAATAAGAGAAATCATCTATAAATCAGCTTCTGTGAGTTTCGTCATTTTCCGTGGTATAGAAAACACTGCCTGATGTCGACCATGACTCGTTTAAGTATCATTAGACATCACAGTGAGTTCACGGCCGGCGGGATCAAGTGCCGGTAACGTCACGGTTACGTCACTGCTATTAGTGTAAATAGACCTTAAGACGTCATAATATTACACATTACAGGTATCCCCCGCTTAATTACAGTATGTAAATAATTAACTCATATCTGAAGATGCTCTCTTCACGAACGAAACATGTGGTCTCCCTCTTATGAAGATTTACGGTATTAATTCTTGAGGTGTTATACTTAATCATGAATGGTTATATAGGCTATAAAAATTCCTTCGTTTTCTACTCGAGTTCAATTTCCGGCAGTGATTATTGGGGCTGCGTAGTGCGTAGCCAAGCCACTAGAGGCTCCGAGCTTTTAACTGAAAGGGTGTGGATTCGATTTCCACCCAGGTAATGGATTTTAGAAATAAAATACTCACTTCCAAAAACATAACTGGCCTTGGGGTTTACTCAGCCTATAATAGAAATGAGTAAACAAAAGTTTGGTGCTTTTCAGTCGGTCAACACGAATGTACCCAAATAGAGCTGGGTTATGCCCTAATCCTGAAATAAATTACATGAGATTAATAAACACACTAGTTCAGATATGAATCTGAAATTTTGTTCGGTGATAAAGAGCACTACCAAAAGTTCATCTATGTGACTTTCAGAAACCTGGTAACTACAAAACGAACATGGCGGCCAAGCGAAGTTGAAACATTTAAATATACTTTTCTCGCGATTTAACCATCCAAGCGCAGTGAAACTTGATACAGCTAATGTTTATACACATTGTAATGCACTGACATCTAATTTAGCTCAATCGGTTACATAACCTCAAGATGGCGGCTGTGCGAAATTTCAACATTAAGTTTTTACTTCTTGTGTCCTCATCATGCGATCGAAGTCAACGTTTGAATAATGATCCTAGTGTATTTATTAATCTCATGTAATTTATTTCAGGATTAGGGCATAACCCAGCTCTTTTTGGGTACATTCGTGTTGACCGACTGAAAAGCACCAAACTATTGTTTACTTAGGCAACACTGAAAAATGGCTTCAAACCTTACAATAGAAATGAGTACCAAGGTAATTCCTGGGAGTAAAGGCGGTCGGGCTTGGAGCTGACAACTCCATCCCAAAAGTGCCGACGTCAAGAAGTTCTCTACATTCCACTGCTCCTTGAACCTCTATACCTTGCACGGAGTTGGCTTTGCTTTAGAGCAGTGAATATTGGAATGCATTGCAGTGTTTCCAGTTGTTCAAGGTGAAAATAAGGGGCTAAGTCCTTGATTAATGAATTCAAATGTTAGCCTATTTTCATTTATAAAAAAAAAGTGCTGTATGTGTGGTGTTCCCCCCCCCCCCCCTAATAAAATCTAAATGGCTGGAGCGATTTCAATGAAACTCGTTAAGGTCATAGTACAATTTGTCCGAACCCGACCGAGCCCTTCAACATTTATTACATCTCACCAATCCAACGTGGTGGCTGTGCGAAACACTTCACTGGCAGTCTGTATCTCTGAAACTATTACTGATATCACCCAGAATTTTGTACGGTGATAAAGGGCACTACTAGAAGTTCACCTATGTGACTTTCAAAACCCTGTTAAGTACATCACGAACATGGCGGCAATGCGAAGTTGAAACATTTAGATAGACTTTTCTCGCGATTTAATCGTCCAAACGCAGTGAAACATGGTACAGCAAATGTTTATACACAGTGTGATGCACTGACATCTAATTAAGCTCAATCGTTTACATAACCTCAAGATGGTGGCTGTGCGAAATTCCAAATTAAGTTTTTATTTCTTATGTCTTCATCATACGATCGAAGTCAACGTTTGAATAATGAACCTACGCAATAATCGTCATCTAATAGTTTTTAACTCTATGGCCTACATATACTGTATAACAAGTAGTTCCTTGACGACTTAAAGAGTCTATTTTCACATATCCTACTCATGTTAATTGCCTTTATTAATTATATATTGAACCCATGTGCCATAGGGTCCAATGAGGGCGAATCCATGCATTTGGGAAAGAAATGAAAGAAACGTATAGTTTCTAATGTAACTTAAAGAAAGATCCAGCTAAGATGCTAGCCTAATATGGTGCAAGAGGCGAGGACCAGGTGTTCGTGAGATGAGATCACTCCTCTTGACATTCAGAAGGGAGCGAGTCATGAGTATTAATAACCGAGTGGAAATTTCCCAGGATTAAACAAGGAAGCCTGACTCGGAAATCGACCTTACGTTGCTGGAAATTGACAACACCGCTTATGCGCCAGAAGAGGAATAATTAAATTTAACCCGTTTACAAGTATAATAATGAGTAAACAAGTACAGTACAGTGAATCATTTCGAATGAGATATTTTTTAGTAAAGAGAAACCATTTAATAATTGCGCAGGAGAAAACTGCAAACGCAAGACGACGTCATCGGGGAATTACCAAGGCCTGTGTGGAGGGGAGAAAGCAAAAGAAATGCAACACCCACACAATTAAGGACGAGAAATTAATTAATATCTCCGAATTGCACGATCGATTCTTAGGGGCAATGAGATTATTTGACATTGAGAAGACGAGCTTTCGGAAGGTATAATTTTTATATTTGTGCCACCATTATTTTAGAAATTGGCCACAGAAAGGACTAGAGTCTTATCTTTTTGTAGCGAAAAGGTATAAAACTTCTGGCCTCACCAAGCCAATCATGCAGTTCCGACAGCCCGTGAGGGGCGTAATCACGCATCACGCAGTACAAGTCCGTCCAGGGGGACGTGACGCTGGAGCATCAACAGTAAATGCAGTTTCAAACGGCCTGAGGGCACGTCACTGTGTTACATCAAACACCGAATGCAGTTATTCTGACAACCCGTGAGGGTGTTACTACGCATGCAGTCATTCCGACAGTCCGTGAGGGGCGTAAGACTACATCACAGCACATCAGTATCCAGACAACCGTGTGGGGCGTAACTCTGCGTCACATCGAAGACAGTTACTAGTACTCCTTGAGGGGAGAAACGCTGTGTTACACCGCAGAAGTAATATCCGATAGCCATAGGCGTCGCAGTATTAACAACTTGCTTGCCTCCATAAGGAGTGGTAAAGAAGAAATTTAAAGTATCGCCGTGTTGAAAAAAGTAGGAAAATCCTAGTTACAGGATTTAGGCCCGACTGTATACAAGTTATAGTGAAAGTTCGTAAGATATAGTCAGAGCAGGCTGCGAACGTCGGACTTAAAGGCGATAGGTCGTTAAATAGACGAACGAATATATCATAACGTACGGAAGTACCGTACCAGAAAGATAAACTGTTATCTAAATTAAAGAACCCAAAAAGGGAAGAACAGAATAAGGTTCGGAACGTATTTCAGAAACGTAGGAGTGCTAGATCCGATCAAATAAAGAAGCACGGAGACTATAAACATTATCTCCAGAAAGCAGGCGAACTATTTTAAAAGTACTAGACTCGAGAAGTACTAGCTGCTATAAACTAAATCCATAGGTCATCGAGAGGTTATTGAGGAGACCTCGATCCGAATAGACTTTCGCTAGGATCGAAAAACCAGATCTACAAAGAAGCCGTTCAAGCTAGATAAATAGCCGGTTATCCAGGATAGGAGTAGAAGAATTTGGATTCCAGGGAACAGTAGATGTTTCGAGACTTTCGTATTCTGCAGGATAGGAAGCCGACATTGAATAAATTTCACCCTTGGAAACGGGAAATTAAGAGGTCACGTGTGATAGGCTCAGAAATACGGCCTAGTGATCAAGAATTGTGAAGTGTAAATCTATCAAGATTGTGTGTTAGATTAATATTTTTAGTGTTTATTATGTGTTCAAAAGGGACACATCAGTGTATAAAAATGTCGTCAATGTTAAGTGTCTTAAATATGTGTCAAGAAGTGTTTGTACATAAGATGAATTCCTTTAATATGGAGTAAAAGTTCAAAGTGGGCCCAAAATGAAACACCGCACAAGAATAAAGATCATGGGACGATCTTAAAAACATGTGAGTACTGAATTTCATTCTATTTTGGTTTCAGGAAATGGTTGTGTACAAATCCACCGGAGTTTTTGAGTAAAAGGGATGTGTTTTAAGAAATAAATACTGAATAAACAAGAACGCGGTCTGAACAATAATAGAAATTTGAGAAATTATAAATAATTATGTAAAGAATAAATCCCGTAGAGGAAATATGTGAATAAAATGTTAATGTATTTAACGAATGTCATAAGAGCAAGGAAAATATCAGTAATTATTATGAAAGATATTTAAATAAAGTAAAGTTGAGATATGAAAGAAATAGCTTTTGAGCTTGTGTAAAGAATAAAGATAATACTAATAACTAAGTATGGAAATATTAAATAAAGATCAAATAAATTGATGTGAACATAAGAGCGTTAAAGCCTTAATGTATGTGTAAGATATGATGTTCAAGGGAATGTTTTAAAAGGGAGCGATTTATCGGCAACGGAAAAGATTAATATAAGAATTAAAAATGATATGAATTGTTACTAATGAGATTTATCAGTTCTTGGGAAGACATTTCGGCTTAAAATTATGCATAGCGCAAAGGAGCGCAAATAATATTAAAATGTCACGCTAGGAAAGCGTAGAAGTTAAAATACTTGGTAAATTACTTATGGAGGGTAGTTGATTGTAGTGAATTGATAATTGTATAAGTCCTCTATTTGTGACGTAGTATCACGAGGCATTGTGTATGTATTAAAAGGGAGCTAATGTATGGTATTATTGAGCGTATGTCAGGTAGGCCACGGCCGACTTTAAATCGCGTCTTGTATAAGTCCTTTATAAGGGAATGGTTCCCGAGGCATGTGAAGAGATTCGAACTCAGAATCCTCTTATGATAAAAGCCCCTTAATTCTTCGTTGTCGAATGTGTATTAATCTTCCCCAATCAATGAGGACCCTCTCATAATTAATAAATGCCAAGGTTACGAAAGTGGTCTATGAACCAAAGAATATTTGTTTGAATGGATACAGAACAGTAAAAGCCCGGTCTCTCCCCAGGACTGAGTATAATGTGAAGGTTTGTTTTGAAAGCCTTGGAAAGGAGCTGCTAACGTGGGTTAGACAGAGAGTCGCCCGTCACCCTCCGTGTCATAAATCGCGCCCGAGTATAATGGCCTGGCTCTCTTAGATTAAGGGTGGGCCGGAACCGTCTCGTAAGATGTAGTAAAGACACCGTGAGTGTTTAAAGTTGTTAACGACCCGGGAGTCGAACCGAGGTCCTTGTAGACTGATATTTTCGTTTGCCTGTTCAGATCGTAGTTTCTTATGTGATAATGGTCTTATAAGACATAAGAGATAAATAATAATCCCTATTGTAATGATGTATGGAAGTAGGATTCCACGAGTTAATTGAAGGCAACTAAGTTTCGGGAGTAACTATAGTTTTTTGACTGTGTCAAGTATCTTCACGCTCTGGAGTGCACAAGTGATTTCCTGATTACCTTAATATATTTGTGAAAATAAAGAGAGATGATAATAGCTGAATGTGTGAACATGCCCAAAATATTGAGTTAGATAATTAACATAAATTTTTAAATGTAATTATACATTTGTTTGGAGGATTAAGAAAATATAAAAGATAGTATTTGAGGTGTACAAGAATGACACCATTATTATGTAAAGCATGGAGCCAAAAGAGCTCGGAGTTATATAAAACTTACAGTTGATGCTTTATGGAAGTAAGACTAAGTAGGAATTGTTGGTTTATGTGGAAACCATATGTTTAAATACAATATTTGTTTTATTATATTTGTGATTCCTTGTTCATTTGGAACAAGTAGATGATTATGGGTCAGTAATTAAATTGTTATAGTGTTTGTAGCGCCATTAATTTGATTAATTAAATGTGTTAAAATAGGAGTTAATTTTGTTGTTATTCTTGCAAGTGTATCCTCTAATTGATCCAAAATATGTGAGTCACAGAGTGGGGGGAACTTACCGCTGCCCCGAAAATTCCGAATTGAGCTACGCTGGTATACTGTGATTGGCATATTTCTTGCTAAAAGGGCACAATATATTATATGGTGGCTGATTTTCCGCTCGTTGTCCTCTTATAGTACAACGATTGCGTCCATAAACTTATAAGATAGGTTTCGACCTGTCTTACCTGATACTTCCCTTGTCAGTACGATTGGTTGAGTGGGAGATACCTGTATGTTGAAACTTTCCACCTGAACTAACAATCTTGTATTTTCTCCACAGTTGGCCACTCTCACTAGCAGTACAGCACTGTTCCAGAGGAATGCGAATCAACAGTCTCTTTGTATGTTGGATATTTCACTTCAAATAAAGACTGTCATATATTTTTTTTTTTTAGAAAGGGTGTTCCTCAATGGTTTAAGATATAGAAATAAGGTTTTCATTTAAGAGGATCCGGAATGTCCAAAATCTTCAAAATTTTAAACATTTTGTTTTTCCGCCATATTAATCTACAGATTTTTAACTCTCTAGCCATACATTTATTTTTTCATATCTCATTCCACATTTATATATTTTTTGCGGGTAGCGGGTAGACGGTACGTTTCCGGACACAAGTTCCTATGCTAAACTTACCCGTCTTGGTCCCCTCAACAAGCCCTCAATGTCTGTAACGGGAATTTAGGAACACCGTGTAAGGTTAGATATTATTTGTTTATACATTTAAAGGAATAGACTGGATATGGGCATAACACTTGGAGGACAGCAGTTACAGAAAGTACTTGGGAAGCATAATTGAAGAAATGGGAGGCAATAGGATGGAAATAAAAGAAATGGGAAAGTGCGCAGATGGATTTTTCAAGAGTGTTAGAGGGATGATATGGAATAAAGATGTACTACAAAAATGTAAAGGAATCATCTACAAGACCTACTTTGTGCCAATTTTGACGTATGGTTCAGAAACTATGGGTGATGAAGGAAAGGGACAAGAGTAAAATACGAGCAGTGGAGAAGAAGTTCCAGAGGAGTAGGATAGGAGTGACAAGAATGGACAGAGTAAGGAATGAGAGAGTCAGATAGATGGTAAGAGAGGAACCATAGCAAAATAGAATAGAGTGATCTAGGCTACAGTGGTATGGACATGTGAGGAGGATGCGAGAGGAGAGGGTACCGAAGATGATGTTTGGAATGGAAATGAAGGGAAGGAGGCCAAGGGGAAGGCCAAGGGACAGATAGACGAAGGGAGTTAAGAAGAGTGTGGAGGAAAGAGGAGTGTGCTAGGACACAGTGAAAGACGAGAGATGGTGGATGGACAGGAAACGATGGAGAGGCTTATGTTCCAAGCAGACCCGACCAGCGGTCGGAAACTGCACAAGATGATGGTGATGATGGTGACATTTAAATCTCTACCCAGTGATCAGGATCTGATGATGACCACTTGGAGATCGAAACGCATAATCCTAAAATTGCACCATTATGGTAGTGATGTACATGTACATGCAATTCTTTCCAGGAGTGTTAATAATATATTTATTATTTACTAGCTGTACCCAGCATGCGTTGCAATACCAATCAAATAAAGTATTGGCGTTGTAACTTTTTTTTGAGTGCTTATGGATACACAATATTTAATTTTCGTTTTCAGTTAACTACCTCTAAACTTTTGTAAAATGTATTTAATAATTAAGAAACATTCATGGGAGCGTGCATAACAACTCACCAAAGTTTCATGGCAATCGGATGAATGGTTTATGAACGCATACAGTATTTTGCTGAAACGATTCACGTGCCGTCACTCATTTGTTGAATATACTCGTGCGCTACCTATTGTAAAATAGATTTACTTAATCAGAAACCTTTGCGGGAGGGGGAACAACAATTCACCAAACTTTCATCGCAATCGGAATGGTATAGGAACGCATACGGGATTTTGTTGAAACTATTTGCGCGCCGTCACTCGTTTGTTGAAACTACTCGCGCGCTATCTATTGTACATTGAATTTACTATGCCTAAAACCATCCCGGGAGAGTGCACAACATCTCACCAACATTAGATCGCAATCGGATGAATGGTACATGAACGCATAAAAGACGAACAAACAAACATGCATTTGTATATACTGTATAATAGATACAATATAAATACAGGGTCTTTCATATAAAGTAAGAACGCCAAGCGGCGGGTTTGTTATCCGCTAGTGTGGTGGCCTTGACCGAGCTTGTGGCGAGCCGTGGCCCCCTGCTCTAAGCGTGTGTACAATCCTCTATGAAATATTACCTTATAAAAGTTGCTGGAAGTGTCGTCCTTCCTGGGTTATACAGGCGTTGTATCTGGAAACCACATTTTGGCTGACGCGAGTGAGTCATGCCACTGTAGCCTATTTTTTCTGATTTTTTATTTTGTGTTTTTTTATTGAGCAATGAACCAGTAGTGTCAAAGTTATTTACAATTACGTGAATCTGTGCTAGTGAAGGTGGCACTTCATCAGGAAATCGCTGAACAAATGCATCACGTACCCGCCGAGCCGAATCGTAATTAAAATAAATTTTACATACAAAAATACGATGTTGCAATGATAACTCTCTCAACATGTTAGCAGCTGTGGTTCAGACTGGCGACTGACAACACCTGCACGCTTATTGCAAGGTCAAGTTTGTACTATGCGCGCGCTTTCAATACTACAGCAGGGGGCCGTGGCGCGTCACAAGCTTGGCCAGGCCGGCTTCAGCAGCGAATGACAAAACCGCCGCTCGCCGTTCTTACTTTATATGAAAGAGCCTGTACATTTACCTACCCCCACCCCACCCTGTCATTGGGTAAATTCGTGTTGACCGACTGAAGAGTACTAACAGTTTGTATAGGCAACACTGAAGTAATGGCTTTAGTTAGCCGTGAAATATTTTATCCTAGTCGAGTTTTAAATTTTAAATTCTGAACGGTATCACATTTTATCCTGGGTTCTCGTTTATAAACCATGTTGTTAAGATAATTATGGAGGCACACTCGATTACGTGTAATTATTTGTAGATCAGATTACATACAGTCCATGTTGCCTAATTAGTGTGAGCTGCACAGCGAAGATCAATAGAGAGCTGTCTCTGTTGCGAGCTTTATGGAGCCATTGTGCCGCTGGGGAGTCAAGGTTGGGGAGTAACAGGTTGCATATTACCAGGGCACGGATTTTGATGACGTGTTATCTTTTAATTGGTTGACCACAGACTTTGCCAACTTATGCAGAAATCCGGATCATAGTTCCCACACTGTAGAAATAGTAATTTATTACATCATGTTTTGCTTCAGGAAGATCTTGCTGTGGTGTTTTTTTTTTCACAATGAAAATCCTTCTCTAAAAACACCGAGAAATGAATATAGAAACACACATTGCCTTTGTAGATGTCAAAAAAGCTTTTGACAAAGTAAACTGCAATACCTTACTTAATAGTTTAATATCTGATCACACCCCACACCAGATGGTGCAAAACATAAGTAACCTTTACAAACATAACTTGATTTTTTGTGAAGGTTAATAATAAATTATCCGAGTGGAAATCGAAAAACACAGGAGTGAGACAAGGTTGCGGTCTTTCCCCTCTCCTGTTCATAATCTATATGAATGCTCTTATACGAGAATTTGGAGAAACAAGATATGGCTCCATCCCCATTAACAGAAATCTACAGCTGGACGCAATATTATTTGCAGACGACTTAGTGCTGGTTGCCACCTTAGAAGATGATTTACAGCGTTCAATGTATATCCTGAAACTAGTCTCAGAAAATACTCAATGGAAATATCTCTGGCACGGAACCAGTAAGAAATAATATCTGCTTGGATAATAACATTTTGGAAAGAGTAAACGATTTTAAATACCTTGGTTACAAACTGTGTTTCCTTGAAGAAATGGACATACCCGAGAAAATCTTTAAATTCAACAGATGTTTAGGAATGATCAATAACGTTTTTAGACCATCATTAGTTCAGAAACACACCCGAACAAGAATTTACAAAACCTTAGCAAACCAGTACTTTGTTATGGTAGCGAAGCGTGGACCCTGAGGAATTGCGATGAGGGAGGAATAACTTCCGCTGAAATGAAATATATGCGACGAACAGCTGGAGTCATTAAGTGGGATCACAAACGAAACACAGAAGTGCAGTATGGTCTGAAGCAGACCTATATTGGAATACATCCATGAATACCAAATAAATTGGCTAAGACACCTCAACAGGATGAACAGAAGCAGGATCCCTAAAGCAGTCGTCAATGGGAAGAGATCTCTAGGTCGCCCCAGGAAAAGATGGCGTGAAAATTCAAATCTTTTGTGTGGACCGTAACCGTTCTTCTAGCACTAACACATGAAAGGATGAAGATGGTGATGATGATGTTTTGGTTATTTTTGTTGTTTTCAATTTGTTTAATTTTCTAAAAATATACATTATTATTTGGTCATTTTTGAGTAATTTTCTCATGTTTTAAAGGGTTTTGATGCATGTTTGCGTGCAGTATTAGATAATGATGAGGATAATTGTTGTTTTAAGGGGCCTAATATCTAGGCTATCGGCCCCTAATGGTTTGGGTGATAGTGATAATGATGATGTAAACTATAACTAAAACTAACTACACACTTACATACTAAAGAAGAAGAAATGGAAAACAAAAGAAGAATAAGGTAAATAAATGACAGGATAAAAAGAAATGCCCTCACTCTCGAGGATTGAGGGACTTGGAAGGAAGGAGAGCCATGAATGGCTGATAGGGTAGGGGGAGAGGAGATGGCCCGACCCAAAGTCAGTGGAAAAAGGGGAAAAACCGGACCCAGCTCAGGAAACCCTCGGGGTCTCCAACTCCCGAACTCACCAGCCGGGAGCCCTTAAGGGTGTAGCACTATCCAGGATGCACCTTAAATGGTGGGGCTAGAAATACCCTGCCTCCTAAAGGGCCTTGTGCAGAAGGCAGGATATAACATGAAAAGAAAAAGAAGGCTGACTCCTCGAAGAATGAGGTCTGGCCTGTTGGCCTTTACAAGACGATCAGTTATTATAGTGGAATCCCATGAGATCTTGGCTTCGTCATTTTTATTATTATTATTATTATTATTATTATTATTTGACATCATTATGCCCAACTGCGGAGCGCGATATAACTTTATTTTGTTAATAATGTTTTTTACTTCTCCCAAAATCTCTTCATCTGGGCACTGAAAGCCTTCCTCCGTTCGTCAGTCCATGATTTCTTTGTTCTTGTAGTAATTTTCTCAGAGAAATGATGGTTATTGATTAATGTTCTGAACTGGAGTCAGTCTTGTAAAATTTCCTCCAATGTCAATTTCTTGAAGGTCCTTTTCTATTTCACTAAGCCAGCTGTTGTTCTTGACTTTCATTGAGATAGGAAGGTTGAGAATCCTTTTGGTGAGTCTGTCATTGTTCATTCTGAGAATGTAGCCGTAGAACTTCAATCACCTTTTCCTGGAGGTGTCATTGATCTTTTGAGAACGCTGATAAAGCTGCTGAGACTTCCGTTTCATCCAGATTCCTTCTGAGCAAACTGGACCAAGGATTTTCCTCAACATTTTCCTTTATTGTTTCTCTGTGTCTTTAACCCTGGAACAGTACAGTGGGGCACTCAGTGCCCCAGAGAATTTTCGTTCCCCGATTACGTTATGTTGGTACGCCTGAAAAGCGGCCACCTTCTTTGACTTTTACTTGACTTTGACTGTCTTTCAGTCAATGTGTATACTTCTTAGCAGTGACAGTTATTTATACCCAAAACAGTGTCTCCAGGCCACGATCCAAGGACACCAAGACCGCTGTGGTGAGCTCAGAATGCAAGAATTTTGTGTGTAAACATCATAGCTTGGTGTTTTGTAGTGAATGTGAGAAGTGAAAATGCTGATTATGATGACCAAAGAAAGAATATCTACAATAACATTGAAATATTGCTAACATTTTTGTTTTTATTATATTCACACAGTTATTTTCATTTTACAGCCTTAATAGTTAAAGTAGTCTGTGCCACAGGGTTGATTTTACTCATTTGCAGTTGCAGTTATTAGTAATACATAATTTTAATGCATCAAAGTTGTTTTTCTGTCCTAGGGTACTCAGTGCCCCAGGATACCGTTACTGTTTCTGGAGAATAAGGGTACTGTTCCAGGGTTAATAAGAGATCTGCCTCCAATGATCAAAGTTTTCGAGACATGCAGTGCTCAGGTTTAATTACTGTGGTTATTATTCTACAATAGTTATCAATGGCACTTTACGTGCTATCTCTCACGTATTCTTTCTCAGGCTTAAGAGTTTATCTTTCTTAGAATTGCATTGTATATTCATAATATACACTTGACTTTTGGAAATTCCAGCATGCTTATCATAACGAGACTTGGGTTTTGATGGCTGTGCAGTATTAGATTATTTACTGTGCCTCAAGTACAGTAGCTTACGTTGAGATACAGTACTATATGATTGATGTCCCTGTTGTCATTCCAAACACAAGTGATTCTAGATAGGCTTGACTGCAGAGACACAAAATAATATGATTAACGAGGGATTACAACAGCTTTGTGATCCAATAAGATCAGTGCTCGTCCAGTGTTTACGTAATTACTAGTAGCTTATTTATTACGTGGCTGGCTGCGTGGCTCAGCGGTAGCGTTCTTGATTGCTGGGATCAACGTTGCAGGATCGAATCCTGGCGCAGTCAGCTGGCATTAGAGGATGCGGAAATGCGAGGGAGCCGTATGAGTAGATTTACTGGCACGTTAAAGATTCCCTTTAGGGCAAATTTACGGCACCCCGGCATCTCTAAAAGCCACAGTAGTTAAAAGGGACGTAAATTAAATAACATTATTATTAATTTATTACGTACGGGTTTCCAAATGCAAGAGGCCACACTATTTTTAAAATTAAAAATTAGGAAAACGATAAAGATTTAAGATTTAATGCTTTTCGGATGGTCAACACGATTGTACCCAATTGTAATGGGTGTTTATCTAAACCTGAAAATATACTTGAGATTAATAAATTCACTTGCATAACCAGTTTCGTTCATAAAGCGATCATCATAAGATCCTTTACAGTTCAGTGTAGACAATGTTAGTGGTAGGATCCCACATAGCTCAAACAACCAGCCAAGTTCTTAATTCATTCGAATACAAACACCAACCTGATCATTTACTAACAATCACAGATATCACACTAAACAAGCTGACATGAAGGTCGATAACCACTAAAAATCTCTTTAAAAATATCACATTTAGGGGCAGATGACTTCGTAGTTCCTCCCCTTAAAACAAAAATAGATTACTAACAAATCTTGACAAGTTGCGCAAGATTATAATAACTGCTGTAATTAAATAAGTGTATATATTGTAAATACCATCATCCACATACTCGTAGACATAGCTTTACCGTATTGATCCGAATATAAGCCGCACTCGAATATAAGCCGCACCGTTAACCTTCGAGGGAAAAAGAGGAAAATACCAAAAAATACAGAAAAGACAGCAGAAAGAAAGGAGAAAGAAGAGAGATTATGGAGAGGCAACTAAAAATCTGCTTTTACGGAATTTGCTTTTAGCATAAAACACAACTGCAAGTTTGAAATTTGCATCGTAATCACGCCAAATTCCTTAGCTTGATGCCTTGAGCTCCAAAAACCGCTAACCGTTCATTGTAGCAAAAAATCAATGATTTTACTGTAACAGTCACAATAATGCAATAATTGCATTCTTACATAATAGAATAACCTTACACTTCTACCCGCTTCTCGCTTGCCGACACTAGCGACGATGTTGCGATTTGTTATCATTAGGGACATTTTTGTAATTTTTCACGACCGAAATTTAAAAAAGTGCGGTATATTTTTGGACCAATATGGTAGTAGCCTAAGTGTAAACGATCTGCTGATGATCGCTTGACGATCGAAACTGGTTACCCAAGTAAATTTATTAATATCATAATTTTTACAGGCTTAGGGAAACACGCATTGAAATTGGGTATAATCGTGTTGACCGACTGCAAATTATTAAATCTCGATTACTAAGGAGACACTAAAAATGGCCTCCAACATGATTATTATTTATTTAGCGTATGACTTTTAGTGCCGGGAGTGTCCAAGCACATGTTCGGCTCGCCAGAGGCTATAGCTGCTTCAATGAGGACACCCATGAGGTGAGCTACAAGTTCCGTCCAATTTCAAGTAGTTCCAACTTTCACTACCAGATGTCACTGACACCTAGTGGTGATCGTTGGAACTTTGATAGAGCGTTTCAACGAAATCTAACCTACAAATTTGGCTTCACACTAGTTTAATTAGTGGAAGGTTCTTTTACATGCCATAAATCTATGACATGGGACCGCCAGCTTTTCTTCCCCTTCGAAGGAAGGCATACTGAGGGGATTTTAACGCTCTTAAAAAATCCGACGACTTCGGTCGTGTTTGAACCCGCGATCTTGGGAATAGAAGCTCAGCATACTACCGACTACACCACCGAGGCCGCTCCAACACGATGAGAACGTTCAATCGTGAAAAGAAAATAATGTATCAGCATCTCCAAGTGGTTTGAAAATATGGTATATGAGTGGCGACAGTGAATACAACCCCTGATTCAAACTAAAAGAAAGAAAGAAAGAAAGAAAGAAAGAAAGAAAGAAAAGAAGAAAGAATTTAAGTAGCTTTCATAAAAACATGATTAATTCTGAACGACGTATCACTCTTTTCTTCTTCGCTTTCATTTCGACAATATATGATTTAGATACCTTGTTTCACCCTCTGGGGAGACATCAGCAATTACTAACCTTGGTCACTGCGCCGGAAATATGTGCTAAATCACGTAAATATGTGTTTTTATTTATTGCTTATTTCACAACTGCAGTCTTGTTCCACAGCCTATTTAGTATGTTAAATTACCACCAAAGCGCTCACAATGAGGCGCAAATATTGACGTCACTCGTTGCCAACATGTCCGATACAAAATGTACCACACGACACACGTAACGTTGTAATTATGTGCCAAAAAATGAATAATTGGCAAAATCATTGGTCTCGGCAAAAACCATTGGTCTGAATGAAAATATTGGGATAGGCAGAAACCATTGATCTGGATGAAAATATTGAGCTAGGCAGAAACCGTTGATCTGGATGAAAATATTGGGCTAGGCGGAGACCATTGGTCTTGATAACTGTTTCATTGAAGCAAATGTTCGAGGCAAGGGGACTCACAGTAACCAAGCACCCCGAGATTTTGATAGGCAAGGGGACTCACAGTAATCAAGCACCCTAAGATAGTGAGAGGCAAGGGAACTCACAGTAATCAAGCACCCCGAGATAGTGAGAGGCAAGGGGTCTCACAGTAACCAAGCACTCCGAGATGGTGAGAGGCAAGGGGACTCACAGTATACCAAGCACCCCGAGATAGTGAGAGGCAAGGGGACTCACATTAAACAAGCACCCCGAAGGGGGAACAAATTACTACTACGTCCACGTCGTTCCTGGGTAATACTAAAAGTAGTCTAAGAATGCATTGTGGGAGGGTTGACGGTGCCACATGATAGCATTTTCAAAAATATCAAAACATTTACTTCGATTTCCGTAATCTGATGTGAATTTTTTTGAGATATTGCCATTTTACAACAATATTCAACTCATGCAAAAGTTACATATTTTTTCAAGGAGAATCCAAATCTGCAATCAAAATAAGGGTTCCTATTTAAGATTTCAAAGTCACCTCCCCCCACCCCCTCCCATCCCCTGGGGTGGTGCAGGGGGTCGGCGAGCTTTATGTAAATGGATGTCCCTCTTCGAGGTTAACAACTTTTATTGCAACTGTTTTTAGCCTACTTTTCACATTTTGCAAAAATGAGGAAAAAGTAGACTTAGAGATCGATCCGGGAAAATGTGTGTCTGTCTGTCTGGCTGTGTGTGTGTCCCCCTCTATCAACTCCTAAACGGCTGCAGCAATCAAAACCAAATTTAGTATGAGTAAAGATCTGCACCGGAATATCTCACGTCCATATTTGAAAATGATGTCAGTGCTACCAACTGCTGAAAAAACGCACTAGAAATTTGAGCTCCATGTTGGATATCTTGCAAGGTATGCATGGGAGCTATTCCAAAATTAGCACACACGTAGATAAGACTATTTCAGTTTAATTTCCAGGAGTCCAACCGTGACAGTGTTGCCAAAATAATTTTAAGCCTTCTGATAGGTCCAATGTTTAAATGCATATAACTTCTACACTATCAATTGGATTTCACCCAAATTTTGTATGTAATATCTGTACATAAACAGATATGACTGCGGGTATTCTTAAGAGCCACCAGGGCTGCCAACTGTTAATAATTGCTCTCTCTATTTATTTATTTTATCCAAATACCAATATATCAGAAAGTATGCAAGCCAACAGCTTTAAACTATGCACACGTATATTCTGACATTTTAGATTAATTTGGAGTAACTTATATACGTCAGTTCTACCAACATGATTATAAGCCTGCAGATAGTACCAATTTTTAAATACATGTAACTTCTATACTATCAGTTGGATTTCAACCAAATTTCGTATGTGCTATGTGTACCATAACAGATATGACTATAAGTATTGTTAAGAGCAATCAGGGCTGCCAACTGTTAATAAATGCTGTCTATATTTTTTTACCCTAACATAAATATATCAGAAAGTATGCAAGCCAACAGCTCTATACTTTGCACACGTATAGCACCTGACATTCTAGATTAATTTGGAGTAATTAATACAAGGCAGTGCTGCCAACATGATTCTATGCCTGCTGATATGTCCAATTTTAAAATACATGTAACTTCTATACTAACAAATGGATTTCATCCAAAATTGGCACAACAAGATATCATAATATTTCAGATTATTTCTAACCAGCACACGCATGACATTGTTGGCAACATGCTTTTACGCGTGCTGATAGATCCAGTGTCTAACTGCATGTAACGTCCATTGGACTTCAACCAAATTTTGTATTCTGTACCTTAAGAAATGGAACTAAGAATATATTCAGTCACCAGAGCTGCCAACTGTAGTGCTCTATTAGGCTACATTATACCAGGTATATTTTGAACTAATTAGATATTTCGATATTACCAACTTAATTTCGTCATTATTCTATACAGGTTCATATTCTGTAGAATAATCATTGGCATGAAAAGTAGGCTGTATAGTTCTTCACGGAACTTCTTGTTTAATCCGATTTGTATTTTTCCAAATATTCCGAAAAACAGTTTTAAGTGTCTCACCCTGTTTAAGTCGTGATCAAAATTGGAATGGCGGGTGGATTACAGACAGCGAAGAAGTAAACATTTATTACTACATCATCTCCAGAAATTTTCCCGACCATTACCACAGGCATTTTGGCTAATTTTGTACTTTAGAAAAAGTTATCAAAGAGTGATACGTCATTTAGTGTTACCAAAACATGTATCTCATGAAAGCTACTTACAAAGAGCTTAAGATTATTTCAACAATTTAGTAAAACATACACCAAAAGTGGTTATCTGGGCAGCCTGTAGATGTTTCACAACTTCAGATAAGCATCAACACATCAGCAGTGGACAAACAATACTTTATGTTGTAGTTAAAACCTTTAGTCATCAAAACAGAGTACTTGTAGTTCATTTCCGCATACTAGTTTACAATTCCACTGTAGTTTAAGGGCTTACTGCTTAGCAATAGTAGCTACACCTTCATAGACTAGTTTGGGAGAGGAAGACTGTTTTTGTTCATGGGATAGTAGTTATTAAGTTTTGCAACATAAAAAACGAGCCTTATTACAGTAGTCGCATATGGTGTGTAACATCTGACATGTTATCCTACTTTGAAATTGAGATGAATAATATGTGAAGTCAATTTTTTGTTCGGATGTACTCCTCCAGTTTTGAATTTTTCTCACGTTTCTTCTGTTGATAATTTCGTATGTATTCTGCTCTGGATTTACCCATCTCATAAAATCACAAAATCATGAAAAATAAAGGGGCATCAGCCTGAGTCCTACAACATTATTGGTTCGCGAAATATTAAAAAGCCGATGAACCTTTAGTTTTGGATCGTTTGGTTAATTTAAGAGGGGGATAGAAAAACGAGGGGGGGGGGGGGCGTCACCCCGAATCCTAGGACACCTCATACAAGTCCCTAGCATTATTGGTTCGCGAGATATTGAAACGCCGATGACCTATTTGGGTCCTTTGGTTAAATTAAGGGGCTATAGCAAAATAGGGGGCGTCAACTCACACAAAATGGGTTGGCACCATCTCACAGCCATCTCTCATTGGTCAAATCAAATAGCGCGCACTTCCCTGGTTTCCTGTTACACATTTCCGTCCCTTTTCCAAAATCACTCCCACGAAAATATCCAGCAACCGAGAGGCAACACTATGTTGGCCGACAGTACGTCGTGGTACCAATCACCGCCACCGCGCGCCCTCATTGTTTCCTATAACACACTTCCGATAATTTTCCAAAATCACTCCCACAAAAAATATCCAGCAACCGAGAGGAAAGATGTTACACATCAAAAATAAATAATTCTTTTTTTCGGTGCTTAATGCCTTAATATTTATCAGTAGAATAATTACCACACTTACTAAGTTTTCTGACGAGCTTTCTTGTATTTTGTTTGTGGAGGGCAGAGACTGTCTGTGGGTGTCACTGTAAGTTTGGTAGTGTTTTGAAGATCTATTTGTCTTGCATATTTAGATCTGATGATGCTCGCATGACGAGCGAAATATGTCATCCCTTAGTTTTCTCCGTCAATAGCCCGTAACAATGTGATATAAATCTTAATCACATGTAATTTATTTCAGGTTATTTTTCACATATTCAGTAATTGGAATGATTTCTGTGCTGACTAACTGATAGCTACAATATTAACTAATTAAATTGGAAATTGAATGCTTTGCCCCTTCCTGAATTTCGAAACTTGGAAACTCAAATCGTTTAAAATGTAAACCTAAAAGTCTATTGGTTCATAAAATAACATAATTGGGCCAATCTATTGGTCAACAAGAAGTCTATTTCAGCTCCCTCTCTCCCCTGAAATATTTATCTATCAAAAATCCGTATGCGCGTGTTGTGTAAGAAAATCATTATACCTGCATTTGCCCTTAGGCGCTGAGCTAAACTGGTCTGTTACTGCTTAGCTATAAAAAATTACACCTTCCCAAAGCTCCAAACTAACTTCAGGTTAAAACTCAGTAATTTGTCTAGATTTATGCCGTGTCTTGTGTGGGGTTTCTTCTATGAACACCAAGCTGGCTCATCAGCGGGATCTTGGCATCCGCGCCCAGACCCCCACAGGAGTAGTGAATTGTGCACCACCTCCCTTCTTATGAAGCGCAGGTGCGCCTCTTAACTGCGAGAGCTAAAGCTCAAGCAGCCTTTCACCTCCCCATAAAGGCTTTCATAAGGCTGCTTGAGCTTTAGCTCTCGCAGTTTGGAGGCGCACCTGCGCTTCATAAGAAGGGAGGTAGTGCACAGTTGCTACTCCTGTGGGGTTCCGGGCGCGGACACCAAGAGCCCGCTGATGAGCCAGCTTGGCGTTCCTAGCCGGAACCCCACACAAGACACGGCATAAACCTAGCAAAATTGCTGAGTTTTAATTCATGGGCCGTGAAAGCCAATATACTACCTTCAGGATTTTGGTTTGTTGGTAGGTTCCTTAGTTCAGGGGCTGCGAGAATGCGGTTATGTAGCCCCGTGTACTTTGGGTGAGTAGAATCTGTCTGATAACTAGTGTTAATTGTGATGGCTGTATTAGTGTGTGTTATCTGTGATTCAGGTAGGACTGCAGACGGTTAATTTTTTCAAGTAGTTCCTACTTTTGCTACCAAATGCTACCGTCCACGACACCTAGCTGCGGACGTGGCTACTACTAAATGTCATCGCAGTCAGCACCTGGCGGCGAACGTTGGAACTAATAGAGCGTTATCAAACTAACCTACAAATTTTAGCTTCCACAAGTGTAGTTAGTGGTAGGTTCTTTTTCATGCCATAAATCTCTGACATGGGACCGACAGCTTTACTTCCCTCCGAAAGAAGGCATACTGAGGGATTTTTAACGCTCTTAGAAAATCCGACCAATAAGGCCGGGTTTGAACCCGTGATCTTGGGCATAGAAGCTCAGCATGCTATCAACTACGCCACCGAAGCCGCTCTTCATGTTTTGCTCATCGGCACCTTCCTCAACTCCAACACCACGAGCCGCGACTGAGATACCGTACTGTATTTGATTAGTCAGTTTATTAATAAAGGAAGTTACATGCATGTATACGTGTCTTTGAATCATTTAATTTTTACTCTAACAAACAGCGAACTACTTCTGATTTCCTTCTTTAACAGGAAGATAGAAACTCTTGTCTCTCATAATTCTCGAGAAAGCCGAGATCTGAATGCCATCTAGTGGTAAACTTTAAGTCAAGATTAAGATTAGTGTAATAATAACACGGCCGAGTGGATGCGAGCTGCAGTCTGGTATAGCGCGCATCTCGCATCTGGTAGGCCGTGACTAATATACACAATGGCAATTAAGAATAGTAAATTGGCATGTAGCAGCCTACAGACTGACATGCTTATCTTATATATTAAAATAGTTTTCAAAAAATATCACCCTTTACTAGAACTGAAATATGCCGGGAAGTATTTGCGCTACGACGACGTTTGTTGTCTTAAAATGTAATGCCGGTCAAGCACCGTCGATTGATACCCACCTTACTTGATTATATAATTCGAGTATTAAAATAATTGTGAATATTACTTCCTTCAAGGTCTCACGAAAATAGAATCGAATGACTTGATGGACATATTGTCGCTAGGCGACAACGACCAACACTGTATAATGATATTCAATGCCGCCCCAATTATAAATCTAACTTGATATTAACGGAGAGTTCCCTAATTACGTCATGATATCGTTAACTTCTACCTGCTCTACTCGGCCGCTAATGTCCCATGTATCCATACATGATATCGTTAACTTCTACCTGTTCCACTCAGGCGCTAATGTCGCATGTATCCATACAATAAGTAGAAGGGGATTCTGTGCACATAATTTAATTAAAACTTCTCAAAGAATGGATTACTTTGAGACTGAAATGCTCATGCACAATCAGCAGTCATTTTGCTAATGACACTGTCACGTCAACATCTCTTTGAATGACAACAAATACTGTATACGAAAGACAACTAATTTCACAAAGATGCCGCTACAGTCGAATGTTGGAATCGCCATTTTGTATTGTGTATCCGATCTTTCTTTTATATAGTCTTTGGTCTCACCAGCTACGAACTGTCTTCTTTTCGTTTCATCATTCGTCCTTATAGGTTGTGTGCTCAATCAATACAATGAATCATAATATTATGATGAATGAGAGACGACACTCAATTACAAATGTTATAAAGATTAAAGGTGACGGTAATTGTCTGTTCAGGTCATTGGCATATTGTGAGTACAACAATCAGAGTTTATTTTCACAGGTTAGAAAGCGAATTGTAAAACATGTTACAGACAAGTGGAATAATTATTATTCCTTTATTGTTGGCAACAGCGATATGTACGAAACTGCTATCAATACGAGCGATGATTACAAAATGTATATGTCTATGAATGGTGTTCATGGAGGTCATGTTGAGTTAGTTGTCGCTGCTCAAGTTTGCAAAATGGATATTTATTCGCAGATTACTACTGTCGTATGGAAGGTGACCGATTAAAATATATACATCATCAACAAACGAAGTTACGAGTTGATACATATGCCGGTTTAGCAGACGCTTTGGATGTACGAGCAGAAAGAGTAGGTCGTATTTTAGTTTTGCCATCTTCTTTTACAGGTAGCCCAAGGAAAATATTGCAAAATTATGAGGATGCGATGGCGATAGTGAGGAAGTTTGGAAAGCCAGATTTATTCATTACGTTCACCTATAACGCGGGCTGGAAAGAAATACTTAACAGCATTCATCTCCGGGAAACGGCTAATAATAGGCCTGATATTGAAGTGAGAGTTTCCCATTTCAAAGTAAAGGAATTGCTACGATTTATTAATGTTAAGGAAATTTTCGGTAAAAGCATACAGTGGAATTTCAAAAGCGAGGTCTCCCGCGCATCCATTTACTCTTAACATTAACGGAAGATTGTAAGTTTCGAGAAATTTCTGACATTGACAGTGTGGTGTCAGCCGAAATACCAGATCTCGAGGATGAAGCGCTATACGAGTTGGTAAAGCGTCATATGGTACATGGTCCTCGCGGATCTTTGAATCCTTCTTCAGTCTGTATGAAAGATGGCGTATGTAAGAAAGATTTCCCTAAACAGTTTCAGGAAGAGACCAAAGATAATGCCAATGGTTATTCTTCGTATAGGAGAAGAAATAATGGACGGATTATTATAAAAACAATTCGAGGTATTGACATTGAAATCGATAGTCGATTCATTGTTCCCTACAATCCATTTCTTTTACTTTACTTGCAAGCTCATATTAATGTTGAAATATGCTCAAGTGTTCGGAGTGTTAAATACATCCACAAATATCTTATATATTAAAATCCACAAGTATGTGTATATATGTGTATATATTTTTATTTCACATGCATGAACAGTTACATTCTATCATGCGATTACCAGTTCACTTGCCAAACTTGCAAAATATCTATTTTAAAAATGATAACGCTCCTGATATTTTACTTCAAGCACAGTTGCGCAAAACGGAATTACAAGTGTGGTTCAAGTAAAATCAAGATTCGCAAGCCACAAGTCCGTACATACATATATCCTGAAACACCAGTGCATTACGTCTGGAATAAGAGCAACTGCCAGTGGCAAAAAAGAATAAATGTTTCAAAAACTATAGACAGAATGTATAATGTTTCGCCTACAGAAACAGAAAGGTATTATTTACGCCTGTTATTGCTTCACGTCATAGGTGCTATCAGCTTCCAGGATCTACAAACATGCAAAGCAGTTGTCTATTCGACTTTTAAAGAAACAGCTAAGGAGCAAGGTTTGCTGATTGACGATTCTGAATGGCAGCGTTGTTTGGCAGAAGCGTCACAATTTCACATGCCTTCTCAGTTACGACAACTGTTTTCTTACATATGTATCTTTCAGACACCTTCAAATGTAAGATAGTTATGGGACATTTTCAAGAATTCATTATCAGAAGATTATCTGCAGTTTCACGAAACTAACATTGCATATCAGTTCACTCTTATACATATTTCTAATACATTAAAGCTCAATGGTCTTCCCATTACATCTCTAGAATTGCCAGCTATCATTGTAATTGTATTGATAATTTCCCTCAGACAAATTTACCAATGAATTATCCAAAACTAAATGAGGATCAATTAAGTCGGATGATAAACCGAGCAATGGAAACCAAACGGCTATAATTACAGAAATTTTGGGGTTAGTACAAAACAGCAATGAAAGGATGAGTAATGCATATTTCATTGACGGTCCAGGTGGCACCGGGAAAACATTTCTTTACCAATGCTTGATTCACAATTGCACAAATTTGGGGTTAAATGTAGTTCCTGTTGCATGGACTGGTACTGCAGCAATGTTACTACCTCAGGGGCGCACTATACGCAGCCAGTTCAAGTTACCTCTACATTTACATGAAAGTTCTGTATCAGGAATAAAAGTTAACAGCAAGGAAGCTTTTTGTATTCGTTCAGCAAAACTTATCATCTGGGATGAAGCCCCTATGGCTAATAAGCACGCGTTGATGTGTGTAAATCGGTTGCTCAAGGACATCATGAATAACAACGTGCCTTACGGAGGAAAAATTATCATCTTAGGTGGAGATTTTAGGCAGGTATTGCCTGTTGTGCCTCACGCATCTAAAGCAGCATCAGTCCAAATGTCAGTAAGGTTCTCTCCTTTGTGGCCATTATTCAAAATTTTTAAACTCAACAAAAATATGCGAGCGGATACAGATCAACGTGACTTTGCAAACTTCTTGATACAAATTGGTAACGGTGAATACATTCACGTCGATGGAGAAAATTCAGAATTAGTCCCACGCTGAAAAATATTTTACGCTTTTCAAAAATTGCGATTTTAGCACCTAAAAATGAACATTGTAAAGAAATCAATGACAAAGTTTTAGACCTAATCCCAGGATCATCGAGAACTTACATCAGTGTGAATAATTTGATTGCTGAAGATGAGCGTGAACTTCTACAATTCCCAATATAATTTTTAGACAGCATAGGCATAAGTGGATTGCCACCCCATATCCTTCGACTAAAAGAAGGCTCAATTGTGATTTTGTTGATAAATATTAATGTTACCCAAGGTCTGTTGAACGGTACTAGACTGTTCGTTTGGAAGATGCATGACAATTGCTTACACCTGGAAATTATTACTGGCGTAAATGTTGGAAACAATGTCCTACTCCCTCGCCTTGACCTTACGCCATCAGATACTTCCATGCCATTTTCCTTCAAAAGGAGGCAGTTTCCAGTACGTTTGGCTTTTTGTATAACGATCAATAAAGCTCAAGGTCAAACACTAGATCAAATAGGCATTTATTTACCTCAACCGGTGCTTAGCCACGGACAAATTTAGTGTACGCCGCACTATCGCGAGCAAAATCCTATCATGACATCAAAGTTCAAATAGAACCAAAAGGCAAGCGAACAGCAAATGTCGAATGGAAGGAAGTACTATTAGAATTTTGAAACGAATGTTGCGGAGGAGCACAGACCTCAGCAAACGGGGCACAGATTAAATAACAATTATACAAGGACCGCATCCCTAATACGATAACTGTCCCGTGGAAATGGTAAAAAAATACTATTGTCCTACATCGGTGATTACTATCCCACATCCTGTTATTTCATTCCCTCAGTTCTATAACAAAGATATACTCAATCAAATTTACAGCTTAATAAATATTAATTCCTTCTGTGTGAGTTATCTTTTCATTTCTCATCAATCGCCTGTACTTACTATTCTATCTGTAGGGGTGGAGGCGATAGCTGTCTTTACAGAGATGTGCAAATTATTATTCGATATCAGTTTTCCAAAATTGAATTTTTACTTTTCACGGTTTAATGCACTAAGTATGTTTACAAGGCGATGAAATTGCTTCAAATGTTTAACCAAGACTCCTAATTATATTTTCATTTAAGAAACTCAAATTAAAATGATTTTTTAGAATTTCCACTAACAGAGGAGCCTTGCAAATGCAAAATGCCACACGTTTCGTTTTTATTACTTCACTCTACTTAACGTGTGAATTTAGAGCGAAGGGATTTGGGGTCTTTTAACAGATGAACGCTATTGAACTATTCAAAGATTCATGAACTATGCATTGAAATCGCCTGACTTGAATTATAAAGTCAATGAAAAATTGAAAATGGACCCAGCTCAGATATCCCTCGGCATCCAATAATCTGAAAGTTTCCAGACGCAATTTCTTATGGGAAAAGGTGTAATTCCACGGGAGAGGAAACACTACTAAATAGGACAACAAAAGAAGTTGGTCAATAAAATGATTTTGAATAAAAGTAATTATGACTAATTAAAATTATTTATTCAATTATATTGATTTGCACACCTCTATATGTTAACCAAGAGTTACATCTCTAAATTCAATTATAAGAGACCCATCTTTTATTTTAAATTTATACCATTGTACATAAGTAGACAAAACACCAAATTGTACCGCTGTAGCCTTATATTCTGTGGATATCTCTATCTACTTAGTATAAAACAAAGTTCCCAATTCTTGGATGTAACGGGTAATCTCGAGAGCAACTTGATGGATTTTGATGCGGTTTTCACCATTCTGTAAAGGATTTATCGATGAAGGATTAGGTAGAAAAACATTTATTTATCACCAAAAGTAGCCAAGCATTTACGATTTCAGTGAATTGAGTTGAAGAAACACCTAACGTCCATGTGTCTTTTAAGCTTACACTGGGTAAACCGTTAAAAATATCGATATTCTCTGAGAATTGTTCAGCATGAAAAGTTCTGCAAGAAAGTCCGCGACAGCTCCCACATCGACCACTGTAAGTGTTTTTACGTTTTCATTTCTTCCAGCAATCTCCATTGAGTGGCAATTTAAATTACTAGCTTCAGAGTGAGTTTACTAGCTTGCGAGCGACCAATCAGCCTAGCTTCAGCCAGCATCAAACTGCCGAGTCGTGTCGAGTTAATTCTTGGGAGCAGCATGAAAAGTTCTGCAAGAAAGTCCGCGACAGCTCCCACATCGACCACTGTAAGTGTTTTTACGTTTTCATTTCTTCCAGCAATCTCCATTGAGTGGCAATTTAAATTACTAGCTTCAGAGTGAGTTTACGAGCTTGCGAGCGACCAATCACCCTAGCTTCAGCCAGCATCAAACTGCCGAGTCGTGTCGAGTTAATTCTTGGGAGAAGAGTATAGCTTATGTGTTTGGAGTTAGCTGTTCACCGCGGCCTGACGTCCGTGCGCCTTTTAAACTTACGCAGGGTAAATAGTGGGACACACACACATAGGACAGGCAGACACCCACACATTTGATCTCATAAGTCTACTTCATCATTTACCCAAAAGCGACGGTACCGTAAATGTCTGTTAGGGTCACTAGCATGAAGACATGCAAATGTCATATGGACAGAAGTGCTGTAGGATTGTTGAAGTGAATGCTGCGGAGCAGCACGGGTCTTCTAGTAACTAATTATTATGGAAAGGACGAAACAATGATGGCCATTGCAACTTTGAACTTGACAAAAAACAATGGTTTATAGTGCTTTTCGAAGTGAGTGAAATAACCTCACACTTGAAATATAAAAGGGTACTCATTATCATTAACTTTTAAAGTTGGAAGAATAGAGATTTTCTTTTCATAGGAGAATCCTGGGCATTGTTTGGTCGTATTAGCGACAGCTCAGACATATAATGGGACAGATAAGCTCGATATTCCGTATCTTAAAACAATCACCTCATAATACTTGTAACGCGAGATTTAATTAATACATCATGCTAACAGTAGGAACAATGGAAGGTGACCGCTCACAACGTAAGGGGATAAAGATAAAGCAAGGAAGGGATTGTTCTGGTCATTGAACACAGTTCATCAAAAGAAAAATGCATTTTCATGGCATGATAAATCCTATTGAAGACAGTAATGACAGTTCAAAGTACGATGGAAAATCTTCAAATGATCAAGAAGAGCTATGGGATGATAACTGAGAAGCTTACCATTTGAAGGTCTGAAGTTCAAATTCCAGAT
This sequence comes from Meconema thalassinum, assembly GCA_946902985.2. Taxonomy (NCBI): domain Eukaryota; kingdom Metazoa; phylum Arthropoda; class Insecta; order Orthoptera; family Tettigoniidae; genus Meconema; species Meconema thalassinum. Next base: position 218,522,573 of record OX336396.1, read on the forward strand.
CTAAAAGTGATTATCATGTAATGTACATACACTGGTCAAAAGAAGTCTTGCATATTGCATGATGTATTTTCTTTGCTGTATGATGACATTTCGTTTTTGCACATTGACTCATGTGTTAACTCTAAGATAACACGTTGGTTTATTTGTACCATACACTGTTTTCGGACATGGAGTTTGTGCATACAACCTGCACACATGGGGGAAGTGGCCAAACTCTTGCTGTGATTGCGGTACATCAAACCAGACCATCAGGCACATTATCGAAGATTGCAAACTAAGAGCGTACTTAGGTGACCCTAACGACATTTTGAGCACGTGCCGATGTCACAAAAAGTGGAAGCCTCTACCTTCCACTACTCCTAGGACCTCTATGGCCTGTACGGAGTTGGCTTGGCTTGCTTGGCACCATCGAGCCTGGACTGGAGAAAATAGACTGGACATAAGGTCGTAATAAGGTTGATATCAGTGCTAGTACTAAAAAAAGTATGTACTTATTATTATTACTAGGGCTCGGATTTTTAGGTGCTAAAAATCGGGAAAATATTTATTTTTTATGTATTAAAAATACCTGAAATATGTGACAAAAAGGTATAAATATTTAATTATAATTTAGTTTATTAATGACAATATGAACAATATGCAGTAGGCCTACTCACGAATGCAATTTATGCTATTCCTCACTGACTGCTGAAGCATTACAATACACAACGAGATACATCTTCAGGTTGTCCATCACTAATGACCGACGATTATCGCGAAACACTTCTTATGAAGGCGCGAAACTGCGGCAATATGTTTCTTGCCCTAGAGGTGTGGTGTAACTTGAGATCGCTGTTCAGCCTTGATGGCTTTCCCACACGATTGGCAGATCAGAATGCCCCCATCAGAAGTAAAATTATCCTTAAATTCTGCAACATACTGCTGCAGACGATAATTCGTAGTTGCTTTTACTTTAGGCATCCACGGCCTCCACAGTGAGTGGTACGGGGCGACAAGATATGAAAAACACAGCTGCAGGCTGACATACGCTCTGCTTGCAGATTAGATATCTCATAGGTTCTTCCCCTTGAAGTAACACAGAACAAAATTGCAATAAACTGAAAGATCCAGCATACTGATTTAAAAAAATGTAAATATTATGTCTTTTTATGTGCTAACAAGAAAGGCTTGATCGAGAAACTGGAGGCCAAAGAAAGGAAAATTTTGAGAAAGATATAGGGTTCCATCAAAGACAATGGGGAATACAGAAGACGGCATAACCATGATCTATATACTCATGTGGAGAAGATAAGCAACGTCATCCGGAAGAGGAGGTTACCATTTTTTGGGCATGTGAAACGATTGAGCCCAGCGAGACTGACCAACCGCAACATAACTTACTTTCAGGAGAGGAAAACAAAATTGGCCTGGCTCATTGAACTGGATAAAGATCTGAAAGAAGTGGGGATTACACCAACAGACATTCAGGAGCGCGCTCCACTCAAAAGGAAACTTCAAGCTTTTAAAGGTTTCCAAGAAAAACCGAAGCAGAAAACGGGAAAGATTTGGACCCAGGAACGGAAGGAAGTCCACTGAGAACGAATGCGGGCGTACAGGGCAAACATCAAAGCCAGTAGGAGACGGTTGGAATGACGCGGTCCATAGATGGCCTATACGAAATCAATGAATGAATGAATGAATGAATGAATGAATAATACGGGGATAGGAATATAATAGACCTGCCGTACCACACCCGCAGGTGTAAATCGCGTGAAAAAATTCTAGATTACCCCTTGATCCCCTTAAGCGCATATACGTATTGATGAATTTTACGGCTTAATTTGGTTCCGTGATAACCTCCTAGCCGTTTGCAAACTTTCACACTAATGTAATTAATGGAATTGCATTGCGTCTTACAGTAATAGAAGGACCTCTGAGAATCCGTTGGCATGGTTACTGGCTTGCATTCGTTCATTAGTTTATTAAATTAAATTAGTTTTCTGGGAATATCTCAAAAATGGTTGGTCTTCGGTCCTTAAAATGTGGTTTTCGGGGCCCCAAGATTTCTCTCACATTGAGGGGCTGATAATGAGTTTTGTCTCGTTCTTCTACGCCTATTTCAGCATGTATTTTAAGGGGGTAGGCCCCCTTTTATGAGAGGTACGGAGAAGAGTTACATCAATAATTAGTGTCGTGCCTCTGATGGATATCTGTACCAAATTTTACGTTGATACACCCAGCCGTTCTCGAGTTATAAGGGAACAAATTTGTCCACAGACAAACAAACAAACAGACAGACAAACAAAAAAATATTTTCGCGCGCATCCATCATAAAACAGTCTGAAACGTGTAAACATCTCAAATTTCCGTAGAAATTCAGAGATAAACACAAATTTTCATTTTTATATATAGAGAGATATACTGCACCGCTCGGTGTCGACCGTGTTTTATTGCACAGATTCTGGTTTTACTCGCTAACCGTTGGAGATATATGAAAAGTGATAAGGACCTTCCGGATAGAAAATTAAATGTTAAAGCTCATGTATACCATCAAAAGTTTGCTATTTCTTAGCGTTGTCTTTTATTTGAAAAGGAAATATGAAATTTTGAAACCAAAGGGTGTAGTGACGTCACAAATGTCGGTTTTACTCGCTAACTGTCGGAGATACACGAAAAGTGATTAGGACCTTTCGGATAGGAAATTAAATTTCAAAGCTCACATGTGCCATGAAAAGTTTGCTATTTCCTACCGTTCTCTTTTTATTTGATATGGAAATATGAAATTTTGAAACCAAAGGGTCTAATGACGTCACTAAAATAGTCGCCATTTTTAATAGTGCAAAATTTCGAAATCAAAAGTATCCTATATGTAAACCTGGTAAATCAGCTACATCTATGCAAAATTTCATTTAAATCGGACCAGTGGTTGTTGAGTTATTGAGTAACAGACAGACAGACAGACAGACAGACAGACAGACAGACAGACACACACCATCTCATTTTTATATATTAGTATAAGTGAAAAGCATGAATTTATGTATTTATAGAAAAAGTTATTAAAATATGTATTTACATAAAGAAATATGTATTTACCTAAAGATCTGAGCCGTAATTATTACTATTATTATTATTATCATGTGTTTATCTGTAATGCCATACGCTACATAAATAAATAAAAACAGTTATCGGATAAAGCAAGTGTATTATATTTGGTCCACAAATACATAAGCTTGCAATATGCAAAACTTTTTTTGACTAGTGCAATTTCCCCACTGTCTTCTCCCCGTAAGGAAATAAAATTGGATAATTAGCAAGTCATTTCTCGTTGACTACCTTGTGATGTAGTGGCTAGAATGTTTCGCTATCATCCCGGAGGTCCCGTTTCTACACTCTCCCAAGTACACGGGGTTAAATGACCACGATGTCCAAGCCCCTCAAATGAATCAACAACAACAACAACAACAACAACAACAACAACAACAACAACAACAACAACAACAACAACAACAACAACAACAACAACAACAACAACAACAACAACAACAACAACAACAACAACAACAACAACAACAACAACAACAACAACAACTCTTGTTGTGGGCGTTCTTTCACAATACCAGTTTTAGATGGAATGCAAATAGTTCACATATCAAGTACCGTAATACAAATTCATTGTTGTGTCTTTCCTAGGAGCTTCGATATCGTGGTCTTTTCAGCCCCATGTACTTGGGTGTATGCAGAATGTGTCTGATATTGTGGTGTATCAGTGTGTGTATTTATAATTAAGGCAAGGGTTGGGAAGAAGGTGGCCGTGGTCTTAAGTTAGTAACCATCCCGGCATTCGCTTGGAGTAGAAATGGGAAACTCCACGGAAAATTATTTCTAGGATGACTGAAATGGGAATCAAACTCACCTATACACAGTTTTGTCTCACGAGGCTGAGTGTTTCCTGTCACAGCCCCCAGGTCAGAATAGAATTTCTTAGCAGAGCTGGGAATCAAACCCGGACCTCCGCGGTGACAACCGAGAATGCCAGTCCCTACGCCACGAGGAGGACAAATGGGAGACTTACCCTGGAATCAAATTTGAGAGTCAGGCTCCATCAGTAATATTATAAGGAGTGAGGATGCCCATCAATTTATAACTGGAAGAGGTAGAAAATACCTCGCTCCCCTTAAGTCGGCGCCCAAAGTCTTTAGCTTCTAAATGAAGCCACAGCAACAAGAGCTATCCCGTCGTACAATCGGCAAGCTAATGAGCCTAGCGTTAACTTGGCTCTCAAACGACCGGAATAAAAAGAATCTGCAGAACCACTTCATTCAGAAAATACTTGAGACTGTTTTAACGAGTACAAACACAGCATTAATCTTCTTCTCTTTTTCCGTCAGACGTGCAGCTGTCTAAAACACTCTCTTGGTGGTAACTCTCATGTTATAGAGGAGAAGACTGTTCAAACAATTACATAACCTCACAGCCAACTGACTTTACATGATCCCCTGAGCGTCACTCGTGTCACAGTGGATAATAGTCACACAAACAATACCATTATATCTCTGCCACTGCTTCACACTAACATTGCCATGGCCGCCTGAGACTCGTTCGTATCATAACGGATAAAGAACACACAAACTGCAATACCTGTTTAGACGTCTCGGTCGCGATCCCGATTATCTCTGATCTGGATAATGTCCAATCGCGATCAACGGCATTTGTCATTGGGACGTGTTTAGACGTCCCATCATGAAACAACAGGATAATCGAGTAAAACAGCATGGCATCGCTAAGGTCTGCCAACTTTTGAATTCCAAGTGTAATAGCAGAAATTTACAGTAATTTGATTCCTCCAGTTTTGAAGTATTTCAGTTATTCTTTATACATCATTCAACCTGCTAATGTATATTCTTAATGGGGAAAGACTGCACAAACTCAACCAAAGCTTTACTCTACCTCTGCCTGGTGTATTCTTTGAATACACGGTACGAGAGATATAATGTCTATTGCTCTTTGCATGTTCATTTCTTCCTTCCTCTTTGCCAAACACCAACAGTGATCATCTGTTTTTTCCTTGTTGAGCATGTTTCTTATGTCTTCATAAGTATGTTTCAGATATATAACTTCTGTGATCCACCTAGCGTCATCTAGTAGCGAGCCTCTGAAGCTACTCAATTCCTCATCGTGCAAGATGACTTACTTATCTATTTGGCTACCAGCTTTCGCTACCATCGTCAGCTATTTTCTCCTTGAGCAAGAGGACTACGTCTACTTCTTTACTCACCATGCTGCGCTAGTATCATCTATCAACTCCTTGAAGACCAGCTCACCAAGAAATCAATTATGTTTTGCTAAGTTGGCCATGCTTATATGTTCTCCTTTTGTTTCCTACCCCCACTCTCTCCCCCTTCCGTGGTCTCTCAGTGCTCCGTTGAGCTGCTCTCACTTCTTCGTCTGCAGTTGACTCGTACAGTCAAAGCTCCGCTCGAGCTTAGCCTCCTCAACCAAGAGGCACAACCTCTTCTACGCCATGTTGGCTAGATAGTCTTCCTAAGGAACTCCGACTTCAACATGAAATCGAGATAAGTACCATTTTTAAAAAGTTTTAACCTCATCTTCATGGTTTTAACTTCCAAGTGATTTTAATTTTAATTATAGGCAGTGTGAAAATATTTACTTGGGGCAAAATCATCCTTCGTGGGATTTGCAATGTTGAGCTTTTTCTTGTAAGCCAACCTTACTAAAAGGAGCTTTTCTTAAGCTATTTAAACGAGAAACCCTCTCGCTACGTGGGAGATTATCTAATATCCGCTGTCTATAATTACAAAGTTATTTCCTCCGTTGGATTTTCTCAACCCCATTTTCTGCTAAGGTCGTTCTGGAACCTTCGAGATCTTGTTCTCTATCTGCGAGTCTTGCCGTCAAGTATTGACACGCACTTGCGAAACTACTAGTTAAAATGAGGAATCTTCCTTATAAATTTTTGCAATAGCTAACTTCCTCCACCGTTGGAACTTCTAGAACATTCTCTGGCGCATTTAATTGTAAATCACGACTTTTTCGAGAAATAGACTTTCACCTACATAGTGCAATCAGTTATCTCCATAATTGCAATAACTTTTTTTCTCATGAGCTTCAGTGTTTCTCTGGTGAACTTTGCATCCATCTTTACAGACAATAGTGATAATCAGTGCTTTCTCCACGTTTCTACCGCGTCGCGATCGTCCGGTTATATTAAATACGGCCATGAACATTGATCCTATATCCCTATGATCTTTCCTTAACCTTCTACTAACAACCATTATTTATAAAATTGTAACTGTCTATAAGGTGTTACTCACGAGGTACCCTTCCAACTTTGCTAGTTTAACATTAATTAAATTCTGCATAATTTCTTGTGTGATACAAGTTTTAAATTTACATTGTTCCTCCCTTCAAAAGCAAGGAAAACAATTCTCTCAACTCTTGAGTGAGTTATTTTTTGGTCTCGCTAAATGAAAACTGCCTCATTTGACTGGCGAGTCTTATTCAAAGTATAAGAGGTCTAGAACCTTCCTTCTGATCAACTTTTCAGGTTCACAGTAAGTGACCTGCTCTCCTTGTATAAATTTCACAAAGTAATTCTGTATAAATATAAGAAGTTGTAGGAACTTCCTTTTTATTCTTTATGTTTTCCATTTTGTTATCTTCGAAGTTGTTATTTTCGTTAGAATGTTCTTTCAGAGGTTTCATATAGTACACTGCTTATACTCCTGTAAATGTTAAAACTTTAATTATTCCATTTTGCCTATTTGTGAAATCTTACCAAGATTTTAATTCACGGTTTAAAAAACCTTAAAAATTGTCAATTGCCTGGAGCAACTGTTTAACGTGGAGAGGTCTGCGACCCTATTTGTTAAAAAGTTCAAACAAACTATGTTAATTAAAATTATATTACATAATTGTTAATTTCATCAAATTTTTTCTAATTGTAAAATAAACAAATCTTTTCCCTTTGCTTTTTCATTTCGGATATAAACTTTAGGCAAAATCCTGTCTTCCTTGACTCTCCTCACTCAATGATATTAAAATCTTTAATAAGGCTTTCACCATTTGTTGCATTTGAGCAAGAACTCTTAATTTTCACCTTACTAAAGTTCTTCTTAGCGATAATAGCTAATTCTAATTGGCCAGTAAGGCAAGTAAAGTTCGCTAAGCCAACTACCTGCTTGTGGAGACCCTCTCCGAAAACTTATGGTCAGTTTTCCAAAAAATAAGTGTTTCTTTTTGTCTAAACTTTTAGCCGGCTCCTCGCTGAGTAAAAGCTTAGCCAACGTCCAACGCAACCATTGGTTCATTTACCAAGATTACCCAATAAGGCATAATCTTTTATCATATTCCTTCTTAGAGACACTTGGTCGCCCTTTCAAGAACTCCATAATTTTGGAAATTGAAAATACCAAGTTTGAGTTTAATCATTGGCATTCTTCAAATCACTTTGAAAAATCTAATTTCTTTAAGAAGACATACCGTAAATTTGTTCCTCTAAGTCTTGCTAGACCATCACCCTTCCCCATAGTACTTTTATACATGCTCGGGAGGAAATGTATTAAAGCCTCTCTCTTGCAAACCGCCCAAGTTTTAGCTGCGGTTCCCGTTAGCCTCGACCAAGCTCGTACCTACTTTAGGTATCCGAAAGTTAATTTCCATTGGAAACTGCTTCTAAGTGTGTTGAAACCTCAACTTATTTTTGTGGGACTCTCCTCCTATTTCTCTATCCTTCTTTTCCAAATCCCAAATCTACTTCCTTCTTTTAATCATCTTCCCTTGGTGGGTGGGTTATTCCCTAGCCTATAATCTACCCAAAAATTGGTGCCGAAACCCGGGAGAGCCCATTTTTTCTTTTCTCTTTTTAAAACAGTGTCATTTGACAATACTTTGCATATTTCTAATATCTGTGTTGAATATTTCAGCTATAACCACATCGTGCAAAGCCTGCGAACGGGAAAGAGGCCGCTCCTGTCTCCTATGGTGTGTCCTATTCTTTCTACTCATTCGCTGCTGCCAGCTTGACAGCATTTCCAAGGTTCCACAGTTTCGTGAGTTACATTTTCATTTATCTTCTTTAATATGGCTCCCACTGATAAGGATAAGGATGAAAAACTTACTTCCAAACGAGCATCCTATAAAGGGCAAATTACCCGATTCAGAAGGTACATAAAAGAATTAGATCCCTTAGACGCGCAATTAGATTTGTTGAAACATCGTGTAAAGGATTTTGAACGTTCTTATGAAAACTACTGTAACATTCAAACTGAAATTGAAACTTGCATGCTCAATCAAACAGAAGATCGTGTCGAAGTAGAGAACTTATATTACGAAGGCATAGGTTCTGCTTTCAAAATAATACGCCAACTCGAAGAGGAGCAGAAAAAGGACGCTTCTGTTCTTGGTTCCCTTCATGAATCCCAAACTTCTTTCCGTGAAGGCACTCACAAGCCCAAACCTACTTTACCGAAAATTGATTTACCCCATTTTTCTGGAGATGAATCCACTTGGGATTCTTTCTATGAATTATTTTGCTCCCTTGTTCATGACAATGAAGACATTCAAGTCATTTACAAGTTTCATTACTTGAGATCTATCCTTCGAGGTCAAGCTTTGCAGTTAGTTGAAGCACTTCCTCTGCGTGCCGAAAATTACCCCATTGCCTTTAACTTATTAAAAGAAAGATATGGAAATTCACGGTTACGTATTCAACGCCATATTAAGGCTCTATTTAACCTACCTGCGTCACAGCACAATGACGTCACTAGTTTGCGTACTTTAATTGACACTACCCAACTCCACGTCAAAGCTTTGTCCCAATTAGAGCAGCCTACTGAACATTGGGACACTTTCCTAATACATTTAGTAGTTTCTAAAGTTGATGCTGCTACCCTCAAAGCTTGGGAAATTGAACTTTCTAAGGAAGACGACTACTCTTACGAGCATTTAGTCACTTTCATAAACGCTAGATGCCAACTTTTAACCGCGCTAGCCAATCAGAGCGAACCTTCATCTCCTAGTTCCAAATTCGAATTAATGTCCATCAAACCCAAAAGCGACCGCTCAGCGTCTAATACCCAAAAACCAGGGTCCAGCTCATCCAAATTCAAATCAAACACTACTGGTTACCCAACTAGGTCTAGTGAACGTCGTGTCGCCAGCTCTATTGTTTTAAACACGCAAGGTGAACCTCGCAAAAGTTTAAACGAACCGGTAAAGTGCATACTTTGTAAAGATCCCCATGCCCTGTACCTCTGCAAATCCTTTAAAGAAATGTCAGTTGATGACAGACGAAAATTAGTCGCCCAAAACAAACATTGTTTCAACTGCCTAGCGCCTACGCATTCTGCTTCTAACTGTAAGTCCACAAGACTTTGCTACCATTGTGAAAAGGCTCATCATACTCTGCTACATCGTCATGATCAGGCAAGGTCATCGACAGCATCTACTTCGCCGAAAAATGATAGTGTCAACAGTTCTAATGCTTCATCATACATTCAAAATGCTAAGTCTATTCGCAGTGCTCAAGTATTGTTGTCTACTGTCCAAATTGACGTTCAGGATAACTTTGGCAACTGGGTCCGTGCACGCGGTCTTCTAGACTCAGCGGCAACTCATGATTTTGTATCTAATTCCCTGATTAGAAAACTAGGCTTACCCGTAAACCCCACTTCCATCAATGTGTCAGGCATCAACAGCTCAAAATCGCAAGCTTTACAATTTTCAAAACTAACCATAAGAGATACTTGCCATAGAAACAACTTTCTTAAACTTAATTGTCTAATTCTCAATAGCATTGGAGAAGACACTCCTAGTCATTCGGTTGATATTTCGGGGTTAAACATTCCCTCGCATTTAAGGTTAGCCGATCCTTCGTTTAACATACAAAATCCCATTGACATACTCTTTAGTGCCAATGTCTTTTGGAACTGCCTTCGGAAACAGGTTCGCAAGCTATCCTCAAACGTGGTCGCTAGAGACACTAATTTTGGATGGATTGTCACAGGGCAACTTCCCCATTTTTCACCCCAACCTGCATCGCAATGTTACTTCTCCAATACTGACCTGGAACAGTTTTGGAGGCTTGAAAATGTTGATTCTCCTAATGTAACTTCTTCAGAAAATGAATTCTGTGAGCAACTTTTTTTGAACACCACCACTCGTTCTTCTGATGGCCGGTTCGTCGTTCAAATGCCAAGACTACACAATCCCCCCAAACTTATTAACTCTCAGCCTAAAGCTCGAAAAGCTCTCTTTGCTATCGAGAGCAAATTCAAAAAGGAACCCCTCGTCAAAAAGCAGTACACTGAATTCATGGATGAGTATGAAAGCTTAGATCATATGGAGGTTGTTAACAAATCCGATGATGAATTGCACCCCCCCATCGAAACGGTTTATTTAAATCATCATCCTGTGTGGAAAAACCCTCTTGTAAAAGATAAAATCCGAGTTGTTTTTAATGGTTCATCACCCGACGTTAACGGCAACAGCCTTAATGACACTCTTTATTCTGGTCCTGCTATTCAATCAGATTTATCTGCTATACTCTTAAACTTTCGATTATTTCCCATAGCTGTCATAGCCGACATAAAACAGATGTACCGTCAAGTGTTAATTCAACCAGAACAACGAGATCTTCAAAGAATCTTGTGGCGTGATGAAATCAATAAGCCCATTAAGGTATTTCGCTTGAAAACGGTTACCTATGGCTTAAAACCCTCTGCTTTCCTTGCTATCCGATCCCTACACTTGCTTGCCTCACAAGATGGTCATTTATTTAACCCCAAAGCCTCTGAAGCACTAACTACGTCATTCTATGTTGACGATTACTTGCAGTCCTTCTCTACTTTGGAGGAAGCTTCTTTTGTGTCTTTAGAACTTCAAGCATTACTAAGGAATGGAGGTTTCCCACTTCATAAGTGGAACTCCAACTCACCTGAGTTTCTCGCCCAATTTCCCATCGAAGACGTAGATCCCTCTTCTGTCGAAATTTGTGGAAACTCCGAATCTATAAAAACTTTAGGAGTTCACTGGTGCACTAGCACTGACACTCTTATCTATAAAGTTTCGCTCGCAGAAGAGCTTCCTAATACAAAAAGACAAATCCTCTCTGAAATTGCAAAAATTTTTGATCCGCTTCAATTTCTTGCCCCAGTTATTGTCATAGCCAAACTCTTCATGCAAGAGCTGTGGTCACTTAAATGTGAATGGGATGACGCTGTCCCTCTTTCTTTTCTGAATCGTTGGCTCTCGTTTCGCAGCAATTTGCTGGATCTTTCCCTCATTGAAATTCCCAGGAATTTAATCAGCTCTCATTCTAATGCATCTTTTTTCCTTCATGTGTTCGCGGACAGTTCCGAAAAAGCTTATGGTTGCGGTGCATATTTAGTTTATCACGATTCACTTTATGGATCTCCAGTTTCTAACCTTGTTTGTGCCAAATCGAAGGTCGCTCCTCTTAAAACTATCACTTTACCTAGGCTCGAACTGTGCGCTGCACTAATGGCTGCAGAACTTGTCAAAAAATTACGGGAAGTATTAAAGGTCGAATTTTCGCAAATCTATCTCTGGAGCGATTCTATGATCGCCCTTTCTTGGATCGCCAAAAACCCCTCTCACTGGCAAACTTTTGTCGCAAACAGGGTTTCCAAAATTCAAACTCTTTCTTCTGGATGTCAATGGAGGCATGTTCCTAGTGCGGATAATCCAGCTGATATCATCTCTCGTGGTTGTTTACCCTCTCAATTGGCAGCTTCCCAATTGTACTGGCATGGGCCCTCGTGGTTAATCGACGAATCTTCCTCATGGCCTTCTAAACCCCCTGCTACAAACTCCAACTTGCCTGACGCTAAAGCACCTCTACCCATTGCTTCGTGTCTTGTTTCTAACGCATCTCATCCTTTGTTGTCACGCTATTCTTCCTTCCATAAATTACTACGGATTGTTGCCTATCTTCTTAGATGGAAATATCTTGTGGTTGACCAACCTCTTCTCCCTAAACCACACCTTACCAATCATGAATTGAATCTTGCTACCATTAAGATTTTACAACTGACACAGCAAGAAGCCTTTTCTTCTGAATTTTCATTGCTTTCTTCTAAAAGAGATCTTCCCAAATCCAGCCGTCTTCGTGCTTTAGCCCCGTTTCTTGATGACCATGGATTACTTAGGGTAGGTGGAAGGCTCTCGCAATCCCTACTCTCTGAGGACAAAAAGCATCCCGTTATTTTGCCTTCCAAACATCACGTTACTTCTTTAATTATACGTGACTTTCATTACCGTAATCTTCATGTTGGTACACGTACTCTGCTCTGCCTCTTAAGAGAAAAGTACTGGATTATAAATGGAATTCATGAAGTTTCTTCTGTAATTCATAAGTGTATTCCTTGTTTCAAAGCGAAACCTAAAATCAACACTCAATTAATGAGCGATCTGCCCTCTTTTCGTTCTTCTCCAATACGCCCATTTGCTTTAACTGGCGTGGATTATATGGGTCCGTTCCAATATCAACGAAACTCTCCTGAAGCTAAACGCAAATTGTTTGGTAAGCTTTATGTTTCTCTCTTTGTTTGCATGGTTACTGGCGCAATCCACTTGGAACTAGTAACGAATGCTTCTACTTCTTATTTTTTATCAGCTGTCTCTCGTTTCACCGCTAGGCGTGGTGTTCCTTCTGAGATGTTCTCTGATAACGCTTCCACCTTTCAGGGCGCAGCTTCCCTGTGGAAGAAAGCTCTCACTTCCTCTCCTGCCATGGAACAAATCTCTAATTTTTCTTATTCGAAAGGTTTCAAATGGCGCTTCATACCTCCTTACGCTCCGCATCATGGTGGTAGGTGGGAATCTTGCGTAAAGCTCACTAAACGTCATTTAAGAAAAGTCTTAGGTAATCGAATTCTGACTTACGAAGAATTCAATTCTCTGTCTGTTTTGATTGAAGGTGTTGTTAACTCTCGCCCTTTAACTCCACTTTCCAATGACCCTGATGACCTACTTCCACTCACCCCTGGTCACTTCCTTATCGGCACTTCTCTTTCTGCCCCTCCTCCTCTTCCTAATTCTTACAGGGATTCTAATCTACCAATCGTTTGGCGGAAACTTGAAGCCCTCCGTAATTCATTTTGGAAAAGGTGGAACTTGGAATATTTAACTTCCTTGCAACGGAGGCAGAAGTGGTTTCTTTCCAGTCCCGATATTAAAGTAGGGGACTTGGTCTTGGTTAGAGATATTTCACCCCCCCTAGTATGGATTTCTGGTAGGGTGACCCAATGTTACCCTGGAAGAGATGGGAGAGTCAGGGTGGCCAGAATCTTGACTACAAATGGACCGATCATAAGACCACTGTCTTTGATCGCTCCGCTTCCAATAAATGTGTAACTGCTTATTTGCTCTCTGTTGGTGTTTGTCCCCCCAGTATGGTGTATTCTTTGAATACACGGTACGAGAGATATAATGTCTATTGCTCTTTGCATGTTCATTTCTTCCTTCCTCTTTGCCAAACACCAACAGTGATCATCTGTTTTTTCCTTGTTGAGCATGTTTCTTATGTCTTCATAAGTATGTTTCAGATATATAACTTCTGTGATCCACCTAGCGTCATCTAGTAGCGAGCCTCTGAAGCTACTCAATTCCTCATCGTGCAAGATGACTTACTTATCTATTTGGCTACCAGCTTTCGCTACCATCGTCAGCTATTTTCTCCTTGAGCAAGAGGACTACGTCTACTTCTTTACTCACCATGCTGCGCTAGTATCATCTATCAACTCCTTGAAGACCAGCTCACCAAGAAATCAATTATGTTTTGCTAAGTTGGCCATGCTTATATGTTCTCCTTTTGTTTCCTACCCCCACTCTCTCCCCCTTCCGTGGTCTCTCAGTGCTCCGTTGAGCTGCTCTCACTTCTTCGTCTGCAGTTGACTCGTACAGTCAAAGCTCCGCTCGAGCTTAGCCTCCTCAACCAAGAGGCACAACCTCTTCTACGCCATGTTGGCTAGATAGTCTTCCTAAGGAACTCCGACTTCAACATGAAATCGAGATAAGTACCATTTTTAAAAAGTTTTAACCTCATCTTCATGGTTTTAACTTCCAAGTGATTTTAATTTTAATTATAGGCAGTGTGAAAATATTTACTTGGGGCAAAATCATCCTTCGTGGGATTTGCAATGTTGAGCTTTTTCTTGTAAGCCAACCTTACTAAAAGGAGCTTTTCTTAAGCTATTTAAACGAGAAACCCTCTCGCTACGTGGGAGATTATCTAATATCCGCTGTCTATAATTACAAAGTTATTTCCTCCGTTGGATTTTCTCAACCCCATTTTCTGCTAAGGTCGTTCTGGAACCTTCGAGATCTTGTTCTCTATCTGCGAGTCTTGCCGTCAAGTATTGACACGCACTTGCGAAACTACTAGTTAAAATGAGGAATCTTCCTTATAAATTTTTGCAATAGCTAACTTCCTCCACCGTTGGAACTTCTAGAACATTCTCTGGCGCATTTAATTGTAAATCACGACTTTTTCGAGAAATAGACTTTCACCTACATAGTGCAATCAGTTATCTCCATAATTGCAATAACTTTTTTTCTCATGAGCTTCAGTGTTTCTCTGGTGAACTTTGCATCCATCTTTACAGACAATAGTGATAATCAGTGCTTTCTCCACGTTTCTACCGCGTCGCGATCGTCCGGTTATATTAAATACGGCCATGAACATTGATCCTATATCCCTATGATCTTTCCTTAACCTTCTACTAACAACCATTATTTATAAAATTGTAACTGTCTATAAGGTGTTACTCACGAGGTACCCTTCCAACTTTGCTAGTTTAACATTAATTAAATTCTGCATAATTTCTTGTGTGATACAAGTTTTAAATTTACATTGTTCCTCCCTTCAAAAGCAAGGAAAACAATTCTCTCAACTCTTGAGTGAGTTATTTTTTGGTCTCGCTAAATGAAAACTGCCTCATTTGACTGGCGAGTCTTATTCAAAGTATAAGAGGTCTAGAACCTTCCTTCTGATCAACTTTTCAGGTTCACAGTAAGTGACCTGCTCTCCTTGTATAAATTTCACAAAGTAATTCTGTATAAATATAAGAAGTTGTAGGAACTTCCTTTTTATTCTTTATGTTTTCCATTTTGTTATCTTCGAAGTTGTTATTTTCGTTAGAATGTTCTTTCAGAGGTTTCATATAGTACACTGCTTATACTCCTGTAAATGTTAAAACTTTAATTATTCCATTTTGCCTATTTGTGAAATCTTACCAAGATTTTAATTCACGGTTTAAAAAACCTTAAAAATTGTCAATTGCCTGGAGCAACTGTTTAACGTGGAGAGGTCTGCGACCCTATTTGTTAAAAAGTTCAAACAAACTATGTTAATTAAAATTATATTACATAATTGTTAATTTCATCAAATTTTTTCTAATTGTAAAATAAACAAATCTTTTCCCTTTGCTTTTTCATTTTCGGATATAAACTTTAGGCAAAATCCTGTCTTCCTTGACTCTCCTCACTCAATGATATTAAAATCTTTAATAAGGCTTTCACCATTTGTTGCATTTGAGCAAGAACTCTTAATTTTCACCTTACTAAAGTTCTTCTTAGCGATAATAGCTAATTCTAATTGGCCAGTAAGGCAAGTAAAGTTCGCTAAGCCAACTACCTGCTTGTGGAGACCCTCTCCGAAAACTTATGGTCAGTTTTCCAAAAAATAAGTGTTTCTTTTTGTCTAAACTTTTAGCCGGCTCCTCGCTGAGTAAAAGCTTAGCCAACGTCCAACGCAACCATTGGTTCATTTACCAAGATTACCCAATAAGGCATAATCTTTTATCATATTCCTTCTTAGAGACACTTGGTCGCCCTTTCAAGAACTCCATAATTTTGGAAATTGAAAATACCAAGTTTGAGTTTAATCATTGGCATTCTTCAAATCACTTTGAAAAATCTAATTTCTTTAAGAAGACATACCGTAAATTTGTTCCTCTAAGTCTTGCTAGACCATCACCCTTCCCCATAGTACTTTTATACATGCTCGGGAGGAAATGTATTAAAGCCTCTCTCTTGCAAACCGCCCAAGTTTTAGCTGCGGTTCCCGTTAGCCTCGACCAAGCTCGTACCTACTTTAGGTATCCGAAAGTTAATTTCCATTGGAAACTGCTTCTAAGTGTGTTGAAACCTCAACTTATTTTTGTGGGACTCTCCTCCTATTTCTCTATCCTTCTTTTCCAAATCCCAAATCTACTTCCTTCTTTTAATCATCTTCCCTTGGTGGGTGGGTTATTCCCTAGCCTATAATCTACCCACTGCCTATGACCTCCCTGAATCTCGCTCGTGTTATACTGGAGAAATAACACTCAAATACTAAAGCCTATGGTGCAAGGAGAAACTAGATAGCGCACCAATTGTCATGAAACCAGTTTCATGAAAGTAATGCCCGTTGCTCACGGTAAAATGTTTCTTAAAATTTATTTTACAACTAATTTTATAAAAATTTGACGAAAGCAAGCTGTGTTGTTCACGGTAAAATTATTTTATAAAATCCGCGGATGTATCAGGATCGCCATCTACCTATAAACTTCTGAACCAAGAATCAGCTGTTCAACACATAGTGGTTTGAGTGTATGGCTCCAACAAACAAAGCAAACATTGCAAACATTGCTGCTTTAGCTACAATTATATGTCGTACAGTGGTAAAAAGGAAGAAAAGAAATGCTAGGAAGTCCTGGACTCGGGAATGGATAAAAAGAAGAGAAGAGTAGAGGAATACTCTTTGGTCGACAATGAGTTGAGGTTAGAAATCAGAATTCATATAGGAATTTTCTAAGAATGGAGGAAAGCAGTTTTAAAAAACTCCTAGATCTCGTTGGTCCCAAAATTATTCGACAGGACACTTAACATGAGGCAAGGCATTTCTCCTGAAATGAGACTGCAAGTGAGTTCGAAACCCGTTTATCTTCGCCTTCACATCAGCCTGGCCCGTGTTCGGTCGAATTTGTGAAACATATTCGGCGATTGAGATTTCTGCCTCCCTTCTTGCATTTCTATTGTGGTTTATGGGCGTTTTAATCTCATACAAACACTGATATTTCTGGTACTCGTCCAGTACAACACTAACAGCTTGGGAGCCCGTATCACACGACACTAATTAGTATGAAAGCTTCTACCAGTACTGGTGTACACGCTGGTATAGACGCGTCTAGCACCGTGTGATACGTACCTTCCATGTTAGGTTCTGCCTTCCATAATAGCTATCCGTCCAGGGTTACAGTATTTAGGGAAAATAAGAATTTTAAATGGGAGAAAACACAAAACAAAATTGCAATATTGCTGTACGACGTAAGGAGGAAATTATAAAATAATTAAAAGGAAGTAAAAATCTCCGCCCCTGGATAGCCTTGAACCCGGGATCTTCAAATCAGCAAGCGAGCGCGATACCACTAGCACACTTTTCCAACTGACAATACAGCAATTTGTTGCACTTCTTATCAGCGCGTATGGTTAAATATCCAATTATTACAATTATATCTTAAATATTGATTGGAATGAATTCATTCAGTACCACGCATATTTTCAAATGTACTTAAAGCAAGTTTCATGACCGCTTTGCGTTAATAATGCGAATCGACTGTAAATTTTACCCCCAAACGACAACCGTCCTCCATGTTTTATTTTCGAAGAGTTTGTTACAAGCGAGCTTCACAATCTTCTCACCTCGTGGCGCCAGCATCATCTTCATGTCAGCTTCCCTGATTGGTTCGTTTCGTAAAATTAATTTTACGGAATAGAACATGTCCTATTTTATGGAAAGTTTTATCAAAGGTTTTATAAAACTTGAATTTGACCGTGAGCAACATAAATTTTATAAAATTAAATTATTGTACAATAAATTTGAAGGAAAATTTTACCGTGAGCAACGGGCATTAACTAGTTTTACGACACCGTGCCTACGATCGAGTTAAATTCGTCTAGATAATTATAAGGAGGCTCTTTCTCAAAATTCGGCAGTAGAAGATCAAAAGTACGGGTAGAATTGTTTACATAAACTCTGGAGAGTAAATCATCGAAGGAGGTACGTTGTCTCATGCCCAAGATAAGATAAATAACTTCAACCATTCGTGGGTAGTTTCTAGAAAATTTTGTCACTGTGGCTTCAATCAAGCCAAGTAGAGGTAGGCCTACTCGTATGTGTGAATTTCCTGATACAGCTTATTTATTAACATAACGCTACGCGTGTTATAAAACAAGATGTTCAGTAAAGAACATATAGCCTACTTTCTCCTAAATGCATGGGTATTGCTATAACTCTTTGTCCTTTTCAAGGAGTATAATTAAATGTTGGTTGTAGTAGCTTGTTGAAATACAACGTGCTATAGGGATATTAAACATGAATATGAGGTGCCCTTTGCTAGTGCTACCTCTGTAAAAAAATTCATTCAATTCGGCTTCACCGTGTTTGAATTGATCTGGGGAATGGATTTGCACACATACATGGCCGCTATTTGCAAACTATTGGACTGATGACCTTGTAGTCAGTCATAAGATGCTTTCCACAAAAAGGCATGTTGTTGCAAAATCCGGTAGAGATCAAATTATTAGGATGGTCGAAATTTGATTTAAGCTTTTAACATTTGGGTGGCCGTCATTCCGTTTCCGTCAAGATGGCGGCGATATAAAACATGACACTGAGGTGCCTTTTGCTAGTGCTACCTCTGTACCAAATTTCATTCCATTCGGTTTCACCGTGTTCGAATTAATAGGGGTAATCGATTTTGACACAAAGATGGCCGCCATCCGCAAACTATTAGGCTAATGACCTATTAGATTTGTCAAAGGATGCTCCCTTCATAAAGGTATGTTGTTGCAAAATTTGGTAGAGATCGGATGATAAGGTTAGTCGTAATTTGATTTAAGCTTTGAACATTTGGGTGGCCGCCATTACGTTTCCGTCAAGATGGCGGCGATATAAAACATGACACTGGGGTGCCCTTTGCTAGTACTACTTCTGTACCAAATTTCGTTCCATTCGGTTTCACCGTGTTCGAATTAATAGGGGCAATCGATTTTCACACAAAGATGGCCGCCATCCGCAAACTATTTGGCTGATGACCTATTAGTTTGGTCAAAGGATGCTGCCCCGATAAAGGTATGTTGTTGCAAAATTTGGTAGAGATCGGATGATTAGGTTAGTCGTAATTTGATTTAAGCTTTGAGCATTTGTGTGGCCGCCATTACGTTTCCGTCAAGATGGCGGCGATATAAAACATGACACTGAGGGGCCCTTTGCTAGTGCTACCTCTGTACCAAATTTCATTCCATTCGGGTTCCCCGTGTTCGAATTAATAGGGGTAATCGATTTTGACACAAAGATGGCCGCCATCCGCAAACTATTAAGCTAATGACCTATTAGATTTGTCAAAGGATGCTTCCTCCATAAGGTATGTTGTTGCAAAATTTGGTAGAGATCGGATGATTAGGTTAGTCGTAATTTGATTTAAGCTTTGAACATTTGTGTGGCCGCCATTACGTTTCCGTCAAGATGGCGGTGATATAAAACATGACACTGAGGTGCCCTTTGCTAGTGCTACCTCTGTACCAAATTTCATTCCATTCAGTTTCACCGTGTTCGAATTAATAGGGGTAATCGATTTTGACACAAAGATGGCCGCCATCCGCAAACTATTAGGCTAATGACCTATTAGATTTGTCAAAGGATGCTCCCTTCATAAAGGTATGTTGTTGCAAAATTTGGTAGAGATCGGATGATAAGGTTAGTCGTAATTTGATTTAAGCTTTGAACATTTGGGTGGCCGCCATTACGTTTCCGTCAAGATGGCGGCGATATAAAACATGACACTGGGGTGCCCTTTGCTAGTACTACTTCTGTACCAAATTTCGTTCCATTCGGTTTCACCGTGTTCGAATTAATAGGGGCAATCGATTTTCACACAAAGATGGCCGCCATCCGCAAACTATTTGGCTGATGACCTATTAGTTTGGTCAAAGGATGCTGCCCCCATAAAGGTATGTTGTTGCAAAATTTGGTAGAGATCGGATGATTAGGTTAGTCGTAATTTGATTTAAGCTTTGAGCATTTGTGTGGCCGCCATTACGTTTCCGTCAAGATGGCGGCGATATAAAACATGACACTGAGGTGTCCTTTGGTAGTGCTACCTTTGTACCAAATTTCGTTCAATTTGCGCTCACCGTGTTCGAATTGATAGGGGGGGGGGGCAGACATTCAGAGTCCACACACTCTCTCTCTCTCACACACACACACAGACTCACACACATACACACACACAGACAGACACCCTTTTTTTTCGCCCTGTGGTGATCTCATAAGTCTACTTTCATTTTTTGCAAAAATCGAAAGTAGGCTAAAAAATGAATGTTTCCATCTAAATATCACTTCATAACCTTCTAAATCACTCTCGTATCATAACACGCAAATAATAACATAACCTCAGTTACTGGGCTTCACAATAACATTGAAACCCCCTGGAGGTGTAGTGGCTAGCATTCTTGGCTGTCACCCAAGAGGTCTGGGTTCGATTTCCGGCTCTGTCAACAAGTTTAATTCTAGTTTGAGGATTGAAACGAGGTTTACTCAGCCACCTAGCGCAGAGCTGATAAGAAGTTGGTTTTCTGTGATCCCCCTGTACTTAGATTAGGGCCACGACCGCCTCCTGCCCAAACCCTAGCCTCAATTAAAAGTATAAATACGAGTATAGCCATTACAATGGAAAAATATCACACGCACAATAATGTAGCTTCACAGACATTGACATGGGCGGCTTCGGTGGCGTAGTTGGTAGCATGCTGAGCTTCTATACCCAAGATCGCGGGTTGAAACCCGGCCGAAGTAAACGGATTTTTTAGGAGCGTTAAAAATCCCCCAGTATGCCTTCCTTCGGGGGAAAGTAAAGCTGGTGGGCCCATGTCATAGATTTATGGAATGTTAGGAACCTTCAAATAACAAACCTTGTGTGAAGCAAAATTTCTAGGTAAGGTTTGATTAATGATGTTAAGTTCCAACGTTCGTCACCAGGCTGGTTGCGATGGCATCTAGTAGTAGCCAAGTTCACAGCTAGGTGTCGTGGACGGTAGCATTTGGTAGTGAAAGTGGGACTTGAATTAATTATCGTCTGCAGTCCTTACTTGAATTCAAAACAGATAACACACACTAATTCAGTCATAACAATTAACACCGGTTGTCAGACAGATTCTACACACACCCAAAGTACACGGGGCTACATGACCGCGTTGTCTCAGCCCCTAAACTAAGGAACCAACCGACCAGACACTGACATGAAACTATCATTGTACAGCCTCCTGAATCGTGCTCATGTCATAATGGGGAAATGTCACACGTACAATAATTTAACTTCACAGACATTGACTTGAAACTATCTTTGCACGGCCACCTGAATCTCACTCGTGTCATAATGGAGAAATGTCACACACACAATAATTTAACTTCACAGACATTGACTTGAACCTATCTTTGCACGGCCACCTGAATCTCACTCGTGTCATAATGGAGAAATGTCACACACACAATAATTTAACTTCACAGACATTGACTTGAACCTATCTTTGCACGGCCACCTGAATCTCACTCGTGTCATAATGGAGAAATGTCACACACACAATAATTTAACTTCACAGACATTGACTTGAAACTATCTTTGCACGGCCACCTGAATCTCACTCGTGTCATAATGGAGAAATGTCACACACACAATAATTTAACTTCACAGACACTGACTTGAAACTATCTTTGCACGGCCTCCTGAATCTTACTCGTGTCATAATGGAGAAATGTTACACACACAATAATTTAGCTTCACAGGCACTGACTTGAAACTATCTTTGCACGGCCTCCTGAATCGTGCTCGTATCATTACGGATAATGAACACGCAAACATTGCCTATCAGACACTGGTTTCTCAATGGCTCGGCAAATGATCCCCCGAATCTCTAATATAGCAAGCAGGTCTTTGCACACGACACCTCTATTGATATCACAGCTGACTTTATCAACAAGGAACAGCTGTCCAGCTCTCAAAAAGCAGAAGAAATGTACTGCAAACAAAGATTAGAAGACATTATCTCACGGCAATGAAGATTCTACTATACAATCCATGTTAATTTACCAGCTTGAGAAGTCAGCTGTAACTTGAAATTGCTTTACAGAATATTTTAAGTGGAACATTTGTCAATTGTAAGAAGAAGGATTTACCGTTCCATTATATAATCATTCGAGACGCGATAGAATTTGAAATACACCTGATAAAATTTAATAAAGATTGTAGGGTTTTGAGACATCTTGTTCATCAGTCCATCTACTTGGGTGTGTGCTTAGTTTGTCTGGAGGTGGCTTCGATAGCGTAGTTGGTAGCGTGATGAGCTTCAATGCCCAAGGTCGTGGGTTCAAACCCGGCAGAAGACGTCGGATTTTTTAAGAGCGTTAAGCATCCCTTAGTATGCCTTCCTTCGGAGTGGAAGTAAAGCCGTCGGTAACATGTCATAGATTTATGGCATAAAAAGAACCTTTCACTAACTACTCTTGTGTGAAGCCAAAATGTGTAGGTTGGAATTGATAACGCTCTATCAGTTTCAACATTCGTCACCAGGAGCTGACTGCGATGCCATCTAGTAGGCAAGCCCGCTAGGTGCCATGGACGGTAGCATTTGGTGGCAAAAGAAGGAAGTACTTGAAATTACTGTCTGTAGTCCTTACTTGAATTAAAACAGATAACACACACTAATACAGCCATCACAATTAACACCGGTTATCAGACAGATTCTACACACACCCAAAGTACACGGGGCTACATGACCGCGTTGTCGTAGCCCCAAAATTAAGGAACCAACCAATCTTAGTTTGTCTGACAACCTGTGTTTCGCAGTTGGCTGTAAAAGTATATGTAATTGTTGTTGTTGATATATTTATGGATCAATACTTAGCTGTCACCGAAGAGGTCCGGGTCCGATTCCCGGCTCTGCCAAGAAATTTAATTCTTGTCTGTGGGTTGGAACGGGGTACTCTCAGTCTCGTGAGGCAAAACTGTGGAGAGAAGGGTTCGATTCCCACCTCAGCCATCGTCGAATTGGGTTTTGCCACTTTAACTCCAGGCAAATGCTGGGATGATTCCTAACTTAAGGCCACGGCCGCCTTATTCCCAATTCTATCCCCAATTTACATACACACACACACACACACACACACACACACACACACACACACACACACTAGTACAGCCATCACAATAACATAGGTTATTACATAAATTCCTCACACACCCAAAATACACGCGTCTATACCAGGTGAATCAGCTGCCCCTAATAATATTGTTTTATGCAGCCCAACTAGCGTTGTTATCAGGAAGGTAGATATTTCTCTGCTTGCATCCCGGATGGTATAAGTGGGCCGTTCCTTCTTGACCGGTGCATATTACATGCGCAGTGGTGTCTCCACGCACAGTGAGCCTGCATACCTTTGTGATCAATGCAAATAAAGCCCGCAATGTGTCCTCGACAGCGTATGTGCAAATTTAGTGGTCTGAGTGTTCTACTCGGGTTTTAAGAAGAATTCTCACGCGCTTACGACCGGCCACGAATGGCCGGCCCATCTATACTAACGCACTGCAAGCATATCCTGCAAATGATACTGAACACTATTATTTCTCCCTTGATGTGACTACAGACTAATACGAAGGGAAAATAATAGTGTTCAGTATCGTTTGAGGGATATGTTTGCAGTGCATAAGCCCCACACGGCAAGCAAGCAGAGAAAATATACACCCTCTGCCTGAAAAGTTCGGTGAATGGGTCTATATTACGAACGGATTGTTGGCTTACCTGAAACAGCCGTTACAACCCTTCGAAGTAATCCCCGTAGATGGTTATGCACTTCTGAGAACGGCTGTACAAGTCCTGGCATAGTCTTCCTGAGGGATAGCCTTCAGTTGGGTCGTCACATTACGTTGGATGCCCGAAATGTCCGAAAACCTCTGGCCCTTCAGGGCTTTACGGCGACCCTGGACCCCAATACTCCATACTTTGACGCTTGCCTTCGAGGTCGTACCTCAGGCTCCAGGCCTCGTCACCCGTGACGATGGTTTTCAGGACCATTCCATTCCACGGAACATTCACCCTTCTCACTGCCACCCGTCGAACAGATGTGCACGTTTAGTTGCATAAATTCACCCTTCTCACTGCCGCCCGTCTAAATCAGGTGTGGAAGGCAGGTTGCATAAATTCACGCTTCTCTCTTGCTTTCAATTTAGAGTTCTGCGACTGGGTCCAGAGCATCCGTGCTATGCCCATTACCTAACCTACAAAAAAAAAAAAAAAAAAAAAAAAATAGAGTTTTGACGACCCAAACTAAAGGCTATTCCTAAAGAAGACTATGCCAGGAATTTCCAGGACTTGTACAGTCGTTCTCAGAAGTGCATAACCATCCACGGGGATTACTTCGAAGGACGGTAACGGCTGTTTCAGGCAAGCCAACAATCCAATCGTAAAATAGCCCATTCACCGAACTTTTCAGACAGAGGGTGTAGATCTGCCTGGCGAAATGCGTTAGTTGGGCTGCATAAACAATATTAGGGGAAGCTGATTCACCTGGTATAACCACGATGTCTCAGCCCCTAAAATAAGCAACAACAGCAACTCTTCAAAAAGACGAACTTGAGAAAGTAATAGGTAACCAATATTGACTAATTTATCACAAAAATCCTGGAAATACGACTTGTTTTGCATTTGAGTTATTCAACATGTTTACGTCTCTTTACGTGTGCGTATGTGTACATGTACTGTATAATATGTAGTGTCAACATGTTGTTGGCAAGGACAGGACGTCAAGCGACACCTGGCGAATTGTTGCGAACAGGAAATATAAACAAAGAAGACAAATGAGCAGTTGTGTGTTTATATAACTGAGCCCAGAAGGAACAATAATATTGTGGTGTATTTTACAAGGTCTTTGGTCCCTGGTTTCGAGGTCACACTTCTCAATGACTAATAAGTATGATGTTCTGATATCCTTGTCAACTAAATCATGTACGGTCCAGGATGACGAACGGGTTTCATTTTCGTTTTGGGCTGGCTGCGTGGTGCAGCGGTAACGTTCTCAACTGCTGTTCCCAAAGTTGCAGGATCGAATCCTTGCAAAGTCAGTTTGCATTTGAGGGAGCCGCGCCAGTAAATTTACTGACACGTTAAAGATCCTCTTTGGAGCAAATTTCCGGCACCCCGGTGTCTCTAAAGGCCTGGGTAGTTTAAAAGGGACGCAAAACCAACAACATTATTATTATTATCATTTTCCTTTTATGGGTTCCTCAGGGTCTCACACTTAGTTGTGGTGCCTACTACGGGACCTCAACTGAGCCCGGCATTGCTTTCACTTGCTTCAGGCGAGCTCCTCTCTTTAATTCGTCCGCCTCGTTGCGTAGTGGCGGAGGCTCGGGTTGTAAAAATAACTAATATGTCTCACAAATAATCCGAACTGGATTTGCTGTCTGATTCGTGAGACATATCACAAATGTAACATCAATAGTAATTAATAAATAAATTCAAATTCAAATTACTATTATTACTAGAGGTCGCCGGGAAAAGAGCAAAGGGGCGACCGAGACTACGTTGGGCCGATACTGCACAGGGATCTGGAAAGCGTAAACCTTCATCCGGACATGGCCCATGATCGAGTAAAGTGGAGACAGCGGATTTACATAAAAGACCCTGCCGCGAGGCGGGACAAACGCTAAAGCAAAATATTATTATTATTATTATTATTATTATTATTATTATTATTATTATTATTATTAATGTGACGCATTCGTTTCCCCACATTAGTGGGTACAAATCAACACATCGTCGGCTTATTTGCAAGACAGTATGACTTCTCTTAAGGAGGCACATTAAGAACGAGCGAACTATGGATCAGGTCTCCAAGATGACGGACTTATGCATGATGATATGAAGATCAGGATGTATTCTCAATATTTCTAGTTTGCGAGCCAATGATGATGCCGGTAGATGAGATGACTATGGGCAGAGCCACTTCACATTCCTGTCACATTTGCCGTATTTCCTCAGCCAAGGGCAGATACTTGGTGATTTTTCCACATCAGGTTTCTGCAGATTATGGTAATTGGGCACTGCGATATCAATGAGAAAGATTCTCTTCCGCATTTTGTCCACAAGAACTATATCTAGCCGGTTCGCTGGTATGGTTTTATCAGTAATAACTGGTATGTTCCATAACAACTTGTGAGTAGTTCCTTCTTTTTGCTTCGTTACGGCCAACTAAGGACCACTGTTTCTGCTGTATTTTAATGTTGGAACAGTACTCTTTCAATCGTAATCGATGTTGCGCCTTTCTCTCCGTAATCTACGTCTTCCCGGTTTTTAGTTTCGGCTTAGGATGAAAATTCCGATGTTCTTGAAGTTTTTTCCCTAAGTGGGCCACGCTCCCGGCTATCTTCACACATTATACCAATCTCCAACAGATCTTACTCTACTTCACTGAACCAGGCCCCCTTTGTCTTTTTCTCATGGAGGAAAGCAAACATTCGGTTGGGTAGACGAGTTGATTTCATTTGGGTTGTGTGTCCATAGAAATAAATCCTCCTTTTATTCATCACGTCAGTTATTTTCTCTACGTGTGTGTACAACTCTTGGTTGTGGCGTCTACGGAACTTGCCGTGTTATTTGACTGGATCCAGGATTTTCCTCAAGATCTTCCTTTCCTTGGTCTACAGTTTTTCCAGTATGCCTTTTTTAAAAACTAATTGCGAGACATTCCGCTGCATACTGTAACGGCTACAAGGGCTTTAGGAATATCATCCCATTGTTGGGCGTCATTTGTAACGACTAAATTTGTCGTTGGATATCGCTCTACAAGTTGGGCGATCATTTATAACGTTTCTACAGATATTACACCCAAGACTCCTTAAAACCCCCTCATCGTTTTTATTTAGCATTGGCCTGTCTAGTCAGACGACATACACTTTATTAATTTAGTTTTACTGGGCGCCAGTTATCGTAAAGATAACACATTAAAATTTTATTTAGCCACGGCCGCTACCTTCCTTGAGCCAAGATCTATCATCGGAGCGTAGGGCAATAAACTAGCTCTACGAGATACTCTTTGCATTCCAACTATCCTATATATTCAACTCTCAATGAACAAGACATTTTAACTAATACTGGTTTATTTACAACAAAATTATTAATAACATTTGATCTGAGGTTTCGAGCTGTGTACAATATGTGCATTAATATTCCCTGATTGCTGGGCAATATTGACAGTTTTCTCGCTAGCGCTGATCTTCTGTGTTGATAATAACTCGGTCCACATACCTGGTGCCTGTGGTTCAAAGTCCATCTCGTTGGTCTGCTTGTAGGCTAATTTGAGATCTTACGCCAACACGCGTTTATTGACCTTTGAAAACATATGTTTTCACTTTGCTAACTGTACTTCATCTAGTTGTTGTGGTTGTTGTTGTTGTTGTTGTTGTTGCTGCTGCTGCTTGTTTCTGAGTTTGATCACCATGGTAAGCAAATTTGAACAAACCAGGCTAATTGAATTCATTAAGTCCCATCTTACTGAGGGACTGAAAGAGTCTACGAATCACAAAGTCAATGAGTGAGTGCGTGATCGAATAAGTGAATGACAGAAAAGAATAGAATTGAATAGCCAGTGCTGAAGTCGCGCTGGGATTTTATACACTCTGAATGGTCCCAATGTTTCGCGGCATAAATTTGCCCGCGATCTATCAGACCAATTATAGCAAAGCATTTCTCAGTCCTCAAGCGTCGCGTTACTTTTCCGAGCGGGAATACAGGCCCGCGTACTTCAAATATTCCACTCAGTACCCGCTATTCCTCTCGTTGCGCATGTATATTTTTCCGCCAAATCTTTCTCCAAGCCCTTGTCTCCTGTCAGCGTGGCTTCGTTCCAGAAATACATTTTCTTGCAATATGTTGCTTCACGGTCCGTAACTTCTTCCAACCATGCCCGTCCTGTCTTTACAATTTAACTAATAAAACAGACAATATTATAATGATTATGGTGAAGACGTGAATATGTTATGGCCCCTCCCTTGATGTTAATGGGTGAATAAAACGATATAACTTTGATATTTCAATAATAATCATAATAATAATAATAATAATAAAATAATAATAATAATAATTACACAATGACTTGAATAATAATAATAATAATAATAATAATAATAATTTGTACCGTTATCAAGATTACGTTACAAAACGTCCCCATGGTTTCATAAAGAATGTAATGAATGATGAAATCACAAATCTTCCCTTTAAAACATAACAGGAAATACACTGAATATACATACATGACGAATAGAAGGACCTAGTGTGAGGACTCCGCCATTTTAGCACGGTAGTTTCTGGTCCCGCCGCTACAAGCACTGTAAGCGATTATGTCCAACATGTGCTGTGTTTCCGTCGAGCCGGGTCGTAGAAAGTGCGCGAGAAGTTACTGTGTGAGATATTTGTGTGAATTAAATTGAATTTTCTTTGCTTTCAGTTCTTAAATTCAGTTCATTGTGTCTTGTGTACATCAGCGTTTTGTGTACTTCAAACATATTTCTTATGTGGCTTGGTTCATTTAATAGTTCAACATGCCTTATTGTTTTGTACCTGGCTGTAAGTCAGGGTATGGTCGAGTAGTTGACGATATACGATTTTTTTCACCACCGAAGGATACAAATCAATTTGAAAAATGGGCCAGAGCTATTCCACGAAAGGATACGAAGTTAACGCGTAGTAGTAGAATTTGTCAAATTCATTTCTCTGATGATTTGATAGTAAAATCAGATAATTTTATAGTGAATGGTGAAGAAGTGGAAATCTCTCGTGTGTGGTGGAAGTTACGTCCTGGAGCAGTGCCTCATTTTCCCCCTAATTTACCGAAGTAGTGAGAATAAGTCCCGTAAAGCTCCCAACAGGAAAAAGAATCTCGACACCACCAGAAAAAGAAGAAAGAAGATTGAAGATGGGAGTGGAGCAACGAATGAGGCATTAAAAGGTCAGTCCAATGTTGATAAGAATTTGGGTCATTCTAGTGTACTTACTGATGCTGAAAAGACTATAATATTGCTCAAAAGGCGCCTAAAGAATGCTAACCGTAATTTAATTCGCGTTAGATCCCGCCTCAACTCAGCAAAATCGAGAATTAATTTGCTGGAGAAGCAGGTTCGAATTTCACAGGCATTTAATTACAAAGATAACGATTACAGTGGCGGATCCAGGCCTTGCGATGCCCTGGGCGATATGATAAGGTGGGGCCCACAACAATAGAAAAAAAATTATCGAATAAAATGGAAAATAGTTTGGTAATAATAATAATAATAATAATAATAATAATAATAAAATAAAGAATAGTTACAATATTTTGAATACACTACAGTACATTATTTTAATAATATGAAAGAAACCTTTAAGTCCCCTTGAATAAGATTATGTAAACAATGAAATATTAAAATATAACTTTGCGACTTTTTTCCCGGCTGAAGACTTGTATTATTTCACTGAAATCTTAACTTGCTAAACGGTCTCGAGAGGTCATAGCTGCACTGAAGAAAGGAAGATGAATTATAAATTAGTTTGAAAAGTATACTTAATTAATTAATTAAATGTAGAAAAATCCATGGCGCGGGGCCCCTAGGACCGCGGAGCCCTGGGCGGTCGCCCTCCTCGCCCTCCCCTGGATCCGCCCCTGATAACGAACACCTTAGCAAGAAATGCCAGGAAAAATCTCCCAATGGAATGAGGTACAGCAATGAATTCATTTTAGAGTGTTCATTGTTGAGAATAAAATCACCGAAAGGATCCCGTCATTGTCGGCGACATAATCTCTTGCCTGTGCCTTCAGAAAGTCACTTGAGAAAACTTTGTAAAGGACTTAAGTGCCCTTATGGAGTTAATACGCATCGTATAAATGCTATTTAAGACTGTTTTAAGGAAGAAAAGAATGATAATTCACGTTACGGTGTTGTAATTTTCGAAGAAGAGAAGCTAAGAGAAGAAATCGAGTTAAATAGCTTTTCTGATAAAGTAGATGGATTAGTTGATTTAGGTGGACACACACCTGACCTCGAGAAGAACGTACTTGCAAATCACGCTCTAGTGTTCAAGTTCGTACCTTTCGTGCATAATTGGGTGCAGCCAGTTGTTGTTTATGCAAGCAAAAATGCTACTCCAGGGGTTTTTCTCGCAAAAATTCTAATATAGTCTAGGTGATTTTGCAGTTAGAAGAGACTGGGGCGAGGGTGGCTGGCTTTACTTGTGATGGTAGTCAATCAAATACAAAGGCCAGGAATTCGTTAGGAGTCAGTGGCAAGACAAGCTCTCTACAAGCTCACATCCTTAATCCTGCAGATGTTACGAGAAAGATCTGGGCTTTCTCCGACTGTATACTCCAGGAATCTGTGCGTTCCGTAACATGCAATGAAGACCGTAGTTCTTATTTCCATGAATTATATTTTCCATTGTGCCCTGCCGTGCTATTTTAATTGTAACCGCTAATTACTTTTTAAAAGAGTATTAGTTACAAAGTA
Organism: Meconema thalassinum; assembly: GCA_946902985.2. NCBI lineage: Eukaryota > Metazoa > Arthropoda > Insecta > Orthoptera > Tettigoniidae > Meconema > Meconema thalassinum. The sequence continues at coordinate 218,553,163 of OX336396.1, forward strand.
ATTCGTTTCCCTTAGCATCATCCCTAAGACCAGCTGACCCCGGCAGTGTGGAACTTGCCCACTCTAGCGCTGCCTGGCGAGGCGCGCTTGAACTTCAGGAGTCTCCTCACTTTCTCCTTCTATTCGTCATGATACATATATGACCCTTCAAATTTCATACATAATGGTTATACCCTTTACATTTTCCTTGATTGATCTGCACTCTTCTTGCAATGTTAAATTAAACATTCTGATTGTCCTGTGCAGTCATACGGGATGTACATGCTACATTTGTTCTTGTAGTCCCTTAAAATAACAGAACGCAATATATTGCTTCTTGTTTCACGCAACACAAGTGATTCATCTCACTTCCACCAATTCCTTAGAGCCACGACACGACTCTAATTATATGTTAACACACGGCAGTTTGCCCTTCCTGCTACACTTGCTCTTTTCTGTGATATTTCCTCAGATTGTAAATGTTATATGTACCTATGACACAATTTTCTTGATCTTTCAATAAGTAGGCATTCTTTCCTATCCTCTTGGAAACGACATAAGGTCCAGTAAACAATAAACACAGCTTTGACATTTTCCCTTCCAAAGCACAAGATGGCAACGGCTTACATAACAATCGTTGCTACAAACTTCCATGTACTTCCTACCTCTCAACAAAACACTGACTAGCCTGGATAACATCACATGAGTCAACAATACATACCTGAAATAACTACCTAGTGTCCTACCTAATTTCCTAACTAACGATGAGCAACTACTACTGAAATCTACTGTTGAGAACCACTTCCGCCCCTGAAAACGTTGAACTAAATCCTCCACTGCTTCAGTTCTCAGCTGGTCGCTTTCGACCCTAGTATTTATCATTCTGGCGTCTATGCACAGTCTCACTGAATTATCTTTCTTGGCTACTACAACTAATGGATTTAAACAATGGCTAGCTGAAGGCTCTATTATGTCGTTTTCCAACATTAATTCTATCTGTTGTTCAACGGCTTTCATATATTTAGTTGCGACAGGATACCTAGGCCCTAGGAAACTACTCGTGTCCTTAACGACAAAACTATGCTCATATAAGTGTGTTGCTCCGGGTTTTGTGCTGAAAATTTCCTTATAATTTATTAATACCTCATGTAACTGATGACCTTGCTCATCATCCAGCTTACACTGTGACAATGCATCATGGATCCTACTCTCAAGTTCAGACTCCATTGCAACCTGATACACCTTAAAATTTTTGCTCTCATCAGCATCTCCGCGATCTACCTCATTTACTTCAGGAAACTCATCACTCACAACCACGTTGCTTTCTTCCTCAAACGTACACACTTCCATCTGTTTGTCAGTCTTAGACACCTTATACGTAACCTGAACTTCTTTATCCTGCCAAAATAAACATATCCTGCCAAAATGAAAATCTAATTTAACTTGATGTAATGATAACCATTCTGCACCGAGAATCACCGGATATACTAAATTTGGAACTGCCAAACAGGGCTGAAATTTAACTAACTCACTAATGTTAATTGGAACTGCGACTTGCTTAGATATTTTCTGAGACCTACTACCTACAGCTGTGACAATGAAAGTGGACTTAACTGGAATTATATCAACATGAATACCTTCTCTCATTACATCTTCCAAAAATCTTAAATTTATACAAGAGTTTTCGCTTCCACTGTCCAATTAAACATCAACTTCTTAATGTGTATTAAGTTTAATTACTGGTGACATAATCTCATTCTCAACATTATCTAAATTTCCACCATTTAGGTCATAAAGCAGTTCTTCTCTAACATCTATATTAAAATCTCCTAAATACTCAATATTCCTAGGACATTGAACTGCAATCACTTCGGGCTGTCTGTTGACCTCACTGAAACCCGTTATCCGTTTAAATTAGGCCTACCTGCCCCTGGTGTAGATTGTTGTTGTTGTTGTTGTTGTTGACCTGTACGTCTGCCTGGCCTAGTACCTTCCCCTACTCTGTTCAAATTCTCGTTCCTCGTATTTGCTGTGCGTCCCCCATTGTCAAGTCGTCTTTCGTAATTCGCAGTTCCTGCCTTGTTCTCTTCCCCTCTCTCTCTCACCTTGCACGAAATTATATCCTCTACTTATTGGCTTGCGTTCGGTCCTACTATTTTCAAGAGAGTCAAAGTTTTCCAATAGCTTCTCGAATCCGTCAATAGTAGTAATATTCTGCATGAAGAATGCTTCTTTAATTATATCTGGAAAATGCCTTAATAATGTTTTAATTACCTGTGATTCAGTCTCTAAACCTTCTAAATTCTGGCATATAAGTACATGCGCTTAGAAATACTCTGTGTACGAAACACCATCTCTCCTTTGGTACTTTTCCAAAAATAATGTTACATCTTTCTCTTTCTTGCACATTTTCATTCCAGTACTTGACTATGAACTTCTCTTTAAATTTTCTAAAACTAGTCATCTGGTATTTATACACACTGAACCATGACCTTGAATCCCTAACAAAAGATTTATCTAGCATCTCAAGTACTAGTTCCCATTGAACGATCCCCTCTTCTAAATCTTTAGCGAACTTCTTTTCTACTGTTTTTAAGAATTCCATTGGGCTATATGCCTTGCCTGTGAATACTGGCAAATCTGCCTCTTTAGTTATAAATCTACTTAAATTTCCTAATTGTACATTACCGCTATTTGTTGCTATTTGCTTCTGACATCTCTGCAATTTCTCCTCCATTTTATCTGTTTTACTCGCAACTTGTTCACTGATACTGTTAAATTTACTGTTAACCTCTTCCCTAATTTCTTGATTATCGCTCTCTACTTTATTTTCTAAATTACCTATTTTAGCAATATTATTATCACACTTAAGAGCCTCCGTGGCTTAGGCGGCAGCACGCCGGCCTCTCACCGCTGGGTCCGTGGTTCAAATCCCGGTCACTCCATGTGAGATCTGTGCTGGACAAAACGGAGGCAGACAGGTTTTTCTCCGGGTACTCCGGTTTTCCCTGTAAAAATTTCATTCCAGAAACACTCTCCACTATCATTTCATTTCATCTGTCATTCATTTAACCATTGCCCCAGAGGAGTGCGTCAGGCCTTGGCAGCCGGCACAGTTCATATCCTCACCGCTAGATGGGGGCTTCATTCATTCCATTCCTGACCCGGTCGGAGACTGGAAGCAGGCTGTGGATTTTCATTTTTCATTATCACACTTGACCTTCATACTGTTGACTTCTCCTTCTAAGTCAACCCTAACCTTACTACATTTAATTTTCACTTCCTCGTCAAATTTGTCAACTCGCTCCGGCACTTGTTGCATTCTGGCGTCAACCTTCCTCCACCTCAGTAATCCTGTTTTCTAACTTATTGTGAAATTCTCGGCCTACTTCATTAATTTGTTTATTGAAGTTATCTGTGGCTTCATCAAACCTCTTACCTTGTTCATCTAGCTTCGTACTCTGCTCAGAGAACTTAAGATCTATTGCTTTTTCTAATTGATCACTACGCATGTCAAATTTCTTACTTTGTTCCTCTTGCTTCTTACTCTGTTCAGCTAACTTAAGATCTATTGCTTATTCTAATTGTTCACTACGCACGTCAAATTTCTTACTTAGTTCCTCTTGCTTCTTACTCTGTTCAGCTAGCTTCTTACTCTGTTCCTCTAACTTAATATCTTTGTTTCTGTTCTGTTCCTCTTGCTTCTTACTCTGTTCTGTTATAAGCATCGTCAGGTTTCGAAGCCAGGAAGGATTCTCCCCCTCATTAATCTGGATGTTTGTAGCCACGTCTTGTTTATTTTCCTCAGTTTCCTGATTTTCGCTTACTTTTGACATCTCATCATTGGTACCCTGCACATCTAATTTCGACATTTTAACTGATCTTATAATACTACGGTTTCTCAAATTTATATTCCCCAAATTATCCCTGTTACTCATTACCCAAAAAACAACTCATCAAAAGAACACTCCTAATTTATAACCGTAGTTCCCTAACGTGATATATGCCTCTTTATTGAAAAACTCGGAATGAAAGCAAAGAGTACTCGTTTATATCGTACATGAAAACAACTTTAAACTTTAACATACTTGAAATAAACTGGATTTATACATAATATCCATTCACTACAGTACGATATTTCGTAGCCCCACATTGGTTGTGCCATTTGTAACGGCTACCTTCGTCGTTGGATATCGCTCTACAAGTTGGGCGATCATTTATAACGTTTCTACAGATATTACACCCAAGACTCCTTAAAACCACCTCATCGTTCTTATTTAGCATTGGCCTGTGTAGACAGACGACATACACTTTATTAATTTAGTTTTACTGGGCGCCAGTTATCGTAAAGATAACACATTAAAATTTTATTTAGCCACGGCCGCTCCCTTCCTTGAGCCAAGATCTATCATCGGAGCGTAGGGCAATAAACTAGCTCTATGAGATACTCTTTGCATTCCAACTATCCTATATATTCAACTCCCAATGAACAAGACATTTTAACTAATACTGGTTTATTTACAACAAAATTATTAATACCATTTGATCTGAGGTTTCGAGCTGTGTACAATATGTGCATTAATATTCCCTTCTCGCTAGCGCTGATCTTCTGTGTTGATAATAACTCGGTCCACATACCTGGTGCCTTGTGGTTCAAAGTCCATCTCGTTGGTCTGCTTGTAGGCTAATTTGAGATCTTACGCCAACACGCGTTTATTGACCTTTGAAAACATATGTTTTCACTTTGCTAACTGTACTTCGTCTAGTTGTTGTTGTGGTTGTTGTTGTTGTTGTTGCTGCTGCTGCTTGTTTCTGAGTTTGATCACCATGGTAAGCAAATTTGAACAAACCAGGCTAATTGAATTCACTAAGTCCCATCTTACTGAGGGACTGAAAGAGTCTACGAATCACAAAGTCAATGAGTGAGTGCGTGATCGAATAAGTGAATGACAGAAAAGAATAGAATTGAATAGCCAGTGCTGAAGTCGCGCTGGGCTTTTATACACTCTGAATGGTCCCAATGTTTCGCGGCATAAATTTGCCCGCGATCTATCAGACCAATTATAGCAAAGCATTTCTCAGTCCTCAAGCGTCACGTTACTTTTCCGAGCGGGAATACAGGCCCGCGTACTTCAAATATTCCACTCAGTACCCGCTATTCCTCTCGTTGCGCATGTATATTTTTCCGCCTAATCTTTCTCCTAGCCCTTGTCTCCTGCCAGCGTGGCTTCGTTCCAGAAATACATTTTCTTGCAATATGTTGCTTCACCGTCCGTAACTTCTTCCAACCATGCCCGTCCTGTCTTTACAATTTAACTAATAAAACAGCCCTAGACCTCTATAAAAACCCTGTTTCTAAATCTAAACACTTGACAATATTATATATGATTATGGTGATGACGTGAATATTAATGATATTAATGATATTGATATTAATGGGTGAATAAAACGATATAACTGTGATATTTCATTAATAAATAATAATAATAATAATAATAATAATTACACAATGACTTTAATAATAATAATAATTTGTACCGTAATCAAGATTACGTTACAATACAAAGCTGCTTGAGTTTTGCATTCAGGGATATAAATCTTTTGTTGTACACATTCTTACGGTAGTTAGATGGTAAGCCATTTCAATTTTATTCAAGCGTGACGCAAAAGCCTCATTTTCAGACATTGTACAGTAGGTACTATCCATTCACCAAGATATTTAGATTTCACAACCCGCTTGATTTTCCCATGATTCACTTCGACATGTCGGAGCCGTTTTGATGTTAGCAATAAATTCTGTTTTCTCGAAAGAGATCCGGAGGCCCACCTTTGCAGCTTGTGTTTGAAGCTGGTTGATCTGTCTCCTGGTCGTATTCAATGAATCCACAAAAACCGCAAGGTCATCTGCAAAAGCTTGACAGTCAGTTGATAGGTTCTTATTCTTGTGATCTAGTTTATTATTATTATCTTATTTATTTAATATGGCAGAATGGGAATAAATTGCGGCAATGAATTAAAAACTAACAGATAACAAAAATGTTAAAAGGCATACAATATTTACAGAGTTGATTGTAGGTACTGTAACGGTTTAGGCATTTATAGCACAATGTGGAGATTTTCAGCCTGTTGACAGCATCATCGGTGGCACTGTGTAGGTCGTGGGTAGTTCCTTCAAACCTGCTCCTTGGACACTCGAGGGCAACATGCTGAATGGTCTGATGTACATTGGCACAGTCGCAGAATTGGCTTTGAGCTTTTCCCCACTTTCAATTATTATTATTGTTGTAAAAATAATATGTCTCACAGATAATCTGTACTGGTTTTGCCGTCAGATTCGTTGACATATCACAAATGTAACACCAATAGTGATTAATAAATAAATTCAAATTATTATTATTATTACTATTATTATGACAACTCGGATGGGAAAGTGACCCTCGTGGTAAATGGACCAAGCGACTTGATACGACGCCTGGATACCTGGGTCGAAAGAGTCCATGGTGAAGTCAATTATTACCTCACACAACTTCTAACAGGACACGGATATTTTCGGAAATTCCTGCATAGAGAGGGCGGAGCGAGTGGTGCAACATGCATATATTATGACGACATCGATGATGTACTTCACACCTTCTTCGTGTGCAGCCATTGGATGATAAAGAAAGGATATGTGGAAACTGAATTTGGAGAACTGACACAAGATAACATCACGGGATCGGGTAGCAGTGTATGTGGAGGATCTCCTTCACCAGAAAAAGCGGGATCTGGAAGCGTACAAACGCCCTTAAGAAGAAATGAAGAAAGAAGAAGTCTTAAGGCTAAGTAAGCACATCACCCTGAAATAATGCGAGAGCGGTTCCGGGGTGATGAACGCATCGTGGGAAAATGGATGTGGTTTGTAGTGGGTAAGAATCCCACTCTCTTGTGGAGTGCGGACGCTTCACAAGTGTATTTTGAAGATTTTCCACAGTCCCTCGTAAAAAGAAAATATCTTATATATAAAAGTGAAAGTCTGTATGCAAGTGGGTTTGTCTGTTCCGTATACAAATCTACACCGTTCCACCAATCTCAACCAAATATTGCATACACATAGTTTAGGACCCAGAAATAACCGCTGGCAATATGAATTTTCGATAGTCTTTCTCATTCTTCTGATTTCGGCCCTTTTGCACTCACGAACAGGCTAATCCCTATATATATACTAGCAGGTACCCGCGGCTTCGCTCGCGTCATAGTCGTGTCATATTGTTATTCAATGAAATGCATATTTAACCCGGTTAACACCCCTTTAGATCCTGAATATTAAAAAATCCCTCCTTAGTAGACGTTTCCGACACACAACAAACATATCCCCAAAATATCATTCTTCTAACTTTAATAGTTTTGGTTGGTCGATGAGAATGAATATCCAAAAATCCTTCCGTAGTGGACGTTTTCTTCCAGAATTTCACCCCTCGCGATGGGCCCCTTAAATTGGATTTATGAAAAAACGGTCGAACATCTATATATTTCATTATTTATTTATGTTTTATTAAGCTGATTGTCTTCCTCTGAGTTTCAAACTCCTCGCCTATGTCGTTTAAGAGATGCACGCTCCGTTAGGAATCCTTCAACGCCCACTTTTCACCCATTTTACTCATACCATAATATACACCACATCGAAAAACCATTAGACATGTGTCAGCTTATTCTTAATGATTAGTTTATATGCCAAGTATCACTTCTCCAAATGAAACCACTCATGAGATATTGTTATTCACTGAAATGCACGTTTAACCCCTTCACACCCTTTCAGAACCTGAATATCCAAAAATCTTTCCTTAGTGGACGTTTTCGACATACAACGAACATGACCCCAACATTTCATATTTCTAAATTCAATAATTTTTGCTGGGCGATGGAGAATGAGTGAGTCAGTCAGGACATTTTCTTTCATTTATTTTTGAGAATTTCACCCCTCCCCATGAACCCTTTTAATGGGATTTATAAAAAAAACGGTCGAATACCTATTTACTTATTTTTAAGCTGATTTTTCCGCTGAATTTCAAACTTCTCGCTGATGTCGTTTAAATGATACACGCTCCATTAAGAATTCTTCAACCCCCAATTTTCACCCCTTTCACCTGATAATAGACACCATATCGATAAACCCTTAGACATATGTCTGCGTATCTTTATTGATTAATTTATATGCCGAATATCACATCCCCAAATGAAACAACTCGTGAGATATTGTTAATCAATGAAATGCAAGTTTAACCCCCTTAACACCCCCTTCAGAACATGAATTTCTAAAAATCCATCCTTAGTGGACGTTTTCGACATACAACGAACATATCCCCAAAATTTCAAGTTTCTAACTGCAATAGGTTTGGCTGGCGAATGATTAGTGAATATTCAAAAATCCTTCTTTAGTGGACCTCTTTCCCCAGAATTTCACCACTCCCCATGGGCCCCCTAAAATGGATATATGAAAAAAACGGTCGACCACCTATTTACTTATTTTTTCAAGCTATTTTTCCCCCTGAGTTTCATACTTTATGCCTCTGTCTTTTAAGAGATACTTGCTCCGTTAGGAATCCTTCATCCCCCACTTTCACACATACACCTCATAATATACACTACATCGAAAACCCCTCAGACATGTGTCTTCTCATTTTTAATGATGAGTTTATATGCCGAGTATCGCATCCCCCAAGGAATCCAATCGGGAGATATTGTTATTCAATTAAATGCAGGTCTACCCCCTTAACACCCCTTTAGAACCTGAATATCCAAAAATCCTTTCTTAATGGACGTTTTCAACATACAAGGAACATAACCCCAAAATTTTATGTTTCTAACTTCAATAATTTTGGGTGGGCGATGATGAGTGAGTAAGTCCGGACATTTTCTTTCATTTATTTTTCAGAATTTCACCCCTCTCATGAACCCCTTAAATTGGATTTATGAAAAAAAACCGGTCGAACACCTATTTACTTATTTTTAAGCTGTTCTTCCCCCATGAGTTTGATGAGTGAGTGAGTGAGTTAATCAGTTAGAACACTTTCTTTCCTGTTTTTTTCTCGCAGAATTTCACCCCTCTCCAAGGGGCCCTTAAATTGGATTTATGAAAAAAAAAACGGTCGAACACCTATTTACTCATATTTTAAGCTGTTTTTTTTCGCTGAATTTCAAACTTCTCGCCTATGTCATTTAAGAGATACACGCTCCGTTAAGAATCCTTCAACCCCCAATTTTCACCCCTTTCACCTCATAATATACACCACATCGATAAACCCTTAGACATATGTCTGCTTATTTTTAATGTTTAGTTTATTTGACGAATATCACATCCCCAAAGAAACAACTCATGAGATATCGTTATTCAATTAAATGCATGTTTACCCCCTTAACACCTCTTAAGAACGCGAATAAACAAAAATCCTTCCTTAGTTGACGTTTTCGACATTCAGCGAAAATATTCCCAAAATTTAATGTTTCCAACTTCAATAGTTTTCGCTGGGCGATGATGAGTGAGTGAGTCAGTCAGGTCATTTTCTTTCAATTATTTTTACCAGAATTTTACGCCCTCCCCATGGGCCCCTTAAATTTGATTTATGAAGAAACGGTCGAACACCTATTAAATTATTTTTTAGCTGTATTTCCCCCCTGAGTTTGATGAGTGAGTGAGTTATTCAGTCAGTTAGGTCACTTTCACTCCCTTTTTTTTCAGTATTTCACCCCACCCCATTGGCCACTTAAATTGAATTTAAAAAACGGTCGAACACCGATTTACTTATTTTTAAGCTGGTTTTTTTCCGCTGAGTTTTTAAACTTCTTGCCTATGTCGTATAAGGGATACACGCTCCGTTAGGAATCCTTCAACCCCCCCCTTTTCACCCCTTTCACCTTATAATATTCACCACATCGAAAAACCCTTAGACACATGTCTGGTTATTTTTTATGATTAGTTTATATGCCGAGTATCATATCCACAAATGAAACCACTCGTGAGATATTGCTTTCAATAAAATGCAGGTTTAACCCCCTTAAGACACCTTTATAACCTGAATATCCGAAAATCGTCCCTTAGTGTACGGTTATGACATACAACGAACATATCCCCAAAATGTCATGTTTCCAACTTCAAACATTTTGGCTGGGCGATGATGAGTGAATCAGTGAGTGTGTCAGGACTTTTTCTCCAATTTTTATTTCAGAATTTCACCCCTCCCCAATAACCCCTTAAATTTGATTTATGGAAAAAAAACTGTCGAACACTTATTTACTTATTTTTAAGCAGATTTCTTCCCTGAGTTTGAAGAGTGAGTGAGTCAATCAGTTAGGACACTTTCTTTCCTGTTCACCCCCCCCCCCACCCCAGAATTTCTCCCCTCCCCATGGGCCCCTTAAATTGGATTTATGAAAAAAAGAACGGTCGAATACCTATTTACTTATCTTTTAAGCTGATTTTTTCCGCTGAGCTTCAAACTCCTCACCCATGTCGTTTAAGTGATACACGCTTTGTTAGGAATTCTTCAACCCCCACTTTTCACCCCTTTCACCTCATAATATACACCACATCGATAAACCCTCAGACACGTGTCTTCTTATTTTTAATGATGAGTTTATATGCCGATTATCACATTCCCCAATGAAACCAATCGGGAATTATTGTTATTCAATGAAATGCAGGTTTAACCCCCTTAAGACCCCTTTAGAACCAGAATATCCGAAAATCCTCCCTTAGTGGACGGTTTTGACATACAATGATCATATCCCCCAAAACGTCATGTTTCTAACTTCAATAATTTTGGCTGGGCGATGGTGAGTGAGTCAGGACTTTTTCTTTCAAATTTCTTTTTACAGAATTTCACCCCTCCCCGTGGACCCCTTAAATTGGGTTTATAAAAAAACTGTCGAACAGCTATTTACTTATTTTTAAGCAGTTTTTCCCCCTGAGTTTGATGAGTGAGTTTGTCAGTCAATCAGTTAGGACACTTTTTTCCTGTTCCCCCCCCCAGAATTTTACCCCTCCCCATGGGCCCCTTAAATTGGATTTATGAAAAAATGGTCAAACACCTATTTACTTATTTTTATTCTGATTGTTTCCCGCCGAGTTTCAAACTCCTCGCCTATGTCGTTTAAGAGATACACGCTCCGATAAGAATCCTTAAACCCCCACTTTTCACCCCTTTCACCTCATAATATACACCACATCGAATAATCCTCAGACACGTGTCTTCTTATTTTTGATGATGAGTTTATATGCCGAGTATCACATCCCTCAATGAAACCAAGCCGGAGATATTGTTATTCAATGAAATGCAGGTGTACCCCCTTAACACCCCTTTAGATCCTGAATATCCAAAAATCCTTCCTTAGTGGGCGTTTTCGACTTACAACGAACATATCCTCAACCAGGTTTCTAACTTTAATAGTTTTGGCTGGGCAATGATGAGTCAGTCAGTCAGTCAGTCAGTCAGTCAGGACACTTGATTTTATATGAAAAAAATGAAAATCCACAGCCTGCTTCCAGTCTCCGACCGGGTCAGGAATGGAATGAATGAAGCCCCCATCTAGCGGCGAGGATATGAACTGTGCCGGCTGCCGAGGCCTGACGCACTCCTCCGGGACAATGATTAAATGAATGACAGATGAAATGAAATGATAGTGGAGAGTGTTGCTGGAATGAAATTTTGACAAGGAAAACCGGAGTACCCGGAGAAAAACCTGTCTGCCTCCGTTTTGTCCAGCACAGATCCCACATGGAGTGACCGGGATTTGAACCACGGACTCAGCGGTGAGAGGCCGGCGTGCTGCCGCCTAAGCCACGGAGGCTCGTTGATTTTATATAAGAGATTATAATTGTGAAAATCTGTGTGTCCGTGTGTGTGTTAGTTTGTTACCTCTTGACACTAAAACGGCTGGACGTATTTGGATGAAATTTGAAATGGAGACAGCTTATACCCTAGGATAACATATAGGCTGCCTTTCATTCGGAAATAAATCATTGTTCCCGTCGAACGGGCAACATAACTGAAAAGTCACCAAAAATACTCAGCCGGGACAAAATATCGAAGTTGTCGCATATGGACCGGACAAAGCTCATTTTACGCCCCTCAATGCGATAAACAATACTCGGTAAGTCCCTACGGGACACCGAAAACCACATTTTAAGGCCCTAAAACCAACAGTTTCAAAGATATTCGCAGAAAACTATCTTCACCCTGGTAAACTGATGAACTAATGGCAAGTCCGTTTCCATGGCAACTGAACCTCAAGGTATGACATCCGATTTTCTATATATCCCTGTAGGAGGCAGTGCCAATCCATTTATTATCTTTTTCAAGAGATATATAAACACAAGAACAGGGTAGCGTGCCTGCCTCCCATCCGGAGGCCCCGGGTTCGATTCCCGGCCCCGTCAGAGATTTTAGACACTGGCATGAGGGCTGCAATGGAGTGCACTCAGCTTCGTGAGGACAATTGAGTAGCTGTCTGATAGAGAGGCAGCGCCCCGGTCACGAAGAACAAGATAAACGGCCAAGCGAACACGATACACTGACCACGCGTCACCACAATATCTGCAGGCCAAATGGCTGGGAAGCGGTCGCATGATAGGCCTAGGCCCTTCGTGGTCTGTAGTGCCAGGGGTAAAAAAATTAGGGATAGCGCCTTCTAATACCACTTTTAAATTTTAAACACTACACTAGCGGCTATTCAATAAAGTTAGCGATATACCTGCGTTCAATTTCATAAACATTGGGCTTTAAAATCCCGTATAGTTAAGTACAAATATCAGTCTGGTCGTTATTTCAGTAGCAACGAAGCTCTGTGGCGGCTATTGCCGTTTCCGTAACACTTAAGGCATCTCGCCGTCACATACCTCAATGTGCACTTACAAAATTGTGAACCAGTCTATTTACTGAAAAGAATTTCTACGTGCGAATATCCACTCTGGCAAAAACCACACTCACCACCTATTCCAAAATGTACACAAGACATGATTTTTAAAGCACTCTTCTGTATGTTGAGGTACAGAGATATACCACATGGAAAGATACAATAAAATGTTGGCAAATCTGAATTCAAGGAACTGCTGTCCAGAATAGGCTTTCGGTGCAGGTTATGCGGCCCATGTTCGTAACATGGAATGTTATCCTTTGACAATGCATCTACACCATGTGCGAGGACAACGCATTTTAAAGATCTCTAATACCACAATAATCACCGACAGTAGTGGCTACGCGTTCTAAAAGCGCTGCGTTAGGTCAAGGGGCCAAGCTCTCTGCTGACTCGGTAGACGCGTGGGTTCGAGCCCCACCGTCGGCTGTCCTTGAAATGGTTTTCCGTGGTTTCCCATTTTCAACACCAGGCAAATGCTGGGACAGTACCTTCTGACAGGCCACGGCCGCTTCCTTCCACATCCTTGCCCAGTTTCATTCATCTTCATCCATTCCATCTCTCATCCCGACGCGCAGGTCGCCCACGGGCGTCGACTAGAAAGACCTGCACTCGGCCTCTCAGGAGGCTACACGACAAAATAAAACCAACACAATAATCAGGAAATTGGAGAAAAATTTAAAGTGGGAGCGAAGATTCAAGGAAAAATAATTTCATCTTTGAGATTTGCTGATGACATCGTCGTCTTGGCCGATACGCCAGAGGATTTGAACGAGTTTTTGAATGGTATGGACTCCGTCTTGAGGAATGAATTCATGATGAAAATCAATAAATGTAAAACAAAATTATTGGAATGCAGCCGAAATAAATCAGAAACCTCTATGGACCTCAAATTGGCTGGTGAAACGCTACAGGAAGTAGGATACTTCTGTTACTTAGGAAGCAAAATATCCAGTGATGGACGAAGCAAAGAGGATATAAAAAGCAGGTTGGCTCAGGCAAGGAAAGCATTTCTACAGAAAAGGAATCTGTTGACATCGAATATACATATAGGTATTAGGAAGTCATTTTTGAAAGCTTTTGTCTGGAACGTGACAATATAAGGAAGTCAAACTTGGACTAATGGTGCAGCAGAAAAGAGGAGAATTGAAGCGTTTGAAATGTGGTGTTACAGGAGAATGATGAAGATCAGATGGGTAGATAGGTAAACAAATGAAGAGGTATTAAGACGATTGGGAGAGGAGAGTTGTTTCTGGCGACTGCTAATGAAGGGAAGATATAGGTTGGTAGGACACATAAATAAGACACCCAGGAATAGCAAGCTTAGTTATGGAAGGGAGGGTCGAGGAAAAGAACTGTAGGCGTAGACCAGGGTTAAACAGATTGCCTCGGATGTAGGGTGCGGTTGCTGTGTAGAGATGAAACGATTAGCTCAGGAGAGGGAGATGGTGGGCTGCATCAAACCAGTAAAAAACTGAAGAATCAAGCAACAACAACAACAATGAGAGACTGCATAATGTACGAGTACATCAGCGGCCAAGGTGAGATATATTTTACTATAGGTCTATTAATAGCGACATGTTGACGTTCAAATCATCAAAAGTGTGGCAAAATTACACCCAGAATAGCTCAAGGAAAAATACTTTTAATTCCCCATATTCCGATAGATTTGCCATTCCAGTGTGCAAGAGTGCAGTTCCCTCTTCAAACTATATTTGCAATTTCTATTAACAAAGCGCAATGACACACACTTAACAGCAGCAGGTGTACATTTAGACAAAACCTTTTTTTCCCATGGGCAACGGTATGTGGCGTGCTCGCGAGTATCCGGACAACAAAATCGTTATGTCTCAGCAGAAGATGGCAAAACCAAAAACGTAATTTTAAAATGTGTTCATATAATGTAACATTGTACCCTGCAGATTTTGACAACTCTAAAAAAATCCCACTTTTCGGCTCATATCAATATACTGTACTGTATGTATCAGAATTTCCAGAAATAGAATTGACCCATCTGTAGCCGCGATTGCTGTAATAAAATAGACCAATTAATGCATCGTCCCCATTGTCTTGATCGCGACCGAAGCCGCGGGTTCCTGCTAGTCAAATCATAAAATATACTCATGAAGGAATGGCAAGGCAGATAGTTTCCATGGAAACATAGCTCAAGTCGAGACACGGCCGACTGGATGCCAGTTGCGCTCTGCACTACCGGTATAGAAAATGAGGATCTTTACTTGAAATCCCGTTAGTTACTCAACTGCTCACACAGCACTGTCAACCGAGTATAGCATAACAAAGATTTGACACTATCTAGGCTACTATATATTTGTCAAATACTACTCACTCACTCATTCATTCATCACGAAATCTCAGAAACCAAGAACGGAATGCAATTTGGTATGCAGCTTCCTCACGGGCCGCAAACGCCGACTAAGAAAGGATTTTTGGATATTCAGGTTTTAAAGGGGATTTAAGGGGGTAGACCTGCATTTCATTGAATAGCAATATCTCCCGATTGGTTTCATTGGGGGGATGTGATAGTCGGCATATAAACTCATCATTAAAAATAAGAAGACACGTGTCTGAAGGTTTTTCGATGTGGTGTATATTATGAGGTGAAAGGGGTGAAAAGTGGGGGTTGAAAGATTCCTAACGGAGCGTGTATCTCTTAAACGACATAGGCGAGTAGTTTGAAACTCAGCGGGAAAAAATCAGCATACAATTAAGTAAATATGTGTTTGATCGTTTTTTAATAAATCCAATTTAAGGGGCCCATGGGGAGGGGTGAAATTCTGAGGGGGGGGGGGGGGGAACAGGAAAGAAAGTGTCCTAACTGATTGACTGACTCACTCATCAAACTCAGGGGGAAAAACTGCTTTAAAGTAAGTAAATAGCTTTTCGATAGTTTTTTGATCAATCAAATTGAAGGGGTTCATCGGGAGGGGTGAAATTCTGAAGAAAAAAATGAAAGAAAATGTCCTGACTCATTCACTCACTCATCATCGCCCAGCCAAAAATATTGAAGTTGGAAACATGGCATTCCGGGGAGATGTTCGTTGTATGTCAAAACCGTACACTAAGAGAGGATTTTTGGATATTCAGGTTCTAAAGGGGTCTTAAGGGGGTTAAACCTGCATTTCATTGAATAACAATATCTCACGAGTGGTTTCATTTGTGGATGTGATACTCGGCATATAAACTAATCATTAAAAATAAGCAGACATGTGTCGAAGGGTTTTTCGATGTGGTGTATTATTATGAGGTGAAAGGGGGTGAAAAGTGGGGGTTGAAGGATTCCTAACGGAGCGTATAGGCCTATCTCTTAAACGACATAGGCGAGAAATTTGAAACTCAGCGAAAAAGAATTAGCTTAAAAAGTAAGTAAATCGGTGTTCGACCGTTTTTTCATAAATTAATTTAAGGGGCCAATGGAGTGGGGTGAAATTCTGGGGAAAAAAGGAGAGAGAGTGTCCTAACTGACTGACTAACTCACTCACTCATCAAACTCAGGGGAAAAACAAGATGTTCAGTAAAGAACATATAGCCTACTTTCTCCTAAATGCATGGGTATTGTTATAACTCTTTTCCCTTTTCAAGGAGTATAATTGAATGTTGGTTGTAGTAGCTTGTTGAAATACAACGTGCTATAGGGATATTAAACATGAATATGAGGTGCCCATTGCTAGTGCTACCTCTGTAAGAAAATTCATTCAATTCGGTTTCACCGTGTTTGAATTGATATGGGGGATGGATTTGCACACATACATGGCCGTTATTTGCAAACTATTGGGCTGATGACCTTGTAGTCAGTCATAAGATGCTTTCCACAAAAGGGCATGTTGTTGCAAAATCTGGTAGAGATCGAATTATTAGGATGGTCGTAATTTGATTTAAGCTTTTAACATTTGGGAGGCTGTCATTCAGTTTCCGTCAAGATGGCGGCAATATAAAACATGACACTGAGTTGCCCTTTGCTAGTGCTACCTCTGCGCCAAATTTCGTTCAATTCGGTTTCACCGTGTTCGAATTAATAGGGGAAATCTATTTTGACACAAAGATGGCCGCCATCCGCAAACTATTAGGCTAATGACCTATTAGATTGGTCAAAGGATGCTCCCTCCACAAAGGTATGTTGTTGCAAAATTTGGTAGAGATCGGATGATTATGTTAGTCGTGATTTGATTTAGGCTTTGAACATTTGTGTGGCCGCCATTACGTTTCCGTCAAGATTGCGGCGATATAAAACATGACACTGAGGTGCCCTTTGCTAGTACTACCTCTGTACCAAATTTCGTTCCATTCGGTTTCACCGTGTTCGAATTAATAGGGGGAATCGATGTTCACACAAAGATGGCCGCCATCCGCAAACTATTAGGCTGATGACCTATTAATATGGTGAAAGGATGCTCCCCCCATAAAGGTATGTTGTTGCAAAATTTGGTAGAGATCGGATGATTAGATTAGTCGTGATTTGATTTAAGCTTTGAACATTTGTGTGGCCGCCATTACGTTCCCGTCAAGATGGCGGCGATATAAAACATGACACTAAGGTGTCCTTTGCTAGTGCTACTTTTGTACCAAATTTCGTTCAATTCGCTTCACCGTGTTCGAATTGATAGGGGGGGGGGCAGACATTCAGAGTACACACACACACACACACACACACACACACGCACACACACACACACACACATACACACACACTTTTTTTTCGCCCTGTGTTGAATTCATAAGTCTACTTTCAGTTTTTGCAAAAATCGAAAGTAGGCTAATAAATACCATGAATACAATACACAAGTCTTAGCATTTAATTGTGCAGTGGGGCCTAGCAGGTGCCGCGTGACGGCCAGGCCACTGTATGTTGCAGCGTGTCGAGCATGGCGCTAACAGCAGCGTAGCGCCCAACTAGTTTAACACAATTACACTTTTGTCGTATTTAGTTATCATTACATGCATTTCAGAGCAGTTCCTGGAAGTGCTCTCCTTCATTTTCTAAACTCGCTTTGCGCTAACGAAGGAAGTTTTGGTACACTCGCTGTAATTCATCCTCACTGATATTTCGTATCAGTGCAGTTCTTTCGTTCTCGAGATCCTCCAGAGTAGGCGGATTGTTAATGTATACCTATATTTTGTTTCAGATTCCCCCAAAAGTAAAAATCGCACGCCGCTGTAACTTAGGTACACATTTACTGAAAGTCTTCTTCTTGAGAAGATGAGTTTCCACTGTTTTATACCATACCTTACAATGTTCACGGGATACGATATAGCCTACAATACTTCACCACAAGTCGTAATTATATCAACTAATGTATCTTGCCAGCTCCGATTGTAATAAATGCAATGCCAGCATTCAGGGCTTGCCGTCCTACTCTTGTGTTATCAGCAAATGCTAGTCATCTGGCGTTGACTAATCACTCTCCGCCCGCACGCACAGCCCGGCAAAGCACCGTTTTATAGGGAATGCTCTCATTGTACAATGCTGAAAAATGTTAGAAATTCATACTACATTCATTCCACCTTCAGTAAGTAATTTTTCACTATTTTTCATATTAGCTCAAAATCTTCAAATGCTTCTGCTGAAAATATATTTGCCTGCTTGGTTTTTTCTATTCCTTTTTTAAAAATAATTTGATGGTCTACAAATTTGTTTGTGATACGATTACACAACCTTTAACGCACAATGCAGGTGATCTAACTCGATGTTAGAGAATTGCGCCAGCTAATCTTCCCGAGTTCATCTTTTCTTGTCATCCCACCGCACAGACCTTTCTCGCAACTTGCCCCAGCCTAAGTTCTGGTTCTTCCACTGAAAGCATCCTAACTTCCGTCCCCCACCACTACCATTGCGAAAACTTAAAGACCAATATATTCCAACTTGTAGTTGCAGAATGGCCGACTGGCTTCTGTAAACACTTTGCCATGCAGGGCTGTACATATTACATTGGGATCCAGCGCAAAATGCTGAATAAACCATTACGCCTTTCATCTTCTTCTTCGTCATCTTCATCTTCTCCTTTCTCATCTTCATCTCCTTTTTCATAATCTTCTTTTTCATCATTATCATCATTTTCATCATCATCTCCTTTTTCATCTTCTTTTTCATCATCTTCTTCTTTTTCATCATATTTTGTCTTCATTATATCTTCTTCTTCTTCTCCATCATCATCTTCTTCTTCTCCATCATCATCTTCTTCTTCTTCTCCATCATCATCTTCTTCTTCCTCTCCATCTTCTTCTTCCTCTCCATCATCTTCTTCCTCTCCATCATCTTCTTCTTCCTCTCCATCATCTTTTTCATCATCTTCATCTTCATCATCTTTTTCATCTTGATCATCTTTTTCATCTTAATCATCTGTATCTTTTTCATCTACATCTTCGTTTTCATCTTCGTCGTCGTCTTCATCTTCCTCTTCTTCCTCATCTTCGTCGCCGTCTTCTTCTTCTTCTTCTTCTTCCACATCTTCTTCGTCTTCTTCTTCTTCTTCATCGTCGTTGTCGTCTTCATCTTCTTCATCCTCGTCGTCTTCGTCGTCGTCATCGTCATCTTCTTCTTCGTCGTCGTCGTGTTCGTGTTCGTCTTCGTGTTCGTCGTAGTCTTCATCATGTTCATGTTCGTCGTCGTCTTAATCACCATCTTCCGAATACTGTAGGCCAACTACGAACCAAGACATTAGACTACTGTGTGGAGTGGGTTTGCCCAGTAGTCACTTATCCTCTGGCTGTGTTGTGTCTTCCTCTCCTTTGTCCAGAGGCCACCTGCCTTCTTCCTTGGGGGTTTGTCCTGGAACTTCATTTGATTTAGATTACTCCTGAGAGTATGTCTTTATTCTTTCAAAAGCCTCAGAAGTTAAAAGTAAACTTATTAAATCATCATTATCTAAATACACACATCAAAAAAAGTTTTGCATCACCTCGGTTCCCAGATCTCCGGCATATAGACGTTGACTGTGTATATTGTATCCAAGATACAGTCCCTTTGACTGTTCATAGATGTCACTAAAACTGCTCAAAGATGTAAACAACCATGCATGAGCAGGGCCTATTAGACGGAGGGGGTACGACAGCCGATCAGTTCCAGTCATTCCACCAGGACGAAGGTACGCTGCTCATGTTGTCTGTAGTTCTACCATGCCTAGAAGGTCAATACCGCAGTTCGATCGCGTCCGCATTGTTACTTTGTGTCAAGAAGGGCTCTCAACAAGGGAAGTTTCCAGGCGTCTCAGAGTGAACCAAAGCGATGTTGTTCGGACATGGAGGAGGTACAGAGATACAGGAACTGTCGATGACAGGCCTCGCTCAGGCCGCCCAAGGGCTACTACTGTAGTGGATGACCGCTACTTACGGATTGCCGCTCGGAGGAACCCTGACAGCAATGCCACCATGTTGAATAATGCGTTTCGTTCAGCCACAGGACGTCGTGTTTCAACTCAAACTGTGCGCAATAGGCTGCATGATGCGCAACTTCACTCCCGACGTCCATGGCGAGGTCCAGCTTTGCAACCCCGACACCATGCAGCGCGGTACAGATGGGCCCAACAACATGCTGAATGGACCCCACGGAATTGGCATCACGTTCTCTTCACCGATGAGTGTCGCATATGCCTTCAACCAGACAATCGTCGGAGACGTGTTTGGAGGCACCCTGGTCAGGCTGAACGTCTTAGACACACTGTCCAGCGAGTGCAGCAAGGTGGTGGTTCCCTGATGTTTTGGGGTGGCATTATGTGGGGCCGACGTACGCCACTGGTGGTCATGGAAGGCTCCGAAACGGCTTTACGATACCTGAATGACATCCTCCGACCCATAGTGCAACCATATCGGCAGAATATTGGAGAGGCATTTGTCTTCATGGACGACAATTTTCGACCTCATCGTGCACATCTTGTGAATGCGTTCCTTCAAGATAACGACATCGCTCGACTACAGTGGCCAGCATGTTCGCCAGACATGAACCCTATCGAACATGCCTGGGATATGTTGAAAAGGACTGTTTATGGACGTCTTGACCCACCAACCACTCTGAGAGATTTACGCCGAATTGTCGTTGAGGAGTGGGACAATTTGGACCAACAGTGTCTTGATGAACTTGTGGATAGTATGCCACGGCGAATACAGGCATGCATCAATGCAAGAGGACGTGCTACTGGGTATTAGAGGTAGTGGTGTGTACTGCAATCTGGACCACAAATGCTGAAAGTCTAGCTGTATGATGGTACAACATGCAATGTGTGGGTCTCATGAGCAATAAAACGAGCTGAAATGTTGTTTGTGTTGATCTCTATTCCCTTTGTATTTAACGGTTCCGGAACTCTTGGAACCGAGGTGATGCAAAACTTTTTTTGATGTGTGTATTAAGCCATTTTTCTGTGCTTTGTGCTGAATCCCAACGTATTTTGTACAGCCCTGGACGGCATCGCATAAAGTGATCTATCAAGCTCTGTTTGGGGTAATCTAAAACGTCCTTAGTGATGACATTGCCCGATGGCTACCACGTATCATTATCTGATCTCATTGGGAATAACACACAATAACGTGTTGTATTAATTGGAAACTAATGAGGACCTGGGGCCGATTTAAATTGAGTGCGCACAACTCGCAGGCAATTTTCTCATGGGTAGTGTAACGAGTGTCCACCGCGTGACGTATTAATTAGCAATCTTGGCTGTTTTCTGTTCTGAGACCTGGTTGGTTGGTTCCTCAATTTAGGGCTGGGACAACGCGGTCATGTAGCCCCGTGTACTTTGGGTGTGTAAGGACTGCAGACGATAATTTCAAGTAGTTCTTACTTTCACTACCAAATGCTACAGTCCACGACACCTAGCTGTGAACTTGGCGGCTAGTACTAGATGCCATCGCAACCAGCGCCTGGAGACGAACGTTGGAACTTAGGAGCATTAATCAACCCTAACCTACAAATTTTGCATCATACAACTTTAGTTAGTGGAAGATTCTTTTACAGGACATAAATCTATGACATTGGCCCGCCGGCTTTACTTTCCCTCCGGAGGAAGGCATACTGAGGGATTTTAACGCTCTTCAAAAATCCGATGACTTCGGCCAGGTTTAAACCCACGATCTTGGAGGGATTACCTAGCAAACCCATGAATTGAAGGTCAGTGTGTCACATAATCAGAGCTGATCAGGAGGCGAAGCTTAGCCGCAACGTATTGACATGTTCAGGGTGAGAGAACGCAGAAGAGACTACAGTGTAGCGGCTTAGGTGGCGTAGTCGGTAGCATGCTGAGCTTCTATGCCCAAGATAGCGGGTTCAAACCCGGCCGAAGCCGTCGGATTTTTTTAAGAGTGTTAAAATCCCTCAGTATGCCTTCCTTCGGAGGGGAAGTAAAGCCGGCGGTCCCATGTCATAGATTTATGGCATGTTAAAGAACCTTCCACTAATTGTACCTGTGTGAAGCTAAATTGGATAGGTTAAGAATGTAAACAACTCTTTTAAGTTTCTATGTTCGTTGCCAAGAGCCGACTGCGGTGGTGTCTAGTAGCTAAGTTCTGAACTTGGCCTAGTAGTCGTTGATGGTGGCGCTTGGCGGCAAAAGTAGGAACTATTTGAACAATTCGAGTTGCAGAACTTAAATTAAACAAGATGTTCAGTAAAGAACATATAGCCTACTTTCTTCTAAATGTATGAGTATAGTTATAACTCGTTGTTATTAGGCCTATCAAAGAGTATAATAGAACTATTCTTTGTTGAAGACCTTAGAAACGATTTACCTCTACCAAACGCCACAACCTAGATAAAAACTGCTACCATCATTGAAGAAAGAAAGATAAGAAGTATATCTAGAATGTTATGGATCTGGAGACATAATCGACCGGACTGGCTGCGTGGCTCAGCGGTAACGTTCTCGCTTGCAGGGCCCTAGGTTGCAGGTTCGTATCCTGGCGCAGTCAGCTGGCATTTGAGGGTGCACAAATGCGAGGGAGCCGTGTCAGTACATTTACTGGCACGTTAAAGATCCCCTTCGGGCCAAAATTCCGGCACCCCGGTGTCTCTAAAAGCAACAGTAGTTAAAAGGGATGTAAAACCAATAACATTATTATTATTATTATTATTATTATTATTATTATTATTATTATTATTATTATTATTATTATTACATATACGACCCGCCGTGGGCAACATCCAACTTTGAGTTGAGGCATGTCTTTACACGTCTGGTTGTGCATGGCTTTCACAATCCTAATTGAATTAACAAATCTTTCCATGACCCTACAGAGACGTGTGTATACAAACTATGTGGATATTTTCGATTGCTATTTGCCTGAAATAAAAGTAGTAATTAATAACCTGAACTAACACCAACGGCTTGAATTCAGTTACTATGTGAAATCGTTTTGTTCTTTACTTCAAATAAAATTTTCAAGTAACGCAAAATAGGCTGTTACAAACCCTTTAAAATAAAAAGTAAAAATGTATCGTAGTATCATCTTGTCATTCTTCAAATTCGATGCGCATAGAATGCCAATGGTATAGTAATCATTGGAGCCCCACGTAGACTAGTCGTGACATCTAGTGGTGAAATATTGAACAATATAATCCTAACAGAGCGAGTGCATTCTAGCGGCCAGAAGAAGAAACTTTTCAATAAAATCTGGAAGTTAATAAGTAGGTCGGCGTGCAGTTACCTTTTTGGCAGCTAGATGTCTCGAGTAAATCTGCTGGCGAATTATGTTTTAATTAAATATATAATTTACACCATAATATGCACAATATAACCTAGCTCTGACCGGGTTTGAACCATAGGCATTTGACCGATAGGCTAACGCTCTACCACTGAGCTAATTGTGTCAACGAATATCGTTCTATATAAAATGACTTACATAGAACTTGTTAGCAAATAATGATTTATACTAAACGATTTCATCACTGGAGTATATTATTTATATATAAAGCATTTCATACAAAGTTTATTATTTTGTATCAGTACGCTATATTGCATGCAATACTCAAATTAGTGAAATATAAGTCAGGCACAAGATATCCGCTGCCATCTTGTCTTATTACTGAATCGGCTCAGCTTTTTAAAATCACGTCTGCACTATAGTATTACAAAATAAACTTTTAATTTCGAACGTGCCTCTTCCTTTAGAACAGTTAAAACGATTCTCGGCTCGATAATCGGAACTGGTGGGTCCCATGATATGGATTATAAAGTCTGCATAATTCGCACGGCCGCCATCCTGAAATGGTATGGCGGACGACTTTGTAGTTTGGTCACAAGACGCATCCTATACGAAGGTATGTTGTTACCAAATTTGGTAGAGATCGGATGATTTGGTTAGTCGTTATTTGATTTTACGTTTTGAACGTTTGAGTGGCCGCCATTCAGTTTTAGTAAAGATGGCGGCGATATAAAACATGACACTGAGGTGCCCTTTGCTTGTTCTACCTCTGTACCAAATGTCGTTCAATTCGGTTTCACCGTGTTCGAATTGATAGGGAGGGACATACATTCAGAGTACACACACTCACACACACACACACACACACACACACACACACACACACACACACACACACACACACACACCCACACACACACACACACACAGACTCACACACACACACACACACATACACACACACAGACAGACACACTTTTTTCACCCTGTGTTGATCTCATAAGTCTACTTTAATTTTTTGCAAAAATCGAAAGTAGGCTAATACAGCTTAAAAAAATAAGTTAATAGGTGTTCAAGCGTTTTTTCATCAATCCAATTTAAGGGGCCCATGGGGAGGGGTGAAATTCTGGTAAAAATAATTGAAAGAAAATGTCCTGTCTGACTCACTCACTCATCACGCCCAGCGAAAACTATTAAAGTTGGAAACATGAAATTTTGGGAATATGTTCGCTGTATGTCGAAAACGTCAACTAAGGAATGATTTTTGTTTATTCGGGTTTTAAAGAGGTGTTAAGGAGGTAAACGTGCATTTCATTGAATAACGATATCTCATAAGTTGTTACTTTGGGGATGTGATATTCGGTATATAAACTAATCATTAAAAATAATCAGACATATGTCTAAGGGTTTATCGATGTGGTGTATATTATGAGGTGAAAGGGGTAAAAATTGGGGGTTGAGGGATTCTTAACGGAGCATGTATCTCTGAAACGACATAGGCGAGAAGTTTGAAATTCGGTGGGAAAAAAACAGCTTAAATACAAGTAAATAGGTGTTTTACCGTTTTTTCATAAATCCAATTGGATATCTTGGAGAGGGGTAAAATTCGGGGGGGGGGGGGGGGGGGACAGGAAAAAAAAAGTGTCCTAACTGATTGACTCACCTACTCAGTCATCAAACTCAGGGGGAGAACAGCTTTAAATAAGTAAATAGGTGTTCGACCGTTTGTTTCATAAATCCAATTTAAGGGGTTCGTGGAGAGGGGTGAAATTATCAAAAATAAATGAAAGAAAATGTCCTGACTGACTCAAATTATTGAAGTTAGAAACATGAAATTTTGGGTATATGTTCGTTGTATGTCGAAAACGTCCACTAAGGAAAGAGTTTTGGATATTCAGGTTCTAAAGAGGTGTTAAGGGGGGTAAACGTGCATTTCATTGAATAACATTATCTCACGAGTGGTTTCATTTGGGGATGTGATACTTGGCACATATACTAATCATTAAAAATATGCTGCCACATGTCTAATGGTTTTTCGATGTAGTGTATATTATGAGGTGAAAGAGATGAAAAGTGGGGGTTGAAAGATTCCTAACTGAGCGTGTATCTCTTAAACGACATAGGGAGGAGTCTGAAACTCGGAGGAAATCAATCAGCTTAAAAATAAATAAATAAATAAATAAATAAAAAATAAAATAAATAGGTGTTCGACCGTTTTTTCATAAATCCAATTTAAGGGGCCTATGGGGGAGGGGGTGAAATTCTGGAAGAAAAACGTCCACTAAGGAAGGATTTTTGGATGTTCACTCTCATCGACCAACCAAAACTATTAAAGCTAGAAGAATGATATTTTGGGGATATGTTTGTTGTGTGTCGAAAACGTCTACTAAGGAGGGATTTTTGGATATTCAGGTTCTAAAGTGGTGGTAACGGGGTTAAACCTGCATTTCATTGAATAACAATATGACACGACTAGACGCGAGCCAAGCGAGGCTAAAAATGAGATGGTATGTGTCTGTGTATTACTCAATCACGCAAATACCACTGGTCCGAGTTACATGAATTTTACATGGAAGTAGCTGATTTACCTGGTTAACATATAGGTTACTTTTGATTTCAATACTTTGTACTATTTAAAGATGGCGACCATTTTAGTGACGTCACTACACCCTTTGGGTTCAAACTTTCATATTTCCATTTCAAATAAAAAAGAGAACGCTAAGAAATAGCAAACTTTTGATGGCATGTACGAGGTTTAAAATTACATTTTCTATCCGAAAGGAATCTCCAACCGTTAGCGAGTAAAACCTAAATTTGTGCTATAAAACACGGTCAACGCCGAGCGGTGTAGTAGGACAAAATGTTCCATCCTTAATCTCCCTCTGCGCAGCACCTCGCCTATCCCCTGTTTTAACTGTCACCTTCACATTTTAATTTATTTATGACGCGTAGCGAAGCACGGGTACTTCAGCTAGTACTGTATATAATAAAATAAAATATTGTTATAGTGGAGAGCATTACAACAGCCATGAGGATGAGGAGGCTGATCTTTTGTGGTCATATTGTGAGAATGGATAATCAGAGGCTCACATCCAGAATTTTCAACACTGTCTCTAGAGGGAAAGCAACTAACGCCAAGTGGTCGAAACTAGTCAGGAAAGACCTTGAACAATTGGATATTGACCCCAGTAACATCTATGACAGGAATAAATACAGGACTTTAGTCAGAACATGAGACTCTCTCCAGTCACTAACAGCAAAAGCAGTGCGTCCAGGAGTAGGTGTGAAATGGACTCAGGAGCGGAAGGACATTCACAGTGCCAGAATGAAGGAATACTGGGCTAGGAGGAAAGCTGCCAGAGATAAGAACCACGTGGTCCACAGCCAGCCCAAACGGAACTAAAAAAATATATATTGTTATTGTTATGAATGATAGGTGCCTCCGTGGCTTAGGCGGCAGCACGCCGGCCTCTCACCGCTGAGTCCGTGGTTCAAATCCCGGTCACTCCATGTGAGATCTGTGCTGGACAAAACGGAGGCAGACAGGTTTTTCTCCGGGTACTCCGGTTTTCCCTGTCAAAATTTCATTCCAGCAACACTCTCCACTATCATTTCATTTCATCTGTCATTCATTTACTCATTGCCCCAGAGGAGTGCGTCAGGCCTCGGCAGCCGGCACAGTTCTTATCCTCGCCGCTAGATGGGGGCTTCATTCATTCCATTCCTGACCCGGTCGGAGACTGGAAGCAGGCTGTGGATTTTCATTGTTATGAATGATTAAAGAAATTTTCCACAGCCTTAGCCTTGTCAAGCTGAGACAGCTCTTCAAGACAGTGCAATGCACAGTTGTGTGGTGCTTTATACACGTGTGATTTCGAGCGTTTACAAAGCCCTGTCTTAAAGCGAAGCACGGGCTCTAGCGCTTGAAGCATATCTGCTTTAAGAGAAACTACTATCTCCTCCCAAGATAATATGATTTACTATCTTTACCCGTTCTCTTGAAGTTACCATGATTTATCTGTTCTCAATTCTTAATCGCTCTGATAATATACCGTACTGCTGCGGTAAGCAACAGCCGAGAGTTTCAAGGCACGTGTATTCATAACGCACGAGGCTCAAGGCGAGCTTAGCAACCGGCACCACAGCTGTGCTGAATGGGTTTCGTAATGATTGTCTGCTGGCGCTCCGTCCTGGCAGTTTTTCAATATTCACCTGCACTTGATATCAGAAGCCAAAATGAGTTCATTCATCAGCACGCGTGGTTGTGTGGGATTGTATGCCAGAGAAAGATAAAGCGATGTACTGTTTATGGGTGAATGTGAGGTTGGAGTGACAGAGACTCGACATTCGAGACCAGGCGTTCGTGAGCACAAGCTCACCTGAGATCCATTTTTAGCCTATTTTCTTTTTATGAAAAAATAAAATATAATAGGCTTATGAGATCACCTTTTGTCCGTGTGTGTGTGTGTTTGCGTATGTGTCCCCCCTTAAAACTTCTAAACGGCTGGAGCGATTTCAATGAAACTCGGTAAGGTCATAGTAATATTACGGCCGACCCCGATCGTGCCCTTCAAATATTATTACGTCTCACCAATCCAACATGGTGGCTGTGCGAAATATTTCACCGGCATTCTATATCTCCGAAACTATTACTGATATCACCCTGAAATTTTGTGCGGTGATAAAGGGTACTACTAGAAGTTCAGCTATGAGACTTTCAAAAACCTGTAAAATACAAAACGAACATGGCGGCCAAGCGAATGTGAAACATTTTAATAGTTTTTTCTCACGATCTTACCATCTGAGCGCAGTGAAATTTGGTACAGTAAATGTTTATACTCATTGTAATGCACTGGCAACTTATTTAGTTCAATCGTTCACATAGCCTCGAGATGGCGGATGTGAGCAATTTTAAAATTAAGTTTCTATTTCTTTTGTATTAATTATGCGATCAAAGTGAACGTTTGAATAATGAACCTACGCAAAAATCGTCACCTAACATTACATAATTCTATGGCCTACATATATAAATCCAACATGGCGACCAACCGAAATATTAAGAGGGTTCTCCATATCTACGAATCTATTACAACAATCAAAGTGAAATTTTGTATGATGATAGACGCAATTAACGTAAGTAGGATATATGAAAATAGGCTGTATAGTTCTTCACCGAACGACTTGTTCAATTTAAATTTTATTACAGGAACCGGAGTAATAATGTTTTCATAAATAATAATATCGTATGGCAACGAGTGCCGGGTGCAAGATTTGTTAACGCTTGCATGTTGAATTTTATTTCTCCTTGGAGCGCTATGAAAGTCAAGGAGGTTAGATATCTAAACTCCTTGACACTATAGCGCTTTCTAGTAGAGAAAGGAGGATCGTTTTGTGTTGGAGGAAAATCCCGAGATTACTGCCTACTGAATTCAAATGGGTTCTTTGACATGCCTACAACGCATGCCATGCGATCTCGATGTGATTTTTGTCGCCTTTCAAAAATTACTTTCCAAGGCCAGGAGCAAACCTGCAAGCTTGGAGTTGGTAGTCCGACACGATAACCACTCACCCACCGTGGCAAGCGATAATGTTTTCATTAGCGGCTTAGACAGTCACATATTTTATCATTTATATTTTAATCCAGTAGAATTTATTGGACATCTCTGTTTTATGAGTAACTCAAAAGATGCTCATTCGACTTAAATGTCCACATGTAAATGCATTATATCTCCATGAGTCAAGCAAGCAGTTGCATCATGGCTGGTGAGCTGTAAATCTAATAATAATAATAATAATAATAATAATGATGATGATAATTGTTGTTTTAAGGGGCCTAACATATGGGTTATTGGCCCCTAATGGTTGGGGTGATGTGAAAATGTTAATGAAATGAAACTATACCTCAGACTAACTACAAACTGTAATATAGACATATTCCAATTTATGGAGTGTGTCATATTATTTGCATTATGTGTCAGTGTTTTCTTCTTATGTTTTGAAGTCCTTGAGATAGGTAACCATGGTTACGGTTGTTGATATGGATAGTCGGCCATGTTGGGATTTTATGGATGTAAGAAAGGAGAATATCATTGTAAAATAAAAGTTAATCATACCCTTTACCTCTTATAGTTTTAGTCAGCACATATTACTGTCTCATGACTCTGAGAGAAAGAAGAAATTTCGTTGCTCTGTATATTTATTGGAAACAGTAAGTTTTCTGGCGCCCTGGGTATATCACAATACACTAGAAGTGGAAATGAAAAACAAAAAACAAGTAGTTCCGTGAAGAACTATACAGTCTATTTTCATATATCCTTTTTATGTTAATTTCCTCTATCAACCTACAAAATTTCAGTTTGATTGCTGTAATAGACTCGTAGATATTGAGAACCGACTAAATATTGCGGATGGTCGCCATGTTGGATTTTTATACGAAGTAGTCCAGAAAGTAAGTTCCGTTTGGTAATAACATTAAATTGTGTACAGATACAGAAAAAAATATTTATTGCACAAATTTCTACAACCCGTAAACTACTTTTCCACATAACTGCCGAAATGTTGCAGGCATTTGTCGTAGCGTGGCACGAGTTTTTGTATACTTTCTTCATAGACGTGTGCCGGCTGTGTCTTCAACTAGTTGTACGTTCCGCTGCAGCGCAGTTCCGCATATGCGCGGTAGGCGCTCTGTATCAAGGAGAAGAAACGTGCGCCATTTGGAGAGCGCTGTCAGCCACGTACGCGTTGTTGTGCATGTTTACTCGTACAATGTCGGTGTTGAATGAAAATCCCGCCGCTTATGAAATCAGATCTGTGATTCGTTTTCTGAATGCCAGGAAAGTGAAACCAATTGAAATTTACCGGCAAATTTGCGAAGTGTATGGACAGAGTGATTCAATGGTGAGAAGATGGGTCCGACAGTTCAATGAAGGACGTAGTGAAGTGCACGATGAAGAACGAAGTGGGCGTCCATCTTTGGTTACAGAAGAACTGGTTCACGCGATTGATGACAAGATCCGGGAAAACCGCTGGTTTACAATTAGTGCTCTCGCTATGGAATTTCCCCAAATCTCACGATCACTAATTCATGAAATTGTTACCGAAAAACTGAACTTTCGTAAACTTTGCCGACGTTGGGTACCAAAGATTCTTACGGAGCAACACAAAACAAAACTGATGGATAGTGCACATCAGTTTTTGACCCGTTACAATGAAGGCGGCGAAGAATTTCTGACACAGATAGTCACAGGAGATGAAACTTGGGTTTCTTACGACACTCCTGAAAGTAAGCGGCAATCTATGGAATGGAGGCACACTTCATCACAAGCAAAGGTTAAGCCGAAACAAATCTTGACACCTCGGAAAATGATGTGCACAGTGTTCTGGGACTGGAAAGGCATCTTACTCATTGATTTCTTACCGCGTGGTCAAACAATCATCGCAGATGCTTACTGCGAGACACTTAGGAAATTGCGCCGCGCAATACAGAATAAGCGCCGAGGGTTGCTGTCAAAAGGTGTTGTTTTTCTTCACGACAACGCACTACCACACACTGCACATGTGACAAAAACCTCCTACAGGGATTTGGCTGGGACCTGTTTGACCACCCTCCGTACAGCCCTGACCTCGCTCCTAGCAACTTTCATCTGTTCACACATCTCAAGTCTTTCCTTGGCGGTCAACACTTCAACAATGACGACGAGCTGAAAGAAGATGTTTCCAACGAATAAAAACCAAAATAGAACAAAATCTGAATGAAGATCAATTTGGCTTTAGGCAGAACAGAGGAACAAGGGAAACCATATTACTAATTCGAGAAGTATTTGATAAAATTATGGATATAAAAAAAAACACTTTACATTGCCTTTGTGGACCTTGAAAAAGCATTCGATAACGTGAATTGGAATATTCTCATGGAAATTATGACTAATATTGGCTTGGATTACAGAGATAGACGGATAATCTATGAACTTTATAAAAACCAACAAAGCATTGTGGACATATGCGCAGTAGTGCAAGAAGCTTGTATTCACAAAGGAGTTAGACAGGGATGCAGCTTATCGCCTGCACTTTTCAACTTATATATTGAGAAAGGCAATTGAGGAATGTAAGATGAGTTATGAGAGGAGTTAAGATCAACGGAGAAGCAGTCAAGACAATAAGGTTTGCAGACGACATAGCAGTCCTGGAAACCAGGAAGAGAAACTGCAACATGCACTCACGGAAATGAACAGGATTCTACATGAAAAATATAATATGAAATTCAATATTAAAATGACGGAAATAATGGTATGTGCTAGAGAACAACTTAATGCATCTATTCACATAGCTGGAGCTCCACTTAAGCAAGTTAACACCTTCACCTATCTAGGGAGTAAAATTACTTCCACTGGAAAAAGTTCAACTGATATTCAAGCTAGAATTGCCCAAGCCAAAATTGCATTTAACAGCAAAAAATCCCTTCTGACTTCAAAGAATATATCTATTGAGACCAGGATTAAATTTATAAAATGTTATGTGTGGAGTGTAGCCTTGTATGGCTCAGAAGCTTGGACAATGGGATGTGCTGATAAAAGAAGACTTGCAGCTTTTGAAATGTGGTGTTGGCGGCGGATGGGAAACATACCATGGACCGCAAGAGTGACGAATGCCGAAGTGCTCAAAAACATTAATGAAAAGTGAGCATTTCTCAAAACAATACGGACACGACGAGACCAACTGATAGGACATCTCTATCGCCACAATGACTTTATGGTAACTGTGTTAGACGGCAAAATTCGGGGCAAGAGGGGAAGAGGGCGACCGAGATTGCAATACATCAAGCAGATCATAACAGATGTTAATGTCCATTCATACAGAGACATGAAGAGACTGACTGGCGACAGGGAAGAATGGAAGAGGAGGATTGCTGCCGACCAATCTACGGATTGAGAACATGAATGAATGGGTACCTGGTATGGCGTGAGGCTGGTGCTTACAGTCTCAAAAACGTTGAGAACGCCTGGTCTATTCTTATAAATGACGTACAGTACATTTACTAAGAACGGTTTACATTTCTTGTTTTCACCATCGTTTGTTGCCTGGAAATCCCGTGGTGATCCCAGCGTGGAACTGTAGCTGTTATTGTTGTTTCAGTTAGAATCCTAGGGCGAAAATTTGTTAGACGTCTGTGAATGACTGCATCAACAAATGAAAAATCTCGAATCGTAAAATTTGAAGATAGAACATGTATCTCTCCGGACAGTACCATCGTCGTGAGGGATAAGTGGTTTTTCATAGTGTCTCATATCAACTTCAAGCAAATGTAGGGATGGTACCCAACGTAAGGCCAAGGCCCCCTCCTTAATAATCCTTTAAACGTAAGTTCAGTCCCGCCCCAAACCAAAATGGGCTAGGAAAATTACACGAGGCTTGTCATTATAACAGTGATCATAACTAATACTTGTAATTATTTGCAGAAGAGTTATTTATTTATTATACACATTGTACCCTGCCCAGTCATTGGGCAAATTAGTGTTGACCGACTGAAGAGTTACAATTGACTGTAAGAGTGTGTGCATTTGTAATTGATGTAGAATTTGGATAGCAAGCGGCCGTAGCCTTATGTTAGGTACAATCCATGTATTTGCCTGGATTATAAGTAGGGAAACTACGGAAAACCACTTCCAGGATGGCCAAGATAGGAATCGAACCCGCCTCTTTTCAGGTATACGAGACTGTGAAATTTGTCTGGTAACCTTTGTTATTGCGATGGATGTATTAGTGCGTGTATTTGTAATTTAGATGAGGATTGGGAAGGCCACGGCCTTAATTTAGGCATTACTGCATTCACCTGGAGTAGAAGTGGAAAACCACTTCCAGGATGGTTGAGGTGGGAATTGAACCTACCTCTTCCCAGTTTCGTCTCACGAGGCAGAGTGTACCCCGTTCCAGCCCTCAGACCAGAATTAATTTTCTTGGCTGAGCCGGACTTCCGAGGCATGTTAGCCACTACACCACGTAGTGGCCCTATGAAATCGCAATTCCTCCCCGTGAAGTTTAATATCCCCCAGGAAGAAATAGGTTGCTCTGATGAGATCTTATGGGCGAGGTACTACCGCCTACGCTCTGTGGAATAGCACAAGAGAGAGAGAGAAACAAGTCTGCCTCCAAGAGCGATACCGGTAAGTACACGTCATAACTCACGGGAAACACTCAGATAAAACAAATTCTAGGACACCAAGAATCCCTAGGGTATCATTTGACTGCGATGATGTGCAACTTTTTTACTGAAGACAAAAATAAAGTTCAGACGACGGTGATAGTGGTAAAAATTATCAAAGCACGGGACAATAAGACTGGCCACAGATAATTAGGGCTCGGATTTATAGGTAAATAAATATTTCTTTATGTAAATACATATTTTAACCATTTTGTCTATAAATGCAAAAATTCCTTCTTTTCACTTATTAGCACATAAAAATACATAATATTTACATTTTAAACAAGTAGTTCCGTGAAGAACTATACAGCCTATTTTCATAAAATCCTACTTATGTTAATTGCCTCCATCTACTGAACCCGCTGAGCTATGGTTCATGTGATATTTTTTATAACATGACATTTATGATGGGATGTTGTACCTTTGAACACACCCAGAAAGCCACGTGGAGCTGAGAGATCACGCTATACTCTTTGAAGTAGCGGTGAATCGCACTTTTGACTTTGGTGAAGTCTGCTAATTATTTATCTGAGGTCTTATTAATTCATTTTATCTTTCCACGAGACTCAGAATATTCCATTTCGTCATGCTGCATTATTAAAACATTTTGGAGAATGTTTATTTTGCTTAAGGTAAGGTAATACCCTTGCAGATACGCAAACAGGAATGTAAGTAGTCGCTCAACGACTTCGTTTTGACGACCTACTTTCTAGAGACACCCAGTGCCTTGCACTACGTCTGGAGAATCCGCCCTGTGTAGGCGTGGAATTGTATTTGTCCTACAAGACGTAGAGAATATCCGCTGTTGAGCGTTGAAAGTGATTATAAGGTGCCATCGAGCACGCGAATACTACTATTCACTGTTATCCAAGCACAGTGAGCCAAAGAAGAATTTTGGGAAATAATAAATGGCAAGTATAGTGGATTGCATAACATTGCCGTAACACCACATTTTGTACCCACGTGTTTGTGGAGGGCCAAGTGCCTAGTGGAAAATATACAGGTAAATGTGTTACAACTATTATGAATAAGTGTGATTACGATTGTATGACATATTTAAATTGCCAAAGTGAAAATTTCATTTCAAAAACGACGCATAATTCACGGATGCTACGTGATATAAAAGTAGCGTCACTAGCACGTGCATAATTATAAAACAGTGTTAGCTCACATGTTAATTCACATCGACGAAATAAAGGCTGTGTCATATACTACAATTAAAGCCTATAACGTTTACGACGAACATTATATTTTTGAAAGTGAAAGAATGAATTATTACGCAACTTATTTCACTATCCACGTGATTGGACTATTCTTCACCATGTTTGAGACAGTCATCATGGGCTAATACCATCCCGGTATGAGGGTGATGTTTCTACGGGAACCAGCGAACGAGAAGGAAGGGACCCAAGATTAGAGATGGGACTATCGACTACTTTTAACCATCGACTGACTAGTCATTCATTGGTAGAAACTATCGACTAGATAGTCGACTACTTTCAGTCGAATGGTTACCTGAATTCGCATTGCTCCTAAGCGTGTTGTTTCATGTATTCGACTGAAAGTAGTCGCTTCTAGGCAGCGTACAAAGCACTGCAAGCCGTTACCGGCTGAGTTGAATCGTACCAACAGATGAAAATCAAACTTCTCCTTAACCCACCTATTTTTGCAGACGTTAGTTTGGACTACTCAACGAAGGAAGCCTCCGTGGCTTAGGCGGCTGCACGCCGGCCTCTCACCGCTGGATCCGTGGTTCAAATCCCGGTCACTCCACGTGAGATCTGTGCTGGACAAAACGGAGGCAGACAGATTTTTCTCCGGGTACTCCGGTTTTCCCTGTCAAAATTTCATTCCAGCAACACTCTCCACTATCATTTCATTTCATCTGTCATTCATTTAATCATTGCCCCAGAGGAGTGCGTCAGGCCTCGGCAGCCGGCACAGTTCATATCCTCGCCGCTAGATGGGGGCTTCATTCATTCCATTCCTGACCCGGTCGGTGACTGGAAGCAGGCTGTGGATTTTCATTTTCATTTTCAGTTTGGACTACTCGACGCTCGGCAACATGCAATTGGTCAAAGTTATTTATTTATTTTTACTGTGCTTCGAAATGGTGGTTTACGTCGTGTAGAGTGCAGCCATTATTTGCAATGTTGCACATTTCATTTAATGCAAAATGTGTGAGTAAATGTTCCCCGATACCGGTATTGATACAGGGCACATTACCTGTATGTACTGTGGATAAGTGAAGTAATAGACCAATACTTCATTAACCTAAGAGTAAATTAAATCACTATTACTGAGAGGGAGTTCTTAAGTACCGGGAAAAATTCCATAGCCAACATTGAAATAATCACACTTCATATTTTAATACCAGAAAATAGTAAATGTAAAATATGTCCATAGAGTCATAACAAGCTAGGCTATGTGTTCACTAATTTAATCCTCTCTGAAGTACTAAGAACGTAGAGCTGAAATACGACTTGAACAAGAAAATTACGGCCTACAGTAAATACACACGAAATAGAACACTTTAGAACAGCAACGAGGGCGAACTTTCAGTGGAGATGTTGGCAACAATGTAAATACTAAGTTTTTTTTAATGCGCGCGCTATCCATGTGCTGAAACAATTGACGACCAGAACGTAAAACTATCCGAGCGCGTTCTACATGTTAAAAGTTAAAAGACAATTGGATATGTCGTTTGCAAACGACTTGTTTATGTTACGGTGAATAGTCGTTGAATTCATTCGACTGTTTTTTAAAAGCAGTCAAACAAGTCGATGGATTTAACATTTTTCAGTCGACTGCTGCGGTGCTGCCCATCTCCAAACAATTAACGACCAGAATCAATTTGTGCGTACGGTCAAGCTGTCCTCACAGTACCCGCTGCAATAGATGTAGAGATTCACATCACCACCCTATCTTATGATGGATGTCAGTAAATAAAATCAGCCATAAGGCAACGGCAGTTTAACCACAGACAACGCTACAACTCTTCCATCCCTGCCCTCATGTCTTTGCCACTAACCCCCTCCCACACAGCACGCCACTGCTCTGACACAGTTGTTAGGCCTGCTACAACAACTCTCAGCCATAACCCTGTAAACTACAGCTAAACCAAACCCAGAACCCCCTAATACACTTCATTTGCAGAGCAATAAAATCCATAAAACAACTCCGCAACAAGCTTCACAAAAATCTAAATTATAAACGAAAAGACTACTCCACAAACACCAAAATCAGTAAACCTCCCTCATTTCAGCCACACTACACCTTAAACAGACATAGAAGGCATAGGCATGACCCCTTCATGGAGTAGGCTATTGTGTAAACACGATCATGTCTCCTTCAACTTTACTGAAGACTTCATTAAATTCTATTTAAAAAAATCATAAACTCATTCCACAAATCTTAAAATCAGTATACATCCCTCATTTCAGTTACTCTATTCATTAAACAAACATAGAAGGCATAACCATGACCCCTTCATGGAGTAGGCTATTGTCTAAATCTGACCACGCATACTACAACCTTACTCTAATTCAAAATTACGGCTAAATGATCCATCTGACTAGGATGATGTGCCACAAAACCGGTATCTGGAGTTCAAACATAACCTAAATATTGAATGACAATATTGAATCAATCATGGTATTCTGTTAAGGAAAATGGAGGCTATAGGATTGGACAGGAGAGTAGTTCAATGGGTGAGATCATTTTTGTAGGGGAGAAGTCAGAGGGTAAGGGTTGGTGGGTCAGTGTCAGAACAGTCTAGGGAGGGGAGGTGGGTACCTCAGGGGAGTAAATTGGGTCCTTTACTATTTCTCATTTACATAAACGACATAGGAGTTAAAATATCATCCCAGATAAGATTATTTGCTGATGATATAGTAGTATACAGGAGGATAAATCACCCGGATGACTGCGGCATATTGCAGAGGGACTTGACGGACATACAAAGCTGGGCGGATAAAAGTGATATGATGATAAATTCAAAGGAATGTCAGGCAGTGAGATTTGTTAACAAAAGGAATCATATTGTTTTTGAATATTCAGCGGGGGAAAATAAAGTTGTATTTGGGGACGAATGTAGGTATTTAGGTGTAACTGTGGGGGGTGGGAATTCTCACTGGGGTAAGCACATAAGGGAAATAGTAAAGAAAGCATACAAGTCACTACATATGGTTATGCGAGTCTTTAAAGGCGCTGGCAGAGAGATTAGGGAATGGGCATACATGTCCCTAGTCCGTCCTCTGCTGGAATATGCTGGGGGAGTGTGGGATCCATACCAAATGTATTTAATAAAGGAATTGGAAGGAGTGCAAAGGAAGGCCGCCAGGTATGTAATGGAGGACCACAGATCGACGAGTAGTGTGAGTAGGATGATACAGGATTTGGGATGGGAAAGTCTGGCTGATAGACGTTCAAGAGCAAGACTAGGGGGTATTTTCTTAGCTTACAAGGGGGAAATTGCATGGGAAGATATTCATGAGAGATTGGGAAAGGAAAGTTCATATATGGGCAGATACAGTCATTGTTGTAAATTGAAATTAAGTCAGTGGAAAAGTAACTGGGGCAAATATTCGTTCATTGGGAGGGGGGAAATCGAATGGAACAGTTTGCCAGGGGGCATTTTCAGCCCTTTGCCTTCTGATGTTGGTAAATTTAAGGAGTTGGTGAAAAAGCACCAGATTAAAAGGCAGTGATGAACGGTGCATAAGTTGAAGCAATGAAAGAAACTGTAAATGTTTAGTATTTTATGTTTATTCTGTTATTAGAATGATTGTTTTTATGATTACCGGTTTCTTCTCTTAGCAAGTATTACTTATTTTCTAATTAGTACTAATTTTCTAAAATTTTTGCGGTTGTGAATTGTTTTGTGTATTTATTGTAATTTGCCACCATGGACAGTGTCCACATTTGCAAATAAACCATGTATGTATGTATGTAATTGTCCAATAACTTGGACAATTGGATTTAGGCTATTTCATTGAAAGAATCAACGAACTGTATAAAACTATAGGCACCTACAGGTATACTTAACTTATTAATTAAAGCTCTACAATAAACATACAGCACAATGAATTGTAGCATGAAGTTATCCTGAAGAAGTCGTTTGATTAGTACGACTACTTAAATTCGAATGATTCCATTCGCTTGGAATTATTCGTTTGCCAACGACTTGTTTCATTCGAATGATTTCCAACGATTGCTTAGGGATCAGTCGTTTACAACGACTACTTTTATTCGAATGATTCCATTCGCTTGGAAGTAGTCGTTTGCCAACGACTTGTTTCATTCGAATGATTTCCAACGATTGCTTTGGGATCAGTCGTTTACAACGACTACTTTTATTCGAATGATTCCATTCGCTTGGAAGTAGTCGTTTACCATCGACTTGTTTCATTCGAATGATTTCCAACGATAGCTTTGGGATCAGTCGTTTGCAAACGACTTGTTTATGATACGGTGAGTAGTCGTTGAATTCATTCGACTGTTTTTTAAAAGCAGTCGAATAAGTCGATTGTTTTAAATATCGACTAATTCGACTGTTTTCAGTCGACTGCTGCCCATCTCTACCCAAGATGCCATTTCTAGGCATATCCAGCATATCCACGAAGTTGTCGACAGGGACAGATCGAACCCTGGTCTTTGGAGGAGTCCAGATGGGAATCCTGATGAGGATGATACTGTTCCAGAGAGCCAGAGATGATTTTGTACAACCCTTGTTGTTGAATAGAGGGCTGAATGAGAGCTTCTCCATTTCGTGTGATTTTGGATACCCCTTTCTTGTTCTAGTTTCTGGTGTTATAGTAGATTAAATGTAGTCTGTGAACCAACCGCACTCAGTGTCAGCCATTTTTATAGGTAGGGAATGTAACTAGTTTAATTAGCTGTCATTTATTTCAGTTAGAGTGAGACACCCTTGGGTCAGACATTTTGGTCAGCCCTGGTGCAGCCTGATGAACGTCGTAGAACGTCAATGCCTATCTTTTGCTGAACGTGACCGTAGTCAATTTGAGGCTATTTTGTTCAACCCTATTTGGGGTAATTTTTCAAGTCTTTGCGGACTTTAGTTATGGCAATCTGATGCCATGGCTATTTTAACTGCATTCTTTGCAGCCATCCTTTGTTACACCCCTGACTGTCGTTAGAACGGTCGTATCAGTTAGGTAGTCAACTGTAACTACCAGTTTTGTAACTGCATTATATTTCATTTTGAATAAGCTCAGAAGCTATTCTTGGTCAAGTGTGAAGCTTATAATTTGAAGGAATGTTTCGTTGTCAAGCATCGAACCCAGTTCCCAACGTATCATTAAGCAGATCCAGAGTGTGAGATCTGCGTCACATATATTATTTTGTTAGTGTCATGAGAAGGCACGTTTCATTTGATGTTGTACAAGCAACTACTGAATTATATTTGAGAGCAAAGAGCTCCAGTAATAGTGACATTACTATCATTTAGACGTCTTTGGTTTGGAAGACGGAATTGTATTATTGTATTCAGATTTATAGCGTGTTTTTAATACACGTATTCTTCGAGGTTTTTAACCCATGGTAAAGTTTTATATTGAAAGGCCAGATGTATAGTTTTATTTGTTTAAATCGCCGGCCTTGGAGAGTCAATGTGTTGTGTCAGTGGAGCACAGGAATGTTGAAACCTGCTAGCGACACATAAACTGGTTTTGTAACCCAGTGCCCTTGAAAGCACGCCTGTTATATTGTGAGACGGAACTACTTTGACAAAGGACAGAATACGATTTGTATTCGCATTTCCTTTCATTGCAATTTAGCTTATGGAACTCAGTGTCCATTCCTGTATCTGATGACATGTTTTATAGATTGTTTTTTGTTAGTTAAACGCTCTGTTGCGTGTACCGTCGTTGACGTGTACAGTTATGTCAAGTTTTCTATAGTAAGTTGGAGGCCACCCTGTTATAGCAGGAAGTTATTGTATGAAGGTATTTTGTGTATGCCTTGTCCGGGATTGTTCCCGTTGACTAGATGTTATTGGAGGGTGACTGTAGTGTGCAGGCCCGTCCCAGAGTTATTGAACGCGAGCTTAGCGCCGCTGGTAACTTGTGTTATTGTGTGTCCGAGTTGTTAGTGCTCGTTGATTATATTCCGACTGTTGAGTCGAGGCTTTTTGGTGGAGAATGATCTCAGTGGAGACACTCCGTGCCCAGGCTATTGTCAATATTATTCGCCATAAACCAACGATAAACCTATAAACCGACAACTTAATAATAAAACGCATAATTTTGGTAAAGCAAAAGCTAACTAACGAATTCTTTCTATCTAACTTTGTTCTTTTGCATTTGGAACTGTTGACATAGCCGTGCAGATGAAGGTAATTTCCTTTTGTGGAAATGACAAGGACAGCTGACACTTTCGTAGCGACCTGAAGCATGCACGAACCTTGAGTTCGTAGCTTGTGGAGCGCAGGCCATGCGATGTTAGACGTAGTCTTAACTACGCATTCGTCACCGTAACTACACTTTAGATGACTATGGCTTACAAAGAGTAAACCAAGGTGCAGGCAGGCATTTTAATAAAACTACTGTGTCTATTTCATTACTTATTTATGATGTCAAGTGTATAAATCCTACATGTTACCTTATTGTGTGCTGTTAGCACATAGTTATTAAGCATAATTAAATGTTTTTTTTACATGGCTGTACACTTAGATTTGAATGTAACTGTTTTTCTGTTACGGACGTCATCGCCGTAAATTTTGTTAATTGATAGGACTTAGCTAGATGAATTACCGTTAAATGTAAATGTTGAAATGGTACCATCCTAACTTAGATTTGTTTTGCTACCCTGTTAAATGTAAATTCAGATATTAGCTTGATTTTGTAACTTGAACTAGGGACTTGCGTCGTACCATTTTCCTAGCGTTTCTGTTGTTGCTTTATTATTGTTAGTTAGATCTTTCGCGAGGGTTTTCCGTAACTTCTCAGGTAGGGACCTGCTCTTTATTTTTGTTTGTTTATTAGCTTGCGGATTAGCCGATTGTTCCCTCCGAACTAGGTTAGGGGCTTGTGAATTTTATCAATAAATTTTCACGGTGTTTTACATAAGCCTGGATGTTTATTTTCTCAATCTAGTTTATAAGGTGAACCTTTCCTTAGGCAGTCTATGACCATCGTCACCATGTACCACGATCACTGTGGACTACGGACTCTCGTGCCGCTTTAGCCTATTTGGAAGTTCACCTGATCCTCACGGTAATTTTTGTTGTTTATGTGCTCGACGGGTGAGATGTTGGGGAAGTCATTGCGGTTGTTGGCTATCCTGACAAACTCCAACCTTGACGGTCTCATAAAATGGCGCCCAACTCATGTGCCGACGTTAACGTGGTGACCCTCAGTTCCATGTTATTTTGGAGGATCTTAATGTTGTTTAATGGTAAATTGACAGGACTGGGACGAACTTAGAAAGTCGTACTGCAGATCAATTGACCGCATGGCATTCATGTTTGATAGAAGTCCATGGGGTGAGGCTTTAGTGTTAGATAAATGAAGGATAGGATTTTCTTTGATGATGCCTCATCCTGAGTAAATGTAATACTTTGCTTTGATCACCGTTGTCTTTGTAAATGTAGAAGCACTTAGGTTGCATACTCCAGCTGTACTCATGATATTTATATAAATGAAACAAGCTTTATACCACCAAGTAACTAATCATAGCTGTAAGTTCCAGTAGAGATTGATCCCTCACTTTCTCATATATATTTCTTGTCAATGGATGAGGAAACTATTCGTCGTGTGTTTGGAGAGATGATGGCAGGTGTGAATGCTAATCTCCAGCAGATTACTGCTGATTTAGGTGAAGTCAGAGCTGACTTAGGTCAGAATACTCAAGCTGTCAATACTGTGAGTGGTCATGTGGACCAAGTTAGACAGGAAGTCAACAATGTTAGTGGTCATGTAGATCAAGTAAGACTAGATTTAGAGGTTAACACTCAGTCTATAAACAATGTTAGACAGGACTTAGAAGTCAACACCCAGTCTGTAAACAATGTTAGTGGTCATGTAGATCAAGTAAGGCTAGACGTTAACAATGTTAGGGCTGATTTAACTCAAGTCAGGGCCGACATGGACGCATATAGAGTCGAAGCTAGAAATGATCTGACGGCAGGTTTAGCAGCTGTTAGGGTTGATGTCATACGACACCATCAGGAGGCTAACCAGCGCGTAGATTGCTTAACCGACCAGATGAATAGAGCTAGGGAGGATGTGCAAAACCGATTGGAGGAGCACACAGCTCAAATTCAAACGACAATAAATAGAGTCCAGATAGATATGAGAGCCGACCTGGAACACACTCGGGAAGAATTTGGGACTCGATTGAATCACGTCGAGGGATTTATGGACAATGTGAAAAAGGACATCGCAACCATGAACATTGGATTAATCTTGATGAGAGGTGCTGCCAATGCTGTTAATAACAACGTAAAGACGATCGTTGATGGCATGATGGAAGTCAAAGACGAACTCAACAGCAACAGGAGAAACATTATTGAGTTGACGGAAACCGTAGCAAGCCTACGTGAAACAGTTGATGTTCATCGTGAGGAACACAAAATCGATCCCATGTTATTGAGGGGTGACCTCAACGAACACACGACCGCAGTGGAGGCTAAGGTAGCCGAGGTCAGAGACGATGTCGGAAAGATCCAAGAAAACGTGTCAAGAGTTGAAGGAGAGATCGATTCCTTACATAAACGATTTGAGGAAGTCGCGGTAACCGAGAGGTTAGACCTCAGCTATAACCTCAGGACGGCCATACACGAAGTAGACACGAACCTCAAGGGAAAGGTCGATAGGATCGAGCTACAATTGAACGACTTAGGCAATAAAGTCGCAGCCAGAACCATTCCAGGACTTGAAGTCATAGAAAGACGTCTGGACTGACTCGAGACGCTTCCTAGAGAGAGACACTTACACCCACAGATGGGAGAATCTCAGGAGACACCAGTATCTCAATCCGCAGGAATGATGCCTACCCATTTCCAACCCAACGCACCTATGGAATCACAACCATCACAGTTCACTGGTTCAGCGCAAAGTCAGACTTTGAACTTTGACGCCCATCCGTTTCAACCAGCATCTAATCGACTTAGTCACGAGACTAACACACCTACGCATAGCTACATGCAGAATACATTTAGACCCGCGCATACGCAGGGAAATGTCACTATAATTCGTTCGAGAGAGGAGCAACCAGCTCGCTTCTCAGGAACTGGAAGTGGTGTTACTCCAGTGGAATTCCTAGCCAACGTCGAAAGCTACTTGAGAGATACTATGGTAACTCCGGAGAGGGAACTCAGAGTTATAGAGCGATTGCTAGAGGGGAAAGCCAGTACCTGGTTTAGAGCATTCAGATACTCATTTACAGGTACCAGGACTTTAAAGAAGCATTATTAAGGACGTATTGGTCGAGCGACATCCAGCAGAGCATCCGAGCTGAGATGTACACTCGCAGGTACAGCTCTAATACATCGACACGTTATGCGAATTACTTCGCGATACAGCTTGCGAAGCTTCGTTGTCTTCAGCCCCCGTTGTCTGAACAAGATTTAGTGAACACAATCGTTTGGCAGTACCCTGCAGACGTACAACGTGTGTTGATCGCTGCAGGGGCATCCACTTTCCAGCAGTGTGACCAGATACTGCGAAGGTTGGATGCGAACACGGAACAGTTCCCGACACACCGTCAGCAGAAGGCTGATAGGCGCGAGGAGAGACACATAAATTTGACGACTGTCGATAAAGTGAGCCAGACGCCACAACAGACGCAAACCCAAGAGAACTCTGGGCGACGTGATAACAACTACAATTATAACATGAGAGAATGGAACAACACTCCATATACTCGAAATCAACAAGATGACCGTCGAAGTCATTGGAACCGGCGATTCGACCGAGGGACGGACGACAACCGACGTCATGAAAACAACCGCCGAGGGAATGGTGGAAGAAATCAACAGCACGGAAGTATCCGTAGAGACTATCGATATAGTAGGGGATATGACAAAAATCGAGACCCTAGATACCAGCCAGATAGAGATTGGAAAGTAAGAGCACCCGAGAGCCGTGAGTACCTTCAACAACTCAGAGAACTGCAAATCCGAGAAGAGGGAGAACAGAACCCGACTTCGAGGGAAAATAGAAATTCGGCGCAGGAGACGGAGCAGAACCAGCCCAGTACTTCTCGCCAGGACAGAAAAAAACGCCGAAAAATCA
The DNA here is from genome assembly GCA_946902985.2 of Meconema thalassinum. Classification (NCBI taxonomy): domain Eukaryota; kingdom Metazoa; phylum Arthropoda; class Insecta; order Orthoptera; family Tettigoniidae; genus Meconema; species Meconema thalassinum. The sequence goes on from OX336396.1 coordinate 218,598,127, forward strand.
ATAGATTCTTGTTCGGTTGAGCACCGAGTAACTGCCACCATATTACTCTGGGAGCCAATCCAAGAAGACTTGTTGGACGAACGACGAACGCCGAACCACAACTATGAATTGACGCGTCTACCCAAGATTGAAGCCACCTTGAATGGATGCAGCGTAGTCATACTCATCGATACTGGGGCGATGATTAGTGTAATTTCCGCCGATTGCCATGCCAGACTGAAAGCAAACTCTGAGGTGACAGAGCTGCCAGTTTCAGCTGTAAGAGTCAGAGGTGTCATACCTGACCGCGTTGTAACGTGCAAAATCCTGATTCTATGTACTCTGAAGATTTCGAGCCACGTGTACTTGCACGAATTTCTTGTAATGAAGGGCTTGCATCATGATGCCATATTAGGCGCAGACTTCATTAGAAAATATGATGGAATCATTGACATGGGACGTAATACGGTAGAGTTCAAGCCGAACGAACCCATTCAGATGAACCTAATTGAAGAAGAACCGGAATTCCTATCCGAAGTCGACGTAGTCGAAGAATTAAATGGCAAGAAAATTGAGGAGACACTAGATGCCGTCGAAGAGGCAGAATCATTATCAGCACCCATACGAGAGAACCTTGATACAATATTGAACGAATACAGGGATATATTCGACACCACACCTGGTGAGATATTGGACTACGAGTACGATCTTGTGTTACTGGATGATTCCCCATTCCAGAAGAAGATCTATCCGATTGCCGAGAAACATCGCGAAGAAGCTGCTAAGAAGATCCATGAGATGGAAGCAGCAGGCACGATCAAGAAGTCACCGACTCCTTTCTTGAATCCTGTAACGCCTGTGGTTAAGGTAGATGGAAGCTTGAGACTTTGTCTCGACGCAAGAGCCTTAAATGAACGCTTAGCTCCTGAGCACGATAGACCGCCCAAGATTAGGGACATTCTCAGGAAGTTCAAGGGAAAGAGAATATTTTCATCATTGGACTTGGTACAGTTTTATTACCATATCAGATTATCTGAGCATACTCAGAAATATACTGGATTTCTGTTTGATAAGACCACTTATGTTTTTCGAAAACTACCTTTTGGATTGAAAAATGCCGGAGCTGCATTAATCAGAGCACTTGATGCCAAGCTGACTCCTGAAGTGAAGCAGAAGGTGATATGTTACGTGGATGACATCATCATAGCTTCGGAAACAGAGGAAGAGCATTTAAAGACATTACGCCTTGTTTTTGAGAATCTTCGACAGGCTAACTTTAAGGTGAAATTCGACAAGTGTCGATTCTTCCAGAAAGAAGTGAAATTTGTGGGACACATAATCAATGGAGAAGGATACAGACCTAATCCGGCAAAGATCAGATCTGTTGCTGCATTTCCAACGCCAACCCGTGTGAAACACATGAGACAATTCTTAGGAATTCTTCAATTCTTTGCTGCTCATTGTGAGAAGCATTCCGAGACTGTCGCACCACTGCAAGGTTTACTGAAGAACAACTGCAGGTGGGCCTGGAATAATGAGTGTGAGATAGCTTTCAGGAGAGCTAAACAGATGCTTGTGGACTCAATTCAGCTAGAATATCCAGATTATTCCCGGAATTTTATTCTAGAAACTGACGCATCTGCAATTGGAATAGGAGCCATATTACTGCAGGAGGATGATGAGAAGAAACGTCATTACATCGCTTTCTTAAGTCGACGTTTGAGAGCACATGAATCTTACTACTTCACTACTGAGATTGAAGCACTTGCGATTGTTTACGCACTTGAGTACTGGCAAAAACTTTTGTTAGGCCAGAGGATTATTGTGAGAACCGATCATCATGCGTTAACCTTCATATTACGAACAAGACTGGCAAGCGACAGGATCACACGTTGGACGCTGTTTCTCCAACAGTTTGATTTGGAAATAGTTTATCGACCAGGCAGAGAGAATGTGTTGGCCGACATCCTCAGCCGGAATCCTGAAGCTACTGTTAATGCCATAGACATCGAGGGAGAATGCGAGGAACACCTTCGCCGACTTCGTCATCTACCTGAAGGGCAGCGACGTGAGGAGGAACTCAGGCATATTATCCGTTTCCTAGAACGAAGAATGGATCCACAGGATGCTCATTATGCAAGAATTGCTGCTGTTGCAGATGATTATTTGATTTATCATCGTGTCTTATACAAGTTTGTAGACGAGGACCACACTCAACTGCGTGCAGTTATTCCTAGGAGATACCAAGAATCTGTTATTCTTTTGGTACATTTATCCATTGGACATGGTGGAACAGACAAGACCATTGCAACCATCAAGGAATCTTTTACTTGGAAAGGATTAGGAGCTACCGTTAGGCAGTGTTTACGTGCTTGCGACGCATGCCAGCGGAACAAGTACACGTCACATTTATTGAAGGATCAACCTAGACCAATACTACCAACTCAACCTAGAGAGTTATATGCACAGGACCTGTATGGCCCAATACCTAAAGCTCGTCGTGGGAACCGCTACATCGTTGTAACTATTGATGTGTTCACGAAATATACGATGCTTCATCCGATTCAGAAAGCCACTGCACATCAGATTATTCAGAGGATTAGACGACAAGTGATACCGGAGGCAGGAAAGCCACAATTCCAGTTGACTGATCACGGATCACAGTACACCTCAACAGAATTTGCCAATGCTATGAATGAACTGGAAATAGGTCATGTTTTATCATCTATTCGCCATCCAGAGAGCAACCCAGCAGAATGCATGATGTCTATTATCGCAAAATTTTGTCGATTATATTGTCAAGAAGAACACTGGCGATGGACTGAAATCCTAGTTATTATGGCAAAATGTATTAATACAACAGTCCATGAGAGCACTGGTCAAATACCTATGGTCTTGCATTTGAACCAGATGCCGCTGAGAATATGGGATCGTGTGATAGTAAATCCACCTTGTTTACAACCATCACATGCCAGCAGACTTTTAGCCGCGAGAGAAACTATGGACAGACAAGCTGCCAAGCGCTTGAGAAGAACTAGACGCCAGAGATTCAGAGAACCACTAGTTGAAGGAGACCTTATCCTTATAAGGAGTCCTATAGACCGCATATATGGAAAATTTCTGTCTTTATATTATGGCCCTAGTCGTGTCCGACAGCCTTTGAATAATGGAAGTTATGTAATTGAAGTCATTAGGACAGGAGAGCGTATTAAAACCTTCAATGCAGCCAATCTAAAAAAATATCACTCATGAATGAATTTTAAGGCAAATAAAATGAAATTCCAACATTTTATTTGAAACGACGGAGAGGCAGATGAACCCGCTGAGCTATGGTTCATGTGATATTTTTTATAACAGAACATTTATGATGGGATGTTGTACCTTTGAACACACCCAGAAAGCCACGTGGAGCTGAGAGATCACGCTATACTCTTTGAAGTAGCGGTGAATCGCACTTTTGACTTCGGTGAAGAATGCTAATTATTTATCTGAGGTCTTATTAATTCATTTTATCTTTCCACGAGACTCAGAATATTCCATTTCGCTGCATTATTAAAACATTTTGGAGAATGTTTATTTTGCTTAAGGTAAGATAATACCCTTGCAGATACGCAAACAGGAATGTAAGTAGTCGCTCAACGACTTCGTTTTGACGACCTACTTTCTAGAGACACCCAGTGCCTTGCACTACGTCTGGAGAATCCGCCCTGCGTAGGCGTGGAATTGTATTTGTCCTACAAGGCGTAGAGAATATCCGCTGTTGAGCGTTGAAAGTGATTATAAGGTGCCATCGAGCACGCGAATACTACTATTCACTGTTATCCAATCACAGTGAGCCAAAGAAGAATTTTGGGAAATAATAAATGGCAAGTATAGTGGATTGCATAACATTGCCGTAACACCACATTTTGTACCCACGTGTTTGTGGAGGGCCAAGTGCCTAGTGGAAAATATACAGGTAAATGTGTTACAACTATTATGAATAAGTGTGATTACGATTGTATGACATATTTAAATTGCCAAAGTGAAAATTTCATTTCAAAAACGACGCATTATACACGGATGCTACGTGATATAAAAGTAGCGTCACTAGCACGTGCAGAATTATAAAACAGTGTTAGCTCACATGTTAATTCACATCGACGAAATAAAGGCTGTGTCATATACTACAATTAAAGCCTATAACGTTTACGACGAACATTATATTTTTGAAAGTGAAAGAATGAATTATTACGCAACTTATTTCACTATCCACGTGATTGGAATATTCTTCTCCATGTTTGAGACAGTCATCATGGGCTAATACATTCCCGGTATGAGGGTGATGTTTCTACGGGAACCAGCATGATGGTGGAACTTCCAGGACAGCGAACGGGAAGGAAGGGACCCAAGATGCCATTTCCAGGCATATCCAGCATATCCACGAAGTTGTCGATAGGGACAGATCGAACCCTGGTCTTTGGAGGAGTCCAGATGGGAATCCTGATGAGGATGATACCGTTCCAGAGAGCCAGAGATGATTTTGTACAACCCTTGTTGTTGAATAGAGGGCTGAATGAGAGCTTCTCCATTTCGTGAGTTTTTGGATACCCCTTTCTTGTTCTAGTTTCTGGTGGTATAGTAGATTAAATGTAGTTTGTGAACCAACCGCATTCAGTGTCAGCCATTTTTATAGGTAGGGAATGTAACTAGTTTAATTAGATGTCATTTATTTTTGTTAGAGTGAGACACCCTTGGGTCAGACATTTTGGTCAGCCCTGGTGCAGCCTGATGAACGTCGTAGAACGTCAATGCCTATCTTTTGCTGAACGTGACCGTAGTCAATTTGAGGCTATTTCGTTCAACCCTATTCGGGGTAATTTTTCAAGTCTTTGCGGACTTTAGTTATGGCAATCAGATGCCATGGTTATTTTAACTGCATTCTTTGCAGCCATCCTTTGTTACACCCCTGACTGTCGTTAGAACGGTCGTATCAGTTAGGTAGTCAACTGTAACTACCAGTTTTGTAACTGCATTATATTTCATTTTGAATAAGCTCAGAAGCTATTCTTGGTCAAGTGTGAAGCTTATAATTTGAAGGAATGTTTCGTTGTCAAGCATCGAACCCAGTTCCCAACGTATCATTAAGCAGATCCAGAGTGTGAGATCTGCGTCACAATTATTATTTTGTTATTGTCATGAGAAGGCACGTTTCATTTGATGTTGTACAAGCAACTACTGAATTATATTTGAGAGCAAAGAGCTCCAATAATAGTGACATTACATTCATTTAGACGTCTTTGGTTTGGAAGACGGAATTGTATTATTGTATTCAGATTTATAGCGTGTTTTTAATACACGTATTCTTCGAGGTTTTTAACCCATGGTAAAGTTTTATATTGAAAGGCCAGATGTATAGTTTTATTTGTTTAAATCGCCGGCCTTGGAGAGTCAATGTGTTGTGTCAGTGGAGCGCAGGAATGTTGAAACCTGCTAGCGACACATAAACTGGTTTTGTAACCCAGTGCCCTTGAAAGCACGCCTGTTATATTGTGAGACGGAACTACTTTGACAAAGGACAGAATACGATTTGTATTCGCATTTCCTTTCATTGCAATTTAGCTTATGGAACTCAGTGTCCATTCCTGTATCTGATGACATGTTTTATAGATTGTTTTTTGTTAGTTAAACGCTCTGTTGCGTGTACCGTCGTTGACGTGTACAGTTATGCCAGGTTTTCTATAGTAAGTTGGAGGCCACCCTGTTATAGCAGGAAGTTATTGTATGAAGGTATTTTGTGTATGCCTTGTCCGGGATTGTTCCCGTTGACTAGATGTTATTGGAGGGTGACTGTAGTGTGCAGGCCCGTCCCAGAGTTATTGAACGCGAGCTTAGCGCCGCTGGTAACTTGTGTTATTGTGTGTCCGAGTTGTTAGTGCTCGTTGATTATATTCCGACTGTTGAGTCGAGGCTTTTTGGTGGAGAATGATCTCAGTGGAGACACTCCGTGCCCAGGCTATTGTCAATATTATTCGCCATAAACCAACGATAAACCTATAAACCAACATCTTAATAATAAAACGCATAATTTTGGTAAAACCATGACGAATAGAAGGACCTAGTGTGAGGACTCCGCCATTATAGCACGGTAGTTTGTGGTCCCGCCGCTACAAGCACTGCAAGCGATAATGTCCAACAACGTGTACCAGGGTTGTAGGCACTACAAGCACGCCATCAAAAACAGAAGTTGAAAAACAAGCAACAACAGCAACAACTCCATAAATCCATCCCCTCACTTCTCTCCCTCTCACCAACTTCCCCCAAGCAATCCTAGCACTCTACATCAAATCCTACAGCTTTTAATCACGCCAGCAGCACAATAAACTTAATAAATCCAGGCTACAGAACAGACCAAAAAACTACACTTTAAGCTAAACCAAATTCACTTCTCAGCTCGACACGAGCCATAATACAACTTAAAACCTATACAAAACATACTCTCCCTACTGTTTTACAACTATTAAGCGAACTATTCGCACTCAAAACCTAAAAACCATGAAACGGGAGCTAATTTAAAAACGCAATAGCCTAGCCTGATTACGTCTCCGGCAGTGCTACCGCAAATGCATTCATAACTTCACAATAACTTCCAAATTACGGCTAAGTGACCTATCTGCCTGAGTAGTTACAGGTGTTACCGGCTTGCCTGGGACGATGGGTCACCAAACCGGCATTTAAACTCAATTATTAAGCTTTAATTAACCAAATTCGGAGTAAACAGATCAGACCAAAAAACTACACTTTAAGCTACACCAAATTCACTTCTCAGCTCGACATAAACTTTAATTCAACTTAAAACCTACACAAAAAATACTCTCCTTACTGTTTTACAACTATTGAACGAACTATTCGCACTCAAAACCTAAAAACCTTGAAACGGGAGCTAATTTAAGAACGCAATAGCCTAGCCCAATTACGTCTCCGACAGTGCTACCGCAAATGCATTCACAACTTCACAATAACTTCCAAATTACGGCTAAGTGACCTATCTGCCTGAGTAGTTACAGGTGTTACCGGCTTGCCTGGGACGATGCGTCACCAAACCGGCATTTAAACTCAATTATTAAGCTTTAATTAACCAAATTCAGAGGAAACAGATGGTGCAAAATGATGAGTTTTAAAGCTATCTGGATCCAGTTTTTCAACCAATTTATTATGATGTTTTATGTACGGTATGGTTAATGTCAAACGCCACTAATACCATTTTATCCATAATGTAGAATTTTGGGCTTATGCCGCGTTTTATTTATTCAAAATCGACGCGTTTAGAAAGAAACCATGCCTTTCTTCATCAGGAATAAACGGAAACACGACTACATTATTGCTAAGAGAAAGCAACAAAGAAACTAAAAAAGGTGCCCTAAGATGAACAATGAAGTGTATCTAACACGTCCTTCGAGAAGTGTATGTGGAATTCTTTTCCAGGCCGAGAAAGTAATTACCGGAAAATTAAACTCAAAATCGATGTGGAGCGAAATATTTATGATTGTATCGATTCCAAAGAAACAATTTCAGTTGATCCTTCAGGAGCTGGCTGCTGTCTTCAGCGTGTCATGGATATTATCCCCAGACTTGTTTATTTTGGGTGCCGATTCTTCTTCAGAACGAAGGAAATCCGCCGAGATTTGGAATCGCGAACACCCGCCAAGTCTTCACGCAAGCTTTCGAAAGGCCAGTACCGTAGCCGACAAAATGAATTGTTAAGTAGAGTGTTACTTTAAATAATTTATGTGTGCTTGTTTTAATATGCTGGGGATTATGTTTTTTATCTGTGTCTGTATACTCCAGGAATCTGTGCGTTCCGTAACATGTAATGAAGACCGTAGTTCTTATTTCTATGAATTATATTTTCCATTGTGCCCTGCTATGCTATTTTAATTGGAACCGCTAATTAATTTTTAAAAGAGTATTAGTTACAAAGTAATTCGTTTCCCTTAGCACCATCCCTAAGACCAGCTGACCCCGGCAGTGTGGAACGTACCCACTCTAGCGCTGCCTGGTGGGGCGCGCTTGAACTTCAGGAGTCTTCTCACTTTCTCCTTCTATTCGTCATGGTAAAACAAAAGCTAACTAACGAATTCTTTCTATCTAACTTTGTTCTTTTGCATTTGGAACTGTTGACATAGCCGTGCAGATGAAGGTAATTTCCTTTTGTGGAAATGACAAGGACAGCTGACACTTTCGTAGCGACCTGAAGCATGCACGAACCTTGAGTTCGTAGCTTGTGGAGCGCAGGCCATGCGATGTTAGACGTAGTCTTAACTACGCATTCGTCACCGTAACTACACTTTAGATGACTATGGTTTACAAAGAGTAAACCAAGGTGCAGGCAGGCATTTTAATAAAACTACTGTGTCTATTTCATTACTTATTTATGATGTCAAGTGTATAAATCCTACATGTTACCTTATTGTGTGCTGTTAGCACATAGTTATTAAGCACAATTAAATGTTTTTTTACATGCCTGTACACTTAGCTTTTGAATGTAACTGTTTTCTTTTACGGACGTCATCGCCGTAAATTTTATTAATTGATAGGACTTAGCTAGATGAATTAACGTTAAATGTAAATGTGGAGAAGGTATCATCCTAACTTAGATTGGTTTTGCTACCCTGTTAAATGTAAATTCAGATATTAGCTTGATTTTGTAACTTGAACTAGGGACTTGCGTCGTACCATTTTCCTAGCGTTGCTGTTGTTGCTTTATTATTGTGAGTTAGATCTTTCGCGAGGGTTTTCCGTAACTTCTCAGGTAGGGACCTGCTCTTTATTTTTGTTTGTTTATTAGCTTGCGGATTAGCCGATTGTAACCCTCCGAACTAGGCTAGGGGCTTGTGAATTTTATCAATAAATTTTCACGGTGTTTTACATAAGCCTGGATGTTTATTTTCTCAGTCTAGTTTATAAGGCGAACCTTTCCCTAGGCAGTCTATGACCATCGTCACCATGTACCACGATCCCTGTGGGCTACGGACTCTCGTGCCGCTTTAGCCTATTTGGAAGTTCACCTGATCCTCACGGTAATTTTTTTTGTTTATGTGCTCGACGGGTGAGATGTTAGGGAAGTCATTGCGGTTGTTGGCTATCCTGACAAACTCCAACCTTGACGGTCTCACTGCATACAAAATTTCAGTTTGATTGCTGTAATAGATTCGTAGATATTGAGAACCGACTAAATATTTGGATGGTCGCCATGTTGGATTTTATATATGTAGGTCCTAGAGTTACGAACTGTTACCTGAAGATTACTGTGTACGTGTAGTATTCAAACTTCAATCGCATGATTAGGTCACAAGAAGTAACAAGGAGATTTAAAAATTTCGCACAGCTGCCATCTTGTGGTTATGGAAACAATTGAAATAAATTAGATGCCAGTGGATTAACATTCGTATAAGGATTTACTGTACTCAGATGGTTAAATTGCGATAAACGTCCATGTTGGATTAGTGATCACCAGGTTATTTAAAGTCCTATAGGTGAACTAAAGTTCATAGCCCCCATGAACATAAAACAATTCAGTTTGATTCCTATAATAGATTCGTAGATATTCAGAGCCGTATAAATATTTCGGATGGTCGCCATGTTGGATTGTTAAATGTATAGGCCATTTAAGGAAAATTAGGTTCATTATTCAAACTTTCACGTCGATCGCATGATTACGACAAAAGAAATAAAAACTTAATTTTAAAATTCGCAAAGCCGCCATCTTGAGGTTATGTAAACAATTAGATACCAGTGTATTACAATGTTTATAAACATTTCCTGTACCAGATTTCATTGCGGTTGGAACATTAAATCGCGAGAAAGGTCTATTTAAAATTTTCAAATTCGCTTGGCCGCCATGTTCGTTTTGTAGTTAACCGGTTTTTGAAAGTCTCAGAGATGAACTTCCAGTAGTGCCCTTTATCTCCGTACAAAATTTCAGGGTGATACCGCTAATAGTTTCAGTGATATAGAATGCCGGTTAAAAATTTCGCACATCCGCCATCTTGTGGTTATGTAAACAATTGAATCAAGTTAGATGTCGGTGCATTACAATGTGTATAAACATATACGGTACCAAGTTTTATTGCGTTCGGTTGGTAAAATCGCGAGAAAATGTCTATTTAAAAGTCGCAACTTAGCTTGGCCGCCATGTTGGTTTTGTAGTTACCAGTGTTTCAAAAGTCACATAGGTGAACTTCTAGTAGTTTCCTTTATCACCGTAAAAAATTCCAGGGTGATATCGGGAATAGTTTCGGAGATATTGAATGCTGGTGAAATATTTCGCCATGTTGGATTGGTGAGACGTAAAAAATATTGAAGGGCACGTTCGGGGTTGTCCGGAATAGTGCTATGAACTTACCGAGTTTCATTGAAATCGCTCCAGCCGTTTAGAATTTATTAGGACACACACACACACACACACACACACACACACACACACACGGACACAAGGTGATCTCATAAGCCTATTTTTTCAAAATTGAAAATAGGCTAATAATCAATATGCTAGATCTGTCAGTTTATTGCATTTTTGTTCTGTGTTACTTCAGCGAGAAAGGACCTGTTAGCTATCTAATCTTCATGCAGAGTGTATGTCAGTTTGGAGCTGTGTTTTTCTTACCTTGTCGCCCCGTCCCACTCACTGTGGAAGCCGGGGATGCCTAAAATAAAAGCAACTACAAGTTATCGTCTGCAGCAGTAACTGCAGAATTTAAGGATAATTTTACTTCTGATGGGGGCGTTCTGTTCTGCCAACCATGTTGGAAAGCAATCAAGGCTGAACAGCGATCTCAAGTTATACCACACCTCGAGGGCAAGAAACATATTACCACAATTTCGTGCCTTCAGAATAAGTGTTTCGCGATAATCGTCGGTCATTTGTGATGGACAACCTGATGATGTATCTCGTTGTGTATTGTAATTCTTCAGCAGTCAGTGAAGCATAGCATAAATTGCATTCGTGAGTACTGCATATTGTTTATATTGTCATTAATAAACTAAATTACAATTAAATATTTTTACTTTTTTGTCACATATTTCAGAAATATTTAATACATAAAAAATAAATATTTCGCCGATTTTTAGCACCTAAAAATCCGAGCCCTACAGATAATAATGTAAATATATTGTTCTTGCTTCAATTATGGTCTCGGAGCATTTTTGTTCTCCTATACGCGTGTAAGTGTGTGGTCTGTCTGATGACCTAATTATAAACAAGAAGTTCCGTGACGAACTAAAGAGCCTACTTTTCTTAAAAATTAAGATTCATGCCAATAATTAATCTATATGGATCTATTTAGAATAATGACGAAATTAAGTTGGTAATATAGAAATATCTAATTAGTTCGAAATACTGTATACGTGGCATAATGTAGCCTAATAGAGAACTGCAGTTGGCAGCCCTCGTGACTGAATATATTCTTAGTTCCATCTCTTAAGGTACAGAATACAACATTTAGTTGATGTCCAATGGATAGCATGGACGTTACATGCAGTTAAACATTGGATCTAACAGCACGCATAAAATCATGTTGGCAACAGTGGCATACATGTATTGGTCAGAAATAATCTGAAATAATATGATCTATTGTTGTGCCAATTTTGAATGAAATCCATTAGTTAGTATAGAAGTTACATGCATTTAAAAATTGGACCTATCAGCCGGCTTAGAATCATGTTGGCAGCACTGACGTATATTAGTTACTCCAAATTAATCTAGAATGCCAGGTACTATACGCGTGCAAAGTTCAGAGCTATTGGCTTGCATACTTTCTGATATATTGATATTAGGGTAACAATAACAGATACATTATTTATTAACAGTTGGCAGCCCTGGTTACTATTAAGAATCGGCATAGTCATGTCTGTTATGGTACATATAGCACACACGAAATTTGGTTGAAATCCAAATGATAGTACAGAAGTTACATGTATTTAAAGTTGGACCTCTCAGCAGGCTTAGAATCATGTTGGTAGCACTGGCGTATATAAGTTACTCCAATTTAATAGAGAATGTCAGGTACTATACGTGTGCATAGTTTAAAGCTGTCGGCTTGCATACTTTCTGATATATGGGTATTTGCATTAAAACAAATGAGAGCATTTTTAACAGTTGGCAGCCTTGGTGGCTCTTAAGAGTAGGCTCAGTCAAATCTGTTTATGTACACATAGCACATACGAAATTTGGTTGAAATCCTTTGATAGTGTAGAATTATATGCATACAAATTTTGGACCAATCAGCAGGCTTATAATCATTTTGGCAACACTGCCATGTATAGCCTCCTGGAAATTAAACTGCAATATTATTATCTATACGTGTGCCAATTTTGAAATAGCTCCCATTTATACCTTCCAAAATATCGAACATGGAGCTCAAATTTCAATTGCGATTTTTCAGCAGTTGGTAGCACTGACATCATTTTCAAATATGGCCGTGAGATATCTTTACTTCCACCAAATTTTGTTTCGATTGCTGCAGCCGTTTAGGAGTTGATAGGGGGGACACACACACAGCCAGCCAGACAGACAGAAGGACAGACAGACAGACAGACAGACAGACAGAAGGACAGACAGACAGACTGACAGACAGACACACATTTGCCCGATCACATAAGTCTACTTTTTCCTCATTTTTGCAAAATGTGAAAAGTAGGCTAAAAATGTAAAAATACTCAAGAAGTGTAAGTAATCGAAATGATTTTTGAAATCCATTGTCTGGAACATGGTGCTTTATGGGAGTGAAATTTAGACTGTTGGTGCATTATGACGTTTGAAGCCTTTTTCAGTATTTCTTTAGTAATCGAAATTTGATGTTTTTCAGTCGGTCATCACAATTGTACTCAATTGTGGTGGGTTATTCCCTAATCCTGTAACAAATTTTTACATGAGATTAATAAATACACTTGGATGATTAGTTTCAGATCGTCAAGCAATCATCATCAGATCCATTACTCTTCGATAAACACAAGCACTTAGGAATGCGAGAGGGGGAAATATCAGCAAGATAAGAGATCCTCGCGCACAGGAAACTCCCCCAAGTTGAGAGCAGACAGTGACTAAGTTAACTGCTTTCATCCAGACCGCGTACAGCTCAACCAGATAAGTAGCCTGTTCAATATAATCTGAACTGACCATTTAACAACAATCACTAAGCAAGCAAATTTGGAGCTCAATCACCACTTTCACATAGACTATAACTAACACATATTGACTAGTTGCGTCATTTTAACGTCTACTACTGCAACTAAATAAATGTACATATTGTAAATACTTTCACCCATACTTCTAGACATAGATTCAATAGCCTAAGTGTAATGGATCTGATGATGATCGCTTGACGATCGAAACTGGTCATCCAAGTGTATTTCTTCTTCTTCTTCTTTCGATTCGGCCATCTAAGGACCACGTCATTTCAACTGTTTCTTGTTGCATCGAGCTTTAACAACCTCCCAGTACTTTCGCATTAGTTCTCGATGCTGATGTTGTTTCTCTGCTGCTGGAATGTCGCCTGCCATGCTGCTAAAAGGAGACAGCCCTTTAACTAGGAGAGGTACGGTCACATCAACATCATCTTCTACTGTCAGGTGATGTAGAAATTAATCCTGGATCGGGTTCGAACAGTTCTATGTCCATATACTTTCAGAACTCTCAGAGCGTGGCCAACAAGCTGGACAAAGTAAATTTGAGCAGCAGTGATTTTAATAATATGTCAATAATAGCCTTAAATGAGTCTTGGCTTTTTGACAGTTTTCTTGACTCAGAAATCGCCTATTCTAGGATTCATGACATATTTTGAAGAGACAGGCCTGGGCGTGGGGGTGGTGTTGTCATTGCTACGCAGTCTCAGTTGCGTGCCAGGAGAAGAGCGGACTTAGAAAGTGAATGCGAGATTATTTGGTTGGAAATCCAAGGAAGGTGTTCGTGGGCTGTGTGTACCTACCCCCGCCTGCCTCGTTAAACCGCCTGGAGCAGCTACATACCTCACTCAGCAGGGTGCACGCCCAGTTGAAGGACAAGGATACCGTTATATTGTGTGGGGATTTCAAAGTGCCGGACATCTCATGGGGACAGCAGGAAGGGCCTTCTCTCATATCTTTAAAACTAACTGAAAGTGCAGTGAACTCTATCTTCTGCGAGATAATTGAGGAATTCTCTCTGCATCAATTTAATCCACATCTCACTCGCGGACAAAACTACCTCGATCTACTGTTTACTAATATTCCTAAAATCTCTCAGTCTGTAGAGTTAGAAAAACCGGGGTGGATTCCATCCGACCATAGTGCTCTAATATGGAACATTGATTTTCACGACACAAGTTTATTTCAAAAACCACCTCGCAGGGATACTTTTAACTGGAAGAAAGCAGACATGAACCACCTGAAACTTCTGCTGGATTATTGCCCATGGTCCCTCCTTGATATCAGGAACGACATTAATGAGAATTGTGAGATATGTTATGATCTCTTGATGTCCACAGTTCGAGAAGCAGTTCCTCGAGTGAAGGTTAATTCCTACCGTTATCCACCTTGGTTTGATGCAGATGTAATCAACGCACTACACTCGAAAAATAGGGCTCATCGTCAATGGAAACGCTCTTCTTTGGAATGCCATAAAATTGAATTTGTGGTCAGGAGGCTCGAATTCAAAGAAATTCAGCGCCGAAAGTATGACACCTACCTGGAAGACATAGACTCCAGTGTTAGAACTAATCCTTTATTAAGCAGAGATCTAGGAACACCAGATTACCAGTCTCGCTCATGTACGATGGACGTACCAGTACTGATGCAAACTCTGCCTGTGAGCTGTTTTCTGATTATTTCGAAACCTTATTCCTTCCTGTAAATTCTATACAGCCACCATTACCTGACCTGCCACCCTCCAGTAACGACAGCATTTCTTACTTCCATATTTCTGAAGACTGCATCAAGAATAAATTACATAATCTATCATCTGGCAAGTCTCCCGGTCCTGATGCCATTCCTATAGAAATAATTAAATCTTTATGCCACCAGCTATCTCGTCCACTTTACATTCTATTCAACCAAGCCATCAGTGAAGGAGTGTTTCCGGATTACTGGAAATCAGTTCATATCACCCCAGTATTAAAGAAAGGCTCCAGGCAGAAGGTAGTATATTACAGACCAGTATCACTAATGCCTATTTTCGCGCGAGTCTTTGAATCAATTGTCCGGGACGAAGTGTACGCTCACGTGTCACCATTCATCACTGAACTTCAGCACGGCTTCCTTCCAAGGCGATCCACTGCTACCAACCTAGCAGTCTTCACTTATGATGAATCCACCTTTATGAATAACCGCGGTAGTGCTGATGTTATCTATACTGATTTCTATAGGGCTTTCGACAGCATACATCACAACCTACTGCTTCATAAACTTTCCAACTTTGGTATAACTGGCAATCCTTTACGTTTCTTCAAAAGCTACCTCTCAAATAGAACCCAATCAGTTATAATTATTAATAATAAGTCTAAATCTGTTAACGTTACTTCCGGTGTCCCTCAGGGTTCTGTATTGGGCCCTCTGCTCTTTATACTTTTTGTAAATGATATCCCTCGTATAATTCATAATTCTAGGTGCCTGATGTACGCTTACGATCTTAAACTGTATATGCCCATCAGTACTATAAATGACTGTGAGTTGTTGCAACAAGACCTACACCAACTCAGTGAATGGTGTGAAACATGGGAACTGAAACTGAATACTGAAAAGAGTAAAGTTTTGTCAGTTTCATTGAAACGTAACCACCTACCCAGGTTTACTTATTGTATTAAAATGAAACGCTAGGTAGAGTGTCAACCATTAAGGATCTAGGGGTGACAATCACTAATAATTTCTCGTTCGATGAACATATTTCAAAAATATGTCGTGAAAGTTTCCGGATCCTGGGATTTTTAAAAAGAAATTGTTTAAATTATTTTTCGGACATAACTCTATCCAAATTATTTAAGTCACTCATTCGGCCTAAATTAGAATACTGTAGTGTGATCTGGAATCCCTTTCACAGTAATAAAATTGACGCCATCGAACGTGTGCAAAAGAGATTTATTAAATGGCTGTGTTACAGGGGTGGACGACCGTACCATAGAGCTGAGTATGAGAGTTATTGCAACGTGTACGGTCTTCCTCCACTTAGCAGTCGGCGCACATTGGGTGACGTGGGATTCCTTTGGAAGCTGGTAAATGGCGGAATTGACTCTAATCAGTTGCTAGCTGACTTGGGTTTTCACGTCCCTCAGAGAACCACCAGACGGAAGCACACGTTCGATGGGGTCAGATCGAGAATTAATGTGCACAAAAATTCATGTCTGATCCGGTTGCAGTCAACATACAGCTTGATGGAGAGTAAAAGTGCTACTGATATTCACTTCGACTCTCTATCAACTGTTATGAGAAATATCTCAAGTGGCCTGTAAAATAGTGTATGCATATTGTGTTAATTTCTATTTGCGTTGATTGATTGAACATGTGGTTGAATGAATGGTTGATTGATTTTTTGATTGAATGTACGAGCGACTGAAGTAATGTATTTTTTGTTTGCTGTTATCTAGATCCTTGAATGTCACTCTTGTATTACTTTCCCCAGTTTCTGAACTTTTTCTTCTTATCTTTTATTTCATGTTTTTGCCTATTTCCGTTTACTGTAGATAGTTTTTTTCTGTAATAATTATTGTAATGCTTCTTGTACAAAGGATTGCATGAATGAATGCTTGAGATAGGATGTTTGAGTGCGTGTCTGTATGGTTGTGGTTGCTGATTTATAATAGATTAGTGTATTTCTATTTTTTTACGTGTTTGCTGTTTTTTGTTTGTTTATAATTTTAAATTTTATTGTTAATTATTATATTGTCACTAGTGGAGTCTATCTGTATGACAATAAAGAATACATACATACATACATACATACATACATACATACATACTGAACCCTTTATCCTCTGATGGATAAATGATTCGATGTTTTATTTCTTCAATTAATTAATATTTCCACCAGCGTCACGATATAGCCAGACGAGGATGAGGAAACTTCAAGCATTTGTTGGAGACAGCGGGGACATACCTGCAGCAGTTTGACAAAAGGCTAAATACTTTAGCATTGTGAAAAGAAAGACCCTAGCTATGTTTCAGAAGGACAGGTGGTGGCTACCTCAAAATAGAAGGGACGCGTGGTGAGACACGCTTATGGTATGTGCATTGTACTATTCACGCATAGAAAAAGTATAATGCAGTAACGTGAGTGGCTGATGATACTACTGGACACTCCCACGAAGCCGAGGTCTGATAAAAACCGCCCAGTTATTGAAAAAGTGGAGCCAATGAGAGATGAATGCTTACGAACGCGCCAAGTCTAGCTTGGGCACGCGAAAGCTAGCATTAACGCGGGAGTTTGGCTAGACAACAACTCTACGATCGATTCTAGGATTAATGGACATATTCTTGACCTGCGCAATTTTATGAGTTCAGTGATATTTGTTTCATTCCTGTACCACTATTATTTTGAGAAATTTTTATATAATTTCCCCCTCTATCGATACCTAGGGCCAGTTCATTTATAAGTGGCGTGAAGAGCCAAGACATTGCTTATTACTTTTGTACGTCTGAGGACGTAGAGGCTATTACTTTTGTGCGTCGGAGGACGTAGATTGCTACTACATTTCGTGTGTCGGAAGACAAAGGTTATTACTGTAATTAGCGTGTCATGAGGACACAGATTTTTATAAATGTGTTAAATTCAGTGATAGATAGTCATAGTACTATTTTGTAGGGACAGTATCATCGACAATTCGCCAACAGACTGTTCTGGGGAAATAAGTACCTGAAACGGCGAATTTAGTAGTCAAATATCGAGTGTGTAATAATCTATAACTTTTTACATCAGCACGAGAGATGATATCGCCTATCATGGAAGAAGTTTGGAACTGTCAACACTCCATCGAGATGTGGGAGACGAGCTAAGCAGCATTGTAGGGAAATGGCTGCAGATGTTCGTTGACGGTGACTGGCAGAGGATGAGTACATGGATAATATTCTTATTATCTGATAAATTAACTTATGGTATATGGGACATATTTGTTTTGTAAATATCTTGCTTGTGTTGATTAACGTAGTGTATTTAGTTTTGGTCTGACACACCTTTTGCATGGAAACGGCTCGCACAATTTTGTTTAGTTATAAGTTCTTGTTTGTTTGATTTAATTAACGTGGCTATGTGAACGACCGTGTTCGCATATGTTTACGTAGTGCGATTAAGAAACGTCTCTCGGAGATATGTTGTGTTTCAGAAGTAGGACTGAATTAGTATAATCATACAATAGATTGGAGGGTAAAATAATCTTGTAATATTTATTATTGATCAGATTCAGTGAGTTTATTGCCGTTGGAGCAATGCGATTTGTGGCGAGGAGCAGTCAGCTCTCTCGTAGGTTTTATTTTTTTAAATAGTTTGTGAGAATCTGATTCAGCCGACCTGTGTGAAAAATGGTATGTAATCCCCAGCAGTGTGTGTGTGTGTGTGTGTGTGTGTGTTTTATTGGTCATTACAAGCGGGAATTTCAGCGTGGACTGTTTTCTGTCAGCTTTGTGCCAAGTCCATATGGTTACCTTGCGAGGACGTATGTGGCTATATCGATGAAGGGCTTACCATATGTTTATATGGTTGAGATTTGTTGCTGTTGATTCTACGAGATAACGGTCAGTTGGTCAGGTTATTTTTACACACTGGAGCTGGACGGTGACGAGTTGTGGTAGGGGGAAGTTGTTTCACAAGGCGGGCTGAAAGGATTGCATCAAGGTCATTAATGGAGTGCTTGTTGGCTCCGTAAAGTTACTTGAAATACAGAATAAGAACTGATCAATAGTAAAAATCGTTTAAATAAATGGGAGTTGCCTACGAATCACTATAATCTCCGAAGCGTTAGCTTAACGTGCATTTTATTCATATAAAGTAATCTCAGCCGTTGAGGCTTTTGTTGTTGTTGGTTTAATTCCATGTTTATGTTCTGTATTAGTGACCCGTGTAGTCACGTGCGATGCTGTCTTTTCCTTGTTTGTGTATTGAGCAAGTGGCCGGGTTGGCAGCTCATTAGTCAGATGCGTCATTGTATTGAAGGAGGGTCTCGAGGGAGATTCCTGTAATTATTAATTTTTAGATTGTGTGTCAGCATTAATTTTTAAGGGTTTTATTAATGTAGTGTCCCATATCCGTAAACGTTGATTTACGAGATGATTGTTCGTAAGCAGCGTGGCTGTTACCCGCTGTAAACGAACAGTCATCCTAGTACTCATTCCTCGTAGTTAGTCATTACGCGTACATAAAATCCAATGCAAGTGAGTGGAGCTTGGATCCACATATTTTTTATAAGGGGGAGATCCGTCTGACTCCTCAACTTTTGATAAATATTTCTGTCATGGGAAGATTCAGGGAGAAATTTTATTATTGTTGTTGTTTATATTCATTTTATTTGCACTAATAATCATTAAATTATGTTATTATTCTACGCCTTGTCACTTCCTTTCTTAATTATAGTTTTAATCCTATGACCCTTACCTCAGTAGAGCATGTTGTTTGGCGAACGTAAACATCACACTATGAACTGAGCGCAACCCCTTGATCAAGATTCTTGCATATAAACACTGCAATACTAAAGGGTTCATAGGAGGTAAACTGGCGCGGCCAAGCGTGGGGAGGTTCACTGTGGTGTAACGGCAAAGAAATTGCACATGTCAATGTAAGCGTAGTTGGGTTTACAAACTGACGCAACAATGAAGGTGTATTTTTGTTGCTGGTTCGCTGCTGGAACACATTTAGTTGGCGTATTTGAGTAAAACTGACAGGCCACAAGTGGAGGCAGATATGACAGTATTTTATCACCGAAAAGTGATATTTTATTAAAAGTAATTGAGGCGAAGAGGATACGGCCGACTGTGTGAAATATAAATTAAAATCAGGAGTTTGCAATGTAAAATACGGTTCACGTTTTTGTCTATTGAATTAAAGTAAAAAGTAATATACGTGATACCGGGCGCCCAATGATTAAAGTTAAAACTAGATTTGTTTAGAAAGTCAAACTCATGAAAATGTTAGGAGGCTGGTAGCCTTAAATGACAATTAATACTTTGTTAATTAGTCAGTGTTAATATCAGATCAGGATAACAATTTAATTACTAAATATGTGTTTGGGTTTACATTAAATTGAGTAAAATTAGAACCACTCAGAGATGCAATCGACTAGTGGGATTAAATGTAAATTATAAATGAACTGAGTAGGGTAAAGAAATTAAATGTGCATGGAAATTATATGTATGTGACAGGGGACATTGCTTTATGTCGTTTCCCTAAGGTCTCATATAAAGTGTATAACATGGCAACAGTAGAACAGATTCAAGAAATCATTGAGAGTGCAGCTAGGAGGACACAGAACTTGTTGGACACTAAATTGGCAGAACAGAGCGAATCATTAAACGCGAAATTATCTGAACAAATAAACAGTAGTATGTTAGAACAAAGTGAATCATTAAACACTAAGCTATCAGAACAGAGCAAATCACTAAACACAAAACTATCTGAACAAAGTGAATCTATAAACAAATTGCCTGAGCAGAGTGAATCATTAAAAATTAAACTATCTGAACAAAGTGAATCATTGCGGACACAATTAAATAACAGTAGGATTGAACAAAATGAATGTCAGGCGGAACAAGCTAGATTACTAAAAAGTGAAATCAATGACACTATAAATTCGCAGTTAGAGGCGCAGAACGTTAAAAGCACGAACCAATTAGCTTCGTTAACCGCAGAGATGAAGGAACACACTAATCAACAGATGGTATTGCTGGCCCTAGATGTTAGTAAAAACAATGAAAAACAATTAGATCAGATTAAGAAAATGGAAATTATATTTGATCAAAAACTTAGCATTCTGGATGAAACGGTGTTAGGTAAATTAGAGCAAATTGAACTAGCATGCACTATGAGTACGAGCGAGGTCAAGATAGCTCAGGATAAGTTGGAAGGACTATTTAAGGAGATGGAAAAAAGCGGCAAGGTCATTCAACCACAATTATCAGCGGTAGATGAAAATATATCCGGCATAATTAAAGATATGGATCGTCTCGAAATAAAATCAGCGGAGCAATGGAAAAGCCTAGAAGCGGATCAGGATCAATTAAAGAATACCATCGACGAAAGGTTGAGCCAGATAGAAAGCAATCAGGATGACGCTAAAAGCCAGATAGAGGAAAAAGTAAGCACAATTAAGGAGCAAATAAGAAATGATTGGCGAAAAATGAATATCGATTCTAAAGAGGAAAGATCAACCATCCTTAAGACAGTGGGCGAAAATCATACTCGTATTCAAGCATTAGAGCAAGAAATTAAGAGTAAACTTAAAGAACAAACAGACAGGATCATTAAAGCTGAACTAAGGTCAATAGAACGATCCTCGATATTTAAAACGGGAACAATGGAAAATAAGCAGGACGACTCAAATAGCCCGGAGGGGACTAACACAGCAGGGAGTCAGACTCAGGCGGAGAGACCATTAACGACAAACACGGAGGGGTTTCGCAAGAATATTGAAAGGAGTTTCACGCCACAGGACGGTCATCAGCCCACACAACTTATCCAAGTAATTCGCTCGAACGATTATAAACCGCAGAAGTACACGG
Source organism: Meconema thalassinum (assembly GCA_946902985.2). Taxonomy (NCBI): domain Eukaryota; kingdom Metazoa; phylum Arthropoda; class Insecta; order Orthoptera; family Tettigoniidae; genus Meconema; species Meconema thalassinum. The sequence goes on from OX336396.1 coordinate 218,619,814, forward strand.
AGAATTCAGGGGTGACACCTAAAGCCTTTATTAAAGAAATTGAAGATCATTACAATGATACTGGGGTACCTGAAGCACGTAGGCTAAGAATGATGGAAAGATTTTTATCAGGAAATGTCCTTACATGGTTTTTAAGCTTCAAATATACATTTGGAACTATGTCAGATTTCAAAATCCCGTTTCTGCGCAAGTACTGGTCGCCGGCATTACAACAGAGTCTAAGAATGGAGCTTTACTCTAGGAAATATCAAACTACCCAGCAAACGAAATACTCAGATTTCTTTAACATGCAAATGCTGAAATTTCGCGACCTTGATTACCCTTTAAATGAAGCGGATCTGGTGATGACTATAGCGCGACAATTACCAGTCAACGTGCAACAAGTACTAGTCGCAGCGAACGTTAGTACGGCCTTACATGCAGAACAGATATTACGCCAGATAGATTAGACTACATCTCATAATCATTATAGAGGAGGAAGACAACTGGAATTAGTCAATACGACAGAGGTCATAAAACCAAAACAGGCAAACACGAAAACGCAGGGTACAAATACAAGCACATCCATACCTAGGCGGAACCAGGAAGAGGTATAAAACAGACCGTACCAGCGTAACGAGAATAATTACAACAATAGGTCATATCAAGGTAACAATAGGTATCAACAGAGAGGATAGCAGCAATGGCGTGAAAATCGAAGAAATGAGAGGCCTTATGGAAGATACGGTGATTACAATGGGAATCAAAGATGGAAAGGAAGGAGAGATCAAAATCACGGAGAGGCACGTAATTATCGAAATGACTGGGATTATAGGCACGCTCAATCACAAAATTACCTAGAGGAATTACACGCTAGTCAAGGTGGAGAGCGAGGACGATGGGAGAAAGCCATTGGGAACATGAAGAATCCAGACACACATACTGAGGAAGCTGGAAGTCTACTGAGACAAGAGGAAAGTCAGGGGCGTGGGCGACAAAATGATGACGGGAGTCGCAACGGAGCTAAAAAAAATCTAAATTTGGATAAAGGAGACAGTCTACGAACGCAACAGTCGGAAGTTGAAGATGGATGGATAGTAGCGAACATACAAGAATGGATTGCTTTGCCAGAGGAGTGCCTGGAGGAGACGGTGAAACCACGGAACGATGAAATTAGGCAGTTACCTGTTATTTACGCGAGGATTGGAGGAATTAATATAAGATGTTTATTGGATACGGGGTCGCAGATCAGTCTGGTATCGGAGGCCTTGGTTCGAGAGTTGGGACGGAGTCAGAATATTCCTGTGATTCCCGTACCACAACTAAAAGTGAGGGGTGTTATTCCTGAACGCACCGTCACTTGTAAACGTCAGGCATACTTAGAGCTGAACATATTGGAACACACTTTTGGGCAAACATTCATTATCATGGCAAAGATGAATTTCAATATAATTCTTGGTGCAAATTTCATTTGTGACTATCAAGCAGTGCTAGATTTGCACAAGAATACAGTCAGTTTTAGAGAGTATGATCAACTGAAGAATGTGGGATTGCATATGGATGAAATCACTACCGGAAGAGATGTAAATTCTTGGGCATTGGAAGCAATATCGGAAGAGACGGAAGAGGAGATACGAAAGGCAGAAGATAACATCATAGTAGGAGCTGTTGTGGAACTAGATGAGGAGAGTGAATCCCATGAGATATGGTCTTTATTAACAGAAGGAGATAACAGTGATGCACAATTTGAAGAGTTACTACAGGAGCGGCTCAATGACATTCAACTTGGGGGTGAACATAGAAAACAATTGGAAGAGATTTTAAGGAAGCACAAAGCAGTATTTGACACAGTACCTGGGAAAATATTAAATTTCAAATATTCAATACAAGTCGAGGATTGGTCACCTTTCAAAAGTAGATTGTATCCAATTCCGGAAAAATATCGTGGTCAAGTCAAGGTCATTATAGATGAGATGTTACAAGCTGGAGTGATAAGGAAGACACCTACACCTTATCTAAATGCGATTTTGGCAGTCACAAAACCAAATGGATCTATTAGACTTTGTTTAGATGCCAGAAATCTCAACATGAGACTCATTTTTCCTGAGTATGACAGAGCACCAATTATCAGAGACGTACTAAAAGGCTTTAAGAACAAGAGCATTTATTCATCAGTAGACCTGACGAGTTCGTTCCACCATATTGAATTGGATGAGAAGTCACAGCTTCTAACTGGCTTCTTATTCGATAACCAAACGTTTTGTTTCGTCCGGATGCCCTTCGGAGTCAAAACAGCGGGCTGTGCTTTAATCCGAGCCCTGGATCGGAATCTAACCGAGGAAGTTAAGGAGATGACGGTGCGCTACATTGATGACATTCTGCTGGCATCCGACAACATTGAAATTCTCATGGAAAATTTAGATGAAGTATTAGGCAACCTTAATGCATCAAATTTCAAAGTAAACCTGAAGAAATCGCATTTCTTCAAGAGCGAGATCTTATATTTGGGTCACATCATTGACAAGGAGGGAGTGAAACCAAACCCAGCTAAGATCGAAGCGATAAAGAATTTCCCTACACCAACGAGAGTCAAGCACATTCGGGCTTTCTTAGGCGTAACGGGATTCTTTAAAGAAAACTGTCCAGGTTACACGGAGACTGTAGCTCCAATTCAGGAAATGCTAAAGAAGAATAATAAATGGTTATGGAATGCGGAATGTGAGAAGGCGTTCCAAGCAACAAAACAGCTACTGGAAAACTGCATTAAGTTAGGATATCCAGATTTCAAGCACAAATTTATAATCCAAGCGGATGCTTCACTAATTAGTATAGGTGCCATGCTCTACCAAGAAGATCCAGCTAACCTGCAACGTAAAACATATTTGGCATTTGTCAGCCGAAAATTGCGTAAGCACGAGCGCAATTATACTGTAACGGAACTAGAACTGTTGGCCATCCTTCACGCGCTTCAACAATGGAAACGAATAATTTATGGCTACCCCATTGTTGTCAGGACTGATCACAAGGCACTAACATTCTTGTTTAAGACGTCGATGGCAAGCGAACGTGTGACACGTTGGTCTATATATATTCAGCAGTTTAGCATTGAGATTGAACATTGCCCAGGGAAGATGAACGTGATTCCGGATGCACTCAGCAGGAACTCAGAGCCTGATGATGAAGAAACAGCGATGGTACAACACTTGGAGTTAACACCGAAGGACCGGGAATTCTTGGAGGAGTTACGTGAGATACAGCGAGAGCAGGAAGCGGAACCATGGATGATGCTATTAATTCAATACTTCAGAAAGCAATTACCTACAGGAACACCTGCATTTCGAGAAGCGAAAGCCAAAGAAGGAAGATATGTATATGTCAACAATTTGCTGCACAAATGGGTAGATAATGACCACACCAAGTTACGCATACTAGTCCCTGCATCTTTACAGCGAGGATTGACATGGCATACTCGCGAAAGTTACGGACACGTCGGATTAGACAAGTGCGAAGCGACGATAGGAGAGACATTTACATGGCCACGTATGAGAACAACTATATGTGACGTCATTACGACTTGTGATCCTTGTCAGAGGACAAAGCCCAATAACTATTTAATGAGGCAGTATCCTAGACCACTGCTACCTCAGAAACCATGCGAGCTACTGGCCCTGGACTGTTTCGGCCCAATTCCGAAAGGTAGACGAGGTTGCCGTCACTTGCTAGTGTGCATTGATGTGTTTTCTAAGTTTGTCGTATTATGCCCCATTCAGAAAACCACATCGAAACAAGTACTTAGTCGTATTCGAAATAGAGTTATTCCAATCCTTGGAAAACCAGAATTTATATTGTCAGACCATGGCAGCTATTTTACAAGCGCCGAATTCACGAAAGGTATGGAGGACATGGGTATAAAACACGTTTTAAGCAGAATCCGACATGCCCAAGCTAATCCAAGTGAGAGAGCAATAAAATGTGTAACATCATACTTGAGAATCTTCATTCCCAAAGAACATCATAAATGGGTGGATAAAATTAAGGATGTAGAGACATGTATGAATTCTACCAGGCACGAGTCAACAGGACAGATCCCTATGGTCTTACACAAAAACGAGTATCCAGTGAGAACGTGGAAAAGCATCATTAACTGCCCACAAGATCCCATGATAGCACCTGACCTGCGAATAGAGAGAACGAGAGCCTACATGAGAAAACAAGTAGATCGCAGATTACGGCGATTGAGAAATAAGAGATTTCACCGTGATCTTGAAATCAACCAGCTCGTTTTGGTGAAACGACCCGCTACATCGGATCCAGAGATGAAGATCTTCAGCAAATTCTGTGAAAAGTTCATAGGACCCTATTCTATTGTCAGAAACCTAGGAAATAATGCATACAGAGTGAAAGAGTTAAGCACAGGAACAATGTCGGGCTACAATGCAGCCAACTTAAAAAGTATCGAAGAAGCGAACCATGGGAGCGCCGAAATAATGATGCAGTTTAAATATATGGACGTCCGATATCAACCAAGTGGACGGGGCGCAGTTGAGTACGGCACGAGAAGAAGGAAGTAGGGATGGTGTTGACAAACATTAACGAGACGGGCAGAGTGTTGCCTCAGGCATCAGCGCGTCACACAAGCAGCTGAAAAGAGTGAGGTCCAAGCAGGAAATAAAACGAGTAAATGCCATTCAAGACAGGAGCGGCTAGACCTAGTAATAGAAAGGGGTGATTCTGAAATAAAACAAATTGGCCTACGGAAGTCTTTTAAAAATTATCGACTTTTTCCTAAGTTCGAAATTTTGTGAGTGGAGGAGTTGTGAATCCTTTATCCTCTGATGGATAAATGATTCGATGTTTTATTTCTTCAATTAATTAATATTTCCACCAGAGTCACGATATAGCCAGACGAGGATGAGGAAACTTCAAGCATTTGTTGGAGACAGCGGGGACATACCTGCAGCAGTTTGACAAAAGGCTAATTACTTTAGCATTGTGAAAAGAAAGACCCTAGCTATGTTTCAGAAGGACAGGTGGTGGCTACCTCAAAATAGAAGGGACGCGTGATGAGACACGCTTATGGTATGTGCATTGTACTATTCGCGCCTAGAAAAAATATAATGCAGTAACGTGAGTGGCTGATGATACTACTGGACACTCCCACGAAGCCGAGGTCTGATAAAAACCGCCAAGTTATTGAAAAAGTGGAGCCAATGAGAGATGAATGCTTACGAACGCGCCAAGTCTAGCTTGGGCACGCGAAAGCTAGCACTAACGCGGGAGTTCGGCTAGACAACAACTCTACGATCAATTCTAGGATTAATGGGCATATTCTTGACCTGCGCAATTTTACGAGTCCAGTGATATTTGTTTCATTCCTGTACCACTATTATTTTGAGAAATTTTTATATAATTTCCCCCTCTATCGATACCTAGGGCCAGTTCATTTATAAGTGGCGTGAAGAGCCAAGACATTGCTTATTACTTTTGTACGTCTGAGGACGTAGAGGCTATTACTTTTGTGCGTCGGAGGACGTAGATTGCTACTACATTTTGTGTGTCGGAAGACACAGGTTATTACTGTAATTTGCGTGTCATGAGGACACAGATTTTTATAAATGTGTTAAATTCAGTGATAGATAGTCATAGTACTATTTTGTAGGGACAGTATCATCGACAATTCGCCAACAGACTGTTCTGGGGAAATAAGTACCTGAAACGGCGAATTTAGTAGTCAGATATCGAGTGTGTAATAATCTATAACTTTTTACATCAGCACGAGAGATGACATCGCCTATCATGGAAGAAGTTTGGAACTGTCAACACTCCATCGAGATGTGGGAGACGAGCTAAGCAGCATTGTAGGGAAATGGCTGCAGATGTTCGTTGACGGTGACTGGCAGAGGATGAGTACATGAATAATATTCTTATTATCTGATAAATTAACTTATGGTATATGGGACATATTTGTTTTGTAAATAACTTGCTTGTGTTGATTAACGTAGTGTATTTAGTTTTGGTCTGACACACCTTTTGCATGGAAACGGCTCGCACAATTTTGTTTAGTTATAAGTTCTTGTTTGTTTGATTTAATTAACGTGGCTATGTGAACGACCGTGTTCGCATATGTTTACGTAGTGCGATTAAGAAGCGTCTCTCGGAGATATGTTGTGTTTCAGAAGTAGGACTGAATTAGTATAATCATGCAATAGATTGGAGGGTAAAATAATCTTGTAATGTTTATTATTGATCAGATTCAGTGATTTTATTGCCGTTGGAGCAATGCGATTTGTGGCGAGGAGCAGTCAGCTCTCTCGTAGGTTTTATTTTTTTAAATAGTTTGTGAGAATCTGATTCAGCCGACCTGTGTGAAAAATGGTATGTAATCCCCAGCAGTGTGTGTGTGTGTGTGTGTGTGTATTTTATTGGTCATTACAAGCGGGAATTTCAGCGTGGACTGTTTTCTGTCAGCTTTGTGCCAAGTCCATATGGTTACCTTGCGAGGACATATGTGGCTATATCGATGAAGGTCTTACCATATGTTTATATGGTTGAGATTTGTTGCTGTTGATTCTACGAGATAACGGTCAGTTGGTCAGGTTATTTTTACACACTGGAGCTGGACGGTGACGAGTTGTGGTAGGGGGGAAGTTGTTTCACAAGGCGGGCTGAAAGGATTGCATCAAGGTCATTAATGGAGTGCTTGTTGGCTCCGTAAAGTTACTTGAAATACAGAATAAGAACTGATCAATAGTAAAAATCGTTTAAATAAATGGGAGTTGCCTACGAATCACTATAATCTCCGAAGCGTTAGCTTAACGTGCATTTTATTCATATAAAGTAATCTCAGCCGTTGAGGCTTTCGTTGTTGTTGGTTTAATTCCATGTTTATGTTCTGTATTAGTGACCCGTGTAGTCACGTGCGATGCTGTCTTTTCCTTGTTTGTGTATTGAGCAAGTGGCCGGGTTGGCAGCTCATTAGTCAGATGCGTCATTGTATTGAAGGAGGGTCTCGAGGGAGATTCCTGTAATTATTAATTTTTAGATTGTGTGTCAGCATTAATTTTTAAGGGTTTTATTAATGTAGTGTCCCATATCCGTAAACGTTGATTTACGAGATGATTGTTCGTAAGCAGCGTGGCTGTTACCCGCTGTAAACGAACAGTCATCCTAGTACTCATTCCTCGTAGTTAGTCATTACGCGTACATAAAATCCAATGCAAGTGAGTGGAGCTTGGATCCACATATTTTTTATAAGGGGGAGATCCGTCTGACTCCTCAACTTTTGATAAATATTTCTGTCATGGGAAGATTCAGGGAGGAATTTTATTATTGTTGTTGTTTATATTCATTTTATTTGCACTAATAGTCATTAAATTATGTTATTATTCTACGCCTTGTCACTTCCTTTCTTAATTATAGTTTTAATCCTATGACCCTTACCTCAGTAGAGCATGTTGTTTGGCGAACGTAAACATCACACTATGAACTGAGCGCGACCCCTTGATCAAGATTCTTGCATATAAACACTGCAATACTAAAGGGTTCAATACATACATACATACATAAATTCTGCAGTCCACTTCTTGCCAGTTGGAAGCTTTGGCTTTTCTTGGAAACATCGGTGTGCTGTTAGTTTTTCTTTAGGGGTGGCACGTTCCCAAATATCATTGCCTGTAATTCCCACTTCTTGTAAATCTTTGTCCACCTCAGTGAACCAAGCTCCCTTGGTTTTCTTTTTGAGGAAGTAGGTGAAAATTCTATTTGTCAATCGTGCTGCGTTCATTCTTGTTATATGACAGTAAAAGGCAATTCTCCGTTTCCTCATGGTATAAGTATTTTTTAGCCTATTTTCAATTTTGAAAAAATAGGCTTATGAGATCACCTTTTGTCCGTGTGTGTGTGCGTGTGTGTGTGTGTGTGTGTGTGTGTGATTCGTGTGTGTGTCCCCCCCTAATAAAATCTAAACGGCAGGAGCGATTTCAATGAAACTCGGAAAGTTCATAGCAATATTCCCGGCGACCTCGACCGTGCCCTTCAAATTTTGTTACGACTCACCAATCCAACATGGCGGCTGTGCGAAATATTTCACCAGCATTCAATATCTCCGAAACTATTACCGATATTACCCTGACATTTTCTATGGTGATAGAGGGAACTACTATAAGTTCACTTATGTGACTTTTGAAAACCTGGTAACTACAAAACCAACATGGCGGCCAAGCGAATTTGCGACTTTTAAATAGACGTTTCTCGCGATTTGACCAACCAAACGCAATGAAACTTGGTACAGTATATGTTTATATACATTGTAATGCACCAACATCTAACTTCGTTCAATTGTTTACATAATCACAAGATGGCGGATGTGCGAAATATTTCACCGGCATTCTATATCTCTGAAACTATTAGCGGTATCTCCCTAAAATTTTGTACGGAGATAAAGGGCACTACTGGAAGTCCATCTATAAGATTTTCAAAATCTGGTTAACTACAAAACGAACATGGCGGCCAAGCGAATTTGAACATTTTAAATATACCTTTCTCGCGATTTAATGTTCCAAGCGCACTGAAACCTGGTACAGGAAATATTTATACACATTGTAATCCACTGGTATCTAATTTAGTTCAATTGTTTACATAACCTCAAGATGGCGGCAGTGCGAATTTTAAAATTAAGTTTTTATTTCTTGTGATGTAGTCATGCGATCGAAGTGAAAGTTTGAATAATGAACCTACGCAATAATTTTCCTTTAATGGTACATGACTCTATGGCCTATACATTTAACAATCCAACATGGCGACCATCCGAAATATTTAGACGATACTGAATATCTACGAATCTATTTTAGCAATCAAACTAAATTTTTTAATGTTCATAGGGGCTATGAACTTAAGTTCACCTATAGGACTTTAAATAACCTGGTGATCACAAATCCAACATGGCGGTGACGCGAATTATAAATATTCACATGGACGTGTCTCGCAATTTAACCATCCGCGTGCAGTGAAACTTGGTACAGTAAATCTTTATCCGAATGTTAATCCACTGGCATCTAATTTATTTCAATTGTTTCCATAACCTCAAGATGGCTGTTGTGAAAAATTATTAAATCTCCTTGATTTTTCTTGTGTCCTAATTATGCGATTGAAGTTTGAATACTACACGTTCACAATAATCTGCATGTAACAGTACATACGTCTAGGACCTACATATATAAAATCCAACATGGCGACCATCCGAAATATTTAGTCGGTTCTCAATATCTATGAATCTATTACAGCAATCAAACTGAAATTGTGTATGTTGATAGTGGCAATTAACATAAGTAGGATATATGAAAATAGGCTTTATAGTTCTTCACGGAACTACTTGTTCCACATGGGTGTAAAGTTCGTGGTTGTGCCGTCTCCTATATTCCCCATTTTCTTTTACCGGACCAAAGATTTTTCTTAGAATTTTTCTTTTTTTTTACTTCCAGATTCTCTGTTAGTCCCTTGCAATGCAATGCAAGGCACTCTGCAGCATACAAAGCCCCTCGACGGATGACTTTTCGGTAGTGTCTTAACTTGGCATTTGCTGATATGGATTTCTTGTTGTAAATGACCTTGGTTGGATTATATGCCATTTCCATTTTCCTGATTCATGACTCGAAAGCTGCCTTCTCGGAGAGATTGGGGTCTATCCACTCACCGAAATATTTGAACGCTTTCGTTTGCTTGATTTCCCCCTGTCCTACATCCAGTTCTTTTGACGCTAGCTTGATATTAGTTATGCATTCTGTTTTTTCAAAGGAGATCTTAAGGGCCGTTTTTGCTGCTTGAATCTGGAGTTCATTAATTTGCGCTGCGGCTGCATCGAGGGAATCTGAAAAAATTGCGAGATCATCTGTGAATGCTAGTCAGTCAACTATCAGGTTCTGTTTTTTGTAGCCCAATCTGACTCCATTTTCAGACTTGTTAATGTTCATTACTTTTCGCCACTGCCGGATGACTTTTTCGAGCACACAGTTGAAGAGCAAAGGTGATAGTCCATCTCCCTGTCTTACACCAGTCTTGATTTCGAAGGGCTCTGAAATGTCTCCCCTGAATTTCACTTTGGCAGCAGTGTTGGTTAAGGTTTTGTGAATAATTGCTCTTGTTTTGTTGTCCAGTCCCAGTTCTTTCAGTATTTCAAATAGGGTGGGTCGATCGATAGAGTCATAAGCCTTTTTGAAATCAATGAAGGTCACTACAAACTGCTTGTTTCTAAGCTTCAGATATGAAAGAATGGTTTTAAGGTTCAAAATCTGTTCGGCACATGATCGTCCCTTCCGAAATCCCCCTTGATATTCCCCTAATTGTGGATCCAACTGTTCCTCTGCTCTAGTTTGAAGGGCTTTTGAAAGGATTTTGTATGTTATTGCGAGGGAGATGCCACGGCAATTGTTCACATTCGTTCTATCGCCTTTTTTGTGAAGAGGGTGAAGCAGAGCTGATGTCCAATCAATAGGGAGTTCCTCCTTTTCCCATATCTCACTAATTATTTCTGTTAGCTTATCGCTAGCTACGTCGCCAATTAATAACATGTACAATTCAGGATTAGGGAATAACCCATCTCATTTGGGTACAACCGTGTTGGCCGACTGAAAAGCATCAAATTTCGACTGTTGGTGCAGTAGAAAAGAATAGAAACATTTGAAATGTGATGTTACAAGAGAGTATGAAGAGGTATCTCGACGAGTGGGCGAGTAGAGATTTGGACTAAGGTACCATTGCGGAGTTATAGATTTGAATGGAGGTCATATACTGTACTGTGTGAAACAATAGAATAATACTTCGCAAATGTCAGAAGGTCATTGATGCCAATCAGAAGATGCTCTTCGCTACGGGATCACTTGACTCTCATAAACCACTGTGGTAACCCGCGGCTATACTTTCAAGCTCGTAATTGTTCGAATTATGGCGTACCGATAACTTTCACTTGGTACTAGGAGCGGTGGTACATTCTTACGTAATAGAATTACAATCTGTAGGTCATGATTTTCAATCCCGGAATATGTAAACTGACGTTTTACCGTATTTTGTATTATTCCAACAGGTGAGATGGATGGAAGAAATAAAATTGACGTTAGAGCGGCCTCAGATTAGTCTGTTAAGATACTCATGTTGTTTTTGGCTTAAGGCATCTTAGTACATCAGCCCCGTGTAATTCGTTGTACGTTGAACTTGTCTGACAACCTATGTTTATGTGTTGATAAGTAATCGTTTTGGTGTTACGTCCCTCTAAAGACTGAGAATTTTAGAGACGCCGGGGTGCCGGACGTTTGCCCCGATGGGGATCTTTAACGTGCCAGTAAATCTACTGACACGACTCTCTCACATTTGCGCACCCTCAAATGCCAACTGACTACGCCAGGAATCGATCATACTACCTTGGACACAACAGGTGAGAACGTTACCGCTGACCCTCTTCTCAGTTTTACCTCACGAGGCTTAGTGTATCCCGTTCCAATCCTCTGACCAGAATTAAATATCTTGGCAGCTGGCGTCCCACGGTCACCAAATCACGTCCCCCTAGTTATGAACGAATTAAGTTCACTGGAAGGAAAGCAGGACAGAGAGGAATGTGTGTAGGAAATGAGGAAAGCTTTGAACGCACTTCCCTCTCAGGAGGCTTCGAAGTCCCGTAGGCTACATCGTTTCCCGACAGGCAGCGTCTTCCTCGATGAACTGGTCCCCCGTCTGTTGACATTTTTCCATTTTCAATGTCTTGTGTTGTCGTCATGGAATTCACTGAGTGTTTGCTATAGTTTGCGTAATGTAGTCGCAAGCGTTTCGAGTGTTTGTATTTTTATGGCAATGAATGCATCGCATTGTTGAATCCTTCCGTACACTTGCTTCATATGTTTGTATTTCCTGGCTAGGCCCTTCTGGTCTTCCATGGTTTTAGGGTGAATTGGTATTTTAGGAGGGTTTCATAACAATATGTTTCGTACGCAGACATTGGAGGGAGAATGAATTAAGTTGACTGAAAGGAAAGCAGGACAGAGAGGAAAGTGACTTGCACTTGGATTCTGGATGCGGAATGTCGGGCAAGCAAAAGAAGAAGTCACAAGAAGCGATGAGATATTACTTATTTCCGCGATAACAGTTACCACTTGCTCTGTTGAAAGTACAGTACAAGCTTTTTATCTTAGGTTTTCAGATGTATAATTTAAATGCTAATTTGTCTCGGTAGCTTGAGTGCCATTATTGTAAGCGGTAGTTAATTATTACGGTATATGCTTGATGGGAATTCTTTTTCTTCCATCACTGTAATGAGTGAGCCATTAGGATACATTACAAGCTCAAGTGATGCTTGGCTAAGCAACATTGTTATGCTCTACATCAGCGTGGTCCTTCGGGCCCACCGCCTCGGTCTTCACTGAACACTGACCAAACAATAAAGGAAATTGGACACGGATTTAAACTAGGAGAAATAGTTTCAACTCTGAGATTTGCTGATTCATAAGAATTTGAACGAGTTTTTATATGCCTTTTGTTCCGCACGCCAACTATTTCAATACGTGGTGGCACCTCAATCTCGAAACTGAATGAACATCGAAATATAGACTTGATGCTCTTAATAGGGTCTAAGATTGAATCAGTTCCAGAGATATGACTACATGTGTTATTTCAACTCAGTGGTACTGTACTTTAAAGCTTTACTAGTTTATTTTTAAGACACTGTTTATGTTCAGCAAACCATATTTTTTTCAGAAGAGGAATATTTACAATATTTTTTCATCGATGTTTTTCAGAAGATTAACCATATAATTGCCTAAATTTTCACAGATAATTTTAAGGACTCATAAATGTTTTTTTTCCAAATTATTCTTTTAAAACGTATTGTAAGGATATCCATTTTTAATTTAAGCTTTTTCCTTAGAATAAATATTTTTTCTCTTAATTGTGCTGAAGAAGAAACCATTGTTGTTTCGAAACATGTACATTTCAAATAATCTATAAATTATAGACATTTAAGTGTGTTTCTGTTAGTATTGATTTGGCGTATAATTAACTTAAGTGTTTCTTAGTTATTCTGTCAATAAGGATCAAAACAATTTGCTATTATGACAAATATTTTTGCTTATTAAATTGATATTAGGGTAACAAAAATAGAGACATCATTTATTAACAGTTGGCAGCCCTGGTTGCTCTTACGAATACGCATAGTCATATCTGTTATGGTACACATATGACATACGAAATTTGGTTGAAATCCAAATGATAGTATGGAAGTTACATGCATTTAAAGTTGGACCTCTCAGCAGGCTTAGAATCATGTTGGTAGCACTGACGTATATAAGTTACTCCAAATTAATATAGAATGTCAGGTACTATACGTGTGCATAGTTTAAATCTGTCGGCTTGCATACTTTCTTATATATTGGTATTTGGATAAAATAAATTAAGAGCATTTATTAACAGTTGGCAGCCCTGGTGGGTCTTAAGAATACGCTCAGTCATATCTGGTTATGTACACATAGCACATACGAAATTTGGTTGAAATCCAATTGATAGTGTAGAAGTTATATGCATTTTAAAATTGGAACTATCAGCTTTCTTATAATCATTTTGGCAACACTGCCATGTATAGCCTCCTGGAAATTAAACTACAATATTATTATCTATACGTGTGCCAATTTTGAAACAGCTCTCATTCATACCTTCCATGATATCCAACATGGAGCTCAAATTTCAATTGCGATTTTTTTAGCAGTTGGTAGCACTGACATCATTTTCAAATTTGGCCGTGAGATATTCAGGTATAGATCTTTACTCCTACCAAATTTTGTTTTGATTGCTCCAGCCGTTTAGGAGTTGATAGGGGGGGGGCATACACAGCCAGCCAACCAGACAGACAGACAGACACTCATTTGCCGGGATCGATCTCATAAGTCTACTTTTTCCTCATTTTTGCAAAATGTGAAAAGTAGGCTAAAAATGGCTTCAAACACCATAGTACTGTCAGTAAACATTACTATGCTATATTGCAAGAGGCACGAAGGCAGCAATGGAAGATTATAGTAGGGAAACAAAGAAGGTAATGTTGTTTGCAGACGATGTTGTGATCTGGGGCGGGGTGAGATGGAGGTACAAGAACAGTTAGACGTAATAAATGAAAATATTGAGCAATGGGCATTGAAGATAAATGTGGAGAAGAGTAAAACAGTGGTGATGAGTAGAGGTAAGAAAGGAGGAAAATGAGTAATCAAAGTAGGAGATAAGGAATTGGAAGTGGCGAAACACTTCAAATACTTGGGAAGTGAACTGACTGAAGATGGGAGACTAGATTTGGAAATTAGCAGAATAATACAACTCGGGAGTGCTTTCTACCAACAGGTACAGGGACTAGTATGGAACAAGGATATTCCAATTAAGGCTAAATGAGTTATGTGCAAAGCATATTATGTTCCTATAATGACATATGCAGCAGAAACTTGGACAATGACTAAGAGGGATGAGAGTAGAGTACAGACAGCTGAGATGAGATTCCTGAGAAATATGGTCCAGAAAACGAGGAGAGACAGAGTGAGAAATGAAGATATACGGAAAGAACTGGGAGTACAGAAAATAAAGGACAAACTGGACCGAAGCAGATTGAGATGGTTCGGACATTTCAAACGGATGAATGAAGTAAGACTACCAAGACCGGGAAGAGAGGACGAGGAAGACCAAGAATGCGTTGGGTGGACTCGGTGAAGTATAGCATTAGTAAACGGAACCTGGATTGGAACACCGAGTCGGAAGAGGAATAGTGAAACGACAGAACAAAGTGGAGAGGAACCATATTTACCCCCACCCAGTGTCAGCTGGAAAAGGGGAAATGAAGATGATAATGATTGCAAGAGCCTATTTTAGTAAACATCCGTGAAGCCATCCGCGGAATTGATGAGGCTTGACTAGTTGTCTAATTGAGTAGGGATAGGGGAACATGTCGAGCCTATTCATGACTACTCTTCACAAAATCTTTCCAAATGCTAATGTTATAGGTTTTACGTCCTTTTTTTAAAATTATTATGGTGGCCAATAGACTGAACCCAAATTACACTCCGTCCTCAATAGAATTTGCTATTCACATCTTTCTTTAGAGAGAAAGGACACTGGATCGTGTTTGAATACTGTTCCGCCTTGCCCGCTCTTCGTGCAGTGGGTGGATGAGAATGTTGGGTTAGTAACGAGCCCACCTTTCATCACGTGTTCTACACAAGAGAGGTCATGGTTAGGTCGCATCTCCTGCTCCCACATCTCAGCATCTGACTGTCTTAAGAATGACGTCTTCAAAATAAGAGGTATAAAGCTTCCATACTAAGGTCAGGCCACCAAAAGTTCTCTCTCATTTAACATCTATTCCTTCAGGTCATTACGTAACTTCTCCTTGTACGACAAACCTGTTCTGGTAAGAGGAGGATCTTTTCATCGTCTACAAGCTCTGGAGAGGAAAACAAATTTGTGTTATACCTTATTATATAAATAATTCATGCTTTTGGGCCAATGCCGTGTGTATTTAGATTTGAACCATACGTTTCGGAGAAACCTTGCCTCCTTTTCAATGGAAATAAACAATGTGGCCAAAGAAAGTACAGTATATCAATGAGATTACAAAAAAAAAAAAAAGATAAATTCCTCTGTTCGTCACCAGAGAGCAGCTGCCAGAAATTACTGTATGGACCATGGTAGAACGGCGGACAGAGTAGTAAGTAACGAGAAGGTAAAGGGGGCGGGGTGAAAATATAGAGACTCCTCGAAGAATGAGGATGTCCAAAAGAAAAGGGGGGGGGGGGAGGGTTAGATGGAGAGGAACTATCTCCCTAGATCCTTAATAACTGGTAGCCAAGTGTCACTTAGCTGTGTTATAGCTTGTTTGGAAAACTTTCTGGCTTGGAACAAAATAAAATACCAGACCATTTACTGTGGTTATTTCACAATTTTTAGAATTACATTATAATAATCATAGATTTAATTGCAGCCAATGGCCATTAGTAAGAGAATAAGAAGTTCCGTGACGAACTGAAGAGCCTACCTACTTTTCTTAAAATGTAAGATTCATGCCAATCTATATAGACCTATCTAGTAAAATAGCGAAATTAAGTTGGTATTATCGAAATTTCTAATTAGTTCGAAATATACCTGTAGCCTTATAGAGCACTACAGTTGCCAGCCCTGGTGACTGAATATATTGTTAGTTCCATCTCTGAAGGTACAGAATACAATATTTGGTCGAATTCCAATGGATAGCATGGACATTACATGCAATTAGACATTGGATCTATCAGCGCGCATAAAATCATGTTGGCAACAATGTCATGTATGCGTTGGTCAGAAATAATTTGATATATTATGGTCTCTTGTTGTGCCAATGTTGGATGAAATACTTTTGTTAGTATAGAAGTTACATGTATTTTATAATTGGTCTTATCAGCCGGTTTAGAGTCATGTTGGCAGCACTGACGTATATTAGTTTCTCCTAATTAATCTAGAATGTTAGGGACCATACGTGTGCAAATTTTTATAGCTGTTGGCTTACATACTTTGTGATATATTAATATTTGGGTAAAATAAAGAAAGAGGCAGCATTTATTAACAGTTGGCAGCCCTGGTGGCTCTTAAGAATAAGCATAGTCATATCTGTTATGGTGCACATAGCACATACGAAATTTGGTTGAAATCCAATTGACAGTATAGAAGTTACACGTATTTTTAAAATTGCTCCTATCAGCAGGCTTAGAATCATGTTGGTAGCACTGACGTACATAACTTACTCCAAATTAATCTAGAATGTCTGGTACTCTACGTGTGCATAGTTTAAATCTGTCTGCTTCCATACTTTCTGATATATTGGTATTTGGATAAAATAATAGAGAGAACGTTTATTGACAGTTGGCAGCCCTGGTGGCTCTTAAGAATACGCTTAGTCATATCTGTTTATTTACACATATTACATACAAAATTTGGTTGAAACCCAATTGATGGTATAGAAGTTATATGCATTTAAAAGTGGACCTATCAGCAGGCTTGTAATCATTTTGGCAACACTGCCATGCATGACCTCCTGGAAATTAAACTGAAATATTATCTGTACGTGTGCCAATTTTGAAATAGCTCCAATGTATACCTTCCAAGATATCCAACATGGAGCTCAAATTTCAATTGCGGTTTTTCAGCAGTTGGTAACACTGACATAATTTTCAAATATGGCCTTGAGATATTCAGGTATAGATCTTGACTCATATCAAATTTGGATTAGATTGCTGCAGCCGTTTAGGTGTTGATATATGGGGACACACACACACACACACACACACACAGTCAGACAGACAGAAATTTGCCCGGATTGATCTCATAAGTCTACTTTTTCCTCATTTTTGCAAAATGTGAAAAGTAGGCTAAAAATGCATAATTCACTACAGAACTCTGTTTGGGACTAAGCCAGGTATGGGTTGTTGCTTTCAGTCAGGAATAATCACTATACCTGGCTGGTAGCAACAAACCATAGCTCTCAGCAGCGACGTCCGATAGACAGTCCATTAAAGTAGATTTATATTAACTTTTAATCTTGCTCTTTTATGTATTTACTAATTTTTTGTGAACTTTCATTTATTTACAAATGCTTTGGTAACAATATCCATTTTTTCTTTGTAATTGTTAACATAGATTTTAAGATTCTTTTTCTTTAATCTACGCTGACGAAGGTATCATTGTATACCGAAACATGTACGTTTTAATTTAATTATTAAACTCCTTAGTGTTTCTCTCTTCTTGGATTGTAACTCCAACAACAAGGCCTGGAAGGATCCAGTCGATGGGAGCGGCATCCCCATCCTTAATTGATCTATAAAGAAAGGTTCTCTACCCAATGCAATGAACAATGGGAACTATTACAGTATGTACTAATACAGTACATGAAGATTATTGTGCAGGTGTATTATTCAAACTACAATCACATGATTAGGAGACAAGAAATACTAACAAGATTTTAATATTCCGCACAGCTGCCATCTTGTGGTTATGAAAACATTTGAAATAAATTAGATGCCAGTGGATTAAAATTTGTGTAAACATTTACCGTACCAAGTTGCACTGCGCTAGGGTGGTTAAGTTGCGAGAAACATCCATTTGAATATTTACATTTCGCGTCGACGCCATGTTGGATTTGTGCTCACCAGGTTATTGAAAGTCCCATAGGTTAACTCATGTTCTTAGTCTCTATCAACATTAAAATTTCACTTTAATTGCTAAATATTTCAGATGGTCGCCATATTGGATTTTTATATATGTAGGCCATAGAATTATGTACTATTAGATGACGATTAATGCGTAGGTTGATTATTTAAACGTAGACTTCGATCGCATGATTAGGACACAATAAATTATTATTATTATTATTATTATTTATTTACCATAAATCGTACACGAAGTATGGAAGGCCTAGTGAAAAAGGGCAAGCCCCACATACATATTTCATGCTCCACAGGCACAGCTTACATCTACATTAGTTTTAACAATATTTACAAGTTTTACAAAGATATTTGCAGTATTTACATATTTAGAATATTGACATAGTACATTTTCCTGTTCACTCACTCTCTCACGCACGCACTTTCATAACCTCAATCACTCGATACATTCATTCATTCAGATACTCATTCATTCAGCGAGACAATCAATCACTCATACATACGTTTATTTATGCAATGTACCTTTTTACGTACGGCTTGAATTTCCTAAGAGGCAAGATCCTGGCATCTCCTGGCAGCGCGTTCCATAACCGCGCAGAGCGGCCGTAGAAACCTGTCAGGTAAGCATTGCTACGTGCGAAGGGCGGAACGAGGGTTACACCTCGTCCTCTCCGAACTGAGCGATATGCCAATGACTTAATTTTAAAATTTCGCACAGCCGCCATCTTGAGGGCATGTAAACAATTGAACTAAATTAGATGCCAATAAATTACAATGTGTATAAACATTTGCTGTACCAAGTTGCACTGTGCTCGGATGGTTAAATCGCGAGAAAAATCTGTTGAAACGTTTCAAATTAGCTTGGCCACCATGTTCGTTTCGTACTTAACAGGTTTTTGAAAGTCTCATAGGTGAACGTCTGGTAGTGCCATTTATCACCGTACAACATTTCAGGGTGATATCAGGAATAGTTTCGGGGATATATAATGCCGGTGAAATATTTCGCACAGCCGCCATGTTGGATTGGTAAGACGTAATAACATTTGGAGAGTACGGTCGGGGTCGGCCAAAATGGTACTATGACCTCACCGAGTTTCATTTAAATCGCTCCTGACGTTTAGATTTTATTAGGGACACACACACTCACACACACACTCACACACACACGGACAAAAGGGGATCTCATAAGCCTATCTTTTCTTAAATGAAAATAGGCTAAAAATAGGTAAGAATTGCGATTTTCTTAACAATTCTTTTCTTAAAAAAATATATTTTTTTTTAGTTTCGAGGGAAACCGTGGGGAAATCTTCAAAAGACAGACTGCAAGATTCCGAACGTACAACTGTGCAGGATTCATACCTACTGAAACCCCACAAAGCCTATAGCCTAGTTGGTAGGAAGACCACCCTGGCATTGCCTGTTCAGCCTTACTTGAGGGCGGAGCCACTGCTGTTACGACCAGAGGTCGCAGTTAATTTCATTTGCTTCGATGTTAATGGAATTACTCATCATCATCATCTTTACTGTCTCTAGCAACCAATCTTCTAGGATCCTCTCTCTTTTTTGTTTCTATCAGTTCAGAGATGTAGACAGCAATCTGTTCCCAACTCTCTGTGTTGCTGAGCATTGTCTGGTGTAATATCTCCAATTTGTGACTCTAGAAGTCTTCGAAGATTTCTCCACCTCAAACATACAAAGAATGTGTGATTAAAAGTCATTATTATTAACAATAATAATAATAATAATAATAATAATAGAATGACATAAAATGACCATGATAGCCCGATACCTTATTGACGAGTTAATTATAAACTATT
Organism: Meconema thalassinum; assembly: GCA_946902985.2. Lineage (NCBI taxonomy): Eukaryota > Metazoa > Arthropoda > Insecta > Orthoptera > Tettigoniidae > Meconema > Meconema thalassinum. The sequence continues at coordinate 218,639,810 of OX336396.1, forward strand.
TATGTTTACCTTAAGACAATATTTATTTCATTGAAACCGCGACCTTCTTCAGCTGGTATATGATTGATGAGTAACTGACTAGTACCATGTCAAAAGTTCACGGAGCAAATTTTCTAAGAAACCAGATCTGTTACAATAAATTTTGTCAATTAAGCATAAAAAAAAGTCTTGAAAAACAGAGTAGAAATGAGGAGATCTAAGAAGAAGAAATTAATCTGAGAAACAAAAACATCAGAACAGAACAGAAAAGATATAAACAAGATGTTCAGTAAAGAACATATAGCCTACTTTCTCCTAAATGCATGGGTATTGTTATAAATCTTTGTCCTTTTCAAGGAGTATAATTGAATGTTGGTTGTAGTAGCTTGTTGAAATACGACGTGCTATAGGGATATTAAACATGAAAATTAGGTGCCCTTTGCTAGTGCTACCTCTGAAAAAAACTTCATTCAATTCGGTATCACCGTGCTTGAATTGATATGGTGAATCGATTTGCACACATACATGGGCACTATCTGCAAACTATTGGGCAGATGACCTTGTAGTTCAGTCAAAAGATGCTTCCCACAAAAGGGTATGTCGTTGCAAAATTTGCTAGAGTTCAAACGATTATGTTGGTCGTAATTTGATTTAAGCTTTTAACATTTGGGTGGCTGCCATTCCGTTTCCGTCCAGATGGCGGCGATATAAAACATGACACTGAGGTGCCCTTTGCTAGTGCTACCTCTGTACCAAATTTCGTTCAATTCGGTTTCACCGTGTTTGGATTGATAGGGAGAATCGATTTGCACACGTACATGGCCGCTATCTGCAATCTATTGGGATGAACACCTTTTAGTTTGGTCAAAAGATGCTTACCACATAAAGGTATGTTGTTGCAAAATTTAGTAAAGATCAGATGATTAGGTTGGTCGTAATTTGATTTAAGCTTTTAACATTTGGGTGGCCGCCATTACGTTTTCGTCAAGATGGCGGCAATATAAAACATAACACTGAGTTGCTTTTGCGAGTGCTTCCTCTGTACCAAATTTTGTTCAATTCGGTTTCACCGTGTTTGAATACGTAGGGGGAATCGACTGGCACACATACATGGCCGCCATCCACAAATTGGGCTGATGACCTTGTAGTTCAGTCAAAAGATTCTTCATACATAAAGGTATAATGTTGCAAAATTTGGTATAGATCAGATGATTAGGTTGGTCGTAATTTGATTCAAGCTTTCAACATTTAGGTGGCCACCATTACGTTTTCGTCAAGATGGCGGCGATATAAAGCATGACACTGAGGTTCCCTTTGCTAGTGCTACCTCTGTACCAAATTTCGTTCAATTCGGTTTCACCGTGTTTGAATAGGTAGGGGAAATCCATTTGCACACATACATGGCTGCCATGTGCAAACTATTGGGCTGATGACCTTGCAGTTTAGTCAAAAGACGCTCGCCGTATAAATATATGTTGTTGCAAAATTTGGTAGAGATCGAATGATTAGGTTAGTCCCAATTTGATTTATGCTTTTGATATTATGGTGGCCGCCATTACGTTTCTGTCAAGATGGCGGCGATGTAAAACATGACACTGAGGTGCTCTTTGCTAGTGCTACCTCTGTACCAAATTTCGTTCAATTCGGTTTCACCATGTTTGAATAGATAGGGGGAATCAATTTGCACACATGCATGGCCGACATCCGCAAAGTATTGGGATGATGACCTTGTAGTTTAGCCAAAAGCCGCTCGCCACATGAATATATGTTTTTGTAAAATTTGGTAGAGATCGGATGATTAGGTTAGTCCTAATTTGATTTAAGCTTTTAACATTATGGTGGCCACCATTACGTTTCTGTCAAGATGGCGGCGATATAAAACATGACACTGAGGTGCTCTTTGCTAGTGCTACCTCTCTACCAAATTTCGTTCAATTCGGTTTCACCGTGTTTGAATAGATAGGGGAATCGATTTGCACACATACATGGCCGCCATCCGCAAAGTATTGGGGTGATGTCCTTGTAGTTTGGTCAAACGATTTTTCATACATAATGGTATAATGTTGCAAAATTTGGTACAGATCAGATGATTAGGTTGGTCGTAATTTTATTTAAGCTTTTAACATTTGGTAGGCCGCTATTACGTTTTCGTCAAGATGGCGGCGATATAAAACATGACACTGAGGTGTCCTTTGCTAGTGCAACCTCTGTACCAAATATCATTCAATTCGGTTTCACCGTGTTCTAATTGTTAGGGGGGGGGGGGGGGGAGGGGGACAGACATTCAGAGTACACACACTCACAGACACACAGACCCACAGACTCACAGACACACGGACACACAGACAGACACACAATTCTTCGCCCTGTTTTGATCTCATAAGTCTACTTTCAGTTTTTGCAAAAATCGAAAGTAGGCTAAAAAAATATAACACGTGTATATGAAAATATGTAAGTTACTGTTTGTTGAATCAGTTAGGCTATAAAAAATCTTGACGTGCATTTGGTAGGTCTATGCAGAGAGAACAAAAAACAAACAATATAAATAGGCTTGTATAATGAAAGTATCTTGAGAGGAAAAACTTCTTTAACTTACATAGTTTTTTCAAGACAATTTTTAATGCTCAATTTACAAAATTTATTGTAACATCTGCTTTTTTTTTTGTGGAAAATTTACTATGTGAACTTTTGGTATGGTAATACCCAGTTGCTGATCATATACCACCTGAGAAATATTGACTTTAGGTAAAAATAAATAGTTTATAAATAATAATAATAATAATAATAATAATAATAATAATAGTAAAAAAGCCTTACAGTAATCGCATATCATGTGTAACATATGACATAGAAGAAACCTCACGTGAAATTGCTGATACACCGGTAATTTATACTATTATTGGCACAAATATTAATCTATTGTAAAAGGGAGTGTTTTACTGATATTGTAGTTTATAATACGGAACTCATTTTATTAGATGATTTGTAGTTTCCACCAGCACTAGCCTAAATAAAGAATACGATATGGATCAACTAGATTAATAGACTCGACCGCTCATAACCTTAAATTCCTTACACACTTTATATTGGACCGTACGGTAAATAAGCTGCATTCCTCGAGGATGATTGAGCTCTCATGAGAAGACCACGCCAATTGCATAGGGAAAATTCCTGACATTAATCTTCTTCCACGAGTTCTTATATAAACGTGTTCACTTTCCTTGTCAGCTAAACCGGTTCACTTGCTCTAATGATCAGGGGATTTTGAGCTGTCATTTCTCCGACTGTTTGATCCGCCCAGAATGTAACGTAAGAGCTACAAGGAAATGTTGTGGCTGCTTCTTGGAACGGTGAGAGGTGTTGCCTTCCAACAAGTCAAGAGGTTTTGTAGAGCTAAAGCATGAGAGTGGTATCAATAGAACAGACGTCTTCCATATTCCGCCCCTGAAACCAACAATCATCATTAACATCATCATCTATAGATCATTGATTGTTTGAGTAATAAAACATTACATCAGCCAAATAAATAAATAAATAAATAAATAAATAAGTAAATAAATAAATAAATAACTCAATCAATCAAACAAAGAAACAAGGAAATAAATTAATCAATGAATCATTCAAACAAGCAAATAAATAAATAAATGGATCCGCCGATCAATCAATCAATCAATCATGCAAGCAAATAAAATAAATAACTCAGCCAATCAATCAAACAAAGAAACAAGCAAATAAATCAATCACTCAGCCTATCAATCAATCAGTCAATCAATCAATCAATCAATCAATCAATCAATCAATCAATCATTCAAACAAACAAGGAAATAGATCTTCCTATCAAACAATCAATATATCATTCAAACAAATAAATAAGTAACTCAGCCAAACAATCAATCATTCAATCAATCAATTAATTAATCAATTAATAAATCAATCATTCAAACAAACAAGCAAATAAATATACAAATATATAAATGAATAGTTAAATAATTAAATAAATAAATAAAATATCATAATCACTGTAGTAGCAAAATATTTTAAGCAATTTACAAATTGCCAACTTTTCCACTAACTTCGCCATGTTAAATAGTTGTTGTTAATTCATTTTAGGAGATTGGAACAACTTGGTCATCAGCCCCATGTAGTTGGGTGTGTGTTGAACGTGTCTGATAACCCGTATTTCTGTGATGATTGGAAAAGTGTGTGTACCTGTATCCGGAACAGCGATGAGATAGGCAGTGTGGGATTTGAAGTAAGGTACTATCCCGGCATTTGCCTGGTGGGAGTGTGGAAGTACCCGGGGAAGCACCACACTCAGCATAACCGCTGTCAACGCTGGGATTCGAAGCTGCGATGTCCGGACTTGCTGCAACTGCCCTTGGGATCGTAGTGCTATGCCGGTGGACCATGCGAAGTGTGAAACTGTCATTCATTTGTTGTAATCGCAAAATGTTGAAACTTGGAAAATTTCCCCCCATTCTGAAAGGAGACACTGTCTGCTTGCCTTCTACCAGCCAGGGAGTCTCAGAGAGGAATATGTGCGTTTGTAAAGGGCGTATTTTAGTAAGGAGTCTCCTAATTCCTTAAGGACAGTGGGTTGTGATAATTTTCCGTCAACACAAAGAGTTCCTCCATTCTCTACCAGAAATCGCTATAGTGTCAAGGAGCTTAGATATCTAACCTACATGACTTTCAAAGCGCTCCAAGGAACAACAAAATTCGACATGCAAGCTGCCCTTTTGGCTTCAAATAACAAAGCTTGCACCCGGCACCCGAGGCCATACGATATTATTATTATTAGCAGGTGGCTTAGAAAGGTTAGATCTTTGTCTAGAGTAGGCCTAAAATTAACAACCATTGATCAAACGGAAATAACAGAAATTTGTCTTTAAAATTTGATAATTTAACTGTGTAAAATAATAATAAAAAAAATATGCTCCTCCTACTGAGTAATACATATATGACCGGCAGATTATTCATTCCCCCCCACGCTAATTGGTGGAACCATTAGCCGATCGTTCCATTAGTCATGCTATGCAGAGGTGCTGTAAGGCCAATGCGCTCACCGTATCTCATGTTTCTTAATTGTGATGAAAGTACGGTATCAAAAGTGCAGGCAGGTTCCACTTTCTGCCTGTCGCACGCAACACTTTCCTCCTACATCCCTGCCTGTCAGCACGTCCATTGTACCTGAGGAGCAGAACATCGTTGTACATCATGAGCATCTGACGTAACAGAGCTAATACACTTTCATACTTATAGCTAATTTATCTGCGCCATCGAGACGTGAAAATGCTTTTCATTCCGTTGACAGGAGACGCTCGTCTACTTCTAGTGTTATAATCATAAAGCTAAAGTTCAAATGGAATGCTATCATGGAAACACTAGGTATACATGTACCAGGTCGAGGCATGAGTCGATTTCTTTTCAATGCTTAACCCGTTGAATGCTGTCTATAGACAGTGGACGAGAACTTTTATTTTTCTCATATTTCCCGTTCGCTCTAAAGTGTCGAGTCAATTCCTGGCATGTTCTGCCATCTGTTGGGCATTATGTAATACTACTTGATTTAGGCTTCTTTTCTTCCGGAAGTAACTAACAGATCACTTTGTATAAGACTGGTTGGTTGGTTTGTTGGTTCGTCAGTAAAGGGGCTGCGACAATGCGCTCATGTAGCCCCGTGTACTTTGGGTGTGTGTAGAATCTGACTGATAACCGGTGTTAATTGTGATGGCTGTTTTACAGCAGTATGTGTTATCTGTAATTCAGGTAAGGACTGCAGACGATCAATTTACAGTAGTTCCTACTTTTGCTACCAAATGCTACCGTTTACGACACATAGCTGTGAACTTGGCTACTAGATGCCAACACAACTTGCACCCGGCGGCAAACGTTGGAACTAGTAGAGCGTTAATCAAATCTATCCTATTCATTTAGCTTCACATAATTGTAGTTAGTGTAAGGTTCTTTTACATGCCATAAAGCTATGACATGGGGCCGCCGGCTTTACTTCCGCTCTGAAGGAAGGCATACTGAGAGATTTTTGAAGTTCTTAAAATAATCCGACGTCTTCGGCTTAGAAGCTCAGCATGCTAACAACTACGCTACCGAAGCGACCTCACTGATATGTGAAAATGCTTTTTATTCCGTTGACAGGAGACGCTCGTCTGCTTATAGCGTTATAATCATAAAGCTGAAGTTCAAATGGAATGCTACCATGGAAACACTTATACATGAAGAGACCAGGTCTAGGCAGGAACCGTTTTCTTTTCAATGCTTAACCCGTTGACTGCTACGCCCGTCTATAGACGGTGGAAGAGAACGTTTATTTTTCTCATATTTCCCATTCGCTCTAAAGTGCCGATTCAATCCCTGGCATGTTCTGCCATCTGTTTAGCATTATGTAGTACTACTTGAGTTTGGCCTTTGTTTCTTCCAGAAGTAACTAACAGAACACTTTGTTTAAGTCTGGTTGGTTGGTTGGTTGGTTGGTTGGTTGGTTGGTTTGTTGGTTCCTCAGTTTAGGAGGGGCTGCGACAATGCGGCCATGTAGCCCCGTGTACTTTGGTTGGGTATAGAATCTGTCTGATAACCGGTGTTAATTGTGATGGCTGTATTACAGTAGTATGTGTTATCTGCAGTTGAGGTATGGACTGCGGACGATCAATTTAAAGTACACACATCAAAAAAAGTTTTGCATCACCTCGGTTCCCAGATCTCCGGCATATAGACGTTGACTGTGTATATTGTATCAAAGATGCAGTCCCTTTGACTGTTCATAGATGTCACTAAAACTGCTCAAAGATGTAAACAACCATGCATGAGCAGGGCCTATTAGACGGAGGGGGTACGACAGCCGATCAGTTCCAGTCATTCCACCAGGACGAAGGTACGCTGCTCATGTTGTCTGTAGTTCTACCATGCCTAGAAGGTCAATACCGCAGTTCGATCGCGTCCGCATTGTTACTTTGTGTCAAGAAGGGCTCTCAACAAGGGAAGTTTCCAGGCGTCTCAGAGTGAACCAAAGCGATGTTGTTCGGACATGGAGGAGGTACAGAGATACAGGAACTGTCGATGACAGGCCTCGCTCAGGCCGCCCAAGGGCTACTACTGTAGTGGATGACCGCTACTTACGGATTGCCGCTCGGAGGAACCCTGACAGCAATGCCACCATGTTGAATAATGCGTTTCGTTCAGCCACAGGACGTCGTGTTTCAACTCAAACTGTGCGCAATAGGCTGCATGATGCGCAACTTCACTCCCGACGTCCATGGCGAGGTCCAGCTTTGCAACCCCGACACCATGCAGCGCGGTACAGATGGGCCCAACAACATGCTGAATGGACCCCACAGAATTGGCATCACGTTCTCTTCACCGATGAGTGTCGCATATGCCTTCAACCAGACAATCGTCGGAGACGTGTTTAGAGGCACCCTGGTCAGGCTGAACGTCTTAGACACACTGTCCAGCGAGTGCAGCAAGGTGGTGGTTCCCTGATGTTTTGGGGTGGCATTATGTGGGGCCGACGTACGCCACTGGTGGTCATGGAAGGCTCCGAAACGGCTTTACGATACCTGAATGACATCCTCCGACCCATAGTGCACCCATATCGGCAGAATATTGGAGAGGCATTTGTCTTCATGGACGACGATTCTCGACCTCATCGTGCACATCTTGTGAATGCGTTCCTTCAAGATAACGACATCGCTCGACTACAGTGGCCAGCACGTTCGCCAGACATGAACCCTATCGAACATGCCTGGGATATGTTGAAAAGGGCTGTTTATGGACGTCTTGACCCACCAACCACTCTGAGAGATTTACGCCGAATTGTCGTTGAGGAGTGGGACAATTTGGACCAACAGTGTCTTGATGAACTTGTGGATAGTATGCCACGACGAATACAGGCATGCATCAATGCAAGAGGACGTGCTACTGGGTATTAGAGGTAGTGGTGTGTACTGCAATCTGGACCACAAATGCTGAAAGTCTAGCTGTATGATGGTACAACATGCAATGTGTGGGTCTCATGAGCAATAAAACAAGCTGAAATGTTGTTTGTGTTGATCTCTATTCCCTTTGTATTTAAAGGTTCCGGAACTCTTGGAACCGAGGTGATGCAAAACTTTTTTTGATGTGTGTAGTTCCTACGTTTGCTACCAAATGATACCCTCAACGACACCTAGCTGTGCACTTGTCTACTAGATGCCACCACATTTGCACCTGGCGGTGAACGTTGGAACTAGTAGAGCGTTAATCAAATCTAACCTATATATTTAGCTTCACAAAATTGTAGTTAGTGGGAGGTTCTTTTACATGCCATAAATCTATGACATTGGTCCGCCGGCTTTACTTCCCCTCTAAAGGCAGGCATACTGAGGGATTTTTAACGCTCTTAAAAATCCGACGTCTTTGGCATAGAAGCTCAGCATGCTAACAACTACGCCACCGAAGCCATCTCACCGTTATATGAAAATGATTTTTATTCCGTTGACAGGAGGCGCTCGTCTGCTTCTAGCGTTATAATCATAAAGCTGAAGTTCAAATGGAATACTAACATGGAAACACTTATACATGAAGAGACCAGGTCGAAGCAGGAACCGTTTTCTATTCAATGCTTAACCCGTTGAAGGATACGTCCGTCTATAGACGGTGGACGAGAACTTATATGTTTCTCATATTTCCCGTTCGCTCTGGGTGTCGAGTCAATCCCTGGTATGTTCTGCCATCTGTTGGGCATTATGTAGTACTACTTGAGTTAGGCTTCTTTTCTTCCAGAAGCAACTAACAGATCACTTTATATAAGTCTCAAGTCTGTCCTCTACAGCTGGAGTTCATGTCTGGCGTAAACAAACATGGCCGAACAATAAGCAAGTATTAGCCTACTTTCGATTTTTGCAAAAAATGAAAGTAGACTTATGAGATCAACACAGGGCGAAAAAAGTGTGTCTGTCTGTGTGTGTGTGTATGTGTGTGTGTGAGTCTGTGTGTGTGTGAGTCTGCGTGTGCGCGTGTGTGTGTGTCTGTGTGTGTGTGAGTGTGTGTACTCTGAATGTCTGTCCCCCCCTATCAATTCGAACACGGTGAATGCGAATTGAACGAAATTTGGTACAAAGGTAGCACTAGCAAAGGACACCTCAGTGTCATGTTTTATATCGCCGCCATCTTTACTAAAACTGAATGGCGGCCACTCAAACTTTCAAAACGTAAAATCAAATAACGACTAACCAGATCATCCGATCTCTACCAAATTTGGTAACAACATACCTTCGTATAGGATGCGTCATGTGACCAAACTACATGGTCGTCCGCCATACCATTTCAGGATGGCGGCCGTGCGAATTATGCAAACTTTATAATCCATATCATGGGACCCACCAGTTCCGATTATCGAGCCGAGAATCGTTTTAACTCTTCTAAAGGAAGAGGCACGTTCGAAATTAAAAGTTTATTTTGTAATACTATAGTGCACACATGATTTTAAAAAGCTGAGCCGATTCAGTAATAAGACAAGATGGCAGTGGATATCTTGTGCCTGACTTATATTTCACTAATTTGAGTATTGCATGCAATATAGCGTACTGATACAAAATAAATAAACTTTGTATGAAATGCTTTATATATAAATAATATACTCCAGTGATGAAATCGTTTAGTATAAATCATTATTTGCTAACAAGTTCTATGTAAGTCATTTTATATAGAACGATATTCGTTGACACAATTAGCTCAGTGGTAGAGCGTTAGCCTATCGCTCAAATGCCTATGGTTGAAACCCGATCAGAGCTAGGTTTTTTGCTTGAAATGTTATATGTTTATTGTTTTGTAATGACTCAGATGTTTTAAAATTAAGCGTTATATTGTGCATATTATGGTGTAAAATATATATTTAATTAAAACATAATTCGCCAGCATATTTACTCGAGACATCTAGCTGCCAAAAAGGTAACTGCACGCCGACCTACTTATTAACTTCCAGATTTTATTGAAAAGTTTCTTCTTCTGGCCGCTAGAATGCACTCGCTCTGTTAGGATTATATTGTTCGATATTTCACCACTAGATGTCACGACTAGTCTACGTGGGGCTCCATTGATTACTATACCATTGGCATTCTATGCGCATCGAATTTGAAGAATGACAAGATGATACTACGATACATTTTTACTTTTTATTTTAAAGGGTTTGTAACAGCCTATTTTGCGTTACTTGAAAATGTTATTTGAAGTAAAGAACAAAACGATTTCACATAGTAACTGAATTCAAGCCGTTGGTGTTAGTTCAGGTTATTAATTACTACTTTTATTTCAGGCAAATAGCAATCGAAAATATCCACATAGTTTGTATACCGTACACACGTCTCTGTAGGGTCATGGAAAGATTTGTTAATTCAATTAGGGTTGTGAAAGCCATGCACAACCAGACGTGTAAAGACATGCCTCAACTCAAAGTTGGATGTTGCCCACGGCAGGTCGTATATGTAATAATAATAATAATAATAATAATAATAATAATAATAATAATAATAATAATAATAATAATAACAATAATAATAATAATAATAATAATAATAATAATAATGTTATTGGTTTTACATCCCTTTTAACTACTGCTGCTTTTAGAGACACCGGGGTGCCGGAATTTTGGCCCGAAGGGGATCTTTAACGTGCCAGTAAATGTACTGACACGGCTCCCTCGCATTTGTGCACCCTCAAATGCCAGCTGACTGCGCCAGGATACGAACCTGCAACCTAGGGCCCAGCAAGTGAGAACGTTACCGCTGAGCCACGCAGCCAGTCCGGTCGATTATGTCTCCAGATCCATAACATTCTTGATATACTTCTTATCTTTCTTTCTTCAATGATGGTAGCAGTTTTTATCTAGGTTGTGGCGTTTGGTAGAGGTAAATCGTTTCTAAGGTCTTCAACAAAGAATAGTTCTATTATACTCTTTGATAATAACAACGAGTTATAACTATACTCATACATTTAGGAGAAAGTAGGCTATATGTTCTTTACTGAACATCTTGTTTTTCACCTATTGTGAAATTGGATCAATATGATTTTGTGGACTAGTAAGGAGCAATATTATTTTAGTTGCCTACTGATTTTAGAAAATGAAGATAAACCAAGCGTAGACACAAAATCATTTATTTGTCTCAAAATATGAATCAATATGAACATAAAATTTTGAATTTGCATTTTGATTAATTTTAGTTTGATTGAAGATGCACATCTATTACTATGGTTTGTTCAATGATGTCTTTAGTTCCTTTATTGCATGTCAGCGTGATGTTACCACAGCAGCAGTTTAGCTTGAGACCAGCATGGCCTCAGGATTTGACCCCAAAACTTATAGATATTGTATCCCCTCCCCGCATGAGTTAAAAATTACGGCTTTTACAATTATTACTTTCATTGTAAATTAAAAATGTAGAATTGAAGTTTCAAACATGTAACACAGCACTTAAAAGGTTAAATAATAATGATATACTTCAAATATTGAGGAGAAATCATGCAGAAATCTGACCAGAACACAAATGCTAACGAAGAAAGAGTCTCAACATTACAGAAAGCACACAAACTAGGCTGGTCCCACTACAATAAATACATCTCCACGGCCGCGAAATTACGACATTCTAAAACGGTAGTCTTGCCAGAAGCCTTATACGCATCAGAAACCACAAGCACCAAGGGAATTGCCAAAATTAAAGACATCGACAGAAAAAAAGGCTGTTCGTTTGTCTGTTTCTAACAAGACAGAAGAATGGCTGTTCGTGAATCTGTTTCTAAAAAGACAGAAGAATGGCTGTTCGTGAGTCTGTTTCTAACAAGACGAAAGAAAGGCTGCTTGTGTGTCTGTTTCCAACAAGACAGAAGAAAGGCTGTTCGTGTGTCTGTTTCCAACATGACGGAAGAAAGGCTGCTTGTGTGTCTGTTTCAAACAAGACGGAAGAAAGGCTGCTTGTATGTCTGTTTCAAACAAGACGGAAGAAAGGCTGCTCATGTGTCTGTTTCTAACAAGACGGAAGAAAGGCTGTTTGTGTGCCTGTTTCTAATAAGACGGAAGAAATGCTGCTCATATGTCTGTTTCTAACAAGACAGATTAAAGGCTGTTCGCTGTCTCTTTATAACAAGATAGAGGAAAGGCTGTTCGTTGTCGGTTTCTATCAATGCAGAAGAAATGCTGTTCGTGTGTCTGTTTCTAACAAGACATAAGAAAGGCTGTTCGTGTGTCTGTTTCTAACAAGACAGAAGAAAGGCTGTTCGTTGTCTGTTTGTAACAATACAGAAGAAAGGCTGCTCGTTGTCTGATTCTAACAATACAGAAGAAAGGCTGCTCGTTGTCTGTTTCTAACAAGACAGAAGAAAGGCTGCTCGTTGTCTGATTCTAACAATACGGAAGAAAGGCTGCTCGTTGTCTGATTCTAACAATACAGAAGAAATGCTGTTTGTTGTCTGTTTCTAACACGACAAAAGTAAGGCTGCTCGTTGTCTGATTCTAACAATAGAGAAGAAATGCTGTTCGTGTGTCTGCTTCTAACAAGACAGAAGAAAGGCTGTTCGTTGTCTGTTTGTAACAATACAGAAGAAAGGCTGCTCGTTGTCTGATTCTAACAAGACAGAAGAAAGGCTGCTCGTTGTCTGATTCTAACAATACGGAAGAAAGGCTGCTCGTTGTCTGATTCTAACAATACAGAAGAAATGCTGTTTGTTGTCTGTTTCTAACACGACAAAAGTAAGGCTGCTCGTTGTCTGATTCTAACAATAGAGAAGAAATGCTGTTCGTGTGTCTGCTTCTAACAAGACAGAAGAAAGGCTGTTCGTTGTCTGATTCTAACAAGACAGAAGAAAGGCTGTTCGTTGTCTGTTTCTAACAAGACAGAAGAAAGGCTGTTCGTTGTCTGTTTCTAAGACGACAGAAGAAAGGCTGTTCGTGTGTCTGTTTCTCACAAGACGGAAGGAAGGCTGTTCGTTGTCTGTTTCTAACAAGACGGAAGAAAGAATGTTCGTTGTCTGTTCCTTATAGACTGACCGCGGAAGGTAGGTTGTGAGATCTTACACCATTAGCAACATTGCGTAGGAGACAATGAAGCAATAACGGAATTGAGCGGAGTGGTTGAGTAATGAGGGTTGACTCCACACAGGAGAAAGCCATAAGGTGACGGCCACTTCCATTCCCACGGTTTCACGTTACCACTGCTTCTTCATGAGGAAGGGCAAGGACAAGCTCCATGTGACAGAACTCATCGGGATATCTCCTTCATTTCGCAACAACACAGCTTTAGGATGGAACACAGGACGGACGGAGATAAAACGAGTTTTAGGGGGATGGAAACCTTTGTCATTTCAGTCCCGTGTATTTAACAGTGTGTAGAATTTGTCTGATAAGCTTTGTTGTTGTGGAGTCTGTTTAGTGTGTTTTTTGTTGTTGTAGCTGTTTGAGTCTCCAGTGTTTTCTGGATTGATGCTGTCCTCCGTACTTCCCTTTCCTGAGTTAATCATTTCATCTTTACATAGCTACCACACCTTACATCTGGGGCAATCTGTTTATCATAGTCCTACCTTGGTCTACCCCTACCGTTCTTGTCCTCGACCCTTCCTTCCATAGCTAAGTTTGCTAATCCTGGGTGTCTAAGTACGTGTCCTACCAACCTATCTCTTCTCTTCATTAGCAGTCGCCGAAGCATCTCTCTTCTCCCACTCATCACTCATTTGTAATCCTATCTGACCATCTGATCCTCATCATTCTCCTGTAACACCACATTTCAAACGCTTCAATTCTCCTCTTTTCTGCTGCGCTAACAGTCCAAGTTTCACTTCCATAGAGCGCCACGCTCCAGACAAAGGCTTTCAAAAATGACTTTCTAATACCTAAATGTATATTTGATGTCAACAGATTTCTTTACTGTAGAAATGTTCCTTGCCTGACCAACCTACTTTTTATATCCTCTTTGCTTCGTCCATCACAGGTAATTTTGCTTCCTAAGTAGTAGAAGTCTCCTAAAACGCATCAATCATTCTAGTTTTGTGCCGTGTCATATGTGGGGTTTCGCGTAGGACATCAAGCTGGCTCATCAGCGGGCCCTTGGAGTCCGCGCCCGGACCCCCACAGGAGTAGCGAAATACGTGTTGCCTCCCCTTTTCTATGAAGCGCACTTGTGCCTCTCCACTGCGAGAGCTAAAATCTCAAGCTCAAAGTGAGGACTGCTTGAGCTTTTTGTTCTCGCGGTGAAGAGGCACAGGTGCGCTTCATAAAAGGGAGGTAGCGCGTAGTTCACTACTCCTGTGGGGGTCCAGGCGCGGTCACCAAGAGCCTGCTGATGAGCCATTTTGGTGTCCTAGGTGGAACCACACACCAGATACGGTACAAAACTAGAATGATTGCTGAGTTTTAATTCACTGGCCGTGAAAGCCAATATACTAACTTTTAGAAGTCTAATACTTCCTCTAGCTTATCACCTGCCAATTTCACATGTTATAGTAAGTTTTGAATATTATGAGAAAGTAGAAACTGAAGTGAATTTTAAGTAAAAAATGGTACAAAGAATTCTAATGTTAGATAACTAGAAAAGCAGAAAATTATACTAAGAAATGAGAATTAAAAAACTAAATCAAACAATTATTATTATTATTTATCGTATGATGATACAGAGTTAAAATAAAAGTTCATAAACTACATATAAAGTTATATATACAGTTATATACATAGTCATAAACACAAGTTCTTGGTTTAAACTTCTAAATCCAGGCCATCGATCCACTGAAGTGCCTCAGAAGATGCATGATGAATGTCACCTACTGATCCTTGGAATGCTCGTTGCTGACATTCACCAACAATATGTCCGATGGTTTGCAGGGTAGCTCCACAATCGCAGTTAGCAGAAGTAACCCAACCCCATTTGTGAAGCAGGAATCCACATTTGCCTTGTCCTGTACGGATCTGTTTAATGATTCTCCATTGGCATCTGGGGAGTTTGAAACCTTCTATCCGGTTGGAAGGGTTTTCAATCAGATGTGCATTGAATACTGATGATTCTTCCCACATAGTTTTCCATGCTTCTGAGAGGTTATGAAGAGTCTTCAAGAAGTACCGGTACTGCAGAGCGCCAAGGTGGTTTTCTTGACTTCAACCGTGGATTACCTGCTTTTGCTACATCAGTATGTATGGGTACCTGGGGGTTCTTCTGAATGGTTTTCCAGATCTTCAGGAGAGCCTCTTATCTTCGAAGAGCTGGAGGTTGGATGTTACTTAGAACAGGTAACCATATAGTGGGTGTGCTACGTATGCAGCCCGTAATCAGTCGCATTGACTGGTTAAGCTGCACATCTATCTTCTTGGAGTGGACACTGTTCAGCCAAGATGGGCAGCAGTATTCAGCAACGGAGTATGACAGAGCCAGAGCAGTTGATCGTAATGTTTGAGCGCTGGAACCCCAGGAGGTACCAACAAGCTTCTGAATGATGCTATTACGGGTCTTCACCTTTGCGGCCACGTTCGTGAGATGTTGTTTGAAGGTCAAGGACCTATCAAGAGTTATCCCAAGGTACTTAGGCATGCTGCAGAACTGCAAAGTTTGTCCTCTGAATTTAACTTCTGGTTTGTAATTAGAGAACCTATTGCGTAAGTGAAATGCGGATACAACCGTTTTCAGATAATTCAGGCGTAGGCACCATTTCTTGAAATATGTGTCCAAGACTTCCAAGTCGGCAGTTAGTGTATTTTCAGCATCGGTGAAGTTGGAGTTCTGGGTTACCAAATAGATGTCATCAGCATATATGAATCTCCTTGAAGAAGTTTCTTGCAGGTCGTATAGGTACAAGCTGAAAACAATGATAAAAAAATATTTATTTCGAGAAAGAACTAAAAAAAATAATTCAGTTTTAAGTTATATAAAATAATAATTTGGAGTGAAAATTAAAATAAGATAAAAAAAAGGCACCGGTAGCTACAGTAGGTACACAATCCACTCCACACGCTGGTATAAACGCGTCTAGCACCGTGTGATTTCTTACCTTCCATGCTAGGTTCTGCCTTCTATGATGGCTACCACACAACTCACAGAAATTGAACAGGTGCCTTTTTTGCCGGCAGTTTGCATGAAGTTTGAGTACAACAACCAGTCGGATTGCTTTTCTCAAACTAGTAGAGATTCTAGAGGCAACATATGTTGTGTTTGAGTCTTCAGTCTTTTGACTGGTTTGTTGCAGCTATCCAAGCCTCCCTGTCCTGAGCTAATCCTTTCATATCAACATGGCTACGACACCCTACATTCGAGGCAATCTGTATAACATATTGTTTTAGATCCCTTATTTGGGGGTGGTAGGATCTAAAACGGAGAGTTATTGTGTTGATTTAGAAGAAGGTGTCTAAAAGGGGGTAGCTTCCCGCAGTCGGGCAAGCTGACCAGTGTATAGTGTTGTTTGGTGTTATGGGGCTCCTATAAATGATGTAGGAGTGTTTTAGGGGATGGAACTCAATGCAAGGGTCACTGTGCTGGTCGCCCAGCTGTCTGGTTAGATAATCAACTTGTACGTGTCAGCTATATGGTGCGGGCCGCTCCTAGCAGGCAGGCCGATACGGGATACAATGGTGCTTACACTAGCAAGTATCTGGCTACTACAAGTCACGTCTAATAGTGACGGAGAGTTCAGGAAGGGAGTTAGGGCATAAAGAAGCGTGTAAACAGTAATGCAGGTGTAAGAGACTGACCAAGTGTTTATTGGTCAGTAATAATGTATATGTGAGTCCCTTTTAAGGGATGTAGTGATGTTACAATGTAAAAGTACAATTTGTGGGTAAAGGTTACAAATATTGGAGATCTGAACACGTCTGACTCACCTCTGATGATACCAGCGTAGCCTTCGGCCGTAACGTTGAAGCACTGATAATTGAGAGATCCCTTGACCTGATTAAGACGCCTTCTTATACTCTTCGGCGCTATGCTGTCAGCATTGTGATGGCATAGCTGCCCCAGTTAATAATGTGTCGCTGTGTGTAATAATTGTGCAAGGATTGAGCTGCTTTCTAGAGTGGCAAGCTGTCCTTGTGGTGTTGATGGATGTTGGTCTGGCTTTCCAAGGGTTGCCAGTTAGGAGATTTAGACAGATGATGGGGGGATGGTCTCCAAGGGGTGCATACCCCTGGGGTACTGTACAAGCGTCTTCCTCCATTTGTTCGCGTCCTCGCGAACGGGAACGGAACTGGAGGTTGGGATGTTGATGTAGTTGTTCTTGAAGCCCCCTCGTATCTCCTGATGGTGTCTTCCTCGTCGTCGTCGGCGTCGTCGTATAGAATGGGTGATGTCGTGTCGAAGTGTAGGTGTGAGATCAGCCCGTGTTCAGAAGGGAGGGTTATGGGATGTACATATATATATAAACTTGACATTGACATTGTAAAAATGGAAATTGACATTGAGAAAAAAAAAATGACCTTGAGAAAAAATTGACATTGAGACAAAATTGCCATTGCCATTGTTGGCATATTGCGAGTTTCAAAAAGAAAAAAAAACATGGTTTGGATACTTATCCGTTACATAGTTGTGCAGGGAGGAAAAACCCAGCTAGACGAGGAATTGTGTCGTCTGGCTTTATTTTGGGGAAAAAATGCTCCCTGCTAAGAGAAAGATAGAAGAGAATAGAAAAAATGGGTGTTCCAGGGTATAATTTAAGGGATATAATGAAAGTGCATTTATTGGTTTGGGATAAAACGGAACACCCTGACAAATGGGGAAGTTAGAAGAAAGAAAAATGAAAGGAAACAAATCATGGACATTATTTACGTTGGTGGTCTTGATAATGATAACAGATATGACCCGATAATATTAATAATAGTCATTGCATTTGTAATATACCTGACGATTTATAAGTGAACATAGTAAACATAGTAATAATGATGAACATAGAAAAAATAATGGTTGCCATGTTGGTACCTTGTATGTATAGGTATGTTGGCCACCCTTGTGGAACCTTTCAATTGTATGATATGGCGAGAAAATACAAAATAATTTACAATTTACAATTATCACTATCATATATACCTTGTAGAGCTCTGTTACATGGCCAGTTATTGTATACCTCTTATACTTAGTGCGCACCTTACCATCATGCCTCGACTACCGTTCTCTAATCGGCCGTTCCTGGTGCGGTTTAGTGGCTAGTCCACTATTCTCTCCTTGTACTTATCATATAACCTCGTGGTTTTCCGTCGTGGGCCGGAATTCCACCTTAGGGTCGAAGGTTCGGCACTTACAAACTCTGTGTCGCCCTTTGAGCCTGAAGTAACGCTTCATTTGCGTATGCTGAAATGTGTTTGCGTTCAGCGATGGTCATCATCCCACGTATGCTGTCCACCGCTGACCGCTGGCGTTGTCACCTTTACGGGTGCAACTAAAATTGATGAGTAGTGTATTTGTGTATTTGTGTGTGACATAGATGAAGGTAAGTGTATTTTGGTGTGGGTAATACATTTACCCCAGACATATTCACGCTCCTGGTTATCTGTAAATCAAAAAATGTATCCATATAAAAATGTTCATCTCTTCGTAGCTCCGTGGTCTTCCTGTGTGGGTGAAAGTGGATTAGTCATGAATAGGACAGTACAATACATTGCAATGCATTACAGGTATATATAGAACCTTCATTGGTAGCGCTTAATTTGTAAACTAAGTGTAGCGCCACTGAAGTCTAACTTAATCTAGGTTAGCCTATGTTAACCTATCTTAGCCTAGTGTTGTCGGGCTTACCTTGGTAACGGATTTTTAGTCACCAAGTGCCGAGATATTCTACCGCAATCCATATGTATAATAAAAAAAAATTTTGCCTTAAATGTAGGCTTATGCTATCTTACAACGAATTATCATGACTTATCATGAGTTGTCGGACTTACCCTGATGCCGGGTTTCTGGGTCATCAGGCGCCGAGCGGCGTTATCTTAACAGTACTTATCTTACTTATTAATAAAATTAATTAAATGTAAACTATGCTGTATGTACATGCCGAGTGGACCTTACTCTAAAGCCGAAATGTGCTGTGCTATTATTAGCAACAGTGGTTAGTAAATTTGCTTACATCGAAGTGACCTTAAAATGGCACTATGACTTAAGTACTAAAATTTAGATGGAGGCTGTCCGTTTGATTTCTCTCGCGGTGGTTCCCTTGTAGTACATTGTCGGGACCGGAACCCAACAATGTCTCGTAGTCCCCTCCGTTTTAATCCTATTGTCGACATCTATTCTAGGTCTTACTACTAGTACTAACCTATTCACAGGCGGCTTTCGGTGCCCCTGAGCAAACCGTTTCGCCCGCTGTACTTATCAGTTCTTTACCGTTGCCATTGCGTATGTAGTCGTAGTTGGGCCGCCCACGTAACCCTTATGAGGCGCTCGCAATGCCCCTCTCTTAATGCCCATCGGCTGCCCGATGCGTCGCCATTTATGTGGGCATTGGACATTGTCGTCCAATGGCATAATATTATTTTCGCCTTTATAGGCAATCGTAGTCTGCCTTTCGCAGTAATATTTCTACCCGCCGTTGTCGGCCGCAGTAGTAATTATTCATGTGTCCTCCGGGAAGTGAGCGTCCGGGGATTCCTCTTCGCCTGTGTCGGCCGCAATATTTATATTCATGTGTCTTCCGGGAAGTGAGCGTCCGGGGAGTCCTCTTCGCCTGTATGGCCGCAGTGTGTTTTGCTCCAGCGCACAGGAGTCTTGCTTCCCGCTATGGAAGCCGTACCTAACTTAAATTTAACTAGAAGTCTAGTCATAATGGGGTCGTCTCTAGAGTCATCCCCTGAGTTCGGCGCGGAGTGGGCTATTTCTCCCACCATCCTCAGAAAGACTTCCCTGCAGGTCTTGGCTTCGACGACCGTGGCACATAGTGGGTGTAACTGTCTCCGACAAGGGGGATAGGCTAGATGCACCCCTAGATCTTGACGTTTGCCCGTGTCAGGTCCCGAATGCTTCAACCTTACGTGGTTCGTCTGTTTGGTCTAGTCAGTGATTTGTTGAGCCAACTGGGGTAAGGGTCATCGTCGCCTACCCCAGCTCTGCCCCCAGTGTGGTGCCTCTGGCCTTCGGCTTGTGCCGCTATCATCCATCAGAGTGTTACAGATTCCTTTACCTTTAAGAAAATATGGGCGTAACCTTTGTAAATAATGTATTTTTTTATGTAGACATGTAAAATTTTTCAAGTGTTGTGGGGTTATAGATCTTCTAAGTACATAGACTACCTCTGGTCTACTATTGCTACGTCAGCTTTCCAGCGATAATGCTCTTTGTACCTTAATGGAGGTGTTAGTAGGGTCTGTAATGTCAGGTACCCTGTTATTAGGATCTGGGGGTAGTTATTTGTAGAGTGGGCTGAAAGCATGGTAGGAAGAGGGTATGCATCTTTGGGCTCAAATAAATGGTGGCCTTGAGCCGGTAATGCTATTAGGATTGTTCCTATAATGAGTGGACTGGGGAGGTAATTCCCTGGATTGCAAAGATATGAAAATTCCATGCAGGTTTGCTAGTAATACCCCTGGTAAATGGGTGAGATACTCATGCATGTATCTGGATATGAGGCGTCTGCACTCATGTACGGATAGGTGTAGGTTGAGGCATAATACCAATATATTCCTGTCATGCGGGAATATTTAATTAATAAATAATGGTTAATATATATAATTGTGGCCTCATCTCTCATTTGGAGATGCGCATTATGCTTTTTTTATGTTTGCCGACCCACCCCTAATACTCAGGTGGTAGCATCGTGATCCAAGGCGTAGCAAGCCTTCTGTTTAGACGCATGAAGACTATCAACCCCTTGTGTATACTCTGTAATGTAGTGTAGCTGTTTTGGTCGTGTTCATGTGTCTGCGTTGTTTATGTTGGACGTGAGAAGGTTATTGGAAGGGAGTAAGGTGGTACGCTGGTAGCCTGTTCTCCTGTCATCCTCCCTTGGTCCATGTTGGCTTTCTATCCGCGCCTTGGGATAGTAAAGCTTCACGACCTAATCTGGTCTGCCATTTGTAGTGTGAATGTGTCCAGTGGACGTAGTGCGACTGGCCATGTCCTAGTCGCCTGGAATGATTTATTTTAGGAATAGAATCGCGAAAAGAAGTTATTGGGGGGGGTCTTGTTTCCTCAGAGCCCCTGTCTGTGTTCGCTTCTACTTAGTGAGCGCGCGTGTGTGTGCCTATGTTCCGCTACACCACGCGGACGGTTGGTCTGTTACAGGCTAAGTCGTAATATGTATCGTGTGTATGGGCAGAAGGCGCCCGTGGCCTGCCAACGTCTTTGCGAACGTGCTCTTATAGGACCAAGATAAGTTCCGATCTGTCACGTCTTGTTCATTGCTAAATGCTTTTGCAGTGTTAAAAAAAATGTATGTTATTATGATTGTTTTGCGTTTGTAATTTCACGGTCACTGCCGATACACAATAGTGTCTTGTCACCAGCAGTATTGTAGTATGACGAGTCTGCAAGTCAGCAGTTGGTATGTGTAATGTCAGGCTGGGATGTTATTGTTCTAGATTCCTGGCGGCCTTAATGTGGCAATTCATACCATTTGCTAATACTATTGTGTGGTCACTATTCCATGAGACCTTTGTCTTATGAAATTATCCTAGCTGTGTCTGGGAAATGTATTTCCCATGTCAGGTGTATTTTGAAATTTTATGCCCGGTTTTGGCGTGAGGAAATGTGGTATTCCCTGTTCATGTATCTGTATGGGCCAATTTCGGTGTGGTTGGAAGCCTGGATGATTGCCTTCCTTGGTGTCTAATGTTTACTGGGATTGGAACCCGTGATCTCGTGTCATTCTCTGTGTACTATGTCTGCGTTGTTCATGTCTTGTGCGCTCCTTGTATGTATTTTGATTGTGTTCCCCGTACCAAAAATACCGTTGGGTAGTTAGTTTTTGGTACGAGCGTGGTGTGTGATCATGGGTTCGGACCCGGTTGCCTGTAAAGACTTGTCACGACGGTATTTGTGCCGTCCATATTATGGCACGTTCCCCGTGTATGTGCACTGCGCAAATGAAAGTACGCATACCTGTGAGGAGTTTGCGTATTTTTGAACTCTCCTCGTAGTGTAATTTTGGAAGTTATAGGGTCCTTGGATCTGCCGTGAATGAACGCATCTTTCCTGTCCACTTGGAGCAGGCTTAGTTCGTCTGTGTGCGTGAAGGTCAGCCAGCCATGCGTGCCTTATCGCTTCTCGATAGTGTCTAATTTCACTCACGTGTGCATTATCTTGTTACTTGCTTGACAATGCTCTGTGCCTGTATGTTTGTGTCTCTCCGCCTGAATGCTATCTCTGTAATTGTGAGTGGGGCCGTCCGCCATACAAAAGAACCTCTAACTAACTACATTTGTGTCCCCAAATTTTGTGTTAACTGTATCGTGGTTCAAGTATATTCCTATCCGTTGTACCAAATGTCGTTATACACTAGTGTGTCTGGGCCGCTAGTCGCGTGTTTGGTGACTAGATGCCGGAGGTGATTTTGTTGTTTTTCATTTATGACCCGCTGTTAGTGGAACTGTCCCAATCTGTGTTAGCTTCCTACTTGTCTATCCTAGACTGGATATCTACCCGACCTTATGTTCCTGGTATTCAGAAGGTTGCGGGTTCGGAGACCGTCTTTTACCCAGAGTAATTGTTTCTGGCACTATTCAGGTTGTGTCTCCGGGACAGTTTGGTAGTATTTTACTGTCATGTGGCAATGTAAATTGATTGTGTGATTTCCAAAAATATGCAGGGTTTCCCAAAGTCTGGGATTTTCATCCTACGGTGTGTTAGCGTTTTAGCTTGCGTGTTGTTGTGGAAATGAGAAAAAATTATATTACAGGCAATGTAACGTGTCACGTATGCCTATGGGTTAAATACATACAGTTCAACTTGGCCACCTTTTTTTTCATCGGGCCTAATGACTGAGGCAGAGAAAGAGAAAAAAATGAGCTATGCCCCGCTCCGTATTAAGAGAGCATTTTGAAAAGGTATATAATATATGTTTGTATGTCGCCTGCCCACTGCTGTATGCTTTGCTAAAGTGGGTTGCCCAACGGCGATAGTCTGTCAAAATTGTGTCGTAAACACTATGAAAAAAAAATGCTTAAAAATGGTAAGTAGACCCTGATCGTACTATCCACCTAGTAGGTGACGTTAGCACTATAGTAATCTAGTTACGTCTCAGGGAAATCTACCGACACTGTCTAGTACACATTGGGAAGGCCATTGCAAGACGTATTTGATACATTTGTATCACGTCACGAGCAAGGCCAGTGCACTGTGGGAGTCGAACCTCCCTTCCAAAGCAATTGTAACTCACCAAAATGACAGTGTCTCGCCCCGGTGTGCAATTGGGCTTTTCAGTTGGTTAAAGCACACCTCACCAAATTTTTGAAAACTAGTTTGCGATTCTTAATTCTTGTTACAATAAGGGTTCTCACCCGTCACAAGGGAATCTATCAAACTGTTGGACCGGAACATAGAACACGTAGTCATTTCTACCTAGAAAGACCCGCTTAAGCTCTATGCTGTGATTTGTAGCTTAAGCTGTGTTCGGAATATCTCTTTCCGGCTTTAAGCCGCATAGCTCACCTGATGGGCTTCTACTTGGCTTTGGATATTAGTACTTTACGTTATCCAAGTTATAATATGGATCAACCATGCTCAATAACCATGGCTGGCCTGTGAGAGAGAGAAAAAAAAATGCTAAGGGCCCAAAAAAATCAAGAAGGATTTAGAATTATGTACTTTTGGTTTAGCCATGTTGTACTGCATATAGTGGGAAAAAAAATGTGCCGTTTACGTTAGTGAGTCTGTATGTATTTATTGGCGTATTTCCCCCGTGTAAACGAACTTATGTGTGTCCCTGGTGGAAGTCGTTACTCCGGTCCGAGCGTCCTTGCTCGGAAAGGTGAAGGGTTCTGCCCTGTTATGAGATTAT
Source organism: Meconema thalassinum (assembly GCA_946902985.2). Lineage (NCBI taxonomy): Eukaryota > Metazoa > Arthropoda > Insecta > Orthoptera > Tettigoniidae > Meconema > Meconema thalassinum. The sequence goes on from OX336396.1 coordinate 218,663,720, forward strand.
AGGCCCCTGAAATCCACTGAGGCGCTTCTTTGCCATTTTTCGGGGGATTTTGTAGCAAAGTAAGCCTGGGCCTACTTCCACCGTAGCGCGTGTCTGTAGGTTTGAGTGTGCCTGTTTGCGAGGGCCTAAATGTGCTCTGCGCTATCCTAGTAGAGTTTACGGGGGTGTGTGTGCTTTTGCCTGAGTGGTTTTGTGGGGTAGGTAATAACACCTTTCCTGTACCCCGTGTATTGTGTGTGAGTGCGTGGTCACAATGTGCAGGCGTGTATCATGCATCCTGCGGGACTGACTGCAACACCCTTTTATGCATTCGCACCTGGGGTACTAATGCCGGTGTTCGCCTTCGTTCTGGCGAACTTGCCCTTTGAACTGGCGGTATAGGCCGCTTAATTGCCTGTCTCCGGCCTGGCAATGTGGTGGCGTGTAGCCTGACCGCTTTCTGGCCCGTGGCCACGGCAGACTCCTGCCATTGTGTTAGCCTATCTGTGTGGGTGTATGTAGGCTTTATGTGTAGTGGGACGGGTTCTATGTCGTCTGCCCATGACGTGGTTACCTCCTGTTGTCTTTGTGTCATGTCATGTGTTTCTGAGAGTCCTGGCTTCAACTCACTCTCGTTCGTTTGTTCCGAGGGGATTGTTCCAGGCTCTGCCCCACGTTTTGGCAAAATTGCCTTCTGAATCGGAGCTAAGGGATGTGTATTGGTGTAAGCTTGTCCCCGCAGTGTATTGGAGTCTAACCTGGCCGTCTTCTGGACTGTAGCCATGGTGACCTCCTTCCCCTGTGTGGCAGTACATGGCGAGAGGGACATCCTCGCAAATTGTCGAGTCAGCGTATCCACGCTTATGTCCTCTCTCGGCTGGGCTGGTGGCCCTGCCATGTACTCGAAAATGGCCTTATTGTTTTGGAGTTCACGGTACTCGTCCCAAATTTGGGTGTACTGACCGTTGAGGCTCATGGCCTGCTCAGCGACTTTTGTGCCGTTGGTCCCTATGCGTCGGTGTTCCCGGATCAGTGTCTCCCATTGTTGGAACATAAACTCGTGTCGGCAGTGTAATTGCCAGTGTGCTTTAATGATTTGTGTACGGAGGGTGGGGATTTTCGCCCGAATCTTGCGATTCTTAGCGCTGCGGATTGGCCGGACAAGGGCTCTTATGATCCGCATGTACTGGGCGTGCAGGAGCTGCTGAAACCTTCTGAGGTAGTCCTGCCTAGTTTCAAAAACTCTGTGCCAGGCAATTAATTCCTGGTACTCCCCAATGCTCCTTAGCACAGCTAGGCGGTATAGGGGGGCCATGTTGAATGAAGTGTATATGAATAAAATAAAAATAAAAAATCTGTGCGTGTTTGACAGTGTATTTTCGTTCTCTCTAATTCCTTCTGGGACTGGGGGGTTGGTTTGGGAGAAAAATTCTCTGTGTAAGTAGTATGGAGCAAAAATGGTGTTTCTTGTCTGGGATTTTTTTTTTCACTATTTGCTTGGCTGCGTGCGGTTAGGACCGTTTTTACTACGAGGGCTCGTTGGTTGAGTCCTGTTCTACTATGCGTAGTACCCGGCCTCCACCATCTGTTTTAGATCCCTTATTTGGGGGTGGTAGGATCTAAAACGGAGAGTTATTGTGTTGATTTAGAAGAAGGTGTCTAAAAGGGGGTAGCTTCCCGCAGTCGGGCAAGCTGACCAGTGTATAGTGTTGTTTGGTGTTATGGGGCTCCTATAAATGATGTAGGAGTGTTTTAGGGGATGGAACTCAATGCAAGGGTCACTGTGCTGGTCGCCCAGCTGTCTGGTTAGATAATCAACTTGTACGTGTCAGCTATATGGTGCGGGCCGCTCCTAGCAGGCAGGCCGATACGGGATACAATGGTGCTTACACTAGCAAGTATCTGGCTACTACAAGTCACGTCTAATAGTGACGGAGAGTTCAGGAAGGGAGTTAGGGCGTAAAGAAGCGTGTAAACAGTAATGCAGGTGTAAGAGACTGACCAAGTGTTTATTGGTCAGTAATAATGTATATGTGAGTCCCTTTTAAGGGATGTAGTGATGTTACAATGTAAAAGTACAATTTGTGGGTAAAGGTTACAAATATTGGAGATCTGAACACGTCTGACTCACCTCTGATGATACCAGCGTAGCCTTCGGCCGTAACGTTGAAGCACTGATAATTGAGAGATCCCTTGACCTGATTAAGACGCCTTCTTATACTCTTCGGCGCTATGCTGTCAGCATTGTGATGGCATAGCTGCCCCAGTTAATAATGTGTCGCTGTGTGTAATAATTGTGCAAGGATTGAGCTGCTTTCTAGAGTGGCAAGCTGTCCTTGTGGTGTTGATGGATGTTGGTCTGGCTTTCCAAGGGTTGCCAGTTAGGAGATTTAGACAGATGATGGGGGGATGGTCTCCAAGGGGTGCATACCCCTGGGGTACTGTACAATATTCTAACCTTGGTCTACCCCTACAGTTGTTGTCCCCGACCCTTCATTCCATAACTAAGCTTGCTATTCCTGGGTGTCTTAATATGTGTCCTACCAACCTATCTCTTCTATTCATTAGTAGTCGCCAGAAACATTTCTCCTCTCCCACTCGTCTTAATACCTCTATGTTTTAACCCTATCTACCCATCTGATCTTCATCATTCTCCTGTAACACCACATTTCAAACGCTTCAATTCTCCCCTTTTCTGTTGCACCAATAGTCCAAGTTTCACTTCCATAGAGTGCCACGCTCCAGATTAAGGCTTTCAAAAATGACTTCCTAATACCTAAATCTATATTCGATGTCAACAGATTCCTTTTTCGTAGAAATGCTTTCCTTGCCTGAGCCAACCTACTTTTTATATCCTCTTAGCTTCGTCCATCACTGGTTATTTTGCTTCCTAAGTAACAGAAGTTTCCTACTTCCTCTAGATTTTCACCTGCCAATTTGATTTCCATAGAGGTTTCTGATTTATTTCGGCTGCATTCCAATATTAGCCTACTTACGATTTTTGCAAAAAATGAAAGTAGACTTATGAGATCAACACAGGGCGAAAAATTGTGTGTCTATCTGTGTGTGTGTGTACTCTGAATGTCTGTCCCCCCCCTATCAATTCGAACACGGTGAAACCGAATTGAATGATATTTGGTACAGAGGTAGCACTAGCAAAGGACACCTCAGTGTCATGTCTTATATCGCCGCCATCTTTATGGAAACGTAATGGTGGCCACCCAAATATTCAAAGCTTAAATCAAATTACGACTAACCTAATCATCCGATCACTACCAAATTTTGCAACATTATACCTTTCTGTAATAAGCATCTTTTGACCTGACTACAAGGTCATCAGTCCAATACTTTGCGGATGGTGGCCATGTATCTGTGCAAATCGATTCCCCCTCTCAATTCAATCACGGTGAAACCGAATTGAACAAAATTTGATACAGAGGTAGCATTAGCAAAGGACACCTCAGATACATGTTTTATATCGCCGCCATCTTGACGGGAACGTAATGGCGGCCAACCAAATGTTAAAAGCTTAAATAAAATTACGACCAACCTAATCATCTGATCTGTAGCAAATTTTGAAACAGTATACCGTTATGTATGAAGAATCTCGACCAAACTACAAGGTCATCATCCCAATACTTTGCGGATGGCGGCCATGTATGTGTGAAAATCGATTCCCCGATCTATTCAAACACGGTGAAACCAAATTGAACGAAATTTGGTACAGAGGTAGCACTACCAAAGAACACTTCAGTGTCATGTTTTATATTGCCGCCATCTTGACAGAAACGTAATGGTGGCCACCATAATGCTAAAAGCTTAAATCAAATTAGGACTAACCTAATCGTCCGATCTCTACCAAATTTTTCAACAAGATATATTTATATGGCGAGCGTCTTTTGACTGATGTACAAGTTCATCAGCCAAATAGCTTGCAGATGGTGGCCATGTATGTGTGCAAATTGATTCCCCCTATCTATTCAAACATGGTGACACCGAATTGAACAAAATTTGGTACAGAGGTAGCACTAGCAAAGGGAACCTCAGTGTCATGTTTTATATTGCCGCCATCTTGAAGAAAACGTTATGGCGGCCACCCAAATGTTGAAAGCTTGAATCAAATTACGACCAAACTTATCATCTGATCTCTACCAAATTTTGCAACATTATACCTTTATGTATGAAGAATCTTTTGACTGAGCTATAAGATCATCAGCCCAATAATTTGGGGATGGCGGCCATGTATGTGTGCAAATCGATTCCCCCTACATATTCAAACACGATGAAACCGAATTGAACAAAATTTGGTACAGAGATAGAACTCGCAAAAGCAACTCAGTGTTATGTTTTATATTGCCGCCATCTTGAGAAAAACGTAATGGCGGCCACCCAAATGTTAAAAGCTTAAATCAAATTACGACCAACCCACTCATCTGATCTCTACTAAATTTTGCAACAACTTACCTTTAGGTGGTAAACATCTTTTGACCAAACTACAAAGTCATCAGCCCAATAGATTGCAGATAGCGGCCATGTATGTGAGCAAATCGATTCTTCCTACCAATTCAAACACGGTGAAACCGAATTTAACGAAATTTGGTACAGAGGTAGCAGTCGTAAAAGGCAACTCAGTGTCATGGTCTATATCACGGCCATCTTGACGGAAACGTAATGGTGGCCACCCAAATGTTAAAAGCTTAAATCAAATTACGACCAACCGAATCATTTGATCTCTACCAAATTTTGCAACTACATACCCTTGTGTGTGAAGCATCTTTTGACTGAACTACAAGGTCATCAGCCCAATAGTTTGCATATAGCGGCCATGTATGTGTGAAAATCGATTCACCATATCAATTCAAGCACGGTGAAACCGAATTGAATGAAATTTTGCACAGAGGTAGCACTAGCAAAGGGCACCTCATATTCATGTTTAATAGCAATATAACATGTTGTATTTCAACAAGCTACTACAACCAACATTCAATTATACTCTTTGAAAAGGACAAAGGGTTATAACAACACCCATTCATTTAGGAGAAAGTAGGCTATATGTTCTGTACTAAACATCTTGTTTTTGTTTTATATTTATTAATTTTAATCATGAATTATTTCCTCAAGACGAAGTCCATACCATTCAAAAACTCATTCAAATCCTCTGGCGTGTCGGCCAAGATGACGATGTCATCAGAAAATCTCAGATGTGAAATTATTTCTCCTTGAATCTTCACTCCCACTTTAAATTTATCTCCAATTTCCTTCATTTCTTGTTCAATGTAAAGATTGAAACTTATGGGTGATAAGTTGCAGCCTTGCCTTACGCCTTTCTGAATACCAGCTTATCTCTCCTGTCCTTCAGCTCGAATGACTGCTGTCTGGTTTCTGTATAGATTGTAGGTCACCCTTCTATCCCTGTACTTTATTCCAATCGTTTTCAAAATGTCAAACAATTTAGCCCAATCAACGTTATCAAAAGCCTTTTCCAAGTCTACAAATGCCATGAACGTTCTCTTATCTTTCCTTATTCTACCTTCCAAAATCAGCCTAAGACAGCTTTCCTTGTTCCTACCAAACTGGTCTTCACCCAACTCAGTTTCTCTCTGGCTTTCCATCCTCTTGTGAATTATTTTAGACAGGATCTTTGAAGCATGAGTAATTAAGGTGATTATTCGGTAAACTTTATATCTGTGAGCTCCTACTTTCTTCGTCGTCTTTTAGCCTATTTTCAATTAAAAAAAATAGGCTTATGAGATCACATTTTGTCCGTGTGTGTGTGCGTGTGCGTGTGTGTGTGAGGGGTGGTGTATTCTTTGAATACACGGTACAAGAGATATAATGTCTATTGCTCTTTGCATGTTCATTTTTTCCTTCCTCCTCGCCAAACACCAACAGTGATCATCTGTTTTCTCCCTGTTGAGCATGTCTCTTATGTCTTCATAAGTATGTTTCAGATATATATCTTCTGTGATCCACCTAGCGCCATCTAGTAGCGAACCTCTGAAGCTACTCACTTCCTCATCGTGCAAGATGACTTACTTATCCATTTGGCTACCAGATCTCGGTACCATCGTCAGCTATTTTCTCCTTGAGCAAGAGGACTACGTCTACTTCTTTACTCACCATGCTGCGCTAGTATCATCTATCAACTCCTTGAAGACCAGCTCAGCAAGAGAAGAGAATTTATTGTTAACAAGTTGGTTATGCTGATATGTATACCTTTTGTTTCCTACCCCCACTCTCTCCCCTTCCTAGGACCTTCCGTGCTTCGTTTTGCTGCTCTCACTTCTTAGTCGGCAGCCGCAGTAATCAGTTAAGGCTCAACCAGAGCCAGCCTCCTGACCTAACGAGGCAGTTTTTAAATTCCACGCCATGTTGGAACTTTAAGTATTAGTGAAGAACTTCACCTTCGCCATGCAACAAAGATAAGTACCTGATTCAAGTTTTAACCTCATCTTCATGGTTTTAACTTCCTCGTGTTTTAACTATCTTTTATAGGCAGTGTGAAACTATTTACTTTGGGGCAATAATCACTCTTCGTGGGATTTGCCATGTTGAGCTTTTTTCTTGTATAAGCCAACCTTACTAAAAAGAGCTTTTCTTAAGCGATTCAAACGAGAAACCCTCTCGCTACGTGGGATATTATCTAATACCCACTGCCTATAATTATAAAACTATTTCCTCCGTTGGATTTTCTCAACCCCATTTTCTGCTAAGGTCGTTCTGGAACCTTCTAGAACTTGTTCTCTATCTGCGAGTCCTGCCATCATGTATTTCTCACGTACTTGGGAGAAATTTGTTTATAACTAAATTACTACAATAGTGAATTTTCGTCCTCCGCTGGAACCTCTGGAAAATTCTATGGCGCATTTCATTGTAAATTACAACTTTTTCAAGAAATAGACTTTCACCTACATAGTGCAATCAGTTATCTCCATAATTGCAATAACTTTTATTTCTCATAAACTTCAGTGTTTCTCCAGTGAACTTTGCATCCATCTTTACAGACTATAGTGATAATCAGTGCTTGCTCCACTTTTCTACCGCGTCGCGATCGTCCGGTTATATTAAATACGGCCATGAACATTGTCCCTATATCCCAATGATCTTTTCCTTAACCTTCTACTAACAACCATTATTTATGAAATCGTAACTTTCTATAAGGTGTCATTCTAAGAAGTGCCCTTCCATTTTGTTGGTTTATCATTAAGTAATTCTGCATAATTGCGTGTCTAGCACACGTTTCAAACTTAAATTGTTCCTCCCTTCAAAGGCAGGGAAAACAATTCTCTCAACTCTTGAGTGAGTTATTTTTTGGTCTCGCTAAATGAAAACTGCCTCATTTGACTGGCGAGGCTTATTCAAAGCATCAGAGGTCTAGAACCTTCCTTCTGATCAACTTTTCAGGTTCACAGTAAGTGACCTGCCCTCTTTGCATAATTCTCATATTAACTCTGTATAAATATAAGAAGTTATAGGAACTTCTATTTTATTTTTCACGTTGTTATTATTGTTATTTTCAAAGTTGTCACTGTCTCTAGAACATTCTCTCCAGAATTTCTTAAGGTGCACTTTTTGTACTTCAATTTACGTTCAAGCTTTAATTATTTTATTGTTCATTTGTTCAAATCTTATAAAGATTTCAGAAACATGTAAGGTTTGAAACCTTTTAAATTGTCAATTGCCTGGAGCAATCGGTTAATGTGGAGAGGTCTGCGACCCTATTTATTAAAAAGTTCAAATGAACTATGTTAATTAAAATTATATTACATACTTGTTAATTCCCTCAAATTCTTTCCAATTGTTAAATAAACTAAATATTTGTTTTTGGATTCATCATTTCTTTGATAATACAGTTAGGCAGGATCCTGGCTTTCCTAGCTCTTCCTAGGTTTATGCCCTCGTTCATATATAATAAAGCTTTTACTATCTGTCTGGCCAGATCATCACCCTTCCCTATAGTACTTTCATTCGTGCTTGGGAGGAAATACACTACAGGTTCTCTCTGGCAAACTGCCCAAGCCTTATCTGCGGCTCCCGTTAGCCTCGACCAAGCTCGTAGCCATTTTAGGTATCCGAGTACATATTTGCGGTGGCAACCGCTTCTAAATGAATTAAAAGTCAACTTATTAATTTTGTGGGACTCTCCTCCTATTTCTCTATCCTTCTTTTCCAAATCCCAAATCTACTTCCTTCTTTTAATCATCTTCCCTTGGTGGGTGGGTTATTCCCTAGCCTATAATCTACCCAAAATTTGGTGCCGAAACCCGGGAGAGTCCATTTGTTATTTCTATTGTTTGTCAAGTGTCATTTGATAATACTTTGCAAATTTTTAATATCTCTTTTGGATCTTTCAGCTATATCTACGTCATGCAAAGCCTGTGAACGGGAAAGAAGCCGCTCCTGTCTCCTATGGTGTGTCCTGTTCTTTCTACTCTCTCGCTGTTGCCAACCTGACAGCATCTCCAAAGTTCTACGGTTTCGTGAGTTGTATTTCAATTTATTATTTTTGTCATGGCTCCTGCCGAAAAAGATGAAACTCTTATTGCTAGACGTTCTTCTTATAAAGGGCAACTCACTAGATTCCGAAATTTCATCAGCAAATTAAATCCCGCCGAGTGTGATTTAGATATCTTGACTCATCGCCTTAAGTTGTACGAACGGTCTTATGATTATTATGACCAAATTCAAACAGAGATTGAATCCGCTTGTCCAGAACTGCAATTGGACCGGGATGAGGTCGAACCCTTGTACTTTGAAGGAATTGCAAAGGCCCACCAACTGATTCGCAATATCTCAGAACCGGACACTAGGGTCATCAATCCGGCCCAGTTCGTACCCGCTTCAGTTCACAAGAACAAACCGAAACCGTTACTTCCCAAGATAAGCCTACCCCACTTCTCAGGCAAGGAAGGTGAATGGTATTCTTTTTACGAACTTTACTGTTCTTTAATTCATGAAAATATCGAGATCCCAGACATACATAAATTTTACTACCTCCGCACGTCTTTGGAATCAGAGGCCTTGACCTTGGTAGAGTCACTGCCTTTAAGCGCAGACAACTACCACATCGCCTTTAATCTCCTTAAAGAGAGATATGGCAATTTAAGGTTGAGTGTCGCTCGTCATATCCGCTGTCTCTTCAACTTACCTGCCGTCAAACCTAATGACGTCACATCTTTAAGAGACCTCTTAGATTCTATGCAGTTAAATGTCAGGGCGTTATACCAGCTAAAACAGCCTGTCCAAACATGGGACACCATACTTATTCACCTAGCTACATCAAGATTCGATTTTTCGACACTGAAGGCCTGGGAGGTCGAACTCGCCTACAACAAAGAATTTTCCTTCGAACACCTTGTCTCGTTTCTCAACAGTCGATGTCAATTCCTTACAGCACTCGCATTTCAGTGCGAAAAAGTCGAAACGAATCCTCAGTGTCAAATTTTTGAAAAAAAACTTGCTTCTTCAAAGGGACATCAGCCCCCATTTGTCGAAAACAAACAAACCCGTTCTTCTTTTAATAATCCAAGAGAAGATATCAGGCCGCTTAACAAATCGTTAAAATGCACGCTCTGTAAAAAGCTTCACACCTTGTATTTGTGCAAATCCTTTAAAGAATTGTCTGTCGAAGATCGAAGAAAGTTTGTCTTAAACAGCAAGCATTGTTTCAATTGCTTATCACCTAAGCATTCTTCTTCGAACTGTACGTCATCAAACCTTTGTTTTCATTGCAAAAAACCGCACCATTCTTTATTGCACGTTCACGATAAATCGAGGTCATCAGCACCTGCCTCTTTAAGCTCCTTGCAGAGCCGCTCCGAACAAACTAATGCTTCTTCCTGCATTTCCAACGCCGACACTTCTCATAGTGCGCAAACCCTGTTGACCACTGTACAATTTGAAATCCAAGATAGATTTGGAAATTGGTTCAAAACCCGTGGTCTTCTCGATTCCGCTTCAACGCACAACTTTGTTTCGAAATCGTTGATTAAAAAACTAGGTCTTTCGTCATCGCCTACTTCTATCAATGTGACCGGCATTGACAATTTGAAAACTCAAGTTTTGCAGTCTTCAAAATTGAAAATCAGAGACGTTTGTCAAAGAAACACCAATCTTAATTTAAACTGTCTCATTCTTACCAGTATTGGTAAAGACACTCCAAGTCACTCTATCAATACTTCCGGTTTAAACATTCCCTCGCACTTAAGGTTAGCCGATCCTCAGTTTAATGCTCAAGGTCCCATTGATGTGCTTTTCAGTGCCAATGTTTTTTGGAATTGCATTCGCAAACAAACACGCAAGTTATCTTCAACCGTGGTCGCTAGAGACACCGATTTTGGTTGGGTTATCACTGGCGAGATCAAACATACCAGTGTTCAAACCAAAGCACAATGTCATTTCGTCACAGCTGACATAAATCCCATTTCTGAAAAAGAGAACGCTCATGTTTCAAATCTCAATATTTTTGAAAACCACTTGTCGAAACGATGTCTTATCGTGAATAACTGCGCTAACCCCGTAAGTTGTTTAAATGGTTTTTCTTTCTTCCCGCACAAAATGGCAATTCAAGTTCGCCTTGCTTTGTGTTATTTCGTATATCTTCTTACGTCATTTTTTATAGCAGTTAATTGCTTAAACTATTCCTTGAAAACTATCTTCCCCTTGTGTAAAACCATGGCTATCAGTCACCATCACTTTTCTGTACGCTATGCTTCACTTCTGTCGTTACGAAGAGGGATGGCCACGGCCGGCTCCTACCCCCTTCCTCGCAATTGGAAGTCGCTCATGAAACCGCTTGAAACTCTGAATTCCATTGCACCTAGAATAACTATTCTTATGCATAACCTTCTTCTCAATGTCCCAGCTTGTCTTCTTTGCTCGGAAGAATTAAGCTTCTTTTTGTTGAAAATTGTTCGATTTCGCGATCCTCTCAATTATGCGAAATTGATTTCCTCGTTTATTTCATATAGCTTTAAATTGCTTTTTCACGTCCAAGTTACTATTGACTGCATGTCGTGTGACTCGTTCTGCTTTAAGTTACAGCTGACTCAATTAGTGTGTGTGCACTTTGAACTGCTTGTCTGTCAGACGTGTATGTATACACGCCTGAGGAATGCCAAGTTGTTTATTTCCTGTATGATTGACACAGTTCAAAACAAGTTTCTCTTATCTCAACTCTGGCCGACTGCCAACGATCGTCTTGCGAGTTGCTACTGCAAGTACAGAAGCCGTTCACCTAGTTCTCAAAATAAACTCGTTCCGCTAAAGGACTCTGTCAGCTATTTATATGTCTTATCTCGTTGTACTATGTGTGTCAAGGCCTTGTTTGTTTACGTCTATCACCTACTCACGCTCTTATCTTACAATTGTTTCGATTCTTACTTTAAAACTTCGTTGCGTATTTCTCACGCGCGTATGTATTGCAATTTGCTTGCATATTTTGCGATCTTAATGTTCATTGATGAACAAACTTGTTTTTTCTCGTCGTCACCTTCGATGTGTTTTTGTATTCATGATTGTCATGTCACGTTTTTCGCTGACTTAAGTATTTTTCTGAGTAACCCCTTTGATACTCATTATAACTTGAGGTCATTGTTTATGGCTACTCGTTTGTTACCTATGGCGTTCTTGCTTTCTACTCGCATAGTTCCTTTGTTTATTTGGTATATTCTTGTCCTGAATAGATGTACTTGATCCTATACGCTTTGTTTAAACTTGTCAATTCTTCTTTCTCATCGTATCGTAATCTTTACTAGTGCTTTATTTCCCTCAGTTTCCAGCTATTTCGTGATTGAAAGTGTTGATAATTCTCGCCTTTCAACTCCGCTTTCCAATGACCCTGATGACCTCCTTCCACTTACACCTGGTCGTTTCTTTACACGCACTTCTCTCTCTGCCCATCCTCCCCTTTCCATTTCTTTCAGGGATTTTGATTTACCTATTGCTTGGTGTAAACTTGAAGCCCTCAGTAATTCTTTTTGGAAGAGGTGGAACTTGGAATATTTAACTTCCTTGCAACGGAGGCAGAAGTGGTTTCTTTCCAGTCCCGACATTAAAGTAGGGGACTTGGTCTTGGTTAGAGATATATCACCCCCCCTAGTATGGATTTCTGGTAGGGTGACCCAATGTTACCCTGGAAGAGATGGGAGAGTCAGGGTGGCCAGAATCTTGACTACAAATGGACCGATCATAAGACCACTGTCTTTGATCGCTCCGCTTCCAATAAATGTGTAACTGCTTATTTGCTCTCTGTTGGTGTTTGTCCCCCCAGTATGGTGTATTCTTTGAATACACGGTACAAGAGATATAATGTCTATTGCTCTTTGCATGTTCATTTTTTCCTTCCTCCTCGCCAAACACCAACAGTGATCATCTGTTTTCTCCCTGTTGAGCATGTCTCTTATGTCTTCATAAGTATGTTTCAGATATATAACTTCTGTGATCCACCTAGCGCCATCTAGTAGCGAACCTCTGAAGCTACTCACTTCCTCATCGTGCAAGATGACTTACTTATCCATTTGGCTACCAGATCTCGGTACCATCGTCAGCTATTTTCTCCTTGAGCAAGAGGACTACGTCTACTTCTTTACTCACCATGCTGCGCTAGTATCATCTATCAACTCCTTGAAGACCAGCTCAGCAAGAGAAGAGAATTTATTGTTAACAAGTTGGTTATGCTGATATGTATACCTTTTGTTTCCTACCCCCACTCTCTCCCCTTCCTAGGACCTTCCGTGCTTCGTTTTGCTGCTCTCACTTCTTAGTCGGCAGCCGCAGTAATCAGTTAAGGCTCAACCAGAGCCAGCCTCCTGACCTAACGAGGCAGTTTTTAAATTCCACGCCATGTTGGAACTTTAAGTATTAGTGAAGAACTTCACCTTCGCCATGCAACAAAGATAAGTACCTGATTCAAGTTTTAACCTCATCTTCATGGTTTTAACTTCCTCGTGTTTTAACTATCTTTTATAGGCAGTGTGAAACTATTTACTTTGGGGCAATAATCACTCTTCGTGGGATTTGCCATGTTGAGCTTTTTTCTTGTATAAGCCAACCTTACTAAAAAGAGCTTTTCTTAAGCGATTCAAACGAGAAACCCTCTCGCTACGTGGGATATTATCTAATACCCACTGCCTATAATTATAAAACTATTTCCTCCGTTGGATTTTCTCAACCCCATTTTCTGCTAAGGTCGTTCTGGAACCTTCTAGAACTTGTTCTCTATCTGCGAGTCCTGCCATCATGTATTTCTCACGTACTTGGGAGAAATTTGTTTAAAACTAAATTACTACAATAGTGAATTTTCGTCCTCCGCTGGAACCTCTGGAAAATTCTATGGCGCATTTCATTGTAAATTACAACTTTTTCAAGAAATAGACTTTCACCTACATAGTGCAATCAGTTATCTCCATAATTGCAATAACTTTTATTTCTCATAAACTTCAGTGTTTCTCCAGTGAACTTTGCATCCATCTTTACAGACTATAGTGATAATCAGTGCTTGCTCCACTTTTCTACCGCGTCGCGATCGTCCGGTTATATTAAATACGGCCATGAACATTGTCCCTATATCCCAATGATCTTTTCCTTAACCTTCTACTAACAACCATTATTTATGAAATCGTAACTTTCTATAAGGTGTCATTCTAAGAAGTGCCCTTCCATTTTGTTGGTTTATCATTAAGTAATTCTGCATAATTGCGTGTCTAGCACACGTTTCAAACTTAAATTGTTCCTCCCTTCAAAGGCAGGGAAAACAATTCTCTCAACTCTTGAGTGAGTTATTTTTTGGTCTCGCTAAATGAAAACTGCCTCATTTGACTGGCGAGGCTTATTCAAAGCATCAGAGGTCTAGAACCTTCCTTCTGATCAACTTTTCAGGTTCACAGTAAGTGACCTGCCCTCTTTGCATAATTCTCATATTAACTCTGTATAAATATAAGAAGTTATAGGAACTTCTATTTTATTTTTCACGTTGTTATTATTGTTATTTTCAAAGTTGTCACTGTCTCTAGAACATTCTCTCCAGAATTTCTTAAGGTGCACTTTTTGTACTTCAATTTACGTTCAAGCTTTAATTATTTTATTGTTCATTTGTTCAAATCTTATAAAGATTTCAGAAACATGTAAGGTTTGAAACCTTTTAAATTGTCAATTGCCTGGAGCAATCGGTTAATGTGGAGAGGTCTGCGACCCTATTTATTAAAAAGTTCAAATGAACTATGTTAATTAAAATTATATTACATACTTGTTAATTCCCTCAAATTCTTTCCAATTGTTAAATAAACTAAATATTTGTTTTTGGATTCATCATTTCTTTGATAATACAGTTAGGCAGGATCCTGGCTTTCCTAGCTCTTCCTAGGTTTATGCCCTCGTTCATATATAATAAAGCTTTTACTATCTGTCTGGCCAGATCATCACCCTTCCCTATAGTACTTTCATTCGTGCTTGGGAGGAAATACACTACAGGTTCTCTCTGGCAAACTGCCCAAGCCTTATCTGCGGCTCCCGTTAGCCTCGACCAAGCTCGTAGCCATTTTAGGTATCCGAGTACATATTTGCGGTGGCAACCGCTTCTAAATGAATTAAAAGTCAACTTATTAATTTTGTGGGACTCTCCTCCTATTTCTCTATCCTTCTTTTCCAAATCCCAAATCTACTTCCTTCTTTTAATCATCTTCCCTTGGTGGGTGGGTTATTCCCTAGCCTATAATCTACCCAAGGGGTGTGTGTGTGTGTGTCCCCTAATAAATTCTAAATGGCTGGAGAAATTTCAATGAAACTCGGTAAGTTCATAGCACTATTCCGGGCGACCTCGACCGTGCCCTTCAAATTTCGTTACTTCTCACCAATCCAACATGGTGGCTGTGCGAAATATTTCACCAGCATTCAATATCTCCGAAACTATTACCGACATCACCCTGGAATTTATTACGTTGATAAAGGAATCTACTAGAAGTCACCTATGTGACTTTTGAAAAACTGGTAACTACGAAACCAACATGGTGGCCACGCGAATTTGCGACATTTCAATAGACGTTTCTCGCGATTTAACCAACCAAACGCAATAAAACTTGGTACAGTATATGTTTATACACATTGTAATGCACCGACATCTAACTTGGTTCAATTGTTTACATAACCACAAGATGGCGGATGAGCGAATTATTTCACCGGCATTCTATATCTCTGAAACTATTAGCTGTATTACCCTGATATTTTGTACGGAGATAAAGCGCACTACTGGAAGTTCATTTATAAGACTTGTAGAAAGCGGTTAACTACAAAACGAACATGGCAGCCAAGCGTATTTGGAAATTTTTAATAGAACTTTCTCGCGATTTAATGTTACAAACGCAATGAAATCTGGTACAGGAAATGTTTATACAAATTGTAATGCACTGGTATCTAATTTAGTTCAATTGTTTACATAACCTCAAGATGGCGGTTGTGCGAATTTAAAAATTAAGTTTTATTTCTTGTGTCGTAATCAAGCAATCGAAGTGAAAGTTTGAATAATGAACCAACGCAATAATTTTCCTTTAATGGTACATGACTCTATGGCATATACATTTAACAATCCAACATGGCGACCATCCGAAATATTCAGACGACTCTGAATAGCTACGAATCTATTATAGCAATCAAACATATTTTTTTTTATGTTCATAGGGGCTGGAAAGGGGTGATTGAATAGCACCCCAACTGGGAAATAGAGGATTAGGTTTCGGGCACACACTGGAATTTAAATAGAGCGACGAGGAAGAGACCAAACATTGATAACTAAGGTTTAATACATTGATTTGATTTTTGAATCAATAACAAATATTTTCATTTTGAATAATAATTAAAGGAAGGTAATTAAAAATGCAATGTTTCTCCAGGAAACTCTGAATAAAATAGGAATTACAATAAAAATGCAAAAAAGGCCTTATAAAAGGCGATTAAAGAGTATTTTCAAGAAAAATATCCAAAAACCAAGCAAGAAGCAAGAAAAGGCTTAGCCTTGAAGAATGTGTTGACCAAGTGAATGAAGTTCGCGTTACCAATGATTTGATACTTTTATACTTAGTATTTGGCCCGCAGGGAGCGGGTCGTAATCCAAACAAAGGCTTCCTCTAAGATGTCTCGGCATGCCTTCCGAGAAAGATAGATGGTGACACCTTTGGCGAAGTGTACCCCGCAGGAACAGACCTCTTGGTAATGATCTGTTTGGCGGATTACAAGCAGTTATAGTTTCTCATCGCCGTGTTGTAGTGGGCTAGCGGGCTGACTGAGTTGCTGAGATGAAGGTCGTTGACTCATGCCTCGCCTAGCATGACAGAGTCCGAGCGATGAAGCATGCCACTTGGCAAGGTTTCAGCCACACGATGTTTACTAACAGGGCCTTCCCAAGAAGGGCCTGTTAGTGGGCAGGCAGGCAGCCGTGGTCAGACTGGTTCAGGCAGGCAGATGTAGACAGGCCGCAGAACGGCGAGGCGGAGAATATATAGTGGTAATGACGACAGCAGCCGAACATTCCAGAATGAAGGAGGGGTGTCAAACAGCCAATCAACGCACAGCCCCATGCACGTTGCTAGGGTTGCCGCTGAGGTGAGCACAGTACCTCATGAAAAAGTGTGACAGTATGGTGCGTCTAGAAAGACACTTCAGAAAAAAAGGTGAGTTGACAAGAATAATAAAGAACAAAAATTCAAATGAAACATAAGTTAAATAAATAATCAGAACACCGCGTTCATACTGCAATTATAACGAAAAAAATAATGGAGCAGAATAATTGAACGTATGTTTCAAACCGTGCGGGAAGCATAGCCTACAAAAAAACATTCGCAAAAGCGAACATGCTGGGAGGGGCGAGAAAAAATTGCAATAAGAAAGCGCAGAAGTTAGGCCTCGCGTGGCAAAGGAGCAATCATAGTGATTGGCCTGAGAAAATGGCCAGCAGAAGTCTGCAGTTTTACCACGCGAATCCTACCATCTCTGCCAGGAAAGCACTCAACAACCCTACGCAAATTCCAGACAAGAGGGGGACTAGGGTCTTTCAAAAGGACCAAGTCCCCAATCTGAAGGTTAGAGCAGGAAACACGCCATTTACCACGCTGCTGAAGCAAACCGAGGTATTCCAACCTCCAGCGGCGCCAAAAATTGTTGCGCAAACTTTCAATTTTGC
This sequence comes from Meconema thalassinum, assembly GCA_946902985.2. NCBI lineage: Eukaryota > Metazoa > Arthropoda > Insecta > Orthoptera > Tettigoniidae > Meconema > Meconema thalassinum. The sequence goes on from OX336396.1 coordinate 218,680,869, forward strand.
GCCAAGAAATGGCTAAAGAAGATTGAGAATTAGAATATAACAAAGGGGGAGAGGCAGTCAAAGGACCACCGATAAGAAAATAGCCTGGCGTTAATGGCAGAAGATCTGAAGGATCATTAGATAAGGGTGAAAAAGGACGAGAATTAATTATGCCCTCAATAAAAATGATTAAGGAATTAAACTCTTCATGAGAAAGGAGGGTGTGGCCACAAACACGTCTAAGGTGCTTCTTGGTGAGTTTCACACAAGACTCCCACCGCCCACCTTGACGAGGTGCATAAGGGGGTATGAAGTGCCACTTGAAATTTCTCTGGTGAGCATAATCAGTAATCCTTTCCAGCGCTGAATTTTGAGTAAGAGCTCTCTTAATTTGCTCAGAAGCTCCGATAAAATTTTTAGCATTGTCTGAGAATACTTCTGAAGGAAGACCTCTGCGAGCAGAAAATCTGGCAAAAGCTGCCAAAAAGTAAGCAGTAGAGGCGTTGGTAACTAGTTCTAAGTGAACTGCTCCGGTGACCATACATACAAACAGCGAAATATAGAGTTTTCCAGAAATACATTTTTTGGCCTCAGGAGAATTTCTTCTGTAAACAAAAGGCCCGGAATAATCCACCCCCGTAAAGGTAAAGGGTCTAGCAGGCGCGGATCTAAAGTTGGGAAGATCACCCATGAGCTGAGCGGTAACTTTAGGGTTGGATTTAAAACATGGAATGCACTTCCGGTTAACAGAGGTAACTTCATGGACTCCGTTTATGGGCCAATACCTTTCACGAATGATAGAAAGTAATGTACGAGTTCCAGCATGAAGATGCTGGTAATGATACTGACGAATGATTAAGGAAGTGACATGATGCTTTGAGGGAAGAATAATTGGATGTTTTTTATCCTCAGAAAGATCAGCCAAAGATAAACGTCCTCCTACTCTTAGTAAACCATCAGTATCCAAAAAAAGGGGCGAGTGAGGAAAGCCTACTCGATTTCTTAAGGGATTGACCTTGGGACAACACCTGGCATTCTTCAGAGAATATTTCTTGTTGAGTAAGCCATAAGATTTTTGTAGTGGCTAAACCTAATTCAGAAAGGGTTAAATATGGCTTAGGAAAAAGAGGTTGTTCTACCACAAAATATTTCCATCGAAGGAGACAAGCCATAACCCTCACCAATTTATGGAAAGAGGAATATCGCTGCAAGAGAAGGGGAGAGTCGGAAACGAGAAGAGAAGATCCAGTAATCTTACCAGAATCCGGCAAGTCTGATAACTCCGGAAGAGGAAAATTTGGCCAAGCGGAAGTTTCTTGCAGAAGCCAACGGGGACCGTGCCAGTATAATGTCAGGTTAGCCAACATAAGAGGGGAACATCCCCGAGAAATGACATCTGCAGGGTTCTCCTTGCCAGATACATGATGCCATTGTTCAAGGTTAGACAATTGTTGAATTTTGGACACTCTATTAGCTACAAACACCTGCCAATGCGAGGGAGGTTTGGCAATCCATGCCAACGTGATGGCTGAGTCACACCAAAAGTAAGTTTTAATAAATCGGATTTTCAAAGATTGACGGATTTTGACCGATAATTCAACCGCCAGAAGAGCAGCACAAAGTTCCAGTCGTGGCAAGGATAAAGATTTAAGAGGGGCCACCTTTGACTTAGCGCAAATTAAATTGGAAAAGAAATATGACTGGACAAAATTACGGCAAACGATATACGCACAACATCCATAAGCTTTCAATGAGCTATCGGCAAAGATGTGAAGTTCATATCCTCCACAGGAGGGAAAGGGAATAATCACTCGCGGGATAATAACATTAGAAAGATCTTCCAAACTATTTCTATAAGAAATCCAATTTTTTTGCAACTCTGAAGGAACTGGTTCATCCCAACCAGTTTTCAAGGACCAAAGGTCTTGCATGAAAAGCTTTGCTGTGACGATGATTGGCGCCAAAAATTGGAGAGGATCAAATATCTTTGCAATGTCAGACAAAATTTGCCGCTTAGTTTCCGGTTTGATGTCACTGAGATTAATTTTGAAAAAGAAAAAATCCTTTTGAGGACTTCAATAGATGCCTAGAGTTTTGATAGAATTACTTTCCTGAAGAAGCTCTACTGAGTCGTTATAGACTGAAGTTAATGGAAATTTAGAAAGAAATTCTTCCGAATTAGAGTTCCACTTGCACAAGGAAAATCCGCCTCCCAAAAGCAAAGCTGTCAAATCTTTAGAGACTTGCAGTGCTTCAGATACTGACTCAAATGAATGAAGAAAATCGTCAACGTAAAATGATGATTTTAACACTTCAGAAGCCTTAGGAGAATACAACGGGCCATCCTGTTCAGCAAGTAATTTCAACGTACGTATGGCTAAAAAAGCAGAAGGCTTTAGTCCATAGGTTAATGTTTTTAGCCGAAAAATCTTGACGGGTTTAGTAGGCTCGTCGCGCCAAAGAATTCTCTGAAGGTCGCGCTGTTGTTGATCGACCAAAATCTGTCTATACATCTGCTTGATATCAGATATCACTGCGATAGGGAACAAGCGAAAATTCATCAAAACAGAAGAAATGTCAGATTGAATAGGAGGGCCTGATAATAATGTGTCATTCAGAGAAGTTCCATTGGCATCCAATGCAGAGCCATTAAAGACCACTCTTATGTTTTCCATTAAAATTTCATTCTTCCAAACAGGATGATGATTGAGGTAAATGACTTCAGATGGGGTATAAGAAGCATCATCTTTCTTGGTAACAACCTCCATGTGATCGAGTGCCTCATATTCCTCCATAAATGTGGAGTATTGAGTTTTAACAACAGGGTCACGTTTAAATTTGCTTTCCACAGCATAGAGTGCTCTAAGAGCCCTAGGGTGTGTTTCAAATAAAAGAGGTGGATTATCCACTCGGGGCATTGTTACGACAAATCTACCCTCTGAATTGCGTTTGGTTGTTTCGCGAAACAGTTTTTCACACATTTCATTTTCAACTGAGGAAGGTGAAACTGAATCTATAGTTTCGATTTTCCAAAATCTTTCTAAGTTGTAATCGAGACTTGTATTGACAAAATGACATTGTGAGAAATTTTGAAACGACTTACGAGGGACCTGACCCGTTACTAACCAACCTAGCTTGGTATGATGAACAAACACTCCTGGTGATATTTTAACCTTAGAGCTAAGGAGACATTGCCAAAATACTTGGGCACTGAGAAGTATGTCTACTGGAGCGCTCGTATTAAATGTTGGATCTGCCAACTGAATGTTATGAGGAAATTGCCAATTTCTAATTTCAAAAGAAGTACTTGGGGTATTACTGCCAATAGTATCAATGGCAAGACAATTCAACTGAAATGTTGTGTTACAATTAACAGCATCTTTGATGTGAACACGAACAAAATGCAAAGATTTAACATTGCTATTGTTAATACCGGTAACCTGAATTAATGTAGGTTGCTTGGGAAGACCAAGTTTCTTAATGAGACGCTCACTTATGAAGTCATGGGTGGCGGCATTATCCAATAAGGCACGTGCTTCAAGCCATCTACCAGAGGAATCTTGAACTTTTAATAACACGGTTGATAGTAGCACCTGGGAACTATGAATAGAGCTAGAGCTCCGAGTATAAGATTGCGCATTGGCTCCTGGGGATGTATCTTTAGAACATCCAGGGGAAGGAGCCTGACGTGGCTTTTCAAACCTATGAAGCAAGGTATGATGTTGAGCCTTGCAATGGGAGCAAGTATTTTTAGATACGCAATCAGGCACCATATGCCTAGCTGACAGACAGTTGTAGCAATATCTTTTTTGAGCTATTAATTTGCGTCTTTCGTCGGTAGAAAGGGCTTTAAAGGCAACGCAGGAATATAACCTGTGAGGCGCTTTACAGAGAATACAATCTGTTGAATTATGTTGAACAGTAAAGACAGCAGATTTGTTTATTTTAGTACCGACTGGCTTCACAACATTAGATTTGTTATCTGCACTTCCTGACATATGACAGGCTACGGCTGATAAAACCTGACATCTATTATTTATAAACGTAAGCAATGAACCATAGTTATATGAGTGTCATTTGTTAGTTCCCTCTCCCATGCCTTTAAGGTTGATGAATCAAATTTAGAAGTAACCAAGTGAACTAAGAATAGATCCCAATGCTCGACCGGTTGATTCAACCGTGCCAATGCTCTGACGTGTAGTTGGACCGTGTCACTTAAGGCTCGCAGTGTTGACAAGCTGTCAGCTCGCAATGCGGGCAGGTTAAATAAGGCTTGAATATGCCTCTGTAGGCATAATTTTTCGTTGCCATAACGGCCTTTAAGAAGCTCTATAGCAATGTTATAGTTTTCTCCTGTTAAGGGGAGTTCTCTTATAAGTTGAAGGGGTGGTCCCTGCAAAGTGGATTTTAAGTAATGAAATTTCTGAATTTCTGGAAGTGTGCATTATCATGTACTAATGAACTGAACAATTCAAAGAATGATTGCCACATCTCTTCCTTTCCTGAAAAATGCGGAATTTCAATTTTAGGTAGCAATGGTTTGATACCATTCCCATGGTCGCCAATTCTTCCTTGAGTTTCCTCTACCTTCAACGCCAGGGTCAAAGTTCTAACTAATGCCACAGCCTGAGCGTGTGTATCAAAGTAATTACTCTCTACTTCTTCCCTATCTGATTGATGTTCTGGACTTTTGATTTCAATTTCAAGTTGCACGAGATCATATTTCTCGTACGCCTGTTCAAAAGCTTTTAAACGCTGAGATATAATATCAAGGTTTTGTTCCTCTTTCGGTAGAGTAGCTAAATATTTTTGAAAACGGGTGAGTTGACCTTTGTAGGCCGCCCGAGAGTTTAACAGTTTATCGTCTATTATTACTGGCATGGCTGGAAAGTTGGAATAACTCACTTACCAAAGCTGCTTGCGGCACCAGACAGACCTGCTTTCCAGAAAGAAACCAGTAGTGTAATATGCTGGGATTGTTTCCGCTTTCCCGCAGATCTCCTGCGCTAGCCACGATATACTGAAATGTATAAGACAAATATTAGATTGCACAATTTTTTTTTTTAGAATAGAATTTGTGGTCTCAGAATGAAGGTTCTGGGTTCGATCCCGGGGTTCGGCACCATGGAAAGGGGTGATTGAATAGCACCCCAACTGGGAAATAGAGGATTAGGTTTCGGGCACACACTGGAATTTAAATAGAGCGACGAGGAAGAGACCAAACATTGATAACTAAGGTTTAATACATTTATTTGATTTTTGAATCAATAACAAATATTTTCATTTTGAATAATAATTAAAGGAAGGTAATTAAAAATGCAATGTTTCTCCAGGAAACTCAGAATAAAATAGGAATTACAATAAAAATGCAAAAAAAGGCCTTATAAATGGCGATTAAAGAGTATTTTCAAGAAAAATATCCAAAAACCAAGCAAGAAGCAAGAAAAGGCTTAGCCTTGAAGAATGTGTTGACCAAGTGAATGAAGTTCGCGTTACCAATGATTTGATACTTTTATACTTAGTATTTGGCCCGCAGGGAGCGGGTCGTAATCCAAACAAAGGCTTCCTCTAAGATGTCTCGGCATGCCTTCCGAGAAAGATAGATGGTGACTCCTTTGGCGAAGTGTACCCCGCAGGAACAGACCTCTTGGTAATGATCTGTTTGGCGGATTACAAGCAGTTATAGTTTCTCATCGCCGTGTTGTAGTGGGCTAGCGGGCTGACTGAGTTGCTGAGATGAAGGTCGTTGACTCATGCCTCGCCTAGCATGACAGAGTCCGAGCAATGAAGCATGCCACTTGGCAAGGTTTCAGCCACACGATGTTTACTAACAGGGCCTTCCCAAGAAGGGCCTGTTAGTGGGCAGGCAGGCAGCCGTGGTCAGACTGGTTCAGGCAGGTAGATGTAGACAGGCCGCAGAACGGCGAGGCGGAGAATATATAGTGGTAATGACGACAGCAGCCGAACATTCCAGAATGAAGGAGGGGTGTCAATCAGCCAATCAACGCACAGCCCCATGCACGTTGCGAGGGTTGCCGCTGAGGTGAGCACAGTACCTCATGAAAAAGTGTGACAGTATGGTGCGTCTAGAAAGACACTTCAGAAAAAAGGTGAGTTGACAAGAATAATAAAGAACAAAAATTCAAATGAAACATAAGTTAAATAAATAATCAGAACACCGCGTTCATACTGCAATTATAACGAAAAAAATAATGGAGCAGAATAATTGAACGTATGTTTCAAACCGTGCGGGAAACATAGCCTACAAAAAAACATTCGCAAAAGCGAACAGGGGCTATGAACTTAAGTTCACCTATAGGACTTTAAATAACCTGGTGGTCCCAAATCCAATATGGCGGCGACGCGAAGTATAAATATTCACATGGACGTTTCTCGCAATTTAACCATCCGAGTGCAGTGAAACTTTGTACAGTAAATCCTTATACGAATGTTAATCCACTGACATCTAATTTATATCAATTGTTTCCATAACCACAAGATGACAGCTGTGCGAAATTTAAAATCTCCTTGTTACTTCTTGTGTCCTAATCATGCGATTGAAGTTTGAATGCAACACGTACACAATAATCTTCATGTAACATTACATAACTCTAGGACCTACATATATAAAATCCAACATGGCGATCATGCGAAATATTTATCTACGAATCTATTACAGCAATCAAACTGAAATTTTGTATGTTGATAGTGGCAATTAACATAAGAAGGATAAATGAAAATAGGATGTATAGTTCTTCACGGAACTACTTGTTTCATAGTCAGTTTACCCTCCAGGTGGGCTTTTCCCACGGACTCAGCGAGGGATCCCACTTTTACCGCCTCTGCGGGGAGTGTCTTGGAGCTTGACATCGAGTAGGGGATACAACTGGGGAGGCGAGACTAGCGCCTTGCCCAGGCGGCTTCACCTGCAAAGCGAACAGGGGGCCTCATGAGGGATGGGGCGAGATGGGAAGAATGGGAGGAATTGGCAAGGAAGAGGGAAGGAGGCGACCGTGGCCTGACAGTAGGCATTTGCCCGAAGACGGAGTGGGAAACCACGGAAAACCCCTTCGAGGATGGCTGAGGTGGGAATCAAACCCTCTCTACTCATTTGGACCACCCGAGGCTGAGTAGACCCCGTTCTAGTCCTTACACCACTTTTCAAATATTTGGCAGAGCCGGGAATCGAACCTCGGACCTCCGGGTTGGAAGCTACGCACGCTGACCACTACACCACGGAGGTGACTCGTGTGATATATTTTGGTCATAAAAGCAGGTGTACTAACGAGGATGAACAGAATCATACAGGATTTTGTACCAGTGATCAAAACAGCTTCCTCTCCAGCGAGTGTCGTGTGATACGGGCCTAAAGCCACACTAGGGATTTCGAAATATGCAGCATCTAGACTTGCATATGGATTAACACGCGAAACTTTCCTAATTGAAAATCTATGTACTAGGTTATTTCTGTCATTTGCTCAACAAGAATCGCAATTAAAGCTGAGCAGGCAGCAGACAAGATCCGCAGCGCAGTGACAAGGCTGGCGGTACACGGACTGTAAGTTACCACCATAAACGCTGTAGGAGAACAGACTATCCTAAAGCCCTGCGTGGATGCAGATATCCGCGGAAAACCCGCAGATATCTGCAAAGTTTTTCGCCATGCCGATACAGATAATAGTCGTGCGGATATGGGGTAGATGCGGATAATAGTCGTGCGGATATGGGGCGGATGCAGATAATAGTCGTGCGGATATGGGGCGGATGCAGATAATAGTCGTGCGGATATGGGGCGGATGCAGATAATAGTCGTGCGGATATGGGGCAGATGCAGATAATAGTCGTGCGGATATGGGGTGGATGCGGATAATAGTCGTGCGGATATGGGGCAGATGCAGATAATAGTCGTGCGGATATGGGGCGGATGCAGATAATAGTCGTGCGGATATGGGGCAGATGCAGATTATAGTCGTGCGGATATTGGGCGGATGCGGATAATAGTCGTGCGGATATGGGGCGGATGCAGATAATAGTCGTGCGGATATGGGGCAGATGCAGATAATAGTCGAGCGGATATGGGGCGGATGCGGATAATAGTCGTGCGGATATGGGGCGGATGCAGAAAATAGTCGTGCGGATATGGGGCGGATGCAGATAATAGTCGTGCGGATATGGGGCAGATGTAGATGATAGTCGTGCGGATATGGGGCGGATGCGGATAATAGTCGTGCGGATATGGGGCGGATGCAGATAATAGTCGTGCGGATATGGCGCGGATGCGGATAATAGTCGTGTGGATATGGGGCGGATGCAGATAATAGTCGTGCGGATATGGGGTAGATGCGGATAATAGTCGTGCGGATATGGGGCGGATGCGGGTAATAGTCGTGCGGATATGGGGCGGATGCGGATAATAGTCGTGCGGATATGGGGCGGATGCAGATCATAGTCGTGCGGATATGGGGCGGATGCAGATCATAGTCGTGCGGATATGGGGCGGATGCAGATAATAGTCGTGCGGATATGGGGCGGATGCAGATAATAGTCGTGCGGATATGGGGCGGATGCAGATAATAGTCGTGCGGATATGGCGCGGATGCGGATAATAGTCGTGCGGATATGGGGCGGATGCAGATAATAGTCGTGCGGATATGGGGCGGATGCAGATAATAGTCGTGCGGATATGGCGCGGATTCGGATAATAGTCGTGCGGATATGGGGCGGATGCAGATAATAGTCGTGCGGATATGGGGCGGATGCAGATAATAGTCGTGCAGATGCGGGGTAGATGCGGATAATAGTCGTGCGGATGCGGGGTAGATGCGATAATAGTCATGCGGATGCGGGGTAGATGCGGATAATAGTCGTGCGGATGCGGGGTAGATGCGGATAATAGTCGTGCGGATGCGATTAATTGTCGTGCCGATGCGGGGTAGATGCGGATAATAGTCGTGCGGATGCGGGGTAGATGCGATAATAGTCGTGCGGATGCGGGTAATAGTCGTGCAGATGCGGGTAATAGTCGTGCGGATGCGGGTAATAGTCGTGCAGATGCTGGTAATAGTCGTGCAGATGCGGGGTAGATGCGATAATAGTCGTGCGGATGCGGGTAATAGTCGTGCAGATGCGGGTAATAGTCGTGCGGATGCGGGTAATAGTCGTGCAGATGCGGGGTAGATGCGATAATAGTCCTGCGGATGCGGATAATAGTCGTGCAGATGCGGGTAATAGTCTTACGGATGCGGGGTAGATGCGACAATAGTCGTGCAGATGCGGGTAATAGTCGTGCAGATGCGGATAATAGTCGTGCAGATGCGGGTAATAGTCTTACGGATGCGGGGTAGATGCGACAATAGTCGTGCGGATGTGGGTAATAGTCGTGCAGATGCGGGTAATAGTCGTGCAGATGCGGGTAATAGTCGTGCGGATGCGGGTAATAGTCGTGCAGATGCTGGTAATAGTCGTGCGGTTGCGGGTAATAGTCGTGCAGATGCGGGTAATAGTCGTGCGGATGCGGGTAATAGTCGTGCAGATGCGGGGTAGATGCGATAATAGTCGTGCGGATGCGGGGTAGATGCGATAATAGTCGTGCGGATGCGGGTAATAGTCGTGCAGATGCGGGTAATAGTCGTGCGGATGCGGGTAATAGTCGTGCAGAAGCGGGTAATAGTCGTGCAGATGCGGGTAATAGTCGTGCAGATGCGGGGTAGATGCGATAATAGTCGTGCGGATGCGGGGTAGATGCGATAATAGTCGTGCGGAAGCGGGTAATAGTCGTGCAGATGCGGGTAATAGTCGTGCGGATGCGGGTAATAGTCGTGCGGATGCGGGTAATAGTCGTGCAGATGCGGGGTAGATGCGATAATAGTCGTGCGGATGCGGGGTAGATGCGATAATAGTCGTGCGGATGCGGGTTATAGTCGTGCAGATGCGGGTAATAGTCGTGCGGATGCGGGTAATAGTCGTGCAGAAGCGTGTAATAGTCGTGCGGATGCGGGTATTAGTCGTGCAGATGCGGGTAATAGTCGTGCGGATGCGGGCAATAGTCGTGCGGATGCGGGTAATAGTCGTGCGGATGCGGGTAATAGTCGTGAGGATGCGGGGTAGATTCGATAATAGTCGTGCGGATGCGGGTAATAGTCGTGCGGATGCGGGCAATAGTCGTGCAGATGCGGATAATAGTCGTGCAGATGCGGGTAATAGTCTTACGGATGCGGGGTAGATGCGACAATAGTCGTGCGGATGTGGGTAATAGTCGTGCAGATGCGGGTAATAGTCGTGCAGATGCGGGTAATAGTCGTGCGGATGCGGGTAATAGTCGTGCAGATGCTGGTAATAGTCGTGCGGTTGCGGGTAATAGTCGTGCAGATGCGGGTAATAGTCGTGCGGATGCGGGTAATAGTCGTGCAGATGCGGGGTAGATGCGATAATAGTCGTGCGGATGCGGGGTAGATGCGATAATAGTCGTGCGGATGCGGGTAATAGTCGTGCAGATGCGGGTAATAGTCGTGCGGATGCGGGTAATAGTCGTGCAGAAGCGGGTAATAGTCGTGCAGATGCGGGTAATAGTCGTGCAGATGCGGGGTAGATGCGATAATAGTCGTGCGGATGCGGGGTAGATGCGATAATAGTCGTGCGGAAGCGGGTAATAGTCGTGCAGATGCGGGTAATAGTCGTGCGGATGCGGGTAATAGTCGTGCGGATGCGGGTAATAGTCGTGCAGATGCGGGGTAGATGCGATAATAGTCGTGCGGATGCGGGGTAGATGCGATAATAGTCGTGCGGATGCGGGTTATAGTCGTGCAGATGCGGGTAATAGTCGTGCGGATGCGGGTAATAGTCGTGCAGAAGCGTGTAATAGTCGTGCGGATGCGGGTATTAGTCGTGCAGATGCGGGTAATAGTCGTGCGGATGCGGGCAATAGTCGTGCGGATGCGGGTAATAGTCGTGCGGATGCGGGTAATAGTCGTGAGGATGCGGGGTAGATTCGATAATAGTCGTGCGGATGCGGGTAATAGTCGTGCGGATGCGGGCAATAGTCGTGCGGATGCGGGTTATTAGTCGTGCAGATGCGGGTAATAGTCGTGCGGATGCGGGTAATAGTTGTGCGGATGCGGGCAATAGTCGTGCGGATGCGGGTAATAGTCGTGCAGATGCGGGTAATAGTCGTGCGGATGCGGGTAATAGTCGTGCAGATGCGGGTAATAGTCGTGCAGATGCGGGGTAGATGCGATAATAGTCGTGGAGATGCGGGGTAGATGCGATAATAGTCGTGCAGATGCGGGGTAGATGCGATAATAGTCGTGCAGATGCGGGGTAGATGCGATAATAGTCGTGCAGATGCGGGGTAGATGCGATAATAGTCGTGCAGATGCGGGGTAGATGCGATAATAGTCGTGCAGATGCGGGGTAGATACGGGGTGGATGCGGATAACGTATTGTTTATTCGCGCAGGGTTCTAACTATCATTACCCTCCACCAGAATGCGTGTGCAAGATACCGTTGTTGGTGTTGCATAATTGAGGGGCTTTGCGACATCGTGATCATGCAGCCCTGTGTACTTGGGTGTGTGCGGAATTTGTTTCAGAGCCTGTGTTATTGTGATGGCAGTGTTAGTGTATGTTGTTGTAATTCTGATTTGGATTGGGAAGGAGGCAGCCGCGGTCTTCAGTTAGTAACCATCTCGGCGTTTGCCTGGAGTGGAAATGGGAAATCACGGAAAGCCACCTCTAGGATGACGTAGGTAGGAATCGAACTCACATCTTCTCAGTTTTGCCTCACAAGGCCGAGTGGATCCCGTTCCAGCCTTTAGACCAGTAATAAATGTCTTGGCAGAGTCGGGAATCTAACCTGGACCTCCGGGATGACAGCCAAAAATACTAGCCACTGCACCACGAGGTGTTCTATAAATAATTAAGAGCTGTTCTCAAATAGGGCCCTCAGACGGAGCTTTGCAGAGACCGTGCCACGGACACATCGTAATGACTCACCGTTACATTTATAACATGTACTGATTACAACAGCGGGTCGTAAAGCCATGAATGCTGCCATAGCATCTATTACATACGCAGCTGGCTTGATATTTTAGTTGTGATTTATTTATTTATCGTATGGCTTTTAGTGCTGAGAGTTTCCAAGGACATATTCGGTTCGCCAAAGGCTGTAGCTGCCTCAAGCGGACACCCATAGGGTGAGCTACAAGTTCCGTTCAATTCCAAGTAGTTCCAACTTTCACTACCAGATGTCAATGATAGCTAGTGGTGAACGTTGGAAGTTTGATAGAGCATTCCAACGAAATCTAACCTAGAAATTTAGCTTCACACAATTTTAGTCTGTGGAATGATCTTTTACATGCCATAAATCTATGACATGTGACCGCCGGCTTTACTTACCCTCCGAAGGAAGGCATACTGAAGGATTTTTAACGATCCTAAAAATTCCGACTACTTCGTTCGGATTTGAACCCGCTATCTTGGGCACAGCAGTTCAGCATGCTACCAACTACGCCACCGAAGCCGCTGTAGTTGTGATAACTAAGACTTGCTGTGAAGTACTGTAGCCTACTTCGGGGCGTGGTGGCTCAGCGGTCTAGCTGTATGCCTCTCACCAAGGCGGTCCGGGTTCGATTCCCGGTCATTGCATGTGTGATTTTCGAAGTGAAATGCCATGTCCTGTGGTTCGGATTCCACGTAAAAAGGAGGTCCCGTGGCTCATGATCTCGAGATTAACGGTCACGTTAAACTACAAGCTTCCTTTTTTGTAGCCTACTTCGTATCACGTGAATATGGTTAGGTACTGAACAAAACATCGAATTTTCCTAGTGAAAACTTATCTTCTCAAGAAGAAGTGTGCAGTAAATTTGTTCGTAAGTTTCAGCGCCTTGCGATTATTACTTTTGTGGAAACCTCAAACTATAGGTATTGTCATCGCGCCACGAGATAGCAGTTCAACACGCTGGGACGGAGTACGGGGGTCTTGCAATACGCATGCGTAGCTACCTATTCCAAACCTAATTATATGGGCTTCCAGCATGCCAATGATTGTTATCTATGCAGACTGTGGACGACACGCAGCCAGTGAAAGAAGGAATGTGCTGAGTGAGAGAAGCAAGTAGTGACCAAGTTAATATTTTTGGAATGCGCGATACGCAGTGAGCGGGAAGACATCTGAAATTCAAACCCAACTGCCATCTCGTGACGCGATATTAATACAGAAACAATTCGCGTACTCTGGAGGCTCTCGAGAACGAAATAACTGCACTGATACAAAATATCAGTGAGGATGAATTACTGTACAGTGAGTGTACCGAAACTTCCTACGTTGGTGCAACTTATGTTTAGAAATTGAACGGCAATATTTACAGCAACTACTCTGAAATTCATATAAGTAATGATGTTAATTAATTATATTTGAATTGCAGCCAATGCCTTGGCGGGATATTTTAATTGAACGCGTGATGGTTCTAACTTTGAGTACCAGAGATGCCACTGCAACTGACACCTAGTGGCCAACGTTGGAACTTCATTGAGCGTTTCTAACCAAATAACCTAAACATTTAGCTACACACTACTAATTGTAGTGGTAGGTGCTTTTACATGTCATACATCTATGCCACTGTCTTTACTTCCTCCGAAGGAAGGCATACTGAAGGATTTTAACGCTCTTAAAGAATCCGACGACTTTGGCCGGGTTTGAACCCACGATCTTGGTCATAGCAGTTCAGGATGCTACCGACTACACCACAGAAGCCGTGAAAAATGAAAATCCACAGCCTGCTTCCAGTCTCCGACCGGGTCATGAATGGAATGATTGAAGCCCCCATCTAGCGGCGAGGATATGAACTGTGCCGGCTGCCGAGGCCTGACGCACTCCTCTGGGGCAATGATTACATGAATGACAGATGAAATGAAATGATAGTGGAGAGTGTTGCTGGAATGAACTTTGACAGGGAAAACCGGAGTACCCGGAGAAAAACCTGTCTGCCTCCGTTTTGTCCAGCACAAATCTCACATGGAGTGACCGGGATTTGAACCACTGGCCCAGCGGTGAGAGGCCGGCGTGCTGCCACCTGAGCCACGGAGGCTCACAGAAGCCGTAATGATGATTATTAAATACGTTAAAACGCGAAAATATGCAAAACTAGTTGAGAGCTACGCTGCTGCTACACACAGTGCTCCGGCCGTCACACGGTGACAGCGAGGCCCCGTTCTATAGGGAGGGCCCTCACTGTATGAAATATCAATGAAACACACTCTAGTTGAAGTAGCACATATCTTATGAGTCAAGGCGGAATGAAACCACAATCGTGTTGATAGTGCGGTGAACTTCATAGGCTATGACATCACTCCTACCTGCGTGTGAGATGTGAGTCAGGAGAACTGGTAACAGAGAATGTGCACCGCAACATGCCGGATATTCCTGCTAACCTTGTGGTACAATCACACGTGTAGGATCCAGAGCCGTAGGCAGCGATCACGGGTTCTAGGAACTGGTCATCTGGGTCCCCACATTTATATTCTACCTGGGGCATACTTTTGGAATTACGGTGTTACAACACAGCAATTGGTCTAGGTTTGTGCCGTGTCTTGTGTGGGGTTTCACCTAGGAAACCAAGCTGGCCCATCAGCGGGCTCTTGTTGTCCCCGTCCGGGGCCCCACAGGAGTAACGAACTGCGCGCTACCTCCCTTTTTATGAAGCGTATTTGCGCCTCTTTACTGCGAGAAACAACAGCTCATGCAGCCATAACCTCCCTATGAAGGGGACCGGGTGGGGATGATGGGCCAGCTTGGTCTCCTTGGCAAGACCCCACACAAGACACGGTACAAACCTAGACCAATTGCTGAGTTTTAATACGGATTAAAGCCAATATACCATATTTTTACGGAAGTAAGGTTGCAAATTTTTTGCCCTTCTTCTTCCCCCTCACCAAAAAGAGCTCCTTACTGTTCCGCCTCCTAAAACTACAATCAAAATCATCATCAATCATCATCATCCGTGGAATTTAGCTTGCCCAACAGATTCTTCTTGGCTCGTTGTAGCCCCTTGGACCACGTGGTTCGTAACTTTGGCGAGCTTTCTTCTAAGCCCAGTATTCCTTCATCTTTGCACTATGGGTTGCTTTCCTTTCATTAGTCCACTTGAATTTAAAACTTTAATTGGCCTACTGGTCATAATGGAAGAATATTTATATTCATTGCATTATTTTTAATTGTCGGTCACTTACTTCTTACATTATTAGTTTTTTTTTCGTGTGGTCTCCTCAGAGACCTAGTGCAGGTCTTTCTAGTCGACGCCCGTGGGCGACCTGCGCGTCGGGATGAGAGATGGAATTGATTAAGGTGAATGAAATTGGAGAAGGATGTGGAAGGAAGCGGCCGTGGCCTGTCAGAAGGTACCGTCCCAGCATTTGCCTGGTGTTGAAAATGGGAAACCACGGAAAACCATTTCAAGGACGGCCGACGGTGGTGTTCGAACCCACGCGTCTACCGAGTCAGCAGAGAGCTTGGCCCCGTGACCTAACACTGCGCTGTAGCCAGCGTAGCCACTACTGTCGGTACATTATTAGGTAATACGGGACCTTCTCTAAGTAGCCTCCGTGGCTTATGCGGCAGCACGCCAGCCTCTCACCGCTGGGTCCGTGGTTTAAATCCCAGACACTCCATGTGAGATCTGTGTTGGACAAAGCGGTGGCAGACAGGTTTTACTCCAGGTACTCCGGTTTTCCCTGTCACAATTTCTTTCCGGCAACACTCTCCACTATCATTTCATTTCATCTGTCATTCATTTAATCATTGACCCAGGGGAGTGCGACAGGCTTCGGCAGCCGGCACAGTTCATATCCTCGCCGCTAGATAGGGGCTCCATTCATTCCATTCCCTGACCCGGTCGGTAGACTGGAAGTTGGCTGTGGATTTTTCACTGGACGTTCGTTAACTATAACACTTCTTCACTCCCACTCCTGGACGCAATGTTTTAGTTGTCAGTGACTGGAGAGTGTCGGATGTTCTGATCGCCATTCTAAATGTATCCCTGTTGAATATATCCCTGGGATAATTTTCTAAAACTTTGAGGTCTTTTTGAGCAAGTCTCGTCCATTTGGCATTTGTCCCCTTCCCTCTAGAAATGATGTTGAATATTCTTGAGGTCAGTCATTCCTACTATGTGACCGTAGAAGATAGTCTCCTCTTCCTCAAGGCTGATGTAATCACTCTATATATAAAAATGAAAGTTTGTCTGTTTTTTCTGAATTTCAACGGAAATTTGCGATATTTGAGCGTTTCAGACTGTTTAATGACGGATGCGCGCAATTTTTTTTGTCTGTCTATCTGTCTGGACAATTCTTTGTGTCCTTATAACTCGAGAATGGCTGGGTGGATCAACGTAAAATTTGATACAGATATCCATCAGAGGGACACTAATCATTGATGTAACTCTTCTCCGTACCTCTCATAAAAGGGGGCCTAACCCCTTAAAATACATGCTTAAATAGGCGTAGAAGGGTGAGACAAAGCTCATTTTCAGCCCCTCAATGTGAGAAACGAAACTCGAGGGCCCCCGAAAACCACATTTTAAGGCCCTAAAACCAACAGTTTTTGAGATATTCCCAGAAAACAAATTTCACTTAATAAATTAATGAAACAATGCAAGCCGGTAACCATGGCAACAAAATCTCAGAAGTCCAGCTATTTCTGTAAGACGCAATGCAATTCCACTTATTACATTACTGTGAAAATTTTGCAAACGGCCATAAGGTTATAACGGATCCAAATTAAGCTGAAATATTCATCAATACAAATAATGCGCTTAAGGGGTCAAGGGGTACTCTAGAATTTTTTCACGCGATTTACACGTGCGGGTATGGTACGGAAGGTCTATTATATCCATATCCCTATATTGTTATATTATTATTATTATAATAATTATTGTCATTATTATGGCATACAGCGACGAGACAAAGCTCATTTTCAACCCCTTGGTGTCAGAAACAAAACTCGGGGCCCCTAAAGAGCCGTAAAGTGTCCCCGAAAACTACATTTTAAGGCTCTAAATCCGACAGTTTCTTAGATATTCCCAGAAAACTAATTTCATTTAATAAACTAATGAAGGAATGCAAGCCAGTAACCATTACAACAGTATGTCAAGAGGTGACATCCAACTTTCAATCTATTTATGCAAGAGGTTATGCCACTCCATGTATTACATTTCTGTGAAAGTTTTCAAATGGCACGGAACCAACTAAAATTGAAAAATTCATCAATGCGCTTAAGGGGTTCAAGGAGTACCCTAGATTTTTTCACACGACTTACACTTGCGATATGTCGTACAGAAGGTCTATTATACTCGTATCTCCAAACAGCAACATTATTTCAAGAATTCCTGATTTGAAATAGTAGACTATTTTTTGCTGCCTTTAGGAATTTGGGCCATTGGAGGCTAAAAAACCTGAATTTTCATGCACCACAAGCCTTTATAATTTATAAAAGGGGTCTTCCTGTGGTTGGGCACTTGACACAACGGTTAGGGTCGGTTTGTATGTGACGTGTATTGCGATTCGTCTACGAAGTTTTCAATTTTATTTTCACGTCAGGAAAAAGACGTTAGGTAAATTTAGTTCGACAGCACATTTTAACTAATCATTTTTCTTTGTCGACAAACAGGTTCCAAGCCCCTAACCATTGCAACAGTCGATCAATTGATAACGTCTGGTTATTAATACCGAAGACTGTTCGAATACTGGGTGAATCAGCTGCCCCTAATTCTTCTTCTGCTAGTGCTCTCTAAATGTTGGTAAAGCTCATTGTTATGTCTGATTTTGTATTCACCTCCCTCTTTAATGGGACCACTGGCTGCGTGGCTGGAACCAAGGTTGCAGGTTCATATGCTGGCGCAGTCAGCTGGCATTTGAGGGTGCGCAAATGTGAGGGAGTCGTGTCAGTAGATTTACTGGCAAGTTAAATATCCACTTTGAGCAAAATTCCGGTACCCCGGGATCTCAAAAGTCATAGTAGTTAAAAGGAACGTAAAACAAACAAATAACATTATTATTCAAAAATGAAAATCCACAGCCCGCTTCCAGTCTCCGACCGGGTCAGGAATGGAATGAATGAAGCCCCCAACTAGCGGCGAGGATATGAACTGTGCCGGCTGCCGAGGCCTGACGCACCCTCTGGGACAATAATTAAATGAATGACAGATGAAATGAAATGATAGTGGAGAGTGTTGCTGGAATGAAATGTTGACGGGGAAAACCGGAGTACCCGGAGAAAAACCTGTCTGCCTCCGTTTTGTCCAGCAGAGATCTCACATGGAGTGAACGGGATTTGAACCACGGACCCAGCGGTGAGAGGCCGGCGTGCTGCCTCCTAAGCCACGGAGGCTTCCAACATTACTATTACTATTCTTTAATGGGACCCATGGTTTCTCAATATCTTTTGTTCTTTCAGTTCCAAATTCCTGAGTTGTCCTTTTATGACCATGATCAAACATTCTGTGGCATACATTGCCCAACTGATTATTATTTTACTTTATTTCTAGTTATTCAACCGCTCTCTTTTTTGTTTTGTTTCTCATTGGTTGTTCTTTTACATCAAGATTTTGATTACCGTGCGTTGGAAATTCCAATTTCATTGTATCTGAACGTGTTCAGGCACCAGACGAAATATATGAAGTAAAGAGTCAAGTTTCTCTGAGATTGAATTAGAATCTCTACGCTACACAAATGGCTCTTGAACGTTAGCATGTTATAAACGAAATGAACAACTCTGGCAACACTGGGCCATTTCCCCGGCAGAAAAATGAAAAACACAAATGGTTATTTATAAAATCAATTATACTGGGTGAATCAGCTGCCCCTAATGATATTGTTTTATGCAGCCCAACTAACGCGTGTTGTCAGGAAGGTCGATATACTGCATCCCGTATGGTACTAACGCACTGCAAGCATTTCCCGCAAACGATACTGGACACTATTATTTACCCTCGTATTAGTCTGTTGTCGCATCGACGAACGTTGGAACTTGATAGAGCGTTTATAATCAATTATAACCTACAAATTTTGGCTACACTGCCAATTGTAGTGGTAGGTTCTTTTACATGGCACAAATCAATGACATGGATCCGCCGCTTTATTTCCCCTCCGAAGAAAGAGGATTTTAACCCCGGAACACCACACTGGGGTCTGAGTGACCCTCCGAAAAACAAACTATGAAATATATTCTTTATGTGAAACAGTACGCTACTAAGACATGTTTGAAAATTAGGATAATAGCTCACTACCATCCGCTAGCGACATTCAGATCTGTCAGCGTTCAAGAACATTCTTGAGACAGAAATAAATATAGGTCAGGGTCATAGAGACCCCAGTATGGTGTATACGCTTGTCTTTTCCTGGTGTGTAATAACACCATGATACTGACAGTTCTCGATAGGTAATTGACGAGGTGAGATGGACTTCCTTAGTATTCGAAACTGTGTGAAATGGCTCATTTCCAAAAAGGACTGTCGGATTGCAATATCAGGAAATTATTGTCAGAAAATAGTGACAGTGAGCAGGATATCGGTGGTGACTCAGTTTTCGAATCTGACAATAATTTTGAGGATAGTGAACACGAAAGTGAATTCATTGCAGAATATGAACGGGACATCAACGTTGAAATCGAAGTCCCGGGTTCAAGTCGCAATTCTGTCGGAGTCACCGAGTCTCAGCGTGCGATTGCGTCTCATGTGAAGGATATTGTAACGCTTCACTAAAGGAAACTGTCAGTGCTATTTGTTCCAAGTGATTGTTTTATAACGATTTTATGTGTTTACTGTAAATTTACCCCAAAACTTGAGACACGTTGTCCCCTGTGGTAACCAAAAAATTTATTTATTATACCTCTGCAATATTCAGGCTCTAATTGCTTTCATTGTGTTAATCATTTTATTAGTTAAAATATGTAAGCAACAGGCATCAAACTCTGCATTTCCGGTATCCTCTAACTACAGTGAGATTCTTTTGCTGGAGCGGGACCAGCGGGCGAGTGACAGGCGCACGCGCCTTCCGCCAGGCAACCAAGCTGGGGCCGCACAGTTGCGCGAGGCGGAAGCGAGCTAACCAGGGTCATTAAAGTCATTATGTCACTAAACTTTCATCAACGAGGGTGTGTAGTGTCAGCGCACAGATAAGAAGGTGACATAAACAACAGTTGCAAGATTTAATTACAATAGCACAGATGTTTTTATTTTATTTCTTGGGAATCTGGATGACCTCACGTCACCAGTATCTTTTCACAGAAGATACTAAAAATGTTATCCTTCAGCTGACAGACAGTAACTTTGGAGGTTACATTGTTACATTATGTAGTGAACCCGAGGGGGTTAAGCTGACTGGTATCAAAAGTGGATCTCAGAGACTGTGATCTAAGAATAAGGTTCCACCAGGGAACGAACCCGAGATCTGTTGAGGGAGTTGTAGTTGTAAAAACCCCTAGAGGAAAGTACATATTTAATCACTGGTGAGATATCAACTGGTGCTGACATTATTTATGAAAATAATGCAGGGAAATGAGCGGAATACAGCATTATTGGACTACATGTAGTAGGCTATGCTGGACTTGGAACACAGAAGTTGGGGAGTTTGACATTTTACTAATGGCCCCAGAATTGTAGGAGGAGACTCATGGAGCCATGTCAATCTCGTTGACCTACTTAAGTCGTCTGCAAGAGGTCGGGGGGGGGGGGGGGGGGGGGTTGAATAATGACCCTGTTCTTCCCCGTTTGAGAATGGAGTTGAGAATGGAATGGGAAGATCCCAGTGAAAATCATTGATTACTCGTGATTGGAGCAACGCAATGACATGAGAGTTGCACACATGTGAATCTTTAGCCAGGAGGCTAATTACCAAGCCTTTAATCTGTGAAATCAAGGCATATTTAATGGAGTGCGCATGAACACAGGACTATGGGTGTTCGCGGTGTGACCTGACTATGTCACCGGGGATTTCCACTGGAAACCGCGTACCCACGCTATGGCAAAGGCAATTAATATTAATTAATTGGCCGATCGATCCTTCAGCACGCAGATAGTTCTGGGACCAGCGAGGAAAAAGGAACCCTATGAGCATTGTTTTGAGACCAGAATCATCCTGGGAGAGGAGATGATACAGCGCGGGAATTCTAGGTCTACTTTTTCGTGTGAAACGGATATAAGGGTGTGGACCCAGTCAGAGAGGTCAGTTGGAACTTGCAGTTGGAACAGACTCGAGCGCGGAACGTATGTCGCTTTGGCTCAGGAAAGGACGATCACACAAAGACCTGAACATTGTAGTGGTAATCATTATATTCGTCGTGCAGTGTAATGCACCAAGTGATAATATAATAATGCATAGTCATGAAGTAACAAGAAGTACGGTAATCAACGAACTTTATTGTGTGAAATGTGCGTTACCAAAGTCAAGGAAGGAGGCTCGGACTTCTGCTTGGGAAGCCGTGCAGTAAAACTTTTAGAAGGCTTTTATTAAGGACAGTCGTGCTGCATGTGTAGTCAGCAGTACGAGCAATAGTTAATGTTCACATAGGAAGTACCGTGTGATATAACTTGCAGAACTATTGAAAGTAATGATTTGTGTAAATACTATGTACGATGTTGAGCGCAGTGTATAATATATTGATTGGTTATACATGTATTAGTCCGCCGGAATGCGCTGGGAGAAACTTTATGATGCATTTGGTGAAATGTCTTAAGAATACCAAATAGTAACGCTCAGGACGAAAAGTAAGCACGGTTATGCAAAGCAGGAAGTTTATCGTAGGATAATTGATAGACAGTTGGTGAATCCGTAGGCAGATGATCCAGACCTTCAGTCAGGAGTTGGTAGGAGCATGGAGGATGCCGTCAATACCTGCAATTCTGATATCTTGCCAGGAAATTTCAACCAATGAAGAGTGTAAAAAGTGACGTGTGTTATGTAGAAATCATATGTGAAATATCTTTTAAATTAATGGTATAACAAGTGTTATAAAGTGTCATGTGTTTTGGAAGCAATAGCTTCATCATAGAAATGGAAAGTGCCGTGTGCTTGGTGAAAGAAATGTATTATAAAAAGTGTATATTCAGTATGCAAATGTCGCGCTAACTCTGCAAATGGGAGGCGACACTGGAAGATATGGGTGGTTGGAGCCACCAGGATAAGCCTATATGTGAGTACCCCACAAATTATGATTATATAGAAGTTATAGCCCACTGCATGTAATGTGATTTCAGAATTATAAAAATAATGCCAGTAAGAATCAGTATTAGGAGATAGACTCTCCAGTGGTTATTGTTGTGTTGATTTTAGTAGAGTTGAGATGTTGTTATACATCAGTGAGTGGATTAATCGTTACCACTATTAATAAAATGGCAAATCAGTTATGTAAACTTAACGTAACGAACACGGATGTTCAATTATTAAGATGGTTATGTTGTGTCGGATTATGGTAATTTATGTCAGTAAGAATAATAATAATAAATAATAAAAGGTATAAAAGGATACATTAGGAGAAATGTTGTAAGCAAGAAATATTTACGCTAATTGGAATATTTATCGATCCAAGCAGTAAGATTACATTAAGGGATGAGAAAAGAGTTTAATATCAGAATATATTGTGTTAATGGGAATATAATTATGCAAGGAAATGGAAGAGTTTATAGTGAATTGAATTTGCAGCTTGTGTATAAGCTTAGAGAGTAATTGATAGACTTCTCTTAATAATTATAGGACGAGATCATAGAATCGGGTCATGGAGCCAGGTAATCTATTCGACGTATGAAATCTCGTATAGCCGTGGGCATACTGAGATATGTATTTTGTGCCAGAGTGTATTTAGTGTTGGACCCTAACTCTGATGATGGATATGGAATGTCCCGGGTTCGAATCCTGTGGTAGGTGAGAGGAGAACATTGGAAACCTCTACACCATACCTGATCGCCCGAGAACTAGTTATTGAATGATTCGGCTCTTGTGAAGCGAATCTGATTGACGGCAGCGTATGGCTGACCGCAGCATTTATTAAGATACCGGTTATCCACATCGACCAATGTTTATATGAATCTCGCGCCTTCATGTTGAAATGGACCTGTTGAGGCCAGTTATTATCATATCCTCAGGTTAGGGATAAATGTTTAAGCTCGTCCAGAACTTATTTGCATAACATCCAGTTTAAATCCATTGGGATATGTGCGTCATTGTGACCACAGTATTGTCTTCAGAATCTTATTGCTGCTTGGGGAGGTATAAGCCGAGAGGCAGGAGGCGAGGGACGGTTTACTGCTATGACCGCGCCACTCCACTCCATTGTATACAAGCCGCTCTGAAGGGGGCTAAGCTGTCAAACGAACCGTGAAGGCTAACGTTTAGAAAAGGGCAGATTTAAGACCCTGTTAGTAATATGAAAGGAAACATGGTTATATTGTGTAATGAAGTTATGTGGTTTAAGAACACATTGGTAATTATAGATCACCCTGATGGTTTATGATTTTAGCAATCTAACGAATGGTTGGAAGTTGCATTTTTACTGTCACAGACACGAATTTACGAAGTTGGTTACTTAACGCCACAGGCTACGATCGCAAGGGTAGCTTAATAATACCATCCGACACAGCGATAACGAAAGTTTTGAAGATGAAATCACAACGGCATGCAGTGGAACTATAAATACAGAGAAGTGTAGGGCATATTTACATAATTATGGAGTTGCACGTAGATTTGTTGTGCAACACCTGAATAGGCTAATGCATGAAAAGCATTCGGTGGGAAGAGAGAGACCAAACACACACGGTACACATAATTGTCAAAGTAAGACGAGGTTTAAGAAACAAGTAATTTTGTGAAATTAAAGAATCACACTAGATTTAAACACAAATAGTGCTAAATGTTCCGGCATAACTCAACAAGATGACAGTGTTTCGCCCCGGTGTGCTATTGGGCTCTTCAGTTGGTTAAAGCACACCTCACCAAGACACTGTCTAGTGCACAACGGGAAGGCCATTGCAAGACGCACCTGATACACATGTATCCGCGTCACGAGCAAGCCAGTGCACTATGGGAGTCGAAACTCCATTCCAAAGCAATTTTAACCTTACCTTGGCATTGAATATACAATTTTCATAAGAAAATATGCATTGTCCGTTGAGACATAATATAATTAAACACAAATAGTGCTAAATGTTCCGGCATAACTCAACAAGATGACCGTGTTTCGCCCCGGTGTGCTATTGGGCTCTTCAGTTGGTTAAAGCACACCTCACCAAGCCACTGTCTAGTGCACAACGGGAAGGCCATTGCAAGACGCACCTGATACATGTGTATCCGCGTCACGAGCAAGCCAGTGCACTATGGGAGTCGAAACTCCATTCCAAAGCAATTATAACCTTACCTTGGCATTGAATATACAATTTTCATAAGAAAATATGCATTGTCCGTTGAGCCATAATATATTTAAACACAAATAGTGCTAAATGTTCCGGCATAACTCAACAAGATGACCGTGTTTCGCCCCGGTGTGCTATTGGGCTCCTCAGTTGGTTAAAGCACACCTCACCAAGACACTGTCTAGTGCACAACGGGAAGGCCATTGCAAGACGCACCTGATACACGTGTATCCGCGTCACGAGCAAGCCAGTGCACTATGGGAGTCGAAACTCCATTCCAAAACAATTATAACTTTACCTTGGCATTGAATATACAATTTTCATAAGAAAATATGCATTGTCCGTTGAGCCATAATATATTTAAACACAAATAGTGCTAAATGTTCCGGCATAACTCAACAAGATGACAGTGTTTCGCCCCGGTGTGCTATTGGGCTCTTCAGTTGGTTAAAGCACACCTCACCAAGACACTGTCTAGTGCACAACGGGAAGGCCATTGCAAGACGCACCTGATACATGTGTATCCGCGTCACGAGCAAGCCAGTGCACTATGGGAGTCGAAACTCCATTCCAAAGCAATTATAACCTTACCTTGGCATTGAATATACAATTTTCATAAGAAAATATGCATTGTCCGTTGAGCCATAATATATTTAAACACAAATAGTGCTAAATGTTCCGGCATAACTCAACAAGATGACCGTGTTTCGCCCCGGTGTGCTATTGGGCTCCTCAGTTGGTTAAAGCACACCTCACCAAGACACTGTCTAGTGCACAACGGGAAGGCCATTGCAAGACGCACCTGATACACGTGTATCCGCGTCACGAGCAAGCCAGTGCACTATGGGAGTCGAAACTCCATTCCAAAACAATTATAACTTTACCTTGGCATTGAATATACAATTTTCATAAGAAAATATGCATTGTCCGTTGAGCCATAATATATTTAAACACAAATAGTGCTAAATGTTCCGGCATAACTCAACAAGATGACAGTGTTTCGCCCCGGTGTGCTATTGGGCTCTTCAGTTGGTTAAAGCACACCTCACCAAGACACTGTCTAGTGCACAACGGGAAGGCCATTGCAAGACGCACCTGATACATGTGTATCCGCGTCACGAGCAAGCCAGTGCACTATGGGAGTCGAAACTCCATTCCAAAGCAATTATAACCTTACCTTGGCATTGAATATACAATTTTCATAAGAAAATATGCATTGTCCGTTGAGCCATAATATATTTAAACACAAATAGTGCTAAATGTTCCGGCATAATTCAACAAGATGACAGTGTTTCGCCCCGGTGTGCTATTGGGCTCTTCAGTTGGTTAAAGCACACCTCACCAAGACACTGTCTAGTGCACAACGGGAAGGCCATTGCAAGACGCACCTGATACACGTGTATCCGCGTCACGAGCAAGCCAGTGCACTATGGGAGTCGAAACTCCATTCCAAAGCAATTATAACCTTACCTTGGCATTGAATATACAATTTTCATAAGAAAATATGCATTGTCCGTTGAGCCATAATATATTTAAACACAAATAGTGCTAAATGTTCCGGCATAACTCAACAAGATGACAGTGTTTCGCCCCGGTGTGCTATTGGGCTCTTCAGTTGGTTAAAGCACACCTCACCAAGACACTGTCTAGTGCACAACGGGAAGGCCATTGCAAGACGCACCTGATACACGTGTCTCCGCGTCACGAGCAAGCCAGTGCACTATGGGAGTCGAAACTCCATTCCAAAGCAATTATAACCTTACCTTGGCATTGAATATACAATTTTCATAAGAAAATATGCATTGTCCGTTGAGCCATAATATATTTAAACACAAATAGTGCTAAATGTTCCGGCATAACTCAACAAGATGACAGTGTTTCGCCCCGGTGTGCTATTGGGCTCTTCAGTTGGTTAAAGCACACCTCACCAAGACACTGTCTAGTGCACAACGGGAAGGCCATTGCAAGACGCACCTGATACACGTGTCTCCGCGTCACGAGCAAGCCAGTGCACTATGGGAGTCGAAACTCCATTCCAAAGCAATTATAACCTTACCTTGGCATTGAATATACAATTTTCATAAGAAAATATGCATTGTCCGTTGAGACATAATATATTTAAACACAAATAGTGCTAAATGTTCCGGCATAACTCAACAAGATGACAGTGTTTCGCCCCGGTGTGCTATTGGGCCCTGTAATTAATCGAAGCACGGACCTAAGCCCGTTTGATGTTCAATTGTGGATTAATTTAAAATACAAAGTGTACAGATCAATTACCCGTACCCTAGTGGAGCTGGAGAACAATATACGGCAGCAGATATCCCTCACAACAGAAGGAAACGCTAATGTATGTACACGGTTCAACCCGCATGTCTGTCAGCTGAAGGAGATCACTCTCAGCTTCTCCTGTGAATAAGTAAGTTATTTAATCATGATTTGCTGGTGAATTTACCATTAATTAATGTACTTTGTTACGGTTTCCACCGGTGCACAATCCACGATGCGAGCTTGGTTTGCAGGCGGAAGGTGCTCGCATCCGGTAGTCGGTCTTCGGCCCCGCTCCAGCAAAGGAATATCCCTGTATAAGGTAGACAGCTAGAATAATAACAAGTGATGAAATTAGTCAGATACGATATAAATGACTACAAACTAGACTGGGTCGGTCATATCCCACTGTGGTATTTACGTATGTCTATCATGACTGTGGTGTTCCAGGGGTAACGCTCTTAAAAATCCGACGACTTCGGCGAGGTTTGAACCCACGATCTTGGGCATAGCATTTCAGCATGCTACCTACTACGCCACCGAAGCCGAATTTTTCTGTTCTGTAGTTTCTCTTTTACTTCTTTCATATGGCAGAAATGTAAGTTATGTTCAGCGCGGACCTTCCGCCAATTTTTGCTGATGCGGTATTGGCCTCACTTTAAAACAGGAGTTTGCATATTGTTGAGTTGAGTTTACGGCATTTTCTTTCAATTGTTGCCGCTTTCTGCTCTAACCGCCAGTTTCATAACAGAGTTCATTGTCGCGTTTAAACGTCGCACCAGTTTAGTTACATACATGTCCGGCTCCGTGGCTCAATGGTTAGCGCACTAGGCTTTGGCCCGAAGTGCACCAGGTTCGATTCCCGGCCCAGCCATCGGGGATTTTAATCTCCTGGGTTAATTCCCGTGGCTCGGGGACTGGGTGCATGTGACGTCTTCATCACCACTTCATCCACGGGCGTCAACTAGAAAGACCTCTCTGGAGGCCACACGATCATTCATTCCGTTACATACATGACATTGTCGCGCCAGTTTAGTTACTGACAGCACATAGTTGCGTTTAAATGTCGCGCCAGTTCAGTTACAGACATCACATTGTCAAGCCAGTTTAGTTACAGACATCACATTGTCAAGCCAGTTTAGTTACAGACATCACATTGTCAAGCCAGTTTAGTTACAGACATCACATTGTCGCGTTTAAATGTCACGCCAGTTTAGTTACAGACATCACATTGTCAAGCCAGTTTAGTTACAGACATCACATTGTCGCGTTTAAATGTCACGCCAGTTTAGTTACAGACATCACATTGTCAAGCCAGTTTAGTCACAGACATCACATTGTCAAGCCAGTTTATTTACAGACATCACATTGTCAAGCCTGTTTAGTTACAGACATCACATTGTCAAGCCAGTTTAGTTACAGACATCACATTGTCGTGTTTAAATGTCGTGCCAATTTAGTTACATACATCACATTGTCAAGCCAGTTTAGATACAGACACCACATTGTCACGCCAGTATAGTTACAGACATCACATTGTCACTCCAGTTCAGTTACAGACATCACATTGTCAAGCCAGTTTAGTTACAGACATAACATTGCCACGCCAGTTTAGTTACAGACATCACATTGTCAAGCCAGTTTAGTTACAGACACCACATTGTCACGCCAGTTTAGTTACAGACATCACATTGTCACGCCAGTTTAGTTACAGACATCACATTGTCAAGCCAGTTTAGTTACAGACATCACATTGTCACGCCAGTTTAGTTACAGAAATCACATTGTCGCGTCAGTTTAGTTACAGACATCACATTGTCACGCCAGTTTCCTTACATACATCACATTGTCAAGCCAGTTCAGTTACAGACATCACATTGTCACGCCAGTTTAGTTACAGACATCACATTGTCACGCCAGTTTAGTTACAGACATCACATTGTCACGCCAGTTTAGTTACAGACATGACATTTGTGCCCGAGGGCATTAGGCTGACTGGTGTCGAACCTGGGACACTGGGAGAAAGAGAGCAGACAGGGACTGCCAAAGTGGAACGAACCCAGGGTCTTTAAGGGAGTTAAGTTAAGACAAACCCCTAGAGATATGACACATGACATCACTAAGGTGATGTGAAGCGAATTCTGTTGTTATAAGTCAAGATAACGCAGAAATAATGAAGGAATATTGCATTATATGGCTGAAAACAAAAAGGGGTTTCTGAGCTTAACACAAGGATTTGGCGCTTGTGACAGTCAACTAATTGCTCTGGGAAAGAGGCGTGTTTTCATGGCGACACTTCAGTCATTTGGAACTTTTTCTAGTGTTTGGAGAGGGTGAGAATACCAGATGTGGACCCACAGCGTCCCCTAAACACAAAGGAAGAGAGTGATGGAACGGGGCGCGGGAACAGTAATTTGAAGATTACTCGTGATCGGAACATGATACACATATGAGAGTTACACCTGTGTGAATGAAATTCCAGAAGGCTAATTGTCAAGCCATCAAACATCGAAATCGAAGCTGGAATAAGGCATCGAGCGGTAGCACCCCTCGAAAGGTAGTTGGCGGATGGAGAATGGGACTTCCCCATGCGGATAGCGTTATGACGCCGTTCAGAAATTAATAATTTTTAATTAATTGGCTGATCGAACCTCAAGCACGCAAGCAGTTTTGAAACCAGCGTTGCAAGACGGAACAGAAAAACGCTATTTCAAGCCAGGAAATGCATTGGGAAAAGAAATGAAGCTCCGACGAATTAAGGGAACTAGTTTTTGTTTGGAAACCCTTATAAGCTAGAAAGAGGAGTCAGTCGAGGTCAATTGAACCAACTGGCAGGGCAGGGTGCACGTCGCTCTGCTCCCTAAAAGGACGCCGCGCACAAAGACTTTAACATTTACAAGTCGTCAGTGAGTATGATTCACAAGTGCAACGTACAATGTCAATTGAAAGTAATCAAAATAGGTCAGTAGAACCTTACCACGCAATGACAATGTATTTTTATACATGTGTAAATATAATTCAGTGAAACAGTATGGGAGGCGTCGTAGTTCATAACAATGTTTTATATGCAAGTATACGTGTGACTATACAGGACACTGTAGAGAGAGCATCGCTCAGGTAAATAGTACGCGCAGTCGGAAGACAATATAATTTATATGTGTACAGGTGGAATGTTCAGTATACAAGTGCAGCGTAGAGTATGTCAGATAGTTGAAGTTACGTTGTTTATAAGCGCGCAAGTACGAATACATTTGTTAGAAAGGGAGTAGGGGTGTAGTGGCGCTTCTAACTCACCCATTTTATTTGTACCCGACTGTACAAGTTAAAATAATTAATATCTCTCGAACGCATGGTCCGATTTTGACAAATGAGGTGTCGTTGGACTCGGGCTGACGCCCTCTTTCCAATGGACTACTCATTTTAACCCCTAAATAAAACCTACCCCTACTAGGGAGTGAAATTGTATTTTTTTTTGTGAAAGTCTCTTTTCAAATGCGACATGTATAAGGTAAGCTGCTAAAATGAACTTAAACGTTGTTGCTCATATAGCGCATGCGTTTTTCTGGATGACGCTATGGATTAACATTTTTGGTTTTGTTTTTTACGCATGCGCACTTGGGAATTTTGTAAGAGGGCGAGCTCTTTGAAAAAAATGATTGATAAGAAGGGGTTTTGGTGGTGAGGAGAGAGCCAGATAGTCGCCTACTTTCCTAAGAAGTTTGCCGATATCTCTCGAACGCAAGGTCGGATTTGGACGTGTGACGTGTCAAATCGCTTGTCTCGAAACCCTATATATGTTATTAATAGGTTAAAGTTTTGAGAATGAGGGAAACAGGCTTTTGGGGGGGTAAAACCATGATTTTAGACTTTTTCCGATATTTCACGAATGCATGGTCGGATTTGGTCCTATGACGTGTCAAATGGCTTGTCTCGAAACCCTCTTTATTTTGGTAATAGGTTAAAGTTTTTGAGAATGAGGGAAACAGAATGTTTTGGGGTAAAACCGTGATTTTAGACTTTTTGCTATATTTCGCGAACCAATGATGCCAGAGGCGTGTACGACGGGTCCAAGGACTCGGGGTGACGTCCTCTTTCCTATGGACCACTCGTTATATTTTTTTAAACAAATTGGAAACTCGATTTTGGGGTAAACAAGTGTTTTTTGTGATTTTTGCTGATATCTCACGAACCAATAAGCCTAGAGACAAGTGCGAGGTGTCATTTTTTTCACCGCGTTGCCCTCTTGCCTAGGATGTTCGTGATGAGCAGGAATGAAAAACCATGTTGAGGTAAAACCATGATTTTAGACTTTTTGCTTTATCTCGCAAACCCATAACGCTAGAGACGTGTACGAGGTGTCCTAGGACTCGGGATCACGCCCCCTTTTAGAAAATATGTTTGACATTTTGACAAAGGGCCTAATGCCATACATGTTGAAAAAAATTCTTTACCGATACCTGTTTATAATGTTCATGAAGCGTGGTGGTTGAGAGAGACGATACTGCTGGATGTGTGTGTTTCAACGAACCTGTCGCTGACCACGGTGGCTGTGCTCAATAGAACAATCGCTATTTCGATAGGTCGGTTTATGACAGAGCGAGGGTGAGTTTTTTTCTGATACTTTACCCCGAAGATGATCTTTAACGAGTAAACGGTGATGAGAACTTGGTTCTATGTTGGTCGAAGCGAGTACAGAAAACAAACTTGCAGAGGAGCAGGAGGTGAATGTCATTTGAGCTTATTGGAATGCGCTGATCTGACTTGACAACAGGTGCAATGGAAAATGACAAAGACGCTGAGGACACTTGAAGGTGAAATAATCTGACCATCGTAGTGGCAGGGAAGAGCGAAATGCATGCATACACGTGTGAGATGACATGTACGCTAAACAAGTTACATCCTGTTTGCTTCGTACGTGACAAAATGCAAGTTCATGTGAAATTTGATCTGCCACAGGTGTTCACCTTGGACGTTATCTGTACGCGTGCATGATAAGAGAATGTTCAAAGCGTGGGAAAAAATGATTATACATGCAACGTAACATATATAAAGACATGTCGTTATCGTTTCCTCTCTCACTTAGCCTTTGAACACATTGCGTTGCGTGAAACCCCTGGTCTTGTTTAACAGTTTTGGTGTTGGTGGAAAATACTTAACCTTGTTGTGGGGTAGGTATTTATTTATATATTTATTCATTTATACATTTATTGATTTATATATATTTACAAGCAATTATTTATTGATTATGTAATTAATGATTATATTTATTTATTTATTTGTTTGCCGATAACTGGTATACCTTACATGTCTGAGAGAGAAGAAACCATTGCACTGTTGAGCTCACTAGAAGGAAACAGGAACAAGCCACTGCAAGTAAAGGTGAGATGATTTTTTTTAAACTAACTTGTTAATTTTTTTGTTTTATGTTTTATTTTATGAAATGCATGTATTAACCTGAATTTAGGTATTTATAGCGGTTTATTTTATTTATTTTTAGAAACTTGGAAAGAAAAGCCTTACCGCCGTAGCAGTTGCTGAAAAAAAAACCGAAACGCACTAAAGCGAAACCACTGCCAAAGAGTGAACTGTTTAAAACTCAGGTAATTCTAACTTAAAAATGCTATTCCATTTTACCACTACTGAAACTCGTACACAAAAAAATTCATTACCTGTACATGACTGGGACAATGATTGCTTTCTTGATTAATGGCTATGTTGTTGTTGTTGTTGACTGGGAAAAGTACAAGGCCATGTTGGATTTTCTAAAAATAAAAATAAAAAAAATTAATTTATGGGTGGTTCCCTATGGACTCAACGAATATCCACAGGTTTGAACATGATAATATGAACAAAGTGACATGACATTTATTTTTGTTTATATATTTGTTAAAGGGGGGGGGGGTGTAAATGACTGTAGATTTATAAAAAGAAAATAAGTACATGGGTTACTGTTAGTACCAACATACATTTTATTTTTAATGGTGTTTTGATGTATTAATGCCAATTCACGTTAACGTTTTATTTACAAGTATTGATTGATTGATTGATTGAGTGAGTGATGGGTTATTTTGTTTGCTTTTAGGTGTCGTCATGTGCCATTAACGTAATGAACAGACAGTGAACAAGCATGCATTATGCTTTAAAGTACTCTGTGCTCTTGTGCAACGTTAATAACTTACTATAAGAAACAGTTTTATTATAACACATGGCGTTAGTACCAAATACAACAAGTGAGCAAGTTGGTTTACCACGTGGGTTAAATTTAAAATCAGAACATGACCGTTGGTTAACATTTGAATCCTGGCCTGTAGGCTTTTTGTCGACACATGAACTTGCAAAAGCCGTTTTTTTTACTTGAACCGAGAAGATATGGTGCGCTGTGTGTTTTGTTGTATTGAACTGGGAAGAAGGGTATGATCCCTTCAGAGAAAAAAGGCAAAATGGAAAAAGTTTTTGCATAATAAAAAGTCATGTCCAGCCTCCCACCGCCATTCATCTGTGACGTCATAGCCAGTCTCAAAGCATGTCTATACTTGTAGAACATGTCATGTGACAAGGTTAGGTTTACTGAGCTGAGGTTAACTTAGGTTAGCTAGCTCTATCTCACTCCTAGCCAATCATTAACCTTAAAAGCACTCTAGAGTTCTTGGAATCTGTTCATGTAGTTATTATTCTTGACAGTACTTTGGAAATTACACCCTGAAAAATATCAATCCCTTGAATTTTTTTAAACTGTTAATATTATTATTATTAGCCAAGTCACTTTACTAAAATTTAATTTATGTGTATTAGTTGATATGAAAGTCTCTACAACCAGCCATGCTTGCACCCACTTTTTGCTTTCACTTTTGCTCCCATATTAATGCCAACTCTTATAACTATAAGCAACAGCAAAATGTAAATGGAATAATATTTCCGATAATGTTCAAAACAAAAGTCCTGAGGTCTTGGGTTTGAATTCTCAACTATGGTTGTCAGCCAATGAGTTACACTACAGAAAACTTTTTATTTTTGTGTTGTGTTGCATGATAATTTGCCCATTTCGCGGTGTAGTGGCTAGTATACTTGGGTGTTATCCCAGAGGTTTTGGGTTCCAACTCGACTATGGCCAGAATTTAATTTTTGATCTGAGAGTTGGAAGGTTAGGTTAGGTGAAGTTAGGTTAGGTGAAATTAGGTTGGGTGAAGTTAGGTTAGGTTAGGTTAGGGGAGATTGTTTTAGTAAAACGCCACATTTTACCCCACTTTTTACTCACACATTTTGCTCCCACTTTGTGCACTCACTTTTGCTCGCTCTTTTTGCTCCCACTTTTGCTTTCACATTTGCTCCCATATTTGCTCACTCTTGTTTGCTCCCACTTCTGCTTACACGTTTTGCTCCCACTTTTTGCTCCCACTTTTCTTTGCTCTCATATTTGCTCCCACTTTTGCTTACACTTTTTGGTCCCACTTTTTTTTCTCTCACTTTTTGCTCCCCCTTTTGCTTTCACATTTGCTCCCATACTTGCTCCAAATTTTTTTTGCTATCATATTTGCTCCCACTTTTTGCTCTCACTTTTTGCTCCCACTTTTGCTTTCACATTTGCTCCCATACTTGCTCCCACATTTGCTTTCACATTTACTCTCATAATTGCTCCTACTTTCGTCAGATCCCACTTTTAATCCCAATTTTTGCTCCCACTTTTTGCTCCCAATTTTTTGCTCCCACTTTTACACCCACTTTTGCACCCACTTTTGCATTCACTTTTGCACCCACTTTTGCACTCACTTTTGCACCCACTTTTGCACCCACTTTTGCACCCACTCTTGCACCCACTTTTGCACCCTCTTTTGCACCCACTTTTGCACCCACTTTTGCACTCACTTTTGCACCCACTTTTGCACCCACTCTTGCACCCACTTTTGCACCAACTTTTACATTCACTTTTGCACTCACTTTTGAACCCACTCTTCCACTCACTTTTACACTCACTTTTGCTCCCACTTTTTGCTCCCACTTTTTGCTCCCACTTTTTGCTCCCAATTTTTGCTCCCACTTTTTGCTCCCACTTTTTTTTGCTCCCACATTTGCACCCATTTATGCTCGCACATTAAGCTATTGTTCTTATTACCAAGTTGTCTTTACTAGAGCTTAGTCTAAGCTTGACAGTTGATATGGAAGTATCTGTGACTAGGTATGGTAAGCCTCATGCATTCTATAAAGGATATTCATATATTGTGAAACGAACCAATAAAAATGGAACTGTTATTTGGCGTTGTACAAAACAACGTTCAAAACAATGTCGCAGTGAGCTAAAAAGCAAAAATAGTGTGGTTTTAAGTGTCAGTGATCATCAATGTAGTGTACTGCATGAAACACTGTTTCTGTCAACAGAAAATCATGAAAATGTTAAAAAGCAAGTGCTACAAAACAATACTACTATTGAAAATAATTCAATGTTCAAAAAACCCTTAACATTATCAAAAGCCACGCAGACTCTACATGAGGACACTGTAGAGGAAGAGGAAGAGGAACAGGAAGAGGACCAGGAATATTTAACTGGTTTTAGTAATGTTGAGGATAATGTTGAGGATAATTATAGTGATTATAATAATAGTGATATAGATCATGCTGCTTATGATTATGATAGTGATAATGATCCAAAACAAGACAATAACGTTTTCATGCCTATTGTTCATCGTGGAAGAAAAAAGATCTACAACAAGCTTTGTTTTTAAACTATAACACACTATCGTAATGGCAAAGACTTGTATTAAGTGTGCTTTTTATTGTCATAATCATGTATACTCTGCAATGTTAAATATTCTGACTTCTATAGAAAATAAAACAACATTGTGCCATTATTTTCATTTATTTACAAACTTTATAAACATTTTGTTTTGTTTCATGATAATATTATTTAAGACAATATTAAACACTAAAACATTATTATCTATACACATATTTTTCTTTCAGTTCATTGTCATGACTTATATCTTCCATTATTATTTGACATTTGTTTTTTATATTTAATTAAAACGAACCATGCACCTATTGTTTTAAAAACCTTCATAAATTAAGTGTACAGGTTGTACAGCATTATTGACTTCATCAAAAACACTCTCCGACATATCATTAAACCGTGTAGGCAGAAATGTCTCAAAGTTTTCACATACACAAAGTACACGATCACCATATGCTGTTTTCAATTTCCGAATCTTGATAATACGGAATGGAATATGCGTTGGCAATTCGCTGAGCTTCATTGTCTCTAAGCCATATGCTTGACCCACAGCATTCAAAACATTCATTGTAGTAGTCTATAAACAAAAGAAAAGCATATCTATTACACTCTAAAACAGCTTTAATAATATTGTGCAATTAGGGATTTTGCACTATGCATGGCTGATAAATTTTACTATTTATGCAAGAAATGCCCTAACTGTAATAGATACTGATTTTCTGCATATAGCACAAGTGTTGAGTTCTAATGCACACTTGACACAGGCTATCATGTGTCCACATGGCAAAAATACAACACCTAGTTCATCTTGATAACAAATTTTACATAATTGTTGGTCACACTTTTGTATCTGTTCGTGAGACAAGTCTTTTCTTTCAACCTCGTGTATTTGCTCTGCATGTACTAACTCTAAAGACACTTTTAAGTCTTGTACTGCAATCATGTTTTCTTTACGAATAGTGTTCACAAATTCCTAACCTTTAAGCAACACCATGTATTTGCAGTTAGGTAACCAACGAGCGTGTTGCACAAAAGGGTCATCAGTCATTTGCCAATTCTTTAAAGCAAATCCACAATAAAAAACATATTGTTTTATCCCCTTCACCAGTATAAAAAAATCCAGCTTCACTTAGTTGTTTGGTAAGGTGTTTTAATATTAATGGCCAAATATTTTTATAAGATTCTAAACGTTTTTCAACAGAGCTGTACTCTGGGTGTGCTAGTGATTTAGTCTTGCAAACTCCCAATTTTTCAAAAGCACATGCCAATTCAACACTGTCTATGGCATATGGACCACATATATCGACACTACCGTTGTTGGCTGGTAATACATTATTATTATTTATTTGTGATTCAGCAACGTAAGTAGCGGCCAATGGTCTTGTGGTTCGGTAAAATGAGTACACAGGTATGTTACCCACTTGTTTTCCAAGCATGTAAGGACAACAAGGAGACCATCGCAAATGGTCTCTAAAGGGATCATACCCTTCTTCCCAGTGTGAAAGTTCAATACAACAAAACACACAGCTCACCACATCTTCTCGGTTCAAGTAAAAAAAAACGGCTTTTGCAAGTTCATGTGTTGACAAAAAGCCTACAGGCCAGGATTCAAATGTTAACCAACGGTCATGTTCTGATTTTAAATTTAACCCACGTGGTAAACCACCTTGCTCACTTGTTGTATTTGGTACTAACGCCATGTGTTATAATAAAACTTTTTCTTATTGTAAGTTATTAACGTTGCACAGAGTACTTTAAAGCATAATGCATGCTTGTTCACTGTCTATTCATTACGTTAATGGCACATGACGACACCTAAAAGCAAACAAAATAACCCATCACTCAATCAATCAATCAATCAATCAATACTTGTAAATAAAACGTTAACGTGAATTGGCATTAATACATCAAAACACCATTAAAAATGTATGTTGGCACTAACAGTAACCCATGTACTTATTTTCTTTTTATAAAGCTACAGTCATTTACATCCCCCCCTTTAACCAATATATAAACAAAAATGAACGTCATGTCACTTTGTTCACATTATCATGTTCAAACCTGTGGATATTCGTTGAGTCCATAGGGAACCACCCATAAATTAATTTTTTTATTTTATTTTTAGAAAATCCAACATGGCCTTGTACGTTTCCCAGTCAACAACAACAACAACATAGCCATTAATCAAGAAAGCAATCATTGTCCCAGTCATGTACAGGTAATGAATTTTTTTTGTCTACGAGTTTCAGTAGTGGTAAAATGGAATAGCATTTTTAAGTTAGACTTACCTGAGTTTTAAACAGTTCACTCTTTGGCAGTGGTTTCGGTTTAGTGCGTTTCGTTTTTTTTCAGCAACTGCTACGGCGGTAAGGCTTTTCTTTCAAAGTTTCTAAAAATAAATAAAATAAACCGCTATAAATACCTAAATTCAGGTTAATACATGCATTTCATAAAATGAAACATAAAACAAAAAATGAAACAATTTAGTTTAAAAAAGTCATCTCACCTTTACTTGCAGTGGCTTGTTCCTGTTTCCTTCTAGTCAGCTCAAAAGTGCAATGGTTTCTTCTCTCTCAGACATGTAAGGTATACCGGTTATCTGCAAACAAATAAATAAATAAATAAAATCATTAATTACCTTATCAATAAATAATTGCTTGTAAATATATATAAATCAATAAATGTATAAATGAATAAATATATAAATAAATACCTACCCCACAACGAGGTTAAGTATTTTCCACCAACACCAAAACTGTTAAACAAGACCAGGGGTTTCACGCAACGCAATGTGTTCAAAGGCTAAGTGAGAGAGGAAATGACAACGACATGTCTTTATATATGTTACGTTGCATGTATAATCTTTTTTTTCCCACGCTTTGAACATTCTCTTATCATGCACGCGGACAGATAACCTTCAAGGTGAACACCTGTGGCAGATCAAATTTCACATGAACTTGCATTTTGTCACGTACGAAGCAAACAGGATGTAACTTGTTTAGCGTACATGTCATCTCACACGTGTATGCATGCATTTCGCTCTTCCCTGCCACTACGATGGTCAGATTATTTCACCATCAAGTGTCCTCAGCGTCTTTGTCATTTTCCATTGCACCTGTTGTCAAGTCAGATCAGCGCATTCCAATAAGCTCAAATGACATTCACCTCCTGCTCCTCTGCAAGTTTGTTTTCTGTACTCGCTTCGACCAACATAGAACCAAGTTCTCATCACCGTTTACTCGTTAAAGATCATCTTCGGGGTAAAGTATCAGAAAAAAACTCACCCTCGCTCTGTCATAAACCGACCTATCGAAATAGCGATTGTTCTATTGAGCACAGCCACCGTGGTCAGCGACAGGTTCGTTGAAACACACACATCCAGCAGTATCGTCTCTCTCAACCACCACGCTTCATGAACATTATAAACAGGTATCGGTAAAGATTTTTTTTCAACATGTATGGCATTAGGCCCTTTGTCAAAATGTCAAACATAGTTTCTAAAAGGGGGCATGATCCCGAGTCCTAGGACACCTCGTACACGTCTCTAGCGTTATGGGTTTGCGAGATAAAGCAAAAAGTTTAAAATCATGGTTTTACCTCAACATGGTTTTTCATTCCTGCTCATCACGAACATCCTAAGCAAGAGGGCAACGCGGTGAAAAAAATGACACCTCGCACTTGTCTCTAGGCTTATTGGTTCGTGAGATATCAGCAAAAATCACAAAAAACACTTGTTTACCCCAAAATCGAGTTTCCAATTTTTAAAAAAATATAACGAGAGGTCCATAGGAAAGAGGACGTCATCCCGAGTCCTTGGACCCGTCGTACACGCCTCTGGCATCATTGGTTCGCGAAATATAGCAAAGAGTCTAAAATCACGGTTTTACCCCAAAACATTCTGTTTCCCTCATTCTCAAAAACTTTAACCTATTACCAAAATAAAGAGGGTTTCAAGACAAGCCATTTGACACGTCATAGGACCAAATCCGACCATGCATTCGTGAAATATCGGAAAAAGTCTAAAATCATGGTTTTACCCCCCAAAAGCCTGTTTCCCTCATTCTCAAAACTTTAACCTATTAATAACATATATAGGGTTTCGAGACAAGCGATTTGACACGTCACACGTCCAAATCCGACCTTGCGTTCGAGAGATATCGGCAAACTTCGTAGGAAAGTAGGCGACTATCTGGCTCTCTCCTCACCACCAAAACCCCTTCTTATCAATAATTTTTTTCAAAGAGCTCGCCCTCTTACAAAAATCCCAAGTGCGCATGCGTAAAAAACAAAAACAACAAGATGTTCAGTAAAGAACATATAGCCTACTTTCTCCTAAATGCATGGGTATTGTTATAACTCTTTGTCCTTTTCAAGGAGTATGATTGAATGTTGGTTGTAGTAGCTTGTTGAAATACAACGTGCTATAGGGATATTAAACATGAATATGAGGTGCCCTTTGCTAGTGCTACCTCTGTACCAAATTTCGTTCAATTCTGTTTCACCGTGTTTGAATTGATAGGGGGAATCGATTTGCACACATACTTGGCCACCATCTGCAAACTATTGGGCTGATGTTCTTGCAGTTTGGTCTGAATATGTTTCCCACATAAAGATATGGTGTTGCAAAATTTGGTAGAGACTAGATTATTAGGTTGGTCGTAATTACATTTTAGCTTTTAACATTTGGGTGGCCGCGATTACGTTTCCGTCAAGATAGCGGTGATATAAAACATGACACTGAGGTGCCCTTTGCTAGTGCTACCTCTGTACCAAATTTCGTTCCATTCGGTTTCACCGTGTTCGAATTGATAAGGGGAATCGATTTTCACACAAAGATGGCCGCCATCCGCAAAATATTAGGCTGATGACCTATTAGTTTGGTCAAAGGATGCTCCCTCCATAAAGGTATGTTGTT
The DNA here is from genome assembly GCA_946902985.2 of Meconema thalassinum. NCBI lineage: Eukaryota > Metazoa > Arthropoda > Insecta > Orthoptera > Tettigoniidae > Meconema > Meconema thalassinum. The sequence continues at coordinate 218,721,144 of OX336396.1, forward strand.
GCTAAATTTGCTAGAGATCGGATGATTAGGCTAATCGTAATTTGATTTAAGCTTTGAACATTTGTGTGGCCGCCATTACGTTTCTGTCAATATGGCGGCGATATAAAACATGACACTGAGATGCCCTTTGCTAGTGCTATCTCTGTACCAAATTTCGTTCCATTCGGTTTCACCGTGTTTGAATTAATAGGGAGAATCGATTTTGACACAAAGATGGCCGCCATCCACAAACTATTAGGCGAATGACCTATTAGATTGGTCAAAGGATGCTCCCTCCATAATGTTATGTAGTTGCAAAATTTGGTAGAGATCGGATGATTAGGTTAATCGTAATTTGATTTAAGCTTTGAACATTCGTGTGGCCGCCATTACGTTTCAGTCAAGATGGTGGCAATATAAAACATGACACTGAGGTGCCCTTTGCTAGTGCTACCTCTGTACCAAATTTCGTTCCATTCGGTTCCACCGTGTTCGAATTAATAGGGGGAATCAATTTTGACATAAAGATGGCCGCCACCCGCGAACTATTAGGCTAATAACCTATTAGATTGGTCAAAGGATGCTCCCTCCATAAAGGTATGCAGTTGCAAAATTTGGTAGAGATTGGATGATTAGGTTAATCGTAATTTGATTTAAGCTTTGAACATTCGTGTGGCCGCCATTACGTTTCTGTCAAGATGGCGGCGATATAAAACATGACACTGAGGTGCCGTTTGCTAGTGCTACCTCTGTACCAAATTTCGTTCCATTTGGTTTCACCGTGTTTGAATTAATAGGGGAATTGATTTTCACACAAAGATGGCCGCCATCCGAAAACTATTAGGCTAATGACCTAGTTATTTGGTCAAAGGATGCTTCCTCTATAAAGGTATGTTGTTGAAAAATTTGGTAGAGATCGGATGATTAGGTTAATCGTAATTTTATTTAAGCTTTGAACATTTGTGTGGCCGCCATTACGTTTCCGTCAAGATGGCGGCGATACAAAACATGACACTGAGGTGCCTTTTGTTAGTACTACCTCTGTACCAAATTTCGTTCCATTCGGTTTCACCGTGTTCGAATTAATAGGGGGAATCGATTTTCACACAAAGATGGCCGCCATCCGCAAACTATTACGCTGATGACATATTAGTTTGGTCAAAGGATGCTCCCCCCATAAAGGTAAGTTGTTGCAATATTTGGTAGAGATCCGATAATTAGGTTAGTCGTAATTTGATTTAAGCTTTGAACATTTGTGTGACCGCCATTACGTTTCCGTCAAGATGGCGGCGATATAAAACATGACACTGAGGTGTCCTTTGCTAGTGCTACCTTTGTACCAAATTTCGTTCAATTCGCATTCACCGTGTTCGAATTGATAGGGGGGACCGACATTCAGAGTACACACACTCACACACACACACACACACACACACACACACACACACAGACACACTCACACAGACACACTCACACAGACTCACACACACACATACACACACACAGACAGACACACTTTTTTCGCCCTGTGTTGATCTCATAAGTCTACTTTAATTTTTTGCAAAAATCGAAAGTAGGCTAAAAATGTTAATCCATGGCGTCATCCAGAAAAACGCATGCGCTATATGAGCAACAACGTTTAAGTTCATTTTAGCAGCTCACCTTTTACATGTCGCATTTGAAAAGAGACTTTCACTAAAAAAATTACAATTTCACCCCCTAGTAGGGGTAGGTTTTATTTAGGGGTTAAAATGAGTGGTCCATTGGAAAGAGGGCGTCAGCCCGAGTCCAACGACACCTCATTTACCTCATTTGTCAAAATCGGACCATGCGTTCGAGAGATATTAATTATTTAACTTGTACAGTCGGGTACAAATAAAATGGGTGAGTTAGAAGCGTCACTACCCCCCTGCTAAAGGGTGAAGCATTTTATGAGAAAGTCACATTTTATAATGTTTAAATTGTTGTTAGAGCACAGTTATGTCATAATCGACAAGGTGCAAGTGGATAGAATTTAATAGACATTGGGAACAATGGAGATGCTGGGATAGGTGTATTTCCAGTGAAATGGAATCTAGGAACCGTAACTAGACTGGAAAGTTAGGAATCACGAGGGATTTTCCAGAAACAGGTACACCAGTTATCTTCGCGCAGGTGATATGAGACTTTCATATCAGGAAGCAGGGATTATTCGGGGAGGAAACTCAACGGAGCCTGTATTTCTGAGATTCTGCAGGGAGAATCGCTGAGTGAGGCCAGTGTACATAAATATCGAGTGTTTTAAAGTGTTTTGTATGTTTTTAAAGTGTATGTGTTTAAAATGTGGTGATAAATATAAATGTGTAAAATGTCAGAACGAAGCAGTAGCTTTAATGTTATAAATTAGTGTGAAGTGCAATTATCAGTGAAAAATCCACGCAACATGTGCGTTATGAACGTGGATATGCTGTGTTAACTTGCAATTATGGTGGGCCAGGCGGAATGTAAGAGGGCGAGGCCCCCAAGAAACTAACGTGAGTACATGAAACCATGATATTCTTGTAATATGTAGGACACCCTATGCCGAAATATGTAAAGAAATAATATGCCAATGAAAGTTTGAATCTATGAAGGTATGACTTTAATGCCTTAATTTTGTGTTGAATTATATGTTCAGGTTAAAGATGTTTGTTTTATGTCAAGTTTTGTGTAACTTCGTTACAGTTAAAGTAGAAATGGCAATTGATTAAAGGGTCAAATGTGGTCATGAACACGGAAGTTCATTATATTGATGATATAAAAAGCGTTTCGTTGTGTCAGGTCAAGGAAAGGTGTGTCAGTAATAATAATAATAAATAAACGTCAGGGAAATTGTTTGTAAACATGTTTAAAGGTAAATAACTGCATGGTTAAGCAGTGTCAACAAAATCAAGGGACAGCCCAATGTAAAATCAGCGTCATTATGTCACAAGGAATCATATAAGTAACAATGTATGGTAAATATAATAATAACAATGGAAATGGAAATTTTAACAGAGATTAGTTTAATTGCTGCTTTATAATAAGCAAAATAAGAATAATTGATAGAGATTTTCTTAATGATATAGGGAAGGGATCGTCAACATCGCTAGCCAGGATGTCAGGGCTGCTAATCATCATGTGACTTCTCGTATAGCCGAGGGCATACGAATGATATGGTAAGCAATCGGGTGTAATTAGTGGGAACCCTAACCCAGATATGGTAGTTGAAGCGGCAAGGCACTCGAATCATTGATGTATGGGGGAAAACGTGGATACCTAGCCACTACGCATGATATCGGCCCTTAGCCAGCTATGTGTATGAATTAATTCATCTCTAGAAGAGTGCATTTGACACGGGGGGAGAGTTGAGCGCCCTAACCGTAGACTATAATTAGCCACCGACTAATCCACTAGGGCTCCATGTTAGATGAATCTCGTTTCCTCGGCATGAAGTTAAATGTGCCATTGATAGGCCAGCCAGTTTAACCTAATGATAGGGGTAAATGTTTTAAACAGTTCCATATTTCCAATGCATTCTGCAAAAAGCAGGTCACCCGTCTATAAGGGCCAAGTGTTACCGTGAGTGGTTTGTTTATGTCTGTGAAGGAAGCAGTGGAGGTCGTTCGGAGAGAGAGAGCAAGAGAATGTCTGTGACAAAAGGGAAAGTGGCGGCCATGTTTGCTGGAACCCCGTGGTGAAGGTTCACTGTATACAGGACCGAGGGTCGGGGCGAGCCTCGATCATTGTTATACTGTAGTGGTAATTAAGACATGTACATTTTTGGTACCCTGAAATATTATAAATTGAATATTATATTAATGAATGTCAATTACATGTGTGATAAGACATACTGCTATCTAAGAATCATCCTGATATCTTAATATTTGACCAAGTTAGAAACTGGTAAACTTTATACATTTGTACTGACAGAAACACCTAATTTGAAGAGAGAAACTTCACATTTTACGCTATATTTAAGCGACGAGTAGCATTGTTTCACACCTCGACACAACGATAACAAATTAATGATTTGAAAGAAACCCAATTACGGCATATGGTGGACATACAATTAAAGGTTGGGTTAAAGCATGGTAGAACTAATGTAATGTTTTGGTGGGAGAAAGAAGAAGACATGATTATACACAAATTGTATAGATAGAATTGTATGTATTATTTAATATAGAAAGTTGTAAGATAAACGTAGAATTACAGACCCGCATGCTTTATGCAGGGGCCGATTAACGTTGAGTGTATTTGTTTAATCAATGCAATAGCGCACGTGAAAGTGATTACAATGGTAATCACGGTGTAATTTTAAATCAACTGTTATTTGGATTTGTGATAATATGGTAAAGTGTGAACAACTTTTAATTAAGGGAAGGAGTATTATTTGCATTTTTGTGATGTGAGGTGACACAGTATGGTTGTTGAAACACATGGACTGATATAAGGACTAATCAGTGGATTAGATTACCAGCCATGGAAGGCGGAGATGAGAGTAACTTAAGGGATTATCTTTGTGTGTGTCATCTCAACGCTCAAATTTTATTGCTTTGTGTTTGTAAATGTAAATGTAATGTTGTTTGCTGTATTATAAGCCATGGTATTACCTCAAATTAAAATTAAATAGAATAGAGTTGTGTGTAGTCATTGCAGAGTTGATACCTATTACAGTAGTTTCAAATCCTAAATATGTAACCGCTCAGTGGGGAGGCGGTACACGCCCGAGGACTGCTGCTGGCTGGAGGCGGAAACATATTTACCATAGAAAGTCATCATATTGGTACACATTTTCATGCCAGTTTACTTACAGACATCACATTGTCGCGTTTATACGTCGCGCCAGTTCAGTTACAGACAACACATTGTCGCGTTTAAACGTCACGCCAGTATAGTTACATACATCACATTGTCGCGTTTAAACGTCGCACCAGTTTAGTTAGAGACATCACATTGTCGCGTTTAAACGTCACGCCAGTTTAGTTACAGACATCACATTGTCGCGTTTAAACGTCACGCCAGTTTAGTTACATACATCACATTGTCGCGTTTAAACGTCACGCCAGTTTAGTTACAGTCATCACATTGTCGCGTTTAAACGTCACGCCAGTTTAGTTACAGACATCACATTGTCGAGTTTAAACGTCGCGCCAGTTTAGTTACAGACATCACATTGTCGCGTTTAAACGTCGCGCCAGTTTAGTTACAGACATCACATTGTCGCGTTTAAACGTCACGCCAGTTTAGTTACCGACAGCACATTCTCGCGTTTAAACGTCACGTCAGTTTAGTTACATACAGCACATTTTCGCGTTTAAACGTCGCGCCAGTTTAGTTACAGACAGCACATTGTCGCGTTTAAATGTCGCGCCAGTTTAGTTACAGACAGCACATTGTCGCGTTTAAACGTCGCGCCAGTTTAGTTACAGACAGCACATTGTCGCGTTTAAACGTCGCGCCAGTTTAGTTACAGACAGCACATTGTCGCGTCAGTTTAGTAACAGCCCAACTAACGGCCAGTCATGCAATAATGCAGGTTATCATATAAATTCTACACACACCCAAGCATGTCATGCCAGTTTAATTACGGGCAGCACATTGTTGCGTCAGTTTAGTTACAGACATCACATATTTGCGTCAGTTTTATCTGATAACCTGCATTATTGTGATGGCTGTATTGCTGTGTGTATTTGTAAGCCAAGCGAGGAATGGGAAGGAGATAGCCGTGGTCCTAAGTTAGGAACCATTCTGGAATTTACCTGGAGTAGAAGTGGGAAAACATGGAAAACCACTTCCAAGATGGCAGAGGTGGGAATCGAAATCACCTCTTCTTAGTTTTGCCTCCACCCCGTTCCAGCCTTCAGACCAGAATTCAATTTATTCTTTTCTTCTGTATGTGATATTTTACTTTTAAAAATATATCACATGCATTAACCGGGAATCGAGCCCAGTCCACCTTGGTGAGAGACGAGCAGCTAGACCTCTGCACCATCACGCCCCATTTAGCGAATATTAATATTCTGGGTGAGTGGACATAATCGCTGCAGTATTAATCAAAAACATTCGCCAGGAAGCGTGCTCAAATGGAGTGAAGAAGTGATAAAACAAGCATGCATCAGTCAGCGTTACCTATAGTCACGTTTTTTACAAGAGCAGACTCAGTAGCATAGCCAAGATCGACCAATGGGAAGGGTTACAACAACTGCGGAATTATCTTAATTCGGGGAATTGCTGGATATCTGTAATTTGAAGCAATTCGACAATCTCACATTCATGAAGTTAACAACGATCTCCAAATTAGTAGGGACAGATGACCTCGCTATTCCAACCCTTAAAACAACAGCAATCAATCAAACAATCAATCAATCATACGAATTAGTGTTAATTATACAGGGGGAATTTTTTGCTGGAGTGTGGCCAGCGACCAGTTACCAGGCGCGCGCATGCCTTCCACCAGCCAACCAGGTAGAAACTGTAACAGTGTATACTAATTAATGGTAAATTCACCAGCAAATCATGATTAAAGAACTTACCTTTTCACAAAAGATGCTGAAAATGTTGTCCTTCAGCTGGCAGGCAGGCGTTGTACCGTGTAAGTAAATTATCTCTTACACGTTGTAATTCCCTTCTGTTGTGAGGGATATCTGCTGCCGTATATTGTTCTCCAGCTCCACTAGAATACTAGTAATTGATCTGTACACTTTGTATTTTAAATTACCCCACAATTAAACATCAAACGGGATTAGGTCCATGCTTCGATTAATCACAGTAAACACGCAGGGTGGTACAGGAGTAGCTACATAATGTACCGATGTAACTTCTGAAGTTACTGTCTGTCAGCTTACGCCCCAGGACTTCTTGCTTGCAGAGCAATCACTAATTTTCTTCCAGACAGTCATCTAACCAAGTAGCTACCAATGATATCGTCTTGACCTATGGTTTCGTCCGCATCAGCGACAAATACTCCAGGTAGATACCGTGGTGGGTGCGATGTACTGTGGAGTGGAGTGCACAAGATTCGAATTCATGATCATTTAGTTTGAAATGTTTGAAAACTTTACAGGATTTTTGTACAGATTTTAAGCTGGCAGGAGGGTTAAGTTGAAATCACCTCTGTGTGACGCATATAGGAAGGCGCAAAAATGGAGCCATAGCCTGCAGCTGGGCGTGAGGTCACCACCTGCTCATAAGATTAAAGCTTGCGCATTGGATTAAAATAGACCAACGGAATCTTCCATCCAAGAGAGAGAAAGAAGATCTAACTAGAAACCCCTTAGTCAGCTGTAAATCGACAACACTGTATAGGAGGTGTGGCCAGGAGATTAGCAGAATAATTGAATTGAGCCAGAAACGTGCAAAAATCTTAGGAAATCTCTCCGCCAATGTTAATCATTTGGTAAAACAGAATATTGAGTGTTGTAAAAGTTAATAATAATTGTATAGTTTAGAAGTGCATTGTAAGCATTACGTAGTTGGGAATTAACCAAGCCAGTAGTTTGGGGAGGGAAAAACAAGAAACTATACGCCCACTTAATTCAGGAGCTATTTTAATTTTTAATCGTACTTGCTACGATTGGTTTTCGAAATTTTTAGTATAACGGAGACGTTCAAGACATAAGCTACAAGAAGGTAATTTTTTCGAGATCATGCGACGCTAATTTTGGAAAATAATTTTTAGGAGGAAGGAAACTAGTGTATTTGTAGCCAAATCAGATATAAAGCCTCTGAGCGCAAGGGAAGTCATGCAGTTTTCAAGAATCCTTGAAAGGACACGCCGCATCGTGTACACCAAATCTACGAGTACTCCTTGAGGGAGATACTACGTCAATTGTCAGTTAGCGGAAGCGCATCATCACAAAGTTGTAATTAGACAGTCTACGCTAGATCAAATGTGGTCATACAGTAGTCATTGTATGACGAATCGTCAAAGTTTTGTTAAAATAAACTATAGTCGTGCTGCGAACAGTTAGAATCAAATTCGAACATCGGCCAAGTATATTATTATAGGCCAAGAAAATAACTTCAGCCGACAGGGGCGTGCAAGGCCTGAAGGACAGTATCAGTCACGAAGAAACATCGAAAACGATAACTTTGAAAGTAGTGAAAACCGAACTTTATCCAGTACGTTAAAGAACCATAGTAGGGTATAACGTAGGATAACAGCCTAAATCTACCTGTGTATAGGGATTTATTGCTGAAGTCACGTCAGGTCATGCGACGCTAATTTTGGAAAATAATTTTTATGAGGAAGGAAACTAGTGTATTTGTAGCCAAATCAGATATAAAGCCTCTGAGTGTTTGTGTTCAGTGTTTGTTAGTGTATAAGTGTATAGAAAAATATGATTTTTATACCCCTAAGAGAGGAAAATAGTGCGTTAAAATGTGTAATGTAAAATAAGAATTAGTACACACCGTGAGTTTAGTGAAGTGCAGGACAGTAACTGCAGGCAGAGGTGTGAAACAGTTCACAGATCGTGCCACGAACGGGATACAGTAGTATTCAGGAAATCAGGTCCAAACGTGGACGAGAGAGTAACATTGACAGAGCACATTATGACTAGTAATAGCGACTCTAGGACCGTACCAATTCAGACTTTATGCAAGATCTGAACTTGCAATTTGAACACGCATAGCATCGAGCTATAAACTGTAAAGTGCCGATAACTATAGGAGAGCCGGAGTAGGATAGCAGTATCCATACCGATCCAGCGCATGCCGAGAAAGAGACTTCCAATCGATCTAGTTAGGAGCAAGAACTAGGGAAACACAGCTATCATCTGCAGCTCTTGGATTAGGGAAAAGAAAAGCGTCACCCACGTGTGAGAAATTAAGTGTAACCACAGTGTTATAAGTGTATTTTGTATCTATTATTTGATAAAGTGTTAAATTATAATTTTTCAGTGTTTGTTAGTGTATAAGTGTATAGAAAAATATGGTTTTTATACCCCTAAGAGAGGAAAATAGTGCGTTAAAATGTGTAATGTAAAATAAGAATTAGTACACACCGTGAGTTTAGTGAAGTGTATTTTGGAGGCTTAAAACCCATAGAAGTGGGATATGAGGCTGATTTGTTGGGAGCCTGGAGCTAGCTGCTCAAAGGATAATCATGTGAGTACAATGATTTAATTAAGTGTTGATTTTGGAAGGGAAGGATTCGTGCATACACATATCTGAGAAGATGTTCTCAAAATATCAGGGATAATGGAATGTAATGTGTGTGAATTGAAGCGTATGATCTTTTCTGAACGACAAAGTAATCAGGAACTAATTATTGAAATAATGGTTAATATAACTACTCATTGGAGTGTAGTCTTTTGAAGTCACGTCATGAAGTGACATAATGTGAAGTAACATACGTTTTAAAGGCAAGAAATAAATATAAAAATAATTGTTAAAAGATAACAATAAATGTAATGATGTTAGAAACCGTGAAGGTTTTGTGAATAATAATAATAATGATAAATTTTGTTGTACAAGGATGTACCAATGAAAGTGATCCAAAGGCGAATTAATATTCATGCCACATAACGTTGGAAAGTGCTAATAAGGTTATAAGACAGGGCTAAATTCAAGCAGAAGCGGTAAACATCTTACTCGATATTTCACACAAATATTATTGTTGTAACATTAAGCTAGGACAGCTTATTTGACTTTTCACGCTAATTATTGCTGTGATTTTATGCCAGGATTTAAATTGATTGTCAGGTGGAGTTGGTCAAGGTTCTATGAAGGTAAAGTATTTGCAGTAAGGCAAAAATTGAATACGGGTGCTATATATTTTGTGTGAGCGCATGAGGACAGTGCTGGTATGCCGCTCAGAAAGTCGCTAGTTTTAAGAGGATTTGGTGTTAAATGGTCACAATCCTATGTAAGGTTGGTAAGACCTCCAAATATGAAATTATATCCATGAGGCAGACTCATTATTTAGTATGAACCAAGGTTCATCCAGGTCGGAAGCCCCGTCATTATGAATTTAAAAACCTTCCAATGAAATTACCTATCAATCAATAAGTTCACCTGTACAAATATAGCGGATACATATGTCCGCACAAAGTGTAATGATGAAGGGATCTAATGTGTGTTCTATCGAGGTAAAGAAGTGATTCTTAAAGTAGTCAGTCGGCCAGAGAGAAATACATTCAGTCTGTATGGACTGGGGGCTGTGCGACCCTCGGTATCACAAATTTAAAGTGAAGCACTTTGACAGCACTAAGGGGACCACTAATCGCTTTGGGGCAGGTCCGTGACAACACGCCTTATGTAAGAAAAGTTAAATGACGTGCCGGTCATCAGTACCGAGATCTAGAATTATTATTTCTTGCCAGAAATCGTTCAGAAAACCGTTTCAGCTTAAATAAATAGTCAAAGACTAATGTAAAATCCCTTATTATAAATAACCATGCAAATGTTGTTCCGGAATAAAATGGAAATATTAAAGGAGTCTGGAGAGTCTCTTTTAACTTGATTCATTCGGTAATTTCCAGTACTCAGGATATGCACGAGTTCTGTCCCCCCCCCCCCCCCCCAACAACACTGATTTGTAGAATTTTGAGAGAGATGAAATTTTGAAACTCACAGGAACCTTTAGAAAAATATATATTTGTTATAAACAAATTAGCACAACTTTGGTAAAAACTCCGAATGGGGGTTAAAAGTGCTGTATTTTCAATGAATAACTATGTAAGAACAATCTTAGAGCCATGAGACGCTCGTATTTGAAGTGTAGATAACTTGCTTTATGGAAGTGAAAGGTTTGTTGACTTTTTGTCAGGTTCATTTAAAACCTTTATGTTAGATTTTGTGGTTTTGTTTTATTGATTCCATGTCTAGCTGTAGACAAGTGTGAACATTGTATTGTCAATTTAATTGTTGTAGCGCCTAAACTTTGATTTATTAAATAATTATTAGATTTTGAATTTGATATTCATTTTGAAGTGCTTATTCCATGCTTGATCCTGAATGTGTAAATCATATTAGTGGGAGAACATTCTATGCCCCGAATACCTGAGTGAGCTGGCAGGCTATGATTTGCATATTTATTGTTCTCAAGGGTACAGTACATTGGGGGCGATTTACACTGGGCGCGAATTACAGAACACCCTGGAAACGGGGTACATTCAGCCTCGTGAGGCAAAACTGAGAAGAGGTGGGTACGATTTCCACCTCAACCATCCTGGAAGTGGTTTACCCACTTCTACTCCAGGCAAATGCCAAGATTAACAATTACAAAAATATTTAAGTCTTTCTATAAAGATTGCTGCTGTCTTTTTCACGACACACAGCATCCTGAAAACCACTTCATATAATTTGAGAAGTGTCATTTACATTTCATTAAAAAAAGCTCAAAATGTAAAAAAGTCGAAAAATACATAAAATCTAAAAAACACAATAACTCAAAAATAGTCAAAATCCTTAAACCCCAAAAAACAAGCAAATTTTGTCTAAATTTGTCAAAAATGCTCAGAATTAAAAAGGAAAAGTACTTAATATCAAAAAATAAAAAAACAAAAAAGGTGAAATTAGTAAAACTCCTTAAACACCCCAAAAGAATCTAAATTAGTCAAAATTTGTCAAAAATCCTCAACAAGTAGAAAAGAAAAATACTTAAAATCAAAAAACAACAACACAAAAAATAAAAATTATTCAAAATCCTTAATACCCCAAAAAAAGCAACTAAATTTTACAAAATTTGTCAAAAATGCTCAAAAAGTAAAAAGACGAAACATAATTAAAATTAAAATAATAAAAAACACAAAAAAAATCGAAATTAGTCCTTAAAACCGCAAAAGAAAAATCTAAATTAGTCAAAATTTGTCAAAAATGCTAAAACAGTAAAGAATCGAAAAATAGTTACAGAACCAAAAAAATCGAAATCAGTCAATATCCATAAAAAAACCAAAAACATCAAAATTAGTAAAAATTTGTCAGAAAAGCGCAAGAAGCAAACAAGGACGATTAGTCTAAGTAGTCTACTTACAATCTAAAAACACACCAAAAATCACAATTTATCAAAATACAAAAGAAAAGAACAATCAAAATTAGTCAAAATGCTAAAAAAGTAAAAAAAAAGTCCTCTCGGCACGCCGGAAGGCGGAGGTAGATTTCACCAGACAAACTTGGGGATAGGCGAAAAAAGGCAGAATATGCAGGTTTTCGTAGAAGGATCAGACCGCATTTATTGCGAGAAGGTATTTTATAATTGGAGCTTAATTAACTTGTTTTTTCGTCATTTCATGCTTATTTTAAACATTTTATTGTCTTATGGGAACGGTAACCTTCTTGTCATTTGGGGTCCATTTTTATACTTGTGGTCACACTGTCCTTATGCAAGGTTTCGACACTGATGTGTAACTATATAACGGTCTGTTACTTCTTCACGCAAAATTATATCTCCCGCAGAGATTTTGGTTGGTTCCTCAGTTTAGGGGCTGCGACAACGCGGTCATGTAACCCCGTGTACTTAGGGATGGCTGTATTAGTCTGTAATTCAGGTAAGGACTGCAGACGGTCAATTTCAAGCAGTAGTTCCTAATGTTGCTACCAGGTACTACCGTCAACGACACGTACCTGTGAACTTGGCTACTAGATGCCACCGCAGCCAGCAACTCGCAACGAACGTTGGAACTTCCCCTCCAAAGGAAAGCATACTGAGGGATTTTTAGCCCTCTTAGAAAATCCGACGACTTCGGCCGGCTTTGAACTCGCGACCTTGGGCATAGACATTCTGCATGCTACCAGTTACGTCACCGAAGCCGCTTCCCACTTAGTCAGATGTCAAAGTCAACCCCTGGCACCATCTAGCCCATGACGGGCTAAGGCCGACCAAGCGACCGCTGCCCAGCCATTTGGCCTGCAGATATTGGGGTGACGCGTGATCAGTGTGTCGGGTCCCCTCGGCCGTTAATATTGGTATTCGTGATCGGGGTGCTGTCTCACTGTCAGACAGCTACTCAGTTGTCCTCACGAGGCTGAGTGCACCCCTTTCCAACCCTCACGTCAGTTTTAAAATCCCTGACGGAGCCGGGGATCGAACCCGGGGCCTCCGGGTGAGAGGCAGGCGCGCTACCCCAACACCACGGGGCCGGCTTAGTCAGATGGAAATACTGAATCTGATCTCGTGCAAGTGCGTTGTCATGGCAACGGCTCATCCCTCATCAATTTAGTAGTGTTGCCATGGCAACCTCTGATAGCTCTTGGCATTTTCTTATAATTCCGAAATCATTTTTCTCATCCCTTGGCGTAATGGTGGGTCTTATCAAAAATTCTTTCAGACAAAAGTTTTAGGTAATTATTAGGGAAATATTTTAGGTAGATTTCATTAGAAAGCTAACTATTGCAATGGGTCCCATGTTTCGACTTCCGGAAAATTTCGACATATCTTCGCGTTTCACATCCCCCAGACCCCAAAACCACCGTCAGTTCAAAAGTTTATATATAATTTATGTATATATATATATATATGTATATATATATATATGTATATCAGTTTCTTGTGGACACGATAACTGCCGTAATTTTGCACCAATTACTTCGAATTTTTTACCGAAGATGTATACCTATAAAATCTCGGTCGAGTTCGTTACTGGGCTAAATCGGTCGAAGGGGGTGAAAATGGGGGGCTTTTTTCGAAAAAGTGAAATTTCGCTATAACTCTCTTAATACGTGCAATATCGAATCCATTCAAAGTTCATAATATGTGTCGGATAAGTGCCAAAAATTTATGTCAAATAAGATTTTTGATAGCACCAACCATTGACCAAAGGGGTGGAAAAAAGTGGGTTTTTCGGGAAACATTAATCATATCTCTCTTAATAGGCACAATATCAAAACCGTACAAAATGGACAATATTCCCCTAATAATTACCTAAAACTTTTGTCTGAAATAATTTTTGATATGACCCACCATTACGCCAAGGGACGAGAAAAATGATTTCGGAATTATAAGAAAATGCCAAGAGCTATCAGTGGTTGCCATGGCAACACTACTAAATTGATGAGGCATGGACCATCAGACGTTGCCATGACAACGCACTTGCACGAGATCAGATTCAGTATTTCCATCTGATTGGTTGGTTGGTTCTTAAGTTTAGGGGCTGCGACAACGCGGTCATGTAGCCCCGTGTACTTTGGGTGTGTGTAGAATCTGTCTGATAACCGGTGTTAATTGTGATGACTGTATTAGTGTGTGTTATCTGTTTGTTAATTTAAGTACTGCAACTAACAATTTTTCAGATAGTTCCTACTTTTGCCGCCAAGCGCCACTGTCAACGACTACGAGGCCAAGTTCAGAACTGAGCTACTAGACGCCGCCGCAGTCGGCTCTTGGCAACGAACATAGAAACCTAAGAGCGTTGTATACATTCTTAACCTATCCAATTTAGCTTCACACAGGTGCAATTAGTGGAAGGATCTTTAACATGCCATAAATCTATGACATGGGACCGCCGGCTTTACTTCCCCTCCGAAGGAAGGCATACTGAGGGATATTTAACGCTCTTAAAAAATCCGACGGCTTCGGCCGGGTTTGAACCCGGTATCTTGGGCATAGAAGCTCAGCATGTTACCGACTACGCCACCAAAGCCGCCTGATAAAGTGGGAAGCGGCTTCGGTGACGTAACTGGTAGCATGCTGAATGTCTATGCCCAATGTCGCGGTTTCAAAGCCGGCCGAAGTCGTCGGATTTTCTAAGAGCACTAGAATCCCTCAGTATGCTTTCCTTTGGAGGGGAAGTTCCAACGTTCGTTGCGAGTTGATGGTTGGGGTGGCATCTAGTAGCCAAGTTCACAGCTAAGTGTCGTTGACGGTTGTACCTGGTAGCAACATTAGGAACTACTGCTTGAAATTGACCGTCTGCAGTACTTACATGAATTAAGACTAATACAGCCATTACAATTCACACCGTGTATCAGACAGATTCTACACTCACCCAAAGTACACGGGGTTAGATGACCGCGTTGTCGCAGCCCCTAAACTGAGGAACCAACCAGAGGTAGATTTCGTTAGAAATCTAACTATTGCAATGGGTACCATGTTTCGACTTCCGGAAAATTTCGACATATCTTCGCGTTTCACATCCCCAGGCCCCAAAACCACCGTCAGTTCAAAAGTTATATATAATTTATGTATGTATATGTATATCAGTTTATTGTGGACACGATAACTGCCGTAATTTTGTACCAATCACTTTGAATTTTTTACCGAATACGTATACCTATAAAACCTCGGTCGAGTTCGTTACTGGGCTAAATCGGTCGTTGGGGGGTGAAAATGGGGGGCTTTTTTTTCGAAAAAGTGAAATATTGCTATAACTCTCTTAATATGTGAAATATCGAATCCGTTCAACATTCATACTATGTGTCGGATAAAGCCCAAAAATGTATGTTTGAAGAGTTTTTTTTATAGCACCAACCATTGACCAAAGGGGTGGGAAAAAGTGGGTTTTTCGGGAAACATTAATCATATCTCTCTTAATAGGCACAATATCAAAACCGTACAAAATGGACAATATTCCCATAATAATTACCTAAAACTTTTGTCTGAAAGAATTTTTGATATAACCCACCATTATGCCAAGGGATGAGAAAAATAATTTCGGAATTATAAGAAAATGCCAAGACCTATCAGTGGTTGCCATGGCAACACTACTAAATTGATGAGGGATGAGCCATCAGACGTTGCCAAGATAACGCACTTGCACGAGATCAGATTCAGATTTCCATCTAAGTGTGAAGCGGCTTCGGTGACGTAACTGGTAGCATGCTGAATGTTTATGCCCAAGGTCGCGAGTTCAAAGCCGGCCGAAGTCGTCGGATTTTCTAAGAGCGCCAAAAATCCCTCAGTATGCTTTCCTTTGGAGGGGAAGTTCCAACGTTCGTTGCGAGTTGCTGGTTGCGGTGGCATCTAGTAGCCAAGTTCACAGCTAGGTGTCGTTGACGGTAGTACCTGGTAGCAACATTAGTAACTACTGCTTGAAATTGACCGTCTGCAGTCCTTACCTGAATTACAGACTAATACAGCCATCCCAAAGTACACGGGGTTACATGACCGCGTTGTCGCAGCCCCTAAACTGAGGAACCAACCAAAATCTCTGCGGTAGATATAATTTTGCGTGAAGAAGTAACAGACCGTTACATAGTTGCACATCAGTGTCGAAACCTAGCATAAGGACAGTGTGACCACAAGTATAAAAATGGACCCCAAATGACAAGAAGGTTACCGTTCCCATAAGACAATAAAATGTTTAAAATAAGCATAAAATGACGAAAAACAAAGTTAATTAAGCTCCAATTATAAAATACCTTCTCGCATTAAATGAGGTCTGATCCTTCTACGAAAATCTGCATATTCTGCCTATTTTCGCCTATCCCCAAGTTTGTCCGGTGAAATCTACCTCCGCCTTCCGGCGTGCCGAGAGGACTTTTTTTGTACGGTTTTGATATTGTGCCTATTAAGAGAGATATGATTAATGTTTCCCGAAAAAACCACTTTTTTCCACCCCTTTGGTCAATGGTTGGTGCTATCAAAAAACTTATGTGACATAAATTGTTGGAACTTATCCGACACATATTATGAACTTTGAATGGATTCGATATTTCACGTATTAAGAGAGTTATAGCGAAATTTCAATTTTTCGAAAAAAGCCCCCCCATTTTCACCCCCTTCGACCGATTTTTCCCATTAACGAACTCGACCGAGATTTTATAGGGATACATATTATGTAAAAAATTCAAAGTGATTGGTGAAAAATTACGGCAGTTATCGTGTCCACAAGAAACTGATATACATATATATATACATATATATATATACATACATAAATTATATATAAACTTTTGAACTGACGGTGGTTTTGGGGTCTGGGGGATGTGAAACGCGAAGATATGTCGAAATTTTCCGGAAGTCGAAACATGGTACCCATTGCAATAGTTAGCTTTCTAATGAAATCTACCTAAAATCCACTAAATAAAACCACAAAATATCATAATTAGTCAATATCCAAACTGAAAACAATCACAATTAGTGAAAACCAGCTGATAAGTTCAAAATAAATAAATAAATAAATCAAAAATTTATTCAAAAAGAAAGAAATTAACAAAAGTCAAGCAAAATTATTGAAAACCAGTCTCCATTCTGCTGGCCTAGGGAGTGAAATAAAAGTTGACATGAGTGGTATTTATTATCAGTTTCTAGAATCGTAGTCGTCGCCGATTCGAAGCGCTACCGTTAACAACGTTGTAATTTGCGCTACCGTAGGGTTAAGTGCAGAAATTGGTGCAACCGATAGCCTACAACTGAAAAGGAAAAGATTGATGCTCATATCAATCCATTTTCCATTGTATTATTCCGCGAATACTGTTCGTTTGCATTCTTTTGAGCAAAAGAACAAACCGCGGACTCTCCTGTGGTGTATAGAATGGACTGTCCCCGCTCCCGGCCATATCGGAAATAAGTATCGCTTGGCGAGTCAAAGAGGGGAAGTACAAAGCGCCTCGCCTGCACGCTCCAATCAGCGCAAACAAATAAATAAAATCGAATTCAATCACCCAGTTTAAACTTTTCGCCCGATGGAGGCTCTCGGCGCAGTTTAAATGATGTTTCTCATAATTACAGTAGGTAACGTGATTTGTTTAATTAAACAAACTTAAATGGTGTGAACGATTACGGATTATCTACTAATTGCAGTTGTTGTTGTTGATGATTCATTTAGGGGGCTTTGTGATATCATGGCCATGTAGCTACGTGTACTTGGGTGTGTGTAGAATTTGTCTGATAATCTGTGTTACTGTGATGACGGGTTTAGTGTGTGTGTAGTTGTAATTCATATGAGGATTGGGAAGGAAGCGGCCGTGGGCTTTAGTCAGGAAACATCCCGGCATTCACCTGGAGTAGAAGTGGGAAACCACGGAAAACCACTTCCGGGATAGTTGAGGTGGATAACGAACCCACCTCTTCTCAGTTTTGTCTCACAAGGCTGAGTGTACCCCGTTCCAGCCCTCAGACAGGAAATACATTTCTTGGCAAAGACAGGAAACGAACCTGGGCCACAACGCATCAAGGCAGTCTTACTAATTTCAGTGGCGGCTCCTGTAGTTGTTGATTCATATTGGGGCTTTGCGACATCATCGTCATGCAGCCCCGTTTTATTCTGTGGGTGTGTGTAATCTCTTTAATAACCTGTGTCATTATGATGGCTGAGCTAGTTACGTTGTTAATTCATTTTTTGGAACTGGGACATTTTGGTCATCAGCTCCGTGTACTTGGATGGTTGAGTCATCATCATCATCAACTAGAGCAGCTTCCAACCGCAGGTTGGGTCTGCTTGGAGCACAAGCCTCTCCATCGTTTTCTGTCCATCCACCACTTCTCTTCTGACACTGTTGTCCAATTAACTCCTTTTCTCTCGACATTTTTCTTCACCCCTTTTATCCACCTATCCCTTGGTCTTCCTCTAGGTCTCTTTTTCTTCCACTCCATTTCCAATATTTTCCGTGGTATTCTTTCTTCTCCCATTCTTTTCACGTGACCATACCACTGTAGCCTTGATTTTTCAATTCTATACTGTAGGGGTTCTTCCTTTAATATTTCTCTGACTCTATCATTTCTGACTCTGTCCATCCTGGTTACACCTATACGACTCCTCTGAAACTTCATTTCCACTGCTTGTATTCTGCTTTTATCTCTCTCCCTCATCACCCAAGTTTCTTATCCATACGTTAGGATCGGCACAAAGTAAGTCTTGTACATGATCCCTTTACATTTCTGTGGCACATCCTTGCTTTGCGACAGGGCTTTAACACTCTTGAAGAATCCATCAGCACACCTTCCTCTTTCATCTAATTCCAAGGCATTTCCCCCATTTTCTTCAATGACACTCCCCAATCTGTCTAATAACCTGTGTCATTATGATATCTGTACTAATTACGTTGTTAAATAATTTTTTGGAACTGGGACATTTTGGTCATCAGCTCCGTGTACTTGGATGGTTGAGTAATCTGTCTAATAACCTGTGTCATTATGATGTCTGTACTAATTACGTTGTTAATTCACTTTTTGGATTTGGGACATTTTGGTCATCAGCTCCGTGTACTTGGATGGTTGAATAATCTGTCTAATGACCTGTGTCATTATGATGTCTGTACTATTTACGTTGTTAATTCATTTTTGGAATTGGGACATTTTGGTCATCAGCTCAGGGTATTTGGGTGGTTGAGTAATCTGTCTAATAACCTGTGTCATTATGATGGCTGAGCTAGTTACGTTGTTAATTCATTTTTGGGAATTGGGACATTTTGGTCATCAGCTCAGTGTATTTGGGTGGTTGAGTAATCTGTCTAATAACCTGTGTCATTATGATGTCTGTACTAGTTATGTTGTTAGTTCATTTTTGGGAATTGGGACATTTTGGTCATCAGCTCAGTGTGTTTGGGTGGTTGAGTAATCTGTCTAATAACCTGTGTCATTATGATGTCTGTACTAGTTATGTTGTTAATTCATTTTTGGGAATTGGGACTTTTTGGTCATCAGCCAAGTGTATTTGGGTGGTTGAGTATTCTGTCTAATAACCTGTGTGGTTAAGATGGCTGTACGTAGTTATGTTGTTAAATAATTTTGAGTTTAGGGACGTCAAGATCATCTCCGTGCACTCAGGTGCTTGAGTAATCTGCCTAATAACTTGTGTCATTAAGATGGCTGTACGTAGTTATGTTGTTAATTAATTTTTGAGGTCAGGAACGTCAAGATCATCAGGCCGTGCACTTGGGTGGTTGAGTAATCTGCCTAATAACCTGTGTCATTTTGATGGCTGTACTAGTTATGTAGTTAATTCATTTTTGGGGTTTGGGACGTCAAGATCATCAGCTCCGTGTAGTTGGGTGGTTGAGGAATCTGTCTAATAACCTGTGCCATTATGATGGTGGCACTAGTTGTAATGTTGTTAATTAATTTAGGCATATTTATTGAGATAACAAGTATTGATAGGCTGTGTTGTAGGAACATAACCAACAGGGGGTCATTGTATTCTACGAGCAATAGTCTTGATTGAGTTGAATTGAACAGACAGTTGTGAATTGACACTGAACTTTAATTACACCTAACAAGACAGCTCTAATGAGTGTTTAGCGAACACACCAATCAAGTCAAGGGCGTTGTTCCCTTCTGGGCTAGACAGTGCTACACAGCTTTCTAGCCGATTCAGCGTACCCTTTACTCACGCTAGAGCGTAACCTAGCGATCTAAGGCTTTACGGTTTAGTTGAGCGTTCGGAGATCCGTGGTTTGAATGCCGAACTTCTTCCATGCTCATTCCAGTCAAATACCACTACTACTACTACTGGATGTCGAAGTTGGTAGACGAACGAGATCTAGACTTAATTGATATTGGTTGTTAACTTGCAGTTCATAGAGGCTCAATTAAAATATTGGTTGGTTGGTTCCTTAGTTTAGGGGCTGCGACAACGCAGTCATGTAGCCCCGTGTACTTTGGGTGTATGTAGAATCTGTCAGATAACTGGTGTTAATTGTGATGTCTGTATTAGTGTGTGTTATCTGTTTTTAATTCAAGTAAGGACTGCAGATGATAATTTCAAGTAGTTCCTACTTTTGCTACCAAATGCTACCGTCCACGACACCTAGCTGTAGACTTCGCTACTATTAGATGCCATCGCAATCAGCGCCCGGTGACGAACGTTGCAACTTAAGAGCATTAATCAAATCAGACCAACACATTTTAGCTTCACTCAAGTGTAGTTAGTGGAAGGTACTTTTTCATGCCATAAATCTATGACATGGGACCGCCGCCGCCGGCTTTACTTCACCTCCGAAGGAAGGCATACTGAGGGATTTTTAACGCTCTTAAAAAATCCGACGACTTCGGCCGGGTTTGAATCCACGACCTTGAGCATAGAAGCTCAGCACGCTACCAACTACGCCACTGAAGCCATTTTTATAACTCTCGGATAAGAAGTCTAAACGGAGAAAAGATACACTACTTGAATTCGAAAGTGGAACCTCTCCCATAATATGACGTACCACTGTTCGCCAACAAGCATTTTATTGACAGCAGATAGAGACTAGAATCCGATAAAAGATAAAGCAGAGCTCTGAGATAAAGTTGGAAAACATCCTTTAACTCTCCCTACAAAGAAAGTTAGAAATGGAGGCTGCGAATGTCTTGAAAAAAGTAGAAATGTCTTACTTCCACACAGATATTAAAAAACTCTCTTAGTTTCAGTTTATAACGGCTCTGCTGCATGGTTGTAAAACATATGAATATGAATACACATTGACGACTTGTAAACTTGGGTGACGGGGAGCGCGAAGGAAGCTTGTAGTTTTTGCGTGTCCGCTTTGTAGTGTGGTGGTTAGCATTCTTGACTGTCGCCCCTGGAAGTCCGGGTTCGATTGCCAGATCCTCTTCTTCTCTCGGAGCCCATCCTGTTCGGATGTTGGTAAACATGATGGATATTCTTGTCTTATTGGTGGCACCGCGAAATAATTCAGTTGAATACATATTGATGATGGTCTGTGTTGTTTTAAGAGGCCAAACATCTAGGTTATCGGCCTCTAATGGTTTGGGTAATAATAATATAGTATGGCCTCGGGTGCCAGGTGAAAGCTTTGTTAATAGACGCCCAGAAGGCAGCTTGCAGGTCAAATTTTATCGCTCCTTGGACCGCTATGAAAGTCAAGGAGGTTGGATATCTAAGCTGCTTGACACTCTAGCGCTTTCTAAAGGGTCTTTTTTTAGTTCGTTCCGCAGCACCACTCAGAGCACGGCACGGCTGGTGCAATGACACTCCGTCCCTAGCCATATAATGGGCGCTTTTCCTCCCCACTACTTCGCGGCAATTCAAACTTATAGAAAGCCATTTCTAGTGAAACTATTGGTCTAAAACCTACCTAGCATTACATGTGATGTTCAAAATGTTGTCCCTCAGCTGTCAAACGCGTCAGACATCTCGTAAACAGTTTTGGAAACACTCGGCGAATCTCAGCCAGTGTGATGTTCGAAATAACTTGTGTAATGTTCTCTTGTAGCTCTTCTCTTATGTGAGGGTTGTTCAAATACACGTTTCCCGTCAGCATCCCCCACAGGTAATAATCACAGGGATTTAAATCAGGAGATTTAGGGGGATAATTAACCACCTGATTTTCGAAAACTTCCCGTATTACTTCCATAGACCGTTTAGCAGTGTGTGCCGTCGCATTATCTTGCATGAAGTAACCATTCCTCGTTTCTTCTTCCGTCAGCTCTTGAAAGAATGGTCTGAGAATGAGGTTTATATATCGATCAGCATTTATTGTTTCATGGAAAAATATAGGCCCTATAATTATACGAGCACTTACTGCGCACCAAACTCCTATCTTTACATCATGAAGTGGACGGACATGCAGCTGGTGGGGATTTTCTGCACACCAGTAGCGATTGTTTTGACTATTTACATAGCCACTTAAGTGTAGCCATGCCTCATCACTATAAAATAAAAGTTCTGGGTCAACACACCCATCGCGAACTGACTGAAGCAATCAATTACAATACTGAACCCTAGCAAAGCGGTCAGGCCCTCTTAATTGTTGGACAGGGGTGGGTTTGTACGGTTTGACTTTTAACAGTTTTGTTGCTTTGTGGGCAGAAGATAGGGACACATTAGCTTGTACGGCGAGACGTGACAGGGATTTTGTTGGAGTTCTTTCCAAGAGAGCTCCTATTTCGTCAAGCTTTTCCTGTGTTAAAACGGTTCGTCTCCTGCGCGATTTCTTTTTAAGAATGAACCCGGTGGTGCGGAACTTCTTTACTAATTTACGTATCGTACTCCTATGGGGAGGGAGGATGCCAGGAAATTTGCGAATGAATTGAAAGTGGCACTCTGTATAAGAAGAATGCTTCGCATAGCACAACACAATGAATACACGCTGTTCCACTGTATACATCACTCGTTAAACACACGATAACTTTTCTATTCCTACAGAAACTACGCTATTTTAAAGCGAACACATTGAACACGCTACCAGTACCACAGATGTTAAACTAAATTATTGCTGTGAAGCAATGGTTATCGCCAGTGGCGTAACAAAGGGGGTGCGAACGGGGCGATCGCCCCGGGCGCCGCAACGGTAGGGGAGCGCCAAAATCCAAAATCGAAAAACATATATTTTAGTTTAAGAAAAAAAAAATTCGGAAAACATATACGGTTTTAATGGTCAAATTTCTTTATTACTTTGTTAAATACTGCAGTAATATTATTTAGAAATGAAGTAAACGTTTCGTCTTAAACTAATTATAGACAATACGACGTAATTCGTGGGCGCCGAGCACACAGGAAATGATTACGATGTACGGGTGAAAAGAGCGCCTCAGCCGGAATCAGAGTGGCGATGGAGAGGGTATGCATGGTTGATGACGGTGCCGGCCGGCGCGGGGTGGGGTCATCAAGTCACAACGGAATTGATGATTGCTAGGTTGCTTGTCATGAAGTGTATTCCTTAACCTTAATCCTTAGTTTATTCATTTGTGGAGTTGAGTTGCGTTTATTTCGCAGTCACTGTGTATCAATGAATTGTGAATATACAGTGAAACAGCAACGTACCAAAGAACTTGATAGTTTGATATCTTTTATGACAGCTTTCATAAAAGGATCACTGAACTCTGAAAAAAATGAAACTCAGAAAGAATGTGAATTTGACAGTATCAACTTAAGCCTTGATATTAATGAAACAAATATTACAGTAGTTAATATATTGGCTAAAACGATGATCTTGATGGTACGATTCAAATCTCTCAATCCAACTCTTGGAATCAAGTGAAAATTTTTGGAACAGTTCAACAAGTGTATGTATTTTTCTCTAGTTCGACTCACAGGCGGAGTGTCCTCGAGGAACTTTTTGGAACGGTTCAACAAGTGTATGTATTTTTCTCTAGTTCGACTCACAGGTGGAGTGCCCTCGAGGAACTTGTCAGCTTATTGGTCAAGGGCCACTCAGATACAAGATGGAGTTCTGAAGCAGAAGCCGTGAATGCCTTATCATCTCAGTTAGATGGAGTGCTTCTTGCTCTAGAAAAAATGAGAAACACTGCAACTGGAACTGTCGATACCAGACAGAGTGCAGCGCTGTTAATTAATGCAATAGAAAGATTTGACTTCGTAACTCTGCTCTCTTTCTGGGCTGAGGTACTTCCAAAAATTGACCGAACACAGAAAACTCTGCAAAACCAAGGCATTTCGTTCACTTGTCTACAAGCTTTCCATGATCAGCTTAATATGTGGAGAGAAACCCTTCCAGTTGATGTTATATCAAAAGCTACTAAGAAGTGTGAGGAATGGGGAGAACCCACGGAACGAAGACAAAGAGTGAAGCGGAAAATGCCAGGGGAATCCACTCATGTTGTTGGACTTTCTTGGAAAGATGAAGTAAAGCGGAGCACACTTGAGATTTTGGATAAACTTATTCCTGAGTTAAGTGAACGGTTCGCCAATATAAGGAACTGGATGAACGTTTTGGCTTCCTCTGTAATTTTGATGAATACATTCATAACGAAACCCCAAATGAAAACGCTTTGAACACCCTAAAGGGGAAATGTTTGGAAATTGCAGAGAGGTACCCTGAAGATTTGAACGGAGAAGAACTCTTTCAAGATATTAAATATGGCATAGTTTTATTACGAAGATCAAAGAAAAATAATGTAACGATCGACTTGAAACCCAAAGATATTTTGTTATATTTAGGTCTTGTTTGGGGTTAGAGGCATACAGTAACTTGAAACATCGCTTTTAAACTACTTTTAACGATTCCAGTGTCTGTGGCATCTTGTGAAGGATCTTTTAGTAAGCTGAAGCTTATTAAAAATTACTTAAGATCCACAATGACGCAGGAAAGACTACGTAAGTAATTTAGCAATTTTATCAATTGAGCGTGATGTGGCTGCTGCTATAGACTTAAACTCTATTATAAATAAGTTTGCATCCATCAAGGCTAGGGAGGAAAATGTTTAAATTTTTGTTATGACTCTGAAACTTCTTTTCTCTTTATTTTATTTTCAAACAAACTAACCTTTTAATACTTACAGTTTTATTTTATTAATATTTTTCTCTTTATAATCAGGGGCCGATAACCTAGATGTTAGGCCCCTTTAAACAACAATTACCTTCATCATCATCATCTCTTTATAATGAGTTAAAGTAACATACTGTGCCCAATCGGTCACGGCAGTCTGGCATCGAACTCAGGTCTCATCAGAGAAGACCAGGCACATGGTTATGCCTAGAGTCGAACCATTGATCTCTGCGGGGGAGCGATACCGGGAACCCAAAGAGCAATGAGAGGTATACTGACATATAAGAATGTAGCGTGATTTCACGATCTATAGGTGAATATCATAGCAATTTAAGGGAAGAACTGTAGCCAAATGCAAGAAAATATACATTTTCAGAGCATACGAAAATGAGAGGAGGCCAGTTTGAAGTTTTACAAATGACCCTTAGCAAGTGGGCGGAGAGCCTAGGCGCCGACCGAACTATTTACGTCTGGAGCGGAAAGACAGCTCAAAATTAATGACCCGGGTATCCACCGCTTGACAACGGTGAAACTTAGAGTAGAGATGATGGCTCATGGAAATTAATTAATTACAGCCAAGTGGAGTATTGAAATGCATTGAAATATACACCCAGGTGAATATATTCACGGAGAGGTAATTTAGGAGGGGTTTTTCACCTAAATTAAGGCTTATATCTCCAAATGAACGAATTACAACCTAGCCTACGCTCAAGAGCAGTGACTTTGTGACCAGTCAACGGGGAATTACCACGATGGCGTACCCACGCGCTGAACTAAGGCAATTAATTGTAATTAATTGGCCGAAGCGATCGCCGGCACGCGAATGTTTTTGAAACCTCCACACCTAAATAAACAAGATGTAGATGTCATTTCGGCTGAAGAGGTATTATTTCAAGAAAGGAGTCGCTCTCATGTGTCCAGTGGACTATTTTGTACAAGAAACCTTTATATAGGGGGAGCAAGGCAAGCCAAGCCAGTTGTTCTCCAGTCTTTACCAGTTCGCCTAGAGTTATTCTACAGTATACACGTAACTAAGACGCTGCTAGTAGCGCGCCAAATGTTAAAGTATCAACGCGTCGTCGTTGGAGAACAATAGAAGCAAGTTATAAGCTTCATAAGTAATCATGAAGCGCGTCGAAAGTAAATTATTACAGATATTTACCTATTATCTGACGCAAATATAAATTCGCCACAGCGAAAAGGAACTTATAATGTTTTTTAACAGTTCTGATACCGGGAGGTATTGTCAGAATTATATATGACATCATCGTCAGAAACACTACAATGATGGGAGCTTGGAAATCATTGCCACCTAATCTGGATAGTGAGCTGAACAAGATTGCAGGGAACGAGGATCGAACGTCCGTAAAACGCTGTTAGATTTTCACGGAGACCAGCGGTTGTCATAATTGCATCGCATCTCTGAGATCAGGCGTAGGGGAAGTCCAATTTAAGGATCAACATGTGATGTAGTGGAAAAATGTATATAAATTGTGAAATAGTGATTTAAAGTGTTCATGTGTATAGTGATTAATATGCAGTGTATAGCAGTGATAAAGGCCACTGATAAAAATATGTGTATCATGTGGAAAGTGTATGAATCTAAGTGTTGTGTAAAGGATAACATGATGGCTTAAGTCAAGCGTCATGGTAGCGCTAAAGCTGAAGCGCTGGTACTATCCAGCAAACAGGAAAAAGTGAGTACCCATTTTTATAATGTCATTATAACTAAATAGTTCACCATGTAACGATTTATCACTTTGAGAATAAGATGTAATAGTCACTTACTGAGCGAGTTTTCACCACTCGTCTTGAATAAAGTATGGCTTGGAAGGTGATTTGTTTGAGGCCATTCAGGCAAAAATAGTGATGGATGTAACGGTAACGTTAAATGATAATAATAATAATATTATGGGGTCGGCAACAGTAAAGTAATAGGCATTTTTGGCCTAAATAATGTTCAAATAGTGTCATGTCTAATGTAAAGATACTGTATTTGATAAACAGTAAGAGTATAACGTGAAATATAGAGACATACGAGAGCTTTTTCAGTGTCAGTGAAATATGAATGAATATTTGATATGGTCAATCCTTAGGATTATGTTTGAGGACCATTAAAGTAAAGAAAGCCAGTAAATTTATTACATTTGTTAGGAGCTATGTAAAGCTTTGGCTTAAGTGGTATGATAGAGAGAACGTGGGTGCCTTAATAATGGAGTCATATATGTGAAGTATTGTTTGAGCCGCATGTAAGCGTGCAGAATTAACGTAGAATCCAGTGATTTACGTAATAAATATTGCGGGGACAAACTAGTATAGCTTGCGCGTTAGGTGAGAAGTTGGCTAAATCTACGAGTAGTATCGCCCTTGAGCGTACTGTATTATTTCGCAGCGAATTGGACAGAGCCTGTCTGTATCCAACGCTTGCTTGAATTATGCCACTAATGACGTCCGTAGAGACGCTGTGAGCATGTGTGTATTAATGACCTACCCTGTGAGGTAAGGATCATATTCGTCGTTTAGGAACGCAGATTTCCTTATATTTTATTGACAGCTGCTGGTGAAAGTCGTGGATTTTCACTATGATGCGCGTCTAAAAGCCACTAGTAGTCACCATAGAACGGCAAGGCTATCACTAGAATTCCACCCCAGCCATGAATGTTTTTTAAGGAGCCAGTTGAGCCCAAGACACTATAAGGATAGGTGTTAAATATTTAAATGACTCAATTATTTAGGAGCCACACTTAGCGTTACTCCAGTACTGCATTTTGTAAACAAACCTGACCTTGATCTTGACAGTAGAGAGAGGGGGGATTGTAGACCACTTCTGCGGCGGCCATCTTGGTTAGCCGGCTGGAACGAATTTTATTGCCTGCTGAGGGGGAGGAAGGTTGTTCGACCGGTCCCTTGGAAATTAGAGTCACAATAGGACACTGAGGAATCTCGATATTTCAATATGCAATTAAGATTTGAGTATTATGATGATGCCAATTGAATTGAACGGTGGGTTGCAACTCACATACGTTGTTGGATCATAGAAATCAGATAATATTAGGCTCAGTTATTCTCTGAGGAGGAAAGCTGAACCAAAATGATGTAGGCATCTTCTTTTAGAGTGCATTTTGCCAGTTCCTGCTAATTTATGCAGACGGGTATGTGTTTTCCCAGAACATGACACATTTGTAACGATGATAAGCCCGACAAGACCCAGAAAATCGTTATATGGTGAAACTATAAAATATTCTATCCATGTTTATTTTGGAAGGGATAAGTACCACTTTTCTTAAAGCGTTCATATGGATGGAAAGAAGGAAGATGATTCACACAACACAACAAATATTTGTTAATGATTGCAGAAAATGATGAATTCATGCTAATCAAGGTAAATGCCATAAGAAATGGAATAATGTTTTATTAATATCATTGTTATGTGATATGTGATTTTTGGGTTATGATACTCCCATTAACTAAAATTGTGTCACTTGATGAACACTATGGAAACCCATGGAAGTCTGGAAATATTATTGACAGGATGCTAGAATTAGATTTGAGTGCAGTGTAGCACTATTTTAAGAAGAAAGCTCACAGAATTACCCTATTTTTATTTGTGGGAATTAAATATAATTTGTCCTTTATTTGTATTTGTTGTATAGCCATGATTTAGACCAGTAAATTGTTATCTTTAGGAAGATAGTGTGTATTTCCTGTAGAGTAGTTACCTGGTAGACTCAAATCCTGAGCGTGTGGTCGTATAGTGGGCAGGGACGTCCCATACCTCGAAAGACCGTGAGTTAGTTGGGATACGAACACATGGTCCACATGATGACAATCGGGTACAATACTACTTATTGAAATACGTATTTATGAACATTAAACTGTGTTTAAATTAAACTTATTGATCTTTGAACCTTTTAGTGTTAGGGGGCGACCACCATCTAGTTGGCCCCGGGCGCGAAGTAGCCTTGGTACGCCACTGGTTATCGCTACCGTACTGCATTAGATCATCTTAGCCGTCATGACGGGATATATCTCTCGGCAACTGAGTCACCCGGCCGGGCTATCGCATTCCGTGCATGTTCCCCTGATACTCGGAGCAAACTAAAACAAAAAAAAAAAAAACCTGTAGTAGAGAAAGGAGGAACTTTTTGTGTTGGCAGAAAATTCCGAGATTAATTTTTCCATTATGAACACGGCCTACTGAATTCAAATGGGTTCTTTAATATACCAACAACTTATGACATGCGTACCGTGATTTTTATTGCTTTCAAAAATCACTTACCATGGCCAGGAGCGAGCCTGCAAACTTAGGGTTGGTAGTCTGAAACGATAACCACTCAACCACCGTGGCAAGCAAGAAATGAACCTATAATTAAATCTAACTAAGTTACTAACTTACAACTAAAACTAACTACTGACGTAAACACTAGAAGAAGAAAAAGAAAACAAGAGAAGAGTAAGGGAAATAAAAGAATGGGGAAATAAACCCTTAACCTTCGGAGAATGAGAATTGAGGGACATATAAAGAAGGAGAGCCATGAAAGGCAGATAGGAAAGGGAAAGAGGAGAGGGCCCGCCCCAAAGGCAATGGAAAAAGGGGACAAACCGGACCCAGCTCAGGAATCCCTCGCTGTCGCCAACTCCTGAGCTCAGCAGCTGTGAGCCCTTGAGGGTGTAGCACTATCCAGGGTACACAAGAACTGGTGGGGCTACACACACTCTGCCTCCTTGAGGGCCTTCAGCAACAGGCAGGAGATACCTGAAAGAAAATCGTCTGACTTCTCGATGAAAGAGGGATCAGGAAAGATGATAGAAAGGCCAATGAAGGGGGGAAGGGAAGAGAGTCCATAGGCCTCGGATACCCAAATACCGTCGTGGTCGGAAGAGAACAGGAGTTGACCAAGAGAGTTCGACAGGAAAGAAGAAGGAGAGGAGCCTGGCACAAGTAAGTGGAAGCAATACCGGACTCAGCTGGGGACCCGTGGTCGCCTACCTACGTCCCACTAGATTTAAGCCCCAGAGGGGAAAGCATCTAAGATTGTCGAACCAAGATATTCTTCTTCGTCAAGAACCTCTTTTGCTGTTGATCTACCCTTGGAGTATTTTTGGTAACAGGTCGTGCCTATTTGTATTACGCATGATATGACCTATATGTTGCAATTTTCGACAATTTCACTATCTTGATCAATTTATTTTGGTGATGTGTTCATTCTTCTCATTACTTGCACATTTGTCACTCTTTGTGTTCAAGGTATTCTTAGGATCCGTCTATAAAGCCACAATTCAAAGGCCGCCAGCCTCTTTTCCGTGTTGCTATTTAAGGTCCAAGTTTCTACACCATATTAGAGAACAGAATATACCTCGTGAAGCAAAACTACCGTAGCTATCCTAGAAGTGGTTTTCCGTGGTTCCCCACTTCTCTTCCAGGAAAATGCCGGGATCGTTTCTAACTTACAACCACATTCGCCTCCTTCCCAATGCTCACCAGAATTACAAATACACACACATCCAAGTGGTGTTATTTGATTCTTCAGTCTTTTGACTAGTTTGATGCAGCGCTCCATATTCCTCCCTGTCCGGTGCTAATAGTTTCATCTCTACATAGCTACCACACCCTACATCCGAGGCAATCTGTTTAACATATTCTAACCCTTATCTAGCCCTACAGTTCTTGTCCTCGACCCTTCCTTCCAAAACTAAGATTGCTATTCCTGGGTGTCTTAGTATGTCTCCTATCAACCTATCTCTTCTCTTCATTAGCAGTCCCCAGAAACATATTTTCTCTCCCACTCGTTTTAATACCTCTTCATTTGTAACCCTATCTACCCACCTGACCATCATTCTCCTTTATACATATATCTTTGATGAAGTAAACAGCTCAAGAAAAAAACTAATTGGTATCATGAAATAGAGGAAGACTAAAGGCAGGTGGGGATCGACAGGCAAATGATTGGAGACAGAGGAGAATTCAGAAACAAAATTAATACAACATTTAAAAGAAGAAGACGGACACATTGTGTACAGAACAACGGAAACAGGAGGACAGTCAAAGGATGAAGAGATTTTGGGAAGAGAAGAGGAAGAAGAAAGAGAAGTGAAATTGTGTCATCATGAGATATTTAAGTTCAAAAACTGTCCATAAGGGCAAACAATGGAAAATTAAATAAATAAATAAATAAATAAATAAATTGCAGCCGAAATTCCAGATCTGGGTATTTTTCATGGAACGCCCGTGGGCTCCCAACAATTTCAATTTCAAGTAGTTCCAACTTTGGCTACCAGATGCTACCTAGCGGCGAACGTTGGAACTTGTTAGAGCGTTTCTAAATAGCCAAATGTAACCTACAAAGTTTGTTACACACTACCAATATTACAGTGGTAGGTTCTTTTACATGCCATAAATCTATGACATGGACCTGCCGGCTTTACTTCCCCTCCAAGGGAAGACATACTGAAGGATTTTAACGCTCTTAAAAATCCGACGACTTCAGCCGGGTTTGTACCCACGATCTTGGGCATAGCAGTTCAGCATGCTACCAACTACGCCACCGAAGCCACATTCTCCTTTAATACCACATTTCAAACGCTCCAATTCTCCTCTTTTCTCCTGCGTCCACAGTCCAAGTTTCGCTTCCATAGAGCAACACGCTCCAGATAATGTCTTTCAAAAATGACTTCCTAAAACCTAAATCTACTTGATATTCGATGTCAATTGATTCCTTTTTTGTAGAAATGCTTTCATTCCCTGTGCTAACCTACTTTTTATATCCTCTATGCTTCGTCCATCACTGGTTATTTTGCTTCCTAAGTAACAGAAATCTCCTACTTCCTTCAGCTTTTCACCTGCCAATTCGACGTCCTTAAGGGTTTCTGATTTCTTTCGGCTGCATTCCAATATTTTTGTTTTACATTTATTAATTTCCTTAAGACGGAGTCCATATCATTTAAAAACTCATTTAAATCCTTTGGTGTGTCGGCTAAGAAGACAATTGTATGTCTACCCCTTATTATTCCCGTTTTTCCAACGGGGTCGGGGATGAGATGCGATGGAAGTTTTTGTGGCGATGGTTTTTACGGCCGGATGCCCTTCCTGACGCCAACCTCATGAGAGGAGTTAATGAGAGATGAAATGAATGATGGTGAATGAAACTGGGCAAGGATGTGGAAGGAAGCGGCCGTGGCCTGTCGGGAGGTACCGTCCCAGCATTTGCCTGGTGTTGAAAATGGGAAACCACGGAAAACCATTTCAAGGACGGCCGACGGTGGGGCTCGAACCCACACGTCTACCGAGTCAGCAGAGAGCTTGGCCCCATGACCTAATGCTGCGCGTTAGCCAGCGTAGCCACTACTGTCGGTCGGCTAAGAAGACTATGACGTAAGCAAAACTCAGAACTGAAATTATTTCTTCTTGAATCTTTACTCATACTTTGAATTTTTCTATAATTTCCTTCATTGCTTATTCAATGTATAGAGCGCGGGGTGAAGTGGCTACGATGTCTAATCCCCTCAAATAGAAAGGTAAAACAACATATTAACACATAACATAAGGCATCGCTGCTGGAGAGAGGACTTGAGCGAGATCTTCCTGGGTGAGTTAACTCCAATGTTGTTTGAAAGCAGATCAAAGTTTAATGCACCAGCCAGCTGCAAAGCGTTATCTCCCACACGCTTCGCTCATTGTCGGTCGTAAATCTCGTCACTTCACCTGGGTGACATCTCTCGTGCTACTCTCAGTTCCATGACGAGCAGAGCATATGAAGGGATTACGGGACTAATCCGGCAAATGGAGACTGTTGAAGCAAACTCCAAAGTTAAGCTGCCCAAGGCATGGCAGCATTATAGCGTAACAGTCAAGGAAGGACGGAAGGAGGGAAGGTGGGAAGGTAGGAAGGAAGGAGAGAAGGAGGGAAGGAAGAAAGGAAACGAAGGAAAGAGAGAAATTAATGGAAGGAAAAAGAGGAAGGAAGGAAAGGATGAAGGAAGGACGAAAGGAAAGGAAGGAAGGAATTGATATGCTTGGTGAAGGAACCAGACAGCTCCATTCTAGTTCATTTTGAGATAATGAAAGAAATCTAAATAGAAAATTCCATTTACGTTCTGTTAATATTAAACAGTCGCCTCCGTAGCGTAGCGATCAGCATGGTTAGCTGCCGCCCCGGATGTCCTGGGTTCGATTCCCGACTCTGCCACGAAAATTGAAAAGTAGTATGAAGACTGGAATGCGGTCTACTCAGCCTCGGGTGGTCCAAATGAGTCGAGGGGGTTCGATTCCCACCTCAGCCATCCTCGGAGTGGTTTTCCATGGTTTCCCACTTCGTCTTCGGGCAGATGCCGGGATGGTTCCTACTGTAAGGCCACGGCCGCCTCCTTCCCTCTTCCTTTTCTATCCATCCCATTCTTCCCCTCCCTTCCCATCCCTCATGAGGCCCCTGTTCGCTTTGCAGGTGAGGCTGCTTGGGCGAGGTGCTGATCACACCTCCCCAGTTGTATCCCCCGACCAGATGTTCCAAGCTCCAGGACACTGCCCGTAGCAGCGGTAGTGGTGAGTTCCCTCGCTGAGTCTGTGGGAGCCACCAACCTAGAGGGTAAATCGACTAAATAAATAAATAAAATACATAAATGTATTGTATATCTACCCCTTATTATTCCCGTTTTCCAACGGGGTCGGGGATGAGATGCGATGGAAGTCTTTGTGGCGATGGTTTTTACGGCCGGATGCCCTTCCTGACGCCAACCTCATGAGAGGAGTTAATGAGAGATGAAATGAATGATGGTGAATGAAACTGGGCAAGGATGTGGAAGGAAGCGGCCGTGGCCTGCCAGAAGGTACCGTCCCAGCATTTGCCTGGTGTTGAAAATGGGAAACCACGGAAAACCATTTCAAGGACGGCCGACGGTGGGGCTCGAACCCACGTCTACCGAGTCCGCAGAGAGCTTGGCCCCAACCTAATACTGCGCTTTAGCCAGCGTAGCCACTACTGTCGTTCTAAAATAAATAAATAAATAAATAAATAAATAATATTAAACAATGTCCGGCTCCGTGGCTAAATGGTTAGCGCGCTAGGCTTTGGTGCGAAGTGCCCCGGGTTCGATTCCCGGCCAAGCCATCAGGGATTTTAATCTCAAGGGGTTAATTCCTGTGGCTCGGGGACTGGGTGTATGTGACGTCCTCATCCTCACTTCAAACTCATTACGACGCGCAGGTCGCCTACGAGCGTCAACTAGAAAGACCTGCACTCAGCCTCTCCGGAGGCTGCACGATCATTATTATTAATATTAAACAATTATAGAACTGGAGTGAATATACTTTCCTGCATTGAAAGTAAAAATATATTACAATAAAATTCCAATTATGGGAATATTGTAGTTGTTGGAACTACACCCCTGATTCTTTTTACCAAACACATTTCATGTTTATGTTTCAGTTTAGAATATTGTATATCTTGCTAGAATATCTGGTATTCCATTATTACAATATCAAAGTGGCCTATGTCCTAATTTAAGAAGATATTTAAGAAGACTTCACCGATCGGGAGATTCTCTTTATACTTCTTTAGGATATTCCTTCTTAACAAGTGTCCTGCAAATTTCAAATCTTATTCTAAGTAATCTGAACCACCACAAGTTCCTGGAGCTACCATTTTCTTATTATTATTATTCCTCCACCAAATACATGACACATGCAGATTTCAATCTCCAACTGCGAGATTTTTTAGCCTACTTTTCAAATTTTGCAAAAATGAGGAAAAACTAGACTTATGAGATCGGGAAAATGTGTGTCTGTCTGTCTGACTGTCCTTCTGTCTGTCTGTCTGACTGTCCTTCTGTCTGTCTGTATGGCCCTCTGTGTGTGTGTGTCCCCCTATCAACTCCTAAACGGCTGTAGCAATCGAAACAAAATTTGGTAGGATTAATGATCTGTACCTCAATATCTCACGGCGATATTTGAAAATGATGTCAGTGCTACCAACTGCTCAAAAATCGCAATTGAAATTTGAACTCCATGTTGGATATCTTGGAAGGTATGAATGGGAGCTATTTCAAAATTGGCAAACATATAGATAATAATTTTTAATTTCCAGGAGGCCATACGTGGCAGAGTTGTCAAAATGATTATAAGCCTGCCGATAGGTCCAAATTTTAAATGCATATAACTTCTACACTATCAATTGGATTTCAACCAAATTTCGAATGTGCTTTGTGTACATAAACACATATGACCGAGCGTATTCTTAAGAGCCACCAGGGCTGCCAACTGTTAATAAATGATCTCAATTTTTTAAAATCCAAATACCATATATCGGAAAGTATGCTAGCCGACAGCTTTAAACTATGCACACGTATAGTACCTGAAATTCTATATTAATTTGGAGTAACTTATATACCTCAGTGCTACCAACATGATTCTAAGCCTGCTGAGAGGTCCAACTTTAAATACATGTAACTTCTATACTATCATTTGGATTTCAACCAAATTTCGTGTGTGCTATATGTACCATAACAGATATGACTATGCCGATTCTTAAGAGTAACCAGGGCTGCCATTTGTTAATAAATACTGTCTCTATTTTTGTTACCCTAATATCAATATATCAGAAAGTATGCAAGCCAATAGCTCTAAACTTTGCACACGTATAATACCTGGCATTCTAGATTAATTTGGAGTAACTAATATAGGCCTACGACAGTGCTGCCAACATGATTCTAAGCCTGCTGATAGGTCCAATTTTAAAATGCATGTAACTTCTATACTAGAAAATGGATTTCATTCAAAATTGGCACAACAATAGACCATATTATTTCAGATTATTTCTGACCAATACATGCATGTCATTGTTGGCAACATGATTTTACGCGCGCTGTTAGATCCAATGTTTAACTGCATGTAACGTCCATGCTATTCATTGGACTCTAACCAAATTTTGTATTCTGTACCTTAAGAGATGGAACTAAGAATATATTCAGTCACCAGGGCTGCTGACTGTAGTTCTCTATTTGGCTATATTATGCCAGGTATACAGTATTTCGAACTAATTAGAAATTTCGATATTACCAACCTAACTTCGTCATTATTCTAGATAGATCCATACAGATTTATCATTGGCATGAATCTTAAATTTCAAGAAAAGTAGGCTCTCTAGTTCGCCACAGAACTTCTCGTCTATGGTACGATTTGGTTCCTACACTAAAGCAAAAGAGGATTTTCCCTCTCAACAGGATCGAGTTGTAACTCATTTTTGCCCAAAAGTGGAGCTACCTGGTTCTTTCTTCCGGCCCTTCAATATTGTAAACTAATATGCCGAAATGACCCGCAAGTATTAGGGCTATTAATCTATGTCTACGAATGTGATGGTTGAGATATGTACAGTAGGCCTGTATGTTGTAGTCAGATAGTGAAATCCATCATTTCATGAAAATCTTAGGCACTTCATGAAAAGCCGGCACATTATGAAAAGACAAAGAAAGAATTTCACTAATTCAGAAAAATATTTTTAAATAAAAATATCAAAAAACCTTTTTTTTAAGAAAACCAGAAAAACATTTTGCAAAGATTAGGAAACAAACTTAACATTTCTCGTGAAATACGTAAAATTCTTGAAAATTAGTTTATACAAGATGTTCAGTAAAGAACATATAGCCTACTTTCTCCTAAATGCATGGGTATTGTTACAACCCTTTGTCCTTTTCAGGGAGTATAATTGAATGTCGGTTGTAGTAGCTTGTTGAAATACAACGTGCTATAGGTATATTAAACATGAATATGAGGTGCCCTTTGCTAGTGCTACCTCTGTAAAAAATTTCATTCAATTCGGTTTCACCGTGTTTGAATTGATATGGGGAATGGATTTGCACACATACATGGCCACTATTTGCAAACTATTGGGCTGATGACCTTGTAGTCAGTCATAAGATGCTTTCCACAAAAGGGCACGTTGTTGCAAAATCTGGTAGAGATCAAATTATTAGGATGGTCGTAATTTGATTTAAGCTTTTAACATTTTGGTGGCCGTCATTCCGTTTCCGACAAGATGGCGGCGATATAAAACATGACACTGAGGTGACCTTTGCTAGTGCTACCTTTGTACCAAATTTCGTTCAATTCGGTTTCACCGTGTTTGAATTGATAGGGGGAATCGATTTGCACACATACTTAGCCACCATCTGCAAACTATTGGGCTGATGATCTTCAGTTTGGTCAGAATATGCTTCCCACATAAAGATATGTTGTTGCAAAATTTGGTAGAGACTAGATTATTAGGTTGGTCGTAATTACATTTTAGCTTTTAATATTTGGGTGGCCGCGATTACGTTTCCGTCAAGATGGCGGCGATATAAAACATGACACTGAGGTGCCCTTTGCTAGTGCTACCTCTGAACCAAATTTCGTTCCATTCGGTTTCACCGTGTTCGAATTGATAGGGGAATCGATTTTCACACAAAGATGGCCTCCATCCGCAAAATATTAGGCTAATGACCCATTAGTTTGGTCAAAGGATGCTCCCTCTACAAAGGCATGATGTAGCAAAATTTGGTAGAGATCGGATGATTAGGTTAATCGTAAATTGATTTAAGCTTTGAACATTTGTGTGGCCGCCATTACGTTTCCGTCAAGATGGCGGCGATATAACACATGCCACTGAGGTGCCCTTTGCTAGTGCTACCTCTGTACCAAATTTCGTTCCATTCGGTTTCATCGTGTTCGAATTAATAGGGGGAATCCATTTTGACACAAAGATGGCCGCCATCCGCAAACAATTAGGCTAATGACCTATTAGATTGGTCAAAGAATGCTCCCTCCATAAAGGTATGTTGTTGCAAAATTTGGTAGAGATCGGATGATTATGTTAGTCGTAATTTGATTTAAGATTTTAACATTTGTGTGGCCGCCATTACGTTTCTGTCAAGATGGCGGCGATATAAAACATGACGCTGCGGTGCCCTTTGCTAGTGCTACCTCTGTACCAAATTTCGTTCCATTTGGTTTCACCGTGTTTGAATTAATAGGGGGAATCGATTTTTACACAAAGAAGGCCGCCATCCGCAAACTATTAGGCTAATGACCTATTAATTTGGTCAAAGGATGCTTGCTCCATAAAGGTATGTTGTTGCAAAATTTGGTAGAGATCGGATGATTAGGTTAGTCGTAATTTGATTTAAGTTTTGAACATTTGTGTGGCCGCCATTACTTTTCCGTCAAAATGGCGGCAATATAAAACATGACTCTGCGGTGCCCTTTGCTAGTACTACCTCTGTACCAAATTTCGTTCCATTCGGTTTCACCGTGTTCGAATTAATATGGAGAATCGATTTTCACACAAAGATGGCCGCCATCCGCAAACTATTAGGCTGATGACCTATTAGTTGTGTCAAAGGATGCTCCCCCATAAAGGTATGTTGTTGCAAAATTTGGTAGAGATCGGATGATTAGGTTAGTCGTAATTTGATTTAAGCTTTGAACATTTGTGTGGCCGCCATTACTTTTCCGTCAAAATGGCGGCAATATAAAACATGACTCTGAGGTGCCCTTTGCTAGTACTACCTCTGTACCAAATTTCGTTCCAGTCGGTTTCACCGTGTTCGAATTAATAGGGGGAATCGATTTTCACACAAAGATGGCCGCCATCCGCAAACTATTAGGCTGATGACCTTTTAATTTGGTCAAAGGATGCTTCCTCCATAAAGGTATGTTGTTGCAAAATTTGGTAGAGATCGGATGATTAGGTTAGTCGTAATTTGATTTAAGCTTTGAACATTTGTGTGGCCGCCATTACTTTTCCGTCAAAATGGCGGCAATATAAAACATGACTCTGAGGTGCCCTTTGCTAGTACTACCTCTGTACCAAATTTTGTTCCATTCGGTTTCACCGTGTTCGAATTAATATGGAGAATCGATTTTCACACAAAGATGGCCGCCATCCGCAAACTATTAGGCTGATGACCTATTAGTTGTGTCAAAGGATGCTCCCCCATAAAGGTATGTTGTTGCAAAATTTGGTAGAGATCGGATGATTAGGTTAGTCGTAATTTGATTTAAGCTTTGAACATTTGTGTGTCCGCCATTACGTTTCCGTCAAGATGGTGGCGATATAAATCATGACACTGAGGTGTCCTCTGCTAGTGCTACCTTTGTACCAAATTTCATTCAATTCGCGTTCACCGTGTTCGAATTGATGGGGGGGGGGGGGCAGACATTCAGAGTACACACACACACATACACACACACAGACAGACACACTTCTTTTTCGCCCTGTGTTGATCTCATAAGTCTACTTTCATTTTTTGCAAAAATCGAAAGTAGGCTAAAAAATGTAAAACCTCAAAAGATGAAATTGTTTATGTAAATCAACCAAGTGACAGATGGCGTAAGAAATTGTTTTACATTATCAGCCGAGGCTCTACAGTACATGAAGGTCCGTTGTTTGTTGATTATACTCTTCATGAAATAACTCACGCTATGGAGTCGTGCACAGGGCCATATTACTAAGTAGGCTGCAGCCTACAGCGGCAAAGTTTCAGGGGCGGCAATTCATTCAAAAGCTAGGATCAAGTACTTCAGACGGTATTAATATTTTCCGTACGAATTTAAGAATACAAGTTACTTAAAAATATGTTTTAGTCCTTATACAGTTCTTCCTACCTTAGAAGAGTTAAGAACTATCTGCGTACTAGTGTTTCTGAAATACGGTTAAGCTCACTTTCATTACTTTGTATTGAGGCAAATACAACGAAAATACTGTCATATGAGGATATTATTAACGAGTTTGCCGTTAAGAAATCTCGTAAGAAAGCTATGCAAATTTGAACTCGAAGATTACGTGGGGCTGTTTTAGAGAAGTTTGTGTATTTTTCAACAAATAAACCAGTAATTAAGTACATTTTGTGTAATTTCATTTCACCATGTAGGACAACTTAATTCAAATTGAACACAGTTCTTCAATTACGCAAAAGATAATCATTAGCATTAACATATAAAAATATGTGCAAAATAGTGATCACTGATCTCCAAGAACAATTTAATTATTTAAGTTCGAAACCCATTTCATTTTTAACGAATCTTAAAAGATAGTCTAAGTAAAAAATCCCAAGTAGATAACTAATTTCATTATAACATTTATTATGTAAGCCATTACATTTGTAGTTTTATCTAAACTAAATGAACTTTATGTTAAAAAAGATGAAAACGCCAAAGAACTCTATCTATTTTTGTGTAAAACAAATGTATTAAGCAAATATGAACTATTGAGGGGACGGCAAATGGACTTTAGCCTATAGGCGGCATACTCTTAAATCCGGCCCTGGACTCGTGCATTAATATTGTTTCACTACATGTCGTGACAGAGATGTGGGGTCTCTAAAAGCTCTATGTATCCAGTCGAGTTTTAAAACAAGTGAACTGTCCTCTGAGTCCCGTCTCTGAAGAAACGTGCATATCTTATGAGAGCTAACATCTTGAGACGGGAAAAGAAGACAGTCCCTTTCATGTTTCATTGATCTGTTCTCGGCAAGAAACTAAATCATGTAGAGTCTGATGGTGCAAAAGGAAAACGGACAAAAGAACAATTTTATTTAACCGACGCAGACTGCACACTTCTCTCAAGAGTTCAATTTCTCTTCTCCATTCGGCGAGATATGACTAGCAGACCCGCTTGTTACATTCTGTAACTCTTCAACATTAAGTTTGTTTCCGTGAACGTATTTTGTGAGGATACTGTACTTTCTTATTCCTTCAAGGAATGTTGGAGTAACGTAAATCCTTCGGGCCCTTTTATCTCTAGGAAAAGTTCTACCAAGAGAGAAGACCGTTTCATTCAGCGTCCATTCCTCTTAACAAGAACAATATGCCTTGGGTGTAGACAGTGTCTGTATGCGACATACGTGCCCCAGATGAAACATCAGGGGATAAATGAAAATGTCGAATTAACTCTAGTGGACTGTATTTACAAAAATGTAGATGATACAAAAGACAGAACACTTGAAATGCGAAGGAGCTGTTGCTCCGAAACACAAACACATTCAGCCATGTTGGCTACTTCACTCTCTGTCTCTAGGTCACTGCTGCCAACCTAAATATAAATAAATGTATCTGTTACCAACTGTGGAAATAAAACAATTATATAATTCTCCCTGAGAGCAAACATACTCCCCACCTTGAAATACATGGATTTCAATAATCTGAAATGGAAACACTGAAATGTTCCAATGACAAGGACATGAAACACTAAAATATTCATTAACTTAAAACACTGACATATTAACAGTCAAAATTATGTGTCTGCTCAATTGGTAGCGGAGCTACCTTGGAAACTGGTCTTTTAAAATTACCACTGTTGCACTTCACTGAAACCACTCTTACCACATTGTCTTTACCACCATGCACTTCTGTGATAACACCA
Source organism: Meconema thalassinum (assembly GCA_946902985.2). Classification (NCBI taxonomy): domain Eukaryota; kingdom Metazoa; phylum Arthropoda; class Insecta; order Orthoptera; family Tettigoniidae; genus Meconema; species Meconema thalassinum. The sequence goes on from OX336396.1 coordinate 218,762,564, forward strand.
AGGGGCCACTGGAGTGGGGGAACATTGTCTTCCCGTATCAGCACCACAGTACCTGGTGATACGTTGCAGGAGGAGGTCGTCCATTTGCTGCGCTGTTGCAGATGGGTGAGGTAATCTAATGGCCATCTCTTCCAAAAGGATTGGAGTCTTTGTTGAAGAACCTTATATCTAGTTAACAAAGGCCGTTTACATAATGTTAAATCGGGTTCGGGAAGAGTAGTGAGGGGTTCGCCTATAAGGAAGTGACCTGGTGTCAAGGTAGATGCATCAGAAGGATCATTTGACAGGGTTAGAAGGGGACGTGAGTTTAAGCAAGCCTCAATTTGCGCAGTTAATGTAGCCAATTCTTCATATGTGAAATGAAGTGTTCCGAGAACTCTTCTTAGATGATGTTAGAGGGATTTTACTCCGGCCTCCCAAAGCCCTCCAAAATTAGGGGCATGAGGAGGTATGAAATGCCACTTAACTCCACAACTACTGGCGAAGTTACTGATCTCCTCTCTAGTCCGTTCCTGAGTGAACAACTTCTTGAGCTCCTTGAGCTCTCTACAAGCACCTTGGAAATTTGTACCATTGTCGGAGTACATGTTACTGCATAATCCTCTTCTTGCGATGAATCTCCTGAGTGCTGCGAGGAAAGCTTGAGTGGTTAGGTCGGAAACGATTTCTAAATGAATGGCCTTGGTGCACATACATATGAAAATGCATATGTAACCCTTGACAATGGCCTTGCTACGTGGATTGCCGATCTTCAAGTAGAAAGGGCCCGTGAAGTCTGTTCCAGTGTTGCGGAATGGTCTTGCTTGAGACACACGAACTGAGGCCAACTGTCCCATTACTTGCTGTGTAGTTTTGGCTTTGAACTTGAAGCATTTTGTACAAGTGTTAATAACTCTTCGAACCACCGACTTTCCATTGATGATCCAGTAGTACTATCTGATGGATGCTAAAGTCAACTGGTTTCCTGAATGTAGGAGTCTTTCATGTTCCCTCTTGATTATTAAATCAGTAAACTGATGTTTAGCGGGCAAAATCATCTGATGTTTGAAATCGTAGTCTTGATTGGAGTTCTCTAGTCTTCCTCCAACTCTCAGGATTTGATCCTTGTCTAAAAATGGTACTAAACTTTGAAGTTTGCTACGTCTTGACACTGCATTGTGTTTCAAAAGATCAGCTATTTCCTCGCGGAATGCTATTGACTGGACTAGTCAAACTCATGTCATGTTAGTTTTCTGCAACTCTTCTATTGTTAATGGACCATGTTTCCGTTCTGAAGGTTTGTGTTTAGTGTTGTGCACGAATCTTAAACAGTATGCTAACACTCTTTGTAGCTTGAGATGGGAAGAAAATCTTGTGAGCACGTCTGCAGGATTAGAGTGGACTGAACAACTAAGCACTATCTTGCGTTGCTCAGGAATCTCTGATTCAGGTTGTTCACTGGAAGTGGGCCAGTTCCGTTCCGAACACTGTAGCCATTCAGGGCCATGCCACCAAAGATGATTATTTAAAAGGTTTGTAGGATCAGTTCCTCGAGAAATTAGATCTGCAGGATTGTCTGCTGATGCTACGTGCTTCCAATCCTTGACTGAAGTGTTGCCTTGCACTTCATCCACACGGTGCGCAACAAAAGTTTTCCATTTTGACGGTTCTCCTGCTAACCATGCGAGAACAATCTTTGAGTCTGCCCACAGATGAATGCTATGGAATTCAATATTGAGAACATGACACATTTTTTTAACCACTTGTGACAATAGTACTGCTGCACACAACTCTAGTCTGGGTAACGTGATCTGTTTCAGTGGAGCCACTCTGGACTTGGAACACAGGAAATGTGTTAATACGTGACCTTGATCTGTTGACGAGCGTAGGAATAAACATGCACCGTAGCCCTTCAAGGATGCATCAGCGAAGCCATGCAACTGCACCTGAGTACAATTTTTTGAAGCACAAATCCGTTAATATATATATTGTCAATCAAGGGTATTTGAGAATGCAGAGTACACCACCTTGTAAGAAGTTCCGTTGGAAGTTCATCATCCCATCCTATCTTCTCTTGCCATAGTTGCTGCAGAAACATCTTGAATGCGATGACAATAGGACTAATTAGCCTAGTAGGGTCATAAATTGACGACACAATCGATAACACCTTGCGTTTGGTAACTGGAGATCCACTTCCTTGTTCTTTCTGCACACACCACTGGATATCTGAAGTTTGTCTGTCGCTGGATGCCAAAGTAACCTAAAGTCTTTATATTTTCTCCAGAATCAATCTGAAGGGGAAGCTGCGTCTCTCTGCAGTCCTATGGAACCGCCTCTAACAATGCTGGATGGTTAGAGCACCACTTGCGGAGCTTGAAGCCTCCCTTGGATAACAATTTGATCAGTTCACGTTGTAGGAGTAATGCATTGTCAACCTTACTTGTTCCTGAAATGCAGTCGTCTACATAAAAATCACGAAGAAGGTCAGATGCTGCCTGCGGATACTGTTGTCCCTCATCATATGCCAATTGCGTTAAACATCTTATTGCTAGAAATGGAGCTGATGATGTGCCATATGTGACCGTCTGAAGTTGGTACTGCTTGATAGGTTCATTAGGAGAAGCTCTCCACAGGATGCGTTAAAGGCTGCTGTCTCTGGAATCATCCTTAACTTGTCTGTACATCTTCTCGATGTCAGCTGTAAAGCCTATGGCATGAGTTCTAAATCTAGCAACAATCGAACATAAGTCTTGTTGAATAGTAGGACCCGTCATTAAAATATCATTAAGTGACTTTCCTGACCTCGATTTACAAGAAGCGTCGAAGACAACTCTAGTTTTTGTAGTAGTGCTGGATTTCTTGAATACCGGATGGTGCGGCATGTAGTATGCTACCGATGTTGCCATACTAGAATTAACAATATCCATGTGACCTAGTTCCTGGTATTCAGTGAGAAACTGGTCATAATCTACCTCCAGTTGCGTATAATTTTTAAGCCTACGCTCAAGGTATTGAAATCTGCTAGTTGCTGTTTGTAAAGAATTGCCTAATATACTTGGATCCTGCTTAAATGGTAGTATTTCCCAGATGCATCTCGTGTCACATGATCAGAAAAATGCTGTTCACATTCAATCTCTTCTTGCGACTTGACTGGCTCGTGAAGTTCTTCGATCTCCCAAAATCGTTGTACTTGGTTATGAAGGTGAACATCATTACGAAGGAAAAACGTTCCTGCTGCATTGTTTCTCTTTCTCGAGGTGGATTCATATGAACCTGACACAATCCATCCAAAATCTGTGTTTTGTAGGACTGGAAACTTCCCTGGTCTCGTCCTGTGTCCCCTCTGTAGAATTCTAAAGAATACATCAGCACCGAGAAGCATGTCTATCTTGGCTGGAGCATAAAACCTAGGATCTGCTAACTGAATATCATTAGGGAGCTCCCACTCTTCATAGGGTACCTGCTGACTAGGCATGTCGCTTGTAATTTTGGATAGGATCAGACATTCAACATTGTGACGTGTGTTGCTTATGGAAGATTGCACTTCAATGCTCACACTATACTTGGCTTCAGACATGGACTGAGAAATACCTTCGATGGGTGTGAGATTCTTGACCTTTCTTAAGTCCAAATTTTGAACCAAACTCTCGGTTACAAAATTGCTTTGACTGCCACTGTCCAATAAGCAACGAGCTAAGTGTAGCCTACCAGCACTATCCTTTACCTTTACTACTGCTGTAGAAAGTAGAACTTGAGTTTGTGGTTTGAGTTTCATAGTGCAATAACTGGAGGAGTTACCACGAACTTGAGCATTGTGAGCCTGGTTTGACTCGGGGTTTGAGCATCTGCTGATAGCTCCTTGCTGAGACTGTTTAGACGAGTTGGCATTGAATTGATGATTCCCAGAATCAAAATGCAACAGTGAGTTGTGACGACCGTTGCAAGTTTTGCATGTTGACTTCGAAGGACAAGAACTTATAGCGTGTGATTCATGCAAACAGTTGTAGCAAAGCTTATGCTGCTTAACTAGGTTGTATCTACGATTAACATCATAACCTAAAAATTAATCACATCTGAAGATTGGATGTTGCCCCTTACTGGCTTCACAATTATTGTTAATTGCAATGTAATGGTTGTTTCTCATGCTTGAAACCATGCATAGAAGTTTTATCTTGAGACAATCTGCTGATCTTATCACTGTGACCCTTAGTAGGTGAAAAATCAATTAATTCAAGGATTTGAGCCCGCCTTTCAAGATATTCTAACAGCTCCGAAAATGTAGATAGTTCCTTGGATTTGTTGCTCATTTCCCATTGCTTACGTGTGGCTTCAGGTAACTTGTCAAGTATGATTTGACCTATTATGATTTCATGTAGGGGAATATTCAAATTCAAAGACTCAACAGCCTTTAAATTGGACTGTACTTGATTCAAAAGTGTGCGTAGACTAGAAGATGAATCCCTTTGGACGATATCTGGAGATAACAGTAATTTGATATGTGCATTTACTATTACCTTTGAATTGCGGTATCGCTTGCAGACCGTTTCCCAAGCTAGCTCAAACTTATCTGCAGTAAGAGGAATGTTTTGAATGAGTTGATGAGCAATGCCACGCAGTGCTGACATTAAGTAATGGAACCTTTCAACATTACCCAAAGACTGATTCTTCAGTATTAATGAATCAAACAGGTCATGGAAATGCATGAATTGTGTAACATCACCTGAAAATTCTGGTAACCGTATCTTGGGCAAACTGTACGAACCTGTATTACTACTTGTAGATTCTCTACCGTTGCTAGAGACAGATGAGGCATGTGTGCAATGGGAATTTAGTAACTGTTGTAGCTTAGCCCTAAGTTCATCATAATCATCTTCGAATTCACACCGGACCTGCTCATGAGGATTTTTGTCATCCAAATCCTCCAATTTGCTTTGAATTTCATTAAATTCTGGTAATAGAGCTAATAAACGTTCATTCTTCACATTTAATACTTCAGCAGGAGTCTCATTATTAAATTCATTATTTTGGGTATGGAGTCTCGTGAGGGATGCTCGGAGAACACCTCTGCGCTTGGTCAGTGACTTTATCTCACGTTCAGTAGACATGCTTAAAATGGTTCATGCACAGGAAGGATTGCTGGGTATGGGAAGGAATTGCTATGAAATGCCTTTGTGAACTTATCTGGTGTAGAGGTTCTTTCAGTCTGCGTCGTCACCCAACGGTTGGATATCGAAGTCAGGACGTCTGAATGGAACTGCGTCTGTCAGGAATCGAAGGCTGCACCGCTGAATGGAACTGCGTCCGTCAGGAATCGAAGGCTGCACCGCTGAATGGAACTGCGTCCGTCAGTAATCGAAGGCTGCACTGCTGAATGGAACTGCGTCCATCAGGAATCGAAGGCTGCACTACTGAATGGAACTGTGTCCGTCAGGAATCGAAGGCTGCACTACTGAATGGAACTGCGTCCGTCAGTAATCGAAGGCTGCACTGCTGAATGGAACTGCGTCCGTGAGGAATCGAAGGCTGCACTATTGAATGGAATTGTGTCCGTCAGGAATCGAAGGCTGCACTGCTGAATGGAACTGTGCCCGTCAGGAATCGAAGGCTGCACTACTGAATGGAACTGTGTCCGTCAGGAATCGAAGGCTGCACTGCTGATTGGAAGTCGCGAGAACTTACGCATGGCCTCAAACATGCGTCCATTGATGCTTTCAACTGCACACCGAAACGTTAACAATACTGGATATGCTTTTACGAATATACAATATTCATCATGATTGTGTAATTCTGCAAGTCCCGCTGCATGAATTAACTTATTCAAATATTAAACTTGTATTACAACAGCTGCGTTGTAAACATGAATCAAGCAGTCTGGCGAGCGCTGCGATCAAGCACATGTATGTACCGAAGCTGAACGACACTAGCCGAGGCGACACGAAGGGATAGCACATGGTTCCTGTGGTGGCTTTATTTGGCTGCCATTAAGCTCACTTTTCAAATAAGTTAGATAGAACAGACAAACATTGATAAATAAATTACAATTGAGCCTGCATTGTTCACAATGATGTACTAGTAATGTCTCTACATACGTATTTCGCACTGGTTCACTTAAATACAGCAGTTTTAGCGTTTGTCGGGACCACATGGCCTCAGTTGATATAGCGGGAATCCTGCCCGTGTAGGACCAAAACATATGTCTGTATGCGACATACGTGCCCCAGATGAGACATCAGTGGATAAATGAAAATGTCGAATTAACTCTAGTGGACTGTATTTACAAAAATGTACATGATACAAAAGTCACAACACTTGAAATGGGAAGGAGCTGTTGCTCCGAAACACAAACTCATTCAGCCATGTTGACTACTTCACTCTCTGTCTCTAGGTCACTGCTGCCAACCTAAATATAAATAAATGTATCTGTTACCAACTGTGGAAATAAAACAAATATATAATTCTCCCTGAGAGCAAACAGACAGAGTCATGGTGGCCGGATGGTACACTTGTTTGTATATAATAATAATAATAATAATAATAATAATAATAATAAAAAAGATACGAGCCTTACAGTAGTCCCATATGATGTGTAACATCTGACTATCCTACCTTGAAGTTGTTACCGTTTTTATTATCCTTGACATTCATCAACACACAAAAAATCTTTTTATTTTTTACACTCTCATAATACATAACAATTCCAAAACTCTCTTTTTTTTCTTCACTGCCTACTTGATATTTCTACTCTCGCACTGCCTTCTTGATACTGTGCTGTTACAAAGTAATCCGTATGTGATAAACATTCCACATGGTACCACTGCCAGCTGGATCACATCCTTTCTGGGTGCTAAAGCAGCCAACTGGCAGTGCGTCTTACACACTTCCGTCCGGTCCACTTCCGTCCCATTTTTCAAAATCACTCCCACAAAATATCCAGCAACCGAGTGGAATGATGTTACACATCAAAAATCAGAAAATCAAGGCAAGAAATATACTCTAAGATAGAGAAACGTCTTGATGGCTGCCCTATAAAGATTTCGGTCTTGTGCATCTTCTGCTCGTATCCCCATTTCTTTTCTTTAAGATTTTTCTGGACGTTAACGTACCATGGGATTGTCGGTTTTTGTTTTGAGTCAAAGATACTGGTCGCCTCCGTAGCGTTGCGGTCGGCATAGTTAGCTGCCGCCCCGGAGGTCCTGGGTTCGATTCCCGGCTCTGCCACGAAATTTGAAAAGTGTATGAGGACTGGAACGGCGTCTACTCAGCCTCGGGTGGCCCACATGAGTAGAGGGGGTTCGATTCCCACCTCAACCATCCTCGAAGTGGTTTTCCGTGGTTTCCCACTTCGTCTTCGGGCAAATGCCGGGATGGTACTGAGACAGTATTTTGCTATTTACTTGAACCCTGATACGACAGCGAGACGTATTTTGAATTATTGCTTGGCATTAGTTTGACTGCAGGCTTGAGAAGCAGTACGCTTGTTATTCACTAAGGAGATGGATAGACAATCCCGCCACGCTCTTGATCACGGGCACAGGTCATGCTCACTGACTTGGTCCTGCAACTTTTTGATACATATATGACACGATAATCGACTGGGTTCGATTGTCCACCTCGATACAGGAGTGATGCATCTTGGGTAGACTGCCAGCTGGGACGTGGATGAGCAGTTTTGAAACGACAGACACTTGAGTTCAGTGACATGTTATGCAGTGAACATGTTATCGCTGTAGTAAGAAAGTTACGTTTATCACGCGGTTATACGAGTGTTCTCTACTCGCGGCGCGGATCGAACGGGTGAATTGCTACCACAGCAATATGCGGTTATCCGTACTTCTGGTGTGTTTGATAACCCTGAGATTAAATATACCCGAGTGAATTTAGCTATTGCACAGACTTTTTAATACATACTCCTCGATGAGGAAACCTACTACGTATATATTTGAAATGCAGGAAAGCATTAATAATATCAAGAACAACACGACTGGATTTTATTGTGAGAACCTAGTTGTCGTAGCAATGATGGGCTAAACATATCGTGCAGGAATGTAATGCAGAAGCAGAGTTGATAATTTAGAGTGACATCCTTATTAAACACTACAATGAAGAGAAAGAAACGTTGGGGAACGTTAGTTCTGATCCAGTGGTTTTAAAGTAGCCAAGAATGAAGAAACAACTCCAAAGAAACGGAACTACTTTACTGATAACGTCGAGGGAGCCTTGTACAAGCAATATGCAGGAACTCTGTTTCGTAGCCAGTAGTTTTCGAGTTAGGAGGAAGTTGGTTCGGCGACTTGCAGCTCCAGCCATGAACTACTCAGGGATGATGGTTCAGTTCCTGAAAGGAATGTATATTCCTATACTTTCTTCAATCTCAACCAGAACTTCGCCCAAGGTAGCTGGAAAACTTGTCTTCTCTTGTAGACAGTAGACCTTGTCACTTTTAGTTCGATACTTTTCACCAATATTTTATTAATTAGTATGAAATTCATTCGAAGACTAGATCTGGTTCTTTTTTATCATTTCTGTCGGAGAGTGCAATTTATTGTGTAGTTAACAGTAAACGTGATGCTATTTAGAGCATTACTATGTTGCTTTTGTTTTGAAAATTTTGGAAATAAAACCAAGCATTCAATTTTGTTGAGAAGATATCTGCAGTATAATTAGGACCAAGACGACGATATCTTTGTATAAGAATAGCAATTAGGAAGAAGATGGCCACACACTCGTGCACTTGAACTATTTCAAAAATATCTCAGTGATACTATTCGTATGGACTTATGACATTCTAGTAGAAATTCTTTCTTTTAGAAATGATAGTGCATTTTCATCGTTATTTTCCATGGTTATGGAATTATGGAAATCGTCCAGCGAAAACAATTGTGAATTGATTGCCAAGGCATTTGCAGCCTACTTTCATATTTCTTTTTGATTAAAGATTTTTCTTTAAATGAAATAAATTTTGTTCGTTCAGTTTTTAGCTTGTGTTATTTCAATTCGTTTTTGGGAAGACTCTTGGATAGATCATCGTTTGATTTAATGGTTTGCGTGTATCTATTGATATGATAATAGACTCTTTTCCATGGTGTAAGTCTCACGTGTTTTCTTCTGAGTAGTTGAGCCATTTTTCGAGTTTGGTTAGGCGAAACTGAAACGACTATTTTGATAGTGTCTATTTACAATTTTTTCTCTCATATATAAGTCTTTATGGAAATAAATATATATAAATACATTGGAATTGTGAACTAAATTTGACAGTTCAAACTATTATAACAAAATTTGTCGTAGACTTAAATGACTATAATTTATGGAAATAGATAATACAATTTATCTAATAAATTGTTGCTTCTTGTTTAGTGAAGTTAGAAAAGAAGTAATCTGTGGCACTTCTATATTCGTCTATGATAGGGCATGATATTTTCAGAGCATTTTTTGAAAGGTTTTAAGTTTAATAACGTTTGGGATTAATTCTTGACAGCTTTGGAAAGCTGAATTAAGGTATTGCAATTTTGTGCATACGATTTATTGTGTTAGTGAAGCGTATATTTGACATCATTGGATGGTCAATATTAATGTTGTATATTGTACTCGTAGTCTTTTGAGAAGACATTAACGTTGTCATTGCGTTTTAGTAAGAGTGAAATTAGCTTTTGAGCTATCACTATTTTGGATATGAAGTTGTAGTAATCGTGAAATGGAATCACGAATGTTTCTCTTATATGCTTGTTTTATTCAAGTAGCCCTACGTTTTATTCTTGCCTAGTAGGATTTGCCGGAGATAAATTGCTTATATCATGACACCCATATTTAAGTGACACAGCCACTTCTCGAATAACTTTAATTAATTCATGCAATATAATACATGTGATATTTCAGTAATTTTAGCAAAAATATACTGCATTCTTTGAAGCATATAAATAGTTAATAAACTATTTTCACAACTTGTAACACTATTCGATTATCTTAATTGATTGTTGAATGCAACTAATTAAGAAAATGATAACCATGAAACATACTTGTAAAATTAAATGGAGATAGGCAGCGTTTAGAACAAAATCCTACTTAAGGATATAACTTGTATATAAAATGTAAAATATGTATAAATCTTTAATAAGGGTATAACATCAGTACATAATGTAACATTGTATTCTTCTTGTAATTTGTTCAGCGGATGATATGAGCAGTAAGATGGGGCCTTATTGTAGGCATTTATTTAAAAACTATTTTTCATCATTTGATCTAAAGAAGCTTTTCTTTAATTTTGTGTCTAATTGACGGACATTCATCATTAACCAGTCAATAAACGGAATTTAATTTTAAAAGAATCTTAGAACGACTGGTGTTTTCTATCTGAAAAGGGGAGTGCGTTAGGAGGACCAGTGGGCAGTTTTTCTTTGAGTTTGCATAAACTTAACGCCCGAGATATTTTTATTTTATTTTAGAGTCTCTTGTTCGAGTTCTTTTGAGCTTCGTTTCATCGTAATTTTATACACCACTGGCATCTTCGTACCGCATTCTTTAATATCGACGTATCCTGATCCCTGGTTGATCCTAGTTGGTAGGTTTTTCAGAGGTCATTTCAGCCGGCAACTTCTAGAATCTACGATCCAGCTTTTCCATCGGATTGCAACAGGTAAGACCACGTGGATTACGGGTACATCTATATATGGCGACCCAATCTATGGGGCTATCGAATTGGCATTCTCGATTTCTCCAATGCTAAACCCATGTGTGAGAATCCATTTTTATGAGATTATTGAGTTTAGCAGTTTTCGAACGATGTAGTCGTTAGCAAAATTTTCTTTGGCACTGCTACGATTATACACGTCGAATTCGTTGGGAATTCACGTTTCTTTTAATCGTGAAGATGAGTTTACTCAATCTACCTGGCATACAGATAGAATTATCGCCATTGCCTAAATTTATTTGTTTTGTGCGTGCCTAGTAAAATGTAATTTGATTGATTACGACATGACCATAAAAGAGATTTCTAGGAAATTTTTATGGATCAGCGTGGTCAGATGGGACATGACATGGGGCTATTTCACACTCCATGCTTGTCGGCCATTTCGTGTGAGTTACCGGGATGATTATTTGTAGATCATTTGTAATAATAGAATCACTTTCTTTAATAATAAAATAAATAATTCATCATTTCAACTTTAATTTAAACCGTTTCTAATATAAATCACCGTCGTTGCATTCCTCCTATTTTCTTATAGACTTAATTTATATAATACGTTTAGAAGCAAAACAAAATTCAATGCTTGTATTGGTGAAAAGGGTCATTCTAAATGTGTCAATTATGCTATTTATGTATTGCATTCCTGTGTTTTCTATAATTGTATTTACCATGACAGCTGTGTCAATGGAGGACATTGCCAATATGTTGAAGGCAATGCAGGAGAAGATGGGCAGTCACGCCAATGAATTAGCTGAGATCAGGAGTAATTGCCAAACTAGTTTTGACAATATCAACTCCATTGTCAATAAGAATACTGAATTAATTCAGGAATCTGTAGGGGACATTAATCAAATGCACTTGTCCCTCAAATATCTTCAAGATAGTAATCGTAAGATTGCATCTAAAGCTAAATATATAAAGTAAAAGATAAATGATGTGGAAACAGGCATCGACAGTGTGACAGCCGATGTCAAACTTGTTCAACTTGACATTAGTAGTATTAATGTAGAAGTTAGTCATGTTAGATCTAATGTTGCATCATTAGAAGTAAGAGCCATAAGCACTGAAAATAAAATAGATTCAACTGTAGGCAAATTAGATGCAGCTCAAGTTGATATTACTGCAATGCAAGGTAAAATAGATTCAACTGAAGGCAAATTAGATGCAGCTCAAGTTGATATTACTGCAATGCAAGGTAAAATAGATTCAACTGATGGCAAATTAGATGCAATGCAGGGTAAAATAAATTCAACAGAAAGTAAAATAGATTCGACTGAGAAAAAGATAGATGCCACTCAGGCTAAAATTAACCTAACAGAAGGCATTGTAAGTGGTATACGAGCTAGTATTTCTACCATAAAGGAGGATGTTAGAAATATTAAATCGGAACTAGACAGTAATCAGAAAGAAAATAAAAATAGCTTAGATGCATTGCAATTGCAGTTTTCAAACGAAGCAAGTGCAACGCAAGAAACTCTAACCAAATTAGAGGGTGATATGGCCCAACTTAAAGAAAAGGTTGAAGATCACAACAAGGTCTTGAGAAAGGATATAGCGAACGATCTCAAGGCTATTGTTAACGATCAAGTGACCATCTTAAGGGGGGAAATCACAAAAATAAATGAAGATGTCATTAAAAGTATTAAGTCAGATTTTGAATTAAAGATTAACAGAACAGAATTAAGACTTAACCAAGATATTTCCCAGGCTAGAATAGACACTGATAAACGAATCGATTCAGTTCAGACTATGCAGGTCGAAAGCGTTACTGTTCTTAGGGAGGATTTAGAAACGCAGATTAAAGGCGTAATTCTGAAAGTAGACCAAGTTAAGATAGATCTAAACTCAGAGCGTGAAAAGAAAATATCAGAATTAAACGAGATTAGACAAGAGTTACAAACGTTCAGGTTAATAGATCACATAGACATAAATAAATTAAGAGCGGAAATCAAGTCACAATTGGACACGTTGGGGAAACCTATAAATTCCGATGGGGAAGGAACGGTACACCATTTAAGGGACAGGATGAATACCACAACGCCAGCTAGAAACTATTTAGCGAGGTTGAATAAGGCACATGAAACAGAACAGAGTCATGCTAGATCAGAGATCCCGAATGAGGCTACGTCAGAAATAAATCCCAGATGTTTTAGGATATCAACGCCTAATGACAGATCTAATGTCATGATAGTGAGGAATTACGAGGAGAAAATTAAGAAATTTTCAAATACGGAGGGCTTGACTCCTATAGAATTCATTAGAAATCTACAAGATCACTTTGCGGAACATCATGTTGCAAGGGACAGAGAACTGCGGATTGTTGAGAAGCATCTGGCAGATGCACCGTTAAATTGGTTCCGTGCTTTCCGATATACTTTCGATAACTTCGAACAGTTTTCGGAAGCATTTATTAAAAGATTCTGGTCGATAGAGATACAACACGCAGAGAGGGCGGAAGTATATTCAAGGAAGTATAGTAGTACTGGTCCCACCAGTTATTCTGAATTCTCCACATCTCAGTTAGCCCGCCTTAGATATCTTCAACCCCCATTGAGACAGGAGGAAATTCTCGAGACAATTTCACGCCAGTTACCGGCGGAAGTTAGAAGGAATTTAATCTCATCAGGCGTAGAGGATTTAGCGGCAATGGACGACTTGCTGCGTAGGCTAGACCATACTTCTATGTCGCCTACCATAGTCAAAAGCGGGAGGACGGAAACTAAGACCGTGAACGCGGTAGTCGTTGATCAAACTCAACAAACAGAAAGCTCAAATAGGACAGAATCTAGATGGGAAGGTCCGATAAGGAACAGTAGAACGTATAGTCGAAGATTTGAAGATAGAAACAACCAGCGACCATATGGAAACTACCAACAGAGATACGATCGAGACCGGGATAGACCTAACCAAACAGATCGTAATCAAGAAAGATATAAAACCTACGAAAGCAGAAATAGGAATGACAGGTACATGAATGGAAATCAGGAAAGGGAACAATACCAACCTAGGAATAACAGGTATCGAAAGTAGGGGGGTGATGATGGTTCTGCCCCACTTGACACTCCTGTGCCCAACAAACCAACATGGCCGCCGTGCGAAATTGAAATAATTAATATCTCTCAAACGCGTGGTCGGATGTTGACAAATGAGGTGTTGTTGAACTCGAGCTGACGTCCTCTTTCTTATCGACCATGTATTATATTTTTCAAAAATTCTTTGAATTTTTTTGTTTTGCAAAGTTGGTGATAGTTTGAAAACCAAACATGGTAGAACGTTGTGCCATGGCTCAAACAAACGGCCTTTATGACCTTTATTTTTTGTAATAAAACTTTTTTATTTTTTATGTTTTTTTGAAAACACTCGAATTTTGAAAATCCCATATTTTGGAAACTAGGAATTCTACGAAAAAGTTTGTTTGACGTAAATCAATGATCCCTACCCCCTCTACCCCCAAAATAAATTTCAAGTCTCTAGAATGAAAACCTGCAGTAGTGCGGTAAGGGGGAGCTGCTTACAAAAGCAAGTGGTGAGCCCCTGCGACCTTGGAATGGAAGGAGTGATGCTAGGAGGGCGTGCTTGGATTCGTTTTTTTCGTCTCGTGGTGCTCTTTACGGGAATGTAGGTGTCGAAAATGTGAAATGCTGGAAACACAGTCTTTTTGGGGTAAAAACGAGATTTTAGACTTTTTGCTATATCTCGCGAACCAATCATGCTAGAGGCGTGTACGACGGGTCCAAGGACTCGGGGTGACGTCCTATTTGCTATGGACCACTCGTTATAATTTAAAAAAAAAATTGGAAACTCGATTTTGGGGTAAAGATGTGTTTTTTGTGATTTTTGCCGATATCTCACGAACCAATAACGCTAGAGACGTGTACGAAGTGTCCTAGGACTCGGGATAACGCCCTTTTTCGAGTGTGGTAGATATTTTTTTCAAAAAAATAATTCACAAAGGGCCTAACGCCATACATGTTGAGAAAACTTTTTCCTTTTTTTACCTGTTTATAATGTTCATAAAGCGTGGTGGTTGAGAGAGACGATACGGCTGGGTGTGTGTGTCAATGAACCTATCGCTAACCACAAGGACCATGCTTAATAGATCAATCGCTATTTCGACGGGTCGGTGTATGACAAAGCGAGCGTGCGTTTTTTCACACATTTTACCTTTAACGTGTAAACGGTAATGAGAGCTTGGTTCTATGTTGGTCAAAGCGAGTACAGAAAACAAACTTACAGGAGGTGAAGGTCATTTGAGCTTATTGGAAGGCGTTGATCTGACTTGACAACAGGTGCAATGGAAAAATGACCATGACGCATCAAGGTGAAATAATCTGACCATTGTGGTGGCAGAGAAGAGCGAAAGGCATGTGAACACATGTGTGAAACCACATGTAGGCTAAACCAGTGACATCCTGTCTTGTTTCGTACGTGACAAAATGCAAGTCCATGTGAAATTTGATCTTCCACAGGTGTTCGCTTGGGTGTTATCTGTCCACGTGCGCGATAACTGTTAACAAGTCACATCCTGTTTTGCTTTGTACGTGACAAAATGCAAGTTGACGTGAAATTTGATCTACCGCAGGTGTTCACCTTGGGTGTTAGCTGTCCACGTGCCTGATAACAAAATCTTTAAAGCATGGAAAAAAAAGATTATACATGCAACGTAGCATATATAAAGACATGTCGTTATCATTTCCACGCTCACTTAGGTGACTACCTTTGAACACACTGCGTTGCATGAAACCCCTGGTCTAGTTTATCAGTTTTGGTGTTGGTGGAAAATACTTAACCTTGTTGTGGGGTAGGTATATATTTATTCATTTATATATTTATTGATTTTTATATAAATACATGCAATTATTTATTGATTAGGTAATTAATGATTCTATTTATTTATTTGTTTGCAGATAACGTGTATAGCCGATATATCGTGTGTCAGTGGAAAATATATTAAAGAAAAGAGAAAGATAGAAAAGAAAACCATTTCCACACTAGCCCACGAGACGGGAATATAGCAAGGCATTACACGTCAAGGTGAGATTTGTTTTTTATATATAACCTGTTTGATTTTGTTTTGTTTATGAAATGCATAAACTATATGGAATGAATATACTTATGGTGGTTTATTTTATTTCTTTTTAGATATTTGGAAAAAAAAGGGTTCACTGCTATAGCAAATACAGTTGAAAACCAAGTGGCTTTAGAGTGGAACCATTGTCAAGCAGTCTACAGCTGAAAACTCAGGTGAGAGTGTTCTTTCAAAATAATGTCTTTTACTGCTGAGGATATGTTAACTTGGGAGCCCATAAACAGTTGTTTTAAATCGCGTGTGTGCTCTGGCCGCGTGGTCAATGTTAGAAAAAGTTTGATTCCCAAAGCATTTTTAGAATCTTGTTTTGAAATTTTTAAAATTGAAATTTGTACAGCACAAAGGTTGCATACAGCTTTAAAGGTGAATACAGAACTGGTGTGCGATTTCATATATAAAAAGAAGGACGTGGAGCATAAAGAGACATTTTATATTTGCAGTAAAATGCAAGAGCTATTCATAGCCCATAATTTGGAACAGTGGTATGAAACCCACGTGGTGAATGCCTTGCTATCAAAATTTGATAAACTGCAACAAGGACCGAGTGGCCTTGCCTTAGACAAAATCCATCATTTACAAATCAACATTTGTCAATTCAACCCGTTGAATGCTGGGTCTAGCTATATTAAAACACCACCAGCAATAGCTTCGAAAAAGGCTGTGGTGAATATAAAGAATCGTGACAATGATTGCTTTCTGTGGGCTGTGGCTGCGTTTTTGCAGCCAGCACAAGACCGTCATGTTAACAGACCAGCAAAGTACAAGGCCAAGTTTGATGAAATGAAACAAACTTTAAATTTAACTCGAGTGTCGTTCCCTATGGACTTAACCGAGATCCATAGGTTTGAACAAGATAACCAGGACTTTTCGTTCATGGTGTATGGCCTTAATGGTGATGAGATTGCGGGTCCTCTTTATGCCACAAAAGAACCGAAACGACACCACATTCATCTTTTATATCTGTCTTATGGAGAAGTGAATCACTATTGCCTCATTAAAAGCCTAAGTAGATTGCTAAGCAGACAAATGTCCAAACATGTGCGTGCAAAACATATTTGTGATCGTTGTCTGCAATATTTTACCACTCTTACGCTTTTGGAACGTCATAGGGTAGATTGTGTTTCTCAGGAAGCGGTGAGACTGATATTGCCACAAGGGGACAAGGCTGTGTTAAAGTTTAAGGACATTCATAAGCGTGACACTGTTCCCTATGTGGTATATGCAGATTTCGAAGCACTCACCACACCCATGGCGGGATGTGAACCAGATCCTACCATCAGCTCAACCACACCCATTCAAAAACATGAACCCTTTGCCATTGGATTTAATGTGGTGTGTGCTTATGACCCCACACAATCCGTTTACAAATACCTCGAGGGGCCAGATTGTGCCAAATGGTTCTTGGATGAACTTGTCAAGTTGGCTCATGATGTACAGGAATTACTGGACCACCCAGTACCCATGAGCCTATCTCCAGAACAGCAGCAGCAGTATGAGCATGCCACGACATGCCATATTTGCGAAAAGCCTATTTTAAATAGAGAGGAAAAAGTCAGAGACCACTCGCATTTTACAGGGGAGTTTCGTGGAGCTGCGCATAGTAAATGCAACTTAAACTTTCCAGCTCCTCGTTTCATCGCTATCTTTTTCCACAATCTGGCGAATTATGACATTCAGTTTTTGATTCGTGAATTGGGCCATGTCAACAAGGGCTCGTTTACCATTATTCCCCAAAACCATGAGCACTTTACAGCCCTGACATGGAGGTTGGGCGACTTTAGCATTCGATTTTTGGATTCCTTTAAGTTTATGGCATCCTCGCTAGACAGCCTTGTGAATGGCTTGAATGAGGAGGAATTAAAAAATACTAGAATGCATTTTAATGATCCAGAGCAATTTCAATTGTGCATTCGGAAAGGTATATTCCCGTATGATTTCTGCAACAGCTGGGATGTGTTAAAGCAAAGAAAACTCCCACCACAAGAGAAATTTTACTCGAAACTAACACGCAGTACCGTTTCCGATGAAGACTATGCCCATGCATGTCAAGTTTGGCGAGTGTTTGGCATGAAGACGCTAAGTGAATATGCTATGCATTACCTAAAACTGGATGTATTGCTGCTCACTGATGTGTTTGAAAAATTCCGTGAGTTGTGTCAACACATTTACGGTCTTGACCCGGCTCACTATTATACAAGTCCTGGACTCTCGTTTGATGCCGCTTTGAAATACACTCAAGTGGAATTGGATTTACTCACTGACATAGACATGGTTCTATTTTTTGAAAAGGGCATTCGTGGCGGCTTTGTGTCACTTAACCAGCGCCATGCCGAAGCGAACAATGTCTACATGCCTGATTATTCACCGGAAAAACAAGAATCGTACTTAATGTACTATGACGTGAATAATTTGTACGGTTACGCCATGAGTCAGCCTTTGCCCTATGGGAAGTTTGCTTGGCTGACAGACAAACAAGTGTCAGAATTTGATGTGAACATGGCTAGCCAAGAAACAGGCCGTGGATATGTGCTAGAAGTGGATATTGCATATCCCTCATCCTTGTATGATGAACATGCCGATTTCCCATTCTGCCTTGAGCAAATGGTTCCCCCTGACAGTAAAGTGAAAATTGAAAAACTCATGGGCACACTTTACAACAAAAATCGGTATGTGCTACATATCCAAATGTTGGTGCAATGCCTCGCCCAAGGCTTGGTGTTGAAGAAAATCCACAGGGGTATTTCCTTTGCTCAAAAAGCATGGCTTGAGCCGTACATGCGTCTCAACACAGAGCACCGACAAATGGCAACACAGCAGTTTGAAATTAATTTTTTTAAATTAATGAGCAACTGCATCTATGGCAAGTCTATGGAGAATGTCCGCAAATACCGTGACATTAAATTGGTGAATGTCTGGGAGGGGCAGTGGGGTGCCCGGCGGTACATTGCCAAGCCAAATTTCAAATCGATCAAAATTATCGATGAGGATTTGGCTACTATTGAAATGAGTAAGACCAGCGTGACCATGGATAAACCCATTTACTTGGGTCAAGTCATTTTAGACTTTTCTAAATCGGTCATGTATCGATTCCACTATGAGTTTGCCAAACGCCATTTTGAGGACGTCTCTCTTTTGTATATGGAAACGGACTCATTCATTTACCACATTCGCCACTGCAACCCCTATGACGTCATGAAGCAACATAGTGACTGGTTCGACACCTCTTGCTATAGCGCTGACAACGTGTTTCAGCTGCCCCTAAAAAACAAGAAGGAAATGGGCGTTTTAAAAGATGAATGCGGTGATTCCATTATGACGGAATTCGTAGGTTTGGCTTCAAAAATGTATGCTTACCGCACACTCGACTGTAAGGAAGCCAAAAGAGCAAAAGGTGTAGGTAGAGCAGTGGTAAAATCGCTACGTGTAGACGATTACCTAGCGGTTTTACGCACTGGCAAAGCTATGTCTCATACACAGTGCAGGATACAATCCAGCAACCATCATTTGTATCTTGTGGAACAGAGAAAACGCACCCTCGCCTCCATGGATAACAAGCGTGTGTGGGCTGATGACCTGCTCACCAGCCTGCCCTGGGGTTATGATCGCAAGGAGGAGAAGGTGTGATTTCATTGTTTAATCGTTTATGGGACATGGCTTTTTGTAACTTGTGGATTTAGAATTTTGTAAATATTGTTTTCTTGTCATTGTAAATAATAGATTTTGTAAATAGTGGCAACCCACTTGGACCTTTTGCTCTTTAAAAAAGTTGTGTGCAACCTTATTTTTTTAAATTTTTTGATTGGTAAATAGTATGATTCTTTTAACGCTGTAGAAAGTTGTGTTGTTTTTTTTGTAAATATGTAATGAGTAATAGTATTTTTTAGTAACTTTAATAACTAGTATTTAATTATTTTTTGAAATGTAAATGATAACTAAAAAAAAGTTCTTTTGGGATGAGTGTGCATGTCGAGAATGTGCTTTTGAGAATAAATAAAGTGGTTGTGTTTGTTCCCAAAGACAGGTGTGAATGTATGAGTGGAGAGAGAAAGCTGATGTGTATGGTTGACCAGAGCAAACACGGTGAGGTAGGGTGGGTGGGAAGGGGGTAAATGGTCACTTATATACTCATTTTGTTTTCAATAGTTTCGTTTTTTCATTGAAATGTGGCAGTCAAAAGACATTATTTTTGTAAAAACAGTCTTACCTGCAGTAGTTGTAGACCTCGACGTTTCTCCAAACACGCATCAACACATTACAGCATGGCCATGGTCAAGCACTTGCATGAACATGATGGTCAAATCTCAACTTTCGACATACACCAAATGGAAAAATGTGAAAACAGAAAAAAGGAAAATCCATGTTTCCATATCACCAAAAAAAAAAAACTCAAAACTTAAAACGGACATTTAAAAAACTGGAAATGGCCATATGTAAAATTTGAAAATTCAAAAAACTTCAAACGGACATTGTTTAAAATGTGTCATCAGCAAACTGGAAAAATCCATATCATCAAAAACGCAAAACTTGAAACGAACATTTTTAAAAACTGTAAATTGCAAATTGGCAAATGACAGTGTGTGGAATTCATCATGTGTGAAATGTGTAAAATGAAAAAATCAGCCATCAACATCACGATTTCTTAAAATTAAAAATAACAAATCATTGTGCTCTGGTAAACCTTTGTTTTTATTTCATAGTCATAGTGAATTGACAAAAGAAAAATAGAATACAAACACATTCCAATTCCTCACTCCTCAATGTTTATGTGCATGCATTATCAACTTTCCTTTCATAGCACTCATGACAATCAGGGCTGCCATCCTTTCACCCACTGAGGCATCACTGGATGTGAAACGTTGTTTAGCTTTCTTCAATAACAATTTATCTGCCACATGTCTTAAACCAGGATGACTATGGCGATAAGAAAGGTCATGTTCCTTGCATGCTTGATCCAAAAGATTAATGGGTACATCACCACGTTGTAAACGTTTTTCGAGACGAGTTCCAGGGCCGCAAAAACGATAACCTGGAAGATGGATTTCGAAAGGTAGGTATTGAATCACTTTGTCAATGACGCCATTGCCAGTACAGGTCTGGCATATCCTTTTCCATCGATGGTAAAAAGGTTTGGTCTTCCTCCTCCTCTGTGGACGATGTTTGTGTTTGTTGTTGTTGTTGTTGCTTTTTCTCGCCATGACACCCGTGGAATGATTCAACAAAGTCTTTACATGGACTTTTATGACCGTGATACAGTTTCACTAGCTGACAAGTCGCACACTGACGCATAGACGGTATTTTTGCCATGGCCACTTGCTTATGGTGATCGTAATCCGTACAGGGTTGCAATTCACTCAACACAGGGTCTTGAGTCCATGATTTTGGTACATGTTGCCAGATTTCTTTCACTGCGTTGGCGGCCACATAATAAATGAATGACTTGGGCAGCGCCAAGAGTTCCTCTTTGGTAAAACTGTCTAGTTTCTTTTTACACACAAAGAACTTGCCGATGGCTTTGTCCGTAGCATTGCCTTTCTCCATGGTATCACGTGCTGTAGATGTTTACACGTCGCTTGTAGAAATCTCACTGGCGTCATTCACAGGTAAATCTTGAGTTATAATTTTGTTCAACAACTCCCAGCAGGTATGGGTGGTTAACCAATGAAAGAGATGCCACGCATGCGATAGGGCTGTATGGGTAATGTTGCCACAGGAACAAGTATCCATGAGCGTTTGCAGGGAGGGACAGCCCAACTCCATGAGGTCGATACATTGACAGTAAGACGCCAAAAATGGTTGCAACCATTGACGTTTTTCATTACCTTTCACAAATACCACATTGGCCGAGGACAAGTGTGCTTTCATGACCACATCCAAATATTTATAGGAAATGGTTCCCTGATTCCAGTCTAGTTGCCTATGATTTTCAATCCACTGGGTTTGTTTACGGTCTTTTTCACACAACAAATCAAAAGCATGGGGTGGCTTAAATAGCAAATGCGTAGCTTGCGATATCCAAAACGTGGTACAATCGATCATGGCCACTTGTTTAAATATAAATTTGTTGTCACCAATTTTAAACCCTTGGCAATCCACAATGAGTGTGCGCAACATGTTGACGCTTGCCTGGACCGAGTTCAACTGACGACTGACTGACGATCAGGTGTGATCATGTCATGGACTTACCTGCCATGCTAGTTTCAAATTGAGGTTAGGGTAGGACAGGGGGACATGCAAAAATAAGAATTTAAGAATTACATCATTTTATTATCATAACACGTCTTACAGGCTTTTCTCATTTTGGGATAAGGACGATAGCAACTGATACAACAATATAGTCTCTTGTGTTTGTAACGTCCATAACACCGATGATGTCCCAATGTCTCTAATCTAGGCGTTTTTGATGGTGAGCTGCTCACCGAAGCACCATGGATGCCATACGGTCCACACGTATCGTAACTTGTTTTTTTTTCATCACCCAGAGACACAAGTGAGGGATAGCTTGAATGACAGTGTATATTTCCCACTTCCATTCTACACAGGTAGGGGCAGGTGGGTGACCAGCGCTGATGTTCCTGCATGGGTTCATCGCCCTCCTGCCATTGGTCTATGATGATGGGACAAAACGCACATTTCACTTCATCTCTTGTTTTTAAATAGTAGAATCCAGCGGCCGCCAAATCTTGAGGGTTTATGAAAGGCAATGGCCACGTGGCAAAAGTCTTGAAACGTTGTTCCTCAGAGTTTACATTCATGGATGTAACGTCTCTTGAGGCTTTAAAGCAAGACATGACTGAGCGGCTTGACGTGGGTTGAGCTGTTATTTATACACTCGTCACTTGGTTGGATAGTGGATAATAGTTGACTTGTTTGTGATGAATAATCAAACAGTAGGCCGTCGTATTGGCTGGTACATTGTCATGCGTTTCAAAATCTAGTCGAATGTCGATATTGGATGGCTTGACAGACTCTTCCAGGTAAGAACAGTCAAAGACAATCAGTGGTGCTCTTGCCTTAAACGCTTGGGGTAGTAGCATGGGGCCGTTCTCTTTTTGATAATACGACCATCGAAATTTAGAAAACAAGTCGTACAGGGGGCCAAACTTATTTCTTGAAAAATCCAAATCCAGTCCTTCATAGGGAAACACAGCTCCGTTGAGGAAAAGACGTGCATTTCTCAATTGCAGATGATCAAATTGCGTGGCATCTTTGGTTTGTTGATACTTGCGATTCGTTTGAAAACCCACGATCAGGTAGAGAGGTCTCTCTGTATAGCGAGCTGTTTTTACAGAGCAACTGTGTGTGTTGGTGGTGGGCAATAGCGGATACTCATGGAGTGCCCAGCTTCTAAATTCCATGGGTAGAGGCATATCTCTCTTTACCATTTTGAGTATGTCCAGTTTTTTGCTATCGTTAAGGGTCACATGGGGGACTTTCCATAGCAAGCGTTGTAGTTGAATTTTTGAATCGATGGGGGCATTGTCGGCTCCCTTGAGTGCATTATTATCACTCCTGTCTCTCACTAGATAAAGCACTTGCCTTGCATTAACCACAATGCGTTGGTGATCTTCAGCAAAGCCTAGAATCAGTTTAAGAGGTAAATATCCAGTAAAGGTTCCATCGGTGTGTACCATCCAGTCATTGGTCGAGTCAGGACACCAACCTGCCATGCAAAGTGTTTTACCTTCTTCCTCACTATAAGAGGGGTATAGTTTCATGACACTGGAAATGCCCACATTTCGAGTGCTATCCACCACGATATCGTTAATGACATACCGCACTTCAGAAAACAGAAAGGCCAAACCATGGTTGGCCAACTTGGATGTGGTGGGTGTAGAGCCATCGGCTTTGGTGAGCCGACCTTCAATCTGAATAACACTTTCATGCGGTAGGGTGTAAATATCTTGGTTGTTGATAACAAATTGAATTTCATCATTGTTATTGAGTCCAGGTGTTTGAGCTTGATAGGAATGGAGATCAATTCTTACCACTCCTGGTTGCTCCTCGATGTGGTTCGCTATCTCTAGGATAGAATTCATTATGAGGGTTGATGTGGTAACCCAAATGCTGTAAAATCTGCTTGCCTTGAGATGTTAACGTGTATTCACGTGGCAAACAACTAACACTATTCCTAGACGGTGTTGTTGCTTTATACACAAATTTCATAGTGGCTTTAGCACCAACTTGTAAGTCACTGGTGTGGTAGAATCTAGATCAATGAGTTGTTGATCTCTATTGATCAGTCTTAATGTTATATTACTAATACTATCGACAGCCACAGCATGAAAAAGCACCACTGGAGGGTTTTCACGAATAATATACCCATTGGGCGATGTCACAATAAAGTCATAAAGCGAATGCGATGGTTCTTGATTGGTGTACACTTGGCTAATAATATTACACGTCACCGACACATGATGGTCCTCAATGAATTTCACTTCATGGTCCGATTCATGTTTTTTGTTGGGCTCCAACACACGAGGTTTAAATCCTAGTAATGGGCCAATGGAATCGGGGTGTGTTTTAAAGTCAATGTTGAAGGTAGAGAAAATACTGCAGCGATGAGTGTTAGTATTGCCTACAAGTTCAAACTTGTGCGTTCCATCGAGAAATGACTTTAAACCATACTGATTGATCAACACCACATAAATGTGTTCATAAATATCATCGATCGTGTATCCACCAGAGTTCAGGGTGAGCACAGAATCATCATAGTAAAACTTGTTGTTCACATTTTCACGTATGTTGTATATTCGATTGTACGTTTCAAGAGAAACAAGTCCTAAACAATAGGGTTTTTCACTCAATTCGATAGGCGGGTAAAAGTCTAGGCTGACTTCAGGTCCACGTCCATGCACTGTAAACGTTTTACTTTCTGCCGACATACTGGTGGCTTTTTTGCTTATGCAGCGTCTTATATAAAAAAATTAAACACAAACGTCCACACTGTTGGCTGTTAAACGTTTGCTCACGTTTCACATTATAATATATCTTGATCCTGTTTCCAAAATAGGTCACTAGTTCCATGGGCGGAGGCAAATTCCCAAAACTGTCAAAGAACCATACCATGGATCCCTCTTTGACATAAGCTACATAATGCGTTCCTGGTCCTCGGTGATCATCCAAATTGACAACAGCACATTCCTGTTTCCAGGGTCGTGGGGGTAATTGGTTTCGCATAAACACACCTCGAAAATGAGAAAGCTTTAGTTATTTAGCATAGCTTTCCACTTGTTGATGCGTCAGGGCATGTCTTGCTATGGCTGAGGTTAATTTTTTTTTTAATATTTCGAAATGGTGAAATCCCAAATCCTTGTTGATAAAAGGCTGGCTTTAAATTGGCATTTCTAGCCCCCATGGCAATCGCTTCCATCGTTTCATTGTGTCGCTGACTTTCTTTGAGTTGTTGCTTGCCCTGCTGCGCGGCGTTAATGGTTTTCGCCACTGCACTGGCACCGCCCAAAAGTGAACCTAGAGCAGCCAACCCGGCAAATAATGCAGGTAAAAATCCCGCTCGTTTGGGGACGGGAATCACTCGCCCTTGGTTTGAAACCTGTCGCCGACGTTTTGGAATAACATGTCTCTGTGCTGCTCGAAGGGCTTTCCTTATGGTCAATACACTATTTTTTCTTTTTTTCTTTCGCAAGGGCTTGTCCACGAATGTTGTAAGCCCAGGCTTTGCCAAGGACAAAGTCCTTTTTTAGTCTTTCTCACTACATACCTTTGTTTCACCATGATGATAATGACCCACAACCTTTCACAAGAAAGTTTAAATCACAACTAACATCAGATGGTTATTTCATGGCTGTATATTCCAATTCCACATAAAGTGGGAAATCGTTTATGGTTTTTCCCGCTTGCTTTTCATCCCATGTCAACATGAGATGAAGGGATAATTCGTCACCAGCATTGACTATTTCATGGTTATGGATCAACATCCTATGACCATTTATCTTTATTTGTAAATGGTTCTCATCAGGTATGGCATATTTGATGTGAATGGTTCCATTATAGTGTAATCGATAGTGGCTTAAACCCAAAGCAAGCACATAGGTCAAGTGCTGACCATGGACTAGCGGTAAATGGTTTCTGTCATTCACAGGTTTTTCATTTGTCAGATACACTAAAAATACACATGGGATAAATTTATAAAGCCTTTTCATTTCATGGGTCACGTAACGCTTGGTACAAACATCGTCTTCGTCTTGTGGGTCTTCCACGTGAATAATCCGATGATGATTAGCGCTATAGCCATTCACCGTAAGCTGAGGCACTTTGTCATTAAACTCATACACTTTGTTATCCACATACTTTTTCGTAGTAACGTCTGTAGACACTTGAGGATGTTTTACATGGGTTAACCGCTTTCCCTTAAAGTCATAATCTCCCTGTTTTGTGCGTGGCACTACTGACCTATCCACATAGTGTTTATTAGCAGGATCTGTTTCTTGTTTAGGATCATGTATGGAGACAGGCCTAGCGTTGGCCATCAACGCACGTCCAAAGACATCCATCGTCAACCTGTAGTACCAGTCTACTGTTTCTATGACAAGGCTCGGTGTCCTGTATATAGACAGCCTGCTAGCCTGTCTAAGCCTTAGTTGAAATGAAGATTATTAAGCAGCAAGAGTCATTCCCCGTGGGGGACATGGTTTCCCATCTCTGTCCCTCATCACGTGAACAACGCCATGGTTCACTGTTTCCATCTTCCATTCGCTGCATCATTGTGGGGCCTTCCGGCTGTGGAAAGACTAATCTTTTGCTAACGCTCATCACAGCGCCCAATGGTCTGCGTTTTCAAAATATTTATATTTTTGCAAAATCTCTCTACCACCCCTCTACGTGTTTCTGGATCAAGTCATGTCTGGATTACAAAAAGAGAATATGGGTTATTTTACATTTTCCATGCAAGAAAATGTGATTTCACCAGATGAAGTAAAGCCTGATTCACTCATGATTTTCGATGATGTATCCACTGAACGTCAAGGCATCATTCAAAGCTATTTCAGCATGGGTCGACACAAACATATCGATTGCTTCTATCTTGGACAAACGTATTCTAAAATGTCCAAACAGTTGATTCGTGACAATGCCAATGTCATTGTTTTATTTCGCCAGGACGAGAGGAACAGTCATCACATTTATAATGAACATGTGAATCCGGATATGACCTTTCAAATGTTTACAGAATTGTGTGCCAAGTGCTGGAACACTCAACGTCATGCCTGTTTAGTGATTGACAAACAAAGTGAACTCAACCAAGGACGGTATCGCTTAGGGTTTGATCATTTTATTGCTATTTAAGGCCCTGTCTCATTCCTCGGCAAGTCATTTGTCAAGACACCATGGCGTTAGCAGAGAGTCAATTGAAAAAGCATATTCTTAAAGCAAAAAATACTATTCGCCAAAAGTTTCGTCAATTGAAACAATCACGTGCAAATCATGCTTTGTTTATTCAACAACATTTAGCACCTCCGCTAAAAGCCATGTTGAAACCCTCTTTCAAGCCATCTGAAACGCTACCCACTGTTTCACAAGCCACACAGACGCTGCACGAGGACCCTGAGGAAGAGGAACAGGAAGATTTGACTAGTGTTAGCGAAGTTGAGGATGAGGAGGAACATGTGTTTACGCCTCAAAAAAAGGCCGCACCCCTTGCAGAGTTTTTGAGAAAAAAGAAATCCTTGGCCATGGTCGAAACACCTTGCCCTTCTAGAGCGTCTCCGTTTTCACAACTCTTGGCCACCCCTCAACATAAAGCTCAACTGAAAACCATTTTAATAAAATATTATGGATCAACATTGGAACCCTATTTCACAGATCTATTTATTGGAAACACAGATACCACGTATGGCGTTCGCTATGAGGATGATAGTTTTAAAATTGGCGATTCATCCATTAAATTTGCTCGTACTAAAGCTGTCATTAAAAACATCAACTATAAATTAACGCCAGGACTGTTAAAGCTGCTCTTTTCTCGGACCCCCTCTCCCCATGATTATACGTCAGAGGACCTTGACAAATATAAATCCATTTTATTGAATACCCATGCTCACAAAAGACAGTATGATCCTGCTCAACAAGTGAATGCCAATATATCTCAAAAATATAAAACAATCATTGCAAAAATGTTTCCCACCAGTCAAAGTACTCGTCGTAAAGCGTCCGCTTCGGGATTGACATTTAAACCATTAAAACCCCTTGTGGATGTTACCTACTGGCACAATCCCAATAAGCTCGTCCAGCGGCTACAGTTGTTGCATGCTTCACGTCAAGCTGGCCATACCGGTCACGATTGGGAAATTCAAGAAATTGAACAAGAACTTCGAAATGCCAAAATTATTGTTTAAGCTCTCACCCATTAAAATGGGTATTGCTCACGAGTTGCATCGCCCAGCTAGACGTCACTATCCACGACTCAAGGTGATTTCACGAGGTGTGGATGAACTTTGGCAGGCTGACTTAGTTGAAATGATACCCTATGCTGGCATTAACGACGGTGTACGCTATATGTTGACCGTCATTGATGTCTATTCCAAAATGGCCTTTGTTGAACCTGTGCGTCGCAAGTCTGGTCCACTAGTTACCAAGGCCTTCAAACATATTATTCAACACTCCAAACGTCAACCTCAGCTGCTACAAACTGACCAGGGGAAAGAATTTTTCAACAAGGATTTCTCCAGTTTTCTCAAATCTAAGGATATTCACCATTACACCACGTACAGCAACCTCAAAGCCAGTGTGGTCGAACGGTTCAACCGAACATTGAAAACCCATATGTGGAAAGCGTTTACCGCTCAGGGTACGTATCGCTGGTTGGACATGTTACCTGAGCTAGTATCACGTTACAATACCAAACATAGAACGATTGGGACCAAGCCACGTCTCGTAACTAAAAATATTCAGCGATTGGATAAACTGTTCAACCCCATAAAAACAGCCGATCCTAAACGTCACCGACTGAACATTGGGGATTTTGTTCGTGTGAGCAAATTTAAGTCTGCCTTCAATAAGGGCTACACGCCTCAGTGGGGGACTGAACTATTTCGAATTCGACGAGTCAACTTGGACAGTCCAGTCACCTATTTACTCGAGGACCTCAACCATCAACCCATAAAAGGTAGATTTTATCTCCATGAACTTCAGAAAACAGCATTTCCTCAGCATTATCTTGTGGAAAAAGTGTTGAAACAAAAAGGAAATAAACTCTACGTCAAATGGTTAGGGTTTAACTCTACGTTTAATTCTTGGATCAATAAATTACATGTTGCGAGAACCTGTGTACTTTTTATTTATTCACCCATGTTGTACACCCCCTATAGCTCTATGTATACAGCGCTCCGCGCTTCGTGCATGTTCATACATGTTTGTCTTTCCCTTTCCTCCTGTGTTCTCTCATACATTACCCCTCCCCTCTCCCTCCCTTCACCTCCCACCACTGCTGTTTGCAGCTCTTGCCTATCTATTGGTTGTGACATCATTCCGACAAGTTGCATCATACTTTTTACTGATTCAGCGATTCCCACGCTTTGAACATTCTCTTATCAGGCACGTGGACAGCTAACGTCCAAGGTGAACACCTGCGGTAGATCAAATTTCACGTCAACTTGCATTTTGTCACGTACGAAGCAAGACAGGATGTAACTTGTTAACAGTTATCGCGCATGTGGACAGATAACGTCCCAAGCGAACACCTGCGGTAGATCAAATTTCACATGAACTTGCATGTTGTCACGTACGAAGCAAGACAGGATGTCACTGGTTTAGCTTGCCTGTGGTTTCACACATGTGTTCACATGCCTTTCGCTCTTCCCTGCCACCACAATGGTCAGATTATTTCACCTTGATGCGTCATGGTCATTTTCCATTGCACCTGTTGTCAAGTCAGATCAACGTCTTCCAATAAGCTCAAATGACATTCACCTCCTGTAAGTTTGTTTTCTCTACTCGCTTCGACCAACATAGAACCAAGCTCTCATCACCGTTTACACGTTAAAGGTAAAATATCAGAAAAACGCACGCTCGCTCTGTCATACACCGACCCGCCGAAATAGCGATTGTTCTATTAAGCATGGTCCTTGTGGTTAGCGATAGGTTCATTGACACACACACCCAGCCGTATCGTCTCTCTCAACCACCACGCTTTATGAACATTATAAACAGGTAAAGAAAAGGAAAAAGTTTTCTCAACATGTATGGCGTTAGGCCCTTTGTGAATTATTTTTTTGAAAAAAAATCTACCACACTCGAAAAAGGGCGTTATCCCGAGTCCTAGGACACTTCGTACACGTCTCTAGCGTTATTGATTCGTGAGATATCGGCAAAAATCACAAAAAACACATCTTTACCCCAAAATCGAGTTTCCAATTTTTTTTAAAAATTATAACGAGTGGTCCATAGCAAATAGGACGTCACCCCGAGTCCTTGGACCCGTCGTACACGCCTCTAGCATGATTGGTTCGCGAGATATAGCAAAAAGTCTAAAATCTCGTTTTTACCCCAAAAAGACTGTGTTTCCAGTTTTTCACATTTTCGACACCTACATTCCCGTAAAGAGCACGACGAGACGAAAAAAACGATTCCAAGCACGCCCTCCTAGCATCACTCCTTCCATTCCAAGGTCGCAGGGGCTCACCACTTGCTTTTGTAAGCAGCTCCCCCCTTACCGCACTACTGCAGGTTTTCATCCTAGAGACTTGAAATTTATTTTGGGGGTAGAGGGGGTAGGGATCATTGATTTACGTCAAACAAACTTTTTCGTAGAATTCCTAGTTTCCAAAATATGGGATTTTCAAAATTCGAGTGTTTTCAAAAAACATAAAAAATACAAAAGTTTTATTACAAAAAATAAAGGTCATAAAGGCCGTTTGTTTGAGCCATGGCACAACGTTCTACCATGTTTGGTTTTCAAACTATCACCAACTTTGCAAAACAAAAAAATTCAAAGAATTTTTGAAAAATATAATACATGGTCGATAAGAAAGAGGACGTCAGCTCGAGTTCAACAACACCTCATTTGTCAACATCCGACCATGCGTTTGAGAGATATTAATTATTTCAATTTCGCACGGCGGCCATGTTGGTTTGTTGGGCACAGGAGTGTCAAGTGGGGCAGAACCATCATCACCCCCCTACTATCGAAGTTATCAGAACAATAACCGATACTACGATAATAGGGATAGACAAGGCCAGTATCAGCAACAGAATAGAGGTCAACAAGGGTTTGCCAGATACAAAAACTACCGAGACAAAAACTATTATAACCAGGAAGATAAAGAACAGTCTAGAAAGGACAGGGATAGGCGTGAAGATAGGAAGGATCGAAGGGACACAGAAAGTGAGCCAGAACCTAACACTAGCCATCACACTAGTGATAATGAAAGGGGTTCACAGGAAAAAACAAGTAGTTCCGTGAAGAACTATACAGCCTATTTTCATATATCCTACTTATGTTAATTGCCACTATCAACATACACAATTTCAGTTTGATTGCTGTAATAGATTCGTAGATATTGAGAACCGACTAAATATTTCGGATGGACGCCATGTTGGATTTTATATATGTAGGTCCTAGAGTTATGTACTGTTACATGCAGATTATTGTGAACGTGTAGTATTCAAACTTCAATCGCATAATTAGGACACAAGAAAAAACAAGGAGATTTTAAAATTTTTCACAGCTGCCATCTTGAGGTTATGAAAACAATTGAAATAAATTAGATGCCAGTGGATTAACATTCGTATAAGGATTTACTGTACCAAGTTTCACTGCACGCGGATGGTTAAATTGCGAGAAACGTCCATGTGAATATTTATAATTCGCGTCACCGCCATTTTGGATTTGTGATCACCAGGTTATTTAAAGTCCTATAGGTGAACTTAAGTTCATCGCCCCTATGAACATTAAAAAATGTAGTTTGATAACTAAAATAGATTCGTAGATATTCAGTATCGTCTAAATATTTCGGATGGTCGCCATGTTGGATTGTTAAATGTATAGGCCACAGAGTCTTGTACCATTAAAGAAAAATTATTGCGTAGGTTCATTATTCAAACTTTCATTTCGATCGCATGACTATATCACAATAAATAAAATCTTAATTTTAAAATTCGCACTGCCGCCATCTTGAGGTTATGTAAACAATTGAACTAAATTAGATACCAGTGGATTACAATGTGTATAAATATTTCCTGTGCCAGGTTTCAGTGCGCTTGGAACATTAAATCGCGAGAAAGGTCTATTTAAAATTTTCAAATTCGCTTGGCCGCCATGTTCGTTTTGTAGTTAACCGGTTTTTGAAAATCTTATAGATGGAATTCCAGTAGTGCCCTTTATCTCCGTACAAAATTTTAGGGAGATACCGCTAATAGTTTCAGAGATATAGAATGCCGGTGAAATATTTCGCACATCCGCCATCTTGTGATTATGTAAACAATTGAACGAAGTTAGATGTCGGTGCATTACAATGTATATAGACATATACTGTACCAAGTTTCATTGCGTTTGGTTGGTCAAATCGCGAGAAACGTCTATTTAAATGTCGCAAATTCGCTTGGCCGCCATGTTGGTTTTGTAGTTACCAGGTTTTCAAAAGTCACATAGGTGAACTTATAGTAGTTCCCTCTATCACCATAGAAAATGTCAGGGTAATATCGGTAATAGTTTCGGAGATATTGAATGCTGGTGGAATATTTCGCACAACCGCCATGTTGGATTGGTGAGTCGTAATAAAATTTGAAGGGCACGGTCGAGGTCGCCGGGAATAGTGCTATGAACTTTCCGAGTTTCATTGAAATCGCTCCAGCCGTTTAGATTTTATTAGGGGGGGGGACACACACACGAATCACACACACACACACACACACACACACACACACACGCACACACACGGACAAAAGGTGATCTCATAAGCCTATTTTTTCAAAATTGAAAATAGGCTAAAAACGCCAATTACGAAATCCCGGAAGGATTAAACAGCCAGCCGTCTCCATTTGACATAATTATACAAGATGTTTATGAGGTCACGGACGAAGATTTGTTATACGAAGAAATGGAAGGAATTGTGAGTGAACGTGCTGAATTGCCTATAATTGAAATCTCTGTGGGCAACCAACATTGCAGGTCTCTTATAGACACGGGAGCGGTCATTTCAATCATGTCCGAAGATTGCTTTTTGAAATTAGAAAAGGAACAACAATTTACCACATTGCCAGCTTCATCGATCAAAGTTAGAGGACTATTTCAAGATAAATCGATGAAATGCAAATTACAAGTCCAGCTGAAGTTCAGTATAAATGAAAGATGTTTTGAACGTATTTTTGTGGTGCTCAAAAATATCAATTTTGAAATAATTCTAGGGATTGACTTTATTACCCGTGCCAGAATTACCATTGACATGGACAGGAGAATTATCAGGTTCCCAGAGAAAACTATTAGGAAGATAATACATGAAGATATTGATTCCAATGAGGATGTGGAAAATTTGATCAGGGAAGAAGTTTTAGAAAATATAATAAATCAGACCAAGCAAGAAAGAGATCATTATGCACTTTACGTCGAGGGATTTACAGAAAGTATTTCAAGAAAGTGGAATAAAACGCAAAATGCTGTTCATTAACGAATACCTAGAATGGTGTAATAAAAGTATTCGCACACTTTTATTAGCTAGGTTGGGAGGAGGATGAGACAGTATTTTGCTATTTACTTGAACCCTGATACGACAGCGAGACGTATTTTGAATTATTGCTTGGCATTAGTTTGACTGCAGGCTTGAGAAGCAGTACGCTTGTTATTCACTAAGGAGATGGATAGACAATCCCGCCACGCTCTTGATCACGTGCACAGGTCATGCTCACTGACTTGGTCCTGCAACTTTTTGATACATATATGACACGATAATCGACTGGGTTCGATTGTCACCTCGATACAGGAGTGATGCATCTTGGGTAGACTGCCAGCTGGGACGTGGATGAGCAGTTTTGAAACGACAGACACTTGAGTTCAGTGACATATGCAGTGAACATGTTATCGCTGTAGTAAGAAAGTTACGTTTATCACGCGGTTATACGAGTGTTCTCTACTCGCGGCGCGGATCGAACGGGTGAATTGCTACCACAGCAATATGCGGTTGTCCGTACTTCTGGTGTGTTTGATACAACCCAGAGATTAAATATACCCGAGTGAACTTAGCTATTGCACAGACTTGTTAATACATACTCCTCGATTAGGAAACCTACTACGTATATATTTGAAATGCAGGAAAGCATTAATAATATCAAGAACAACACGACTGGATTTTATTGTGAGAACCTAGTTGTCGTAGCAATGATGGGCTAAACATATCGTGCAGGAATGTAATGCAGAAGCAGAGTTGATAATTTAGAGTGACATCCTTATTAAACACTACAATGAAGAGAAAGAAACGTTGGGGAACGTTAGTTCTGATCCAGTGGTTTTAAAGTAGCCAAGAATGAAGAAACAACTCCAAAGAAACGGAACTACTTTACTGATAACGTCGAGGGAGCCTTGTACAAGCAATATGCAGGAACTCTGTTTCGTAGCCAGTAGTTTTCGAGTTAGGAGGAAGTTGGTTCGGCGACTTGCAGCTCCAGCCATGAACTACTCAGGGATGATGGTTCAGTTCCTGAAAGGAATGTATATTCCTATACTTTCTTCAATCTCAACCAGAACTTCGCCCAAGGTAGCTGGAAAACATTTCTTCTCTTGTAGACAGTAGACTTGTCACTTTTAGTTCGATACTTTTCACCAATATTTTTTTTAATTAGTATGAAATTCATTCGAAGACTAGATCTGGTTCTTTTTTATCATTTCTGTCGGAGAGTGCAATTTATTGTGTAGTTAACAGTAAACGTGATGCTATTTAGAGCATTACTTTGTTGCTTTTGTTTTGAAAATTTTGGAAATAAAACCAAGCATTCAATTTTGTTGAGAAGATATCTGCAGTATAATTAGGACCAAGACGACGATATCTTTGTATAAGAATAGCAATTAGGAAGAAGATGGCCACACACTCGTGCACTTGAACTATTTCAAAAATATCTCAGTGATACTATTCGTATGGACTTATGACATTCTAGTAGAAATTCTTTCTTTTAGAAATGATAGTGCATTTTCATCGTTATTTTCCATGGTTATGGAATTATGGAAATCGTCCAGCGAAAACAATTGTGAATTGATTGCCAAGGCATTTGCAGCCTACTTTCATATTTCTTTTTGATTAAAGATTTTTCTTTAAATGAAATAAATTTTGTTCGTTCAGTTTTTAGCTTGTGTTATTTCAATTCGTTTTTGGGAAGACTCTTGGATAGATCATCGTTTGATTTAATGGTTTGCGTGTATCTATTGATATGATAATAGACTCCTTTCCATGGTGTAAGTCTCACGTGTTTTCTTCTGAGTAGTTGAGCCATTTTTCGAGTTTGGATAGGCGAAACTGAAACGACTATTTTGATAGTGTCTATTTACAATTTTTTCTCTCATATACAGGGCGTTACAAAAAGGTACGGCCAAACTTTCAGGAAACATTCCTCACACACAAAGAAATAAAATATGTTATTTGGACATGTGTCCGGAAACGCCTAATTTCCATGTTAGAGCTCATTTTAGTTTCGTTAGTATGTACTGTACTTCCTCGATTCACCGCCAGTTGGCCCATTTGAAGGAAGGTAATGTTGACGTAATGTTAGAGCTCATTTTAGTTTCGTTAGTATGTACTGTACTTCCTCGATTCACCGCCAGTTGGCCCATTTGAAGGAAGGTAATGATGACGTAATGTTAGAGCTCATTTTAGTTTCGTTAGTATGTACTGTACTTCCTCATTCACCGCCAGTTGGCCCATTTGAAGGAAGGTAATGTTGACGTAATGTTAGAGCTCATTTTAGTTTCGTTAGTATGTACTGTACTTCCTCGATTCACCACCAGTTGGCCCATTTGAAGGAAGGTAATGTTGACGTCAGTGCTTGTGTTGACATGCGACTCATTGCTCTACAGTACGAGCATCAAGCACAAAAGTACGTAGCATCAACTGGTTAGTGTTCATCACGAACGTGGTTTTGCAGTCAGTGCAATGTTTACAAATGCGGAGTTGGCAGATGCCCATTTGATGTATGGATTAGCACGAGGTAAGAGCCGTGGCGCGGTACGTTTGTATCAAGACAGATTTCCAGAACGAAGGTGTCCCGACAGGAAGACGTTCGAAGCAATTGATCGGCGTCTTAGGGAGCACGGAATATTCCAGCCTATGAGTCGCGACTGGGGAAGACCTAGAACGACGAGGACACCTGCAATGGACGAGGCAATTCTTCGTGCAGTTGACGATAACCCTCATGTCAGCGTCAGAGAAGTTGCTGCTGTACAAGGTAACGTTGACCACGTCACTGTATGGAGAGTGCTACGGGAGAACCTGTTGTTCCCGTACCATGTACAGCGTGTGCAGGCACTATCAGCAGCTGATTGGCCTCCACGGGTACACTTCTGCGAATGGTTCATCCAACAGTGCAAATGTTCTCTTTACGGATGAGGCGTCATTCCAACGTGATCAAATTGTAAAAATTCACAATCAACATGTGTGGGCTGACGAGAATCCGCACGCAATTGTGCAATCACGTCATCAACACAGATTTTCTGTGAACGTTTGGGCAGGAATTGTTGGTGATGTCTTGATTGGGCCCCATGTTCTTCCACCTACGCTCAATGGAGCACGTTATCTTGATTTCATACGGGATACTCTACCTGTGCTGCTAGAACATGTGCCTTTACAAGTACGACACAACATGTGGTTCATGCACGATGGAGCTCCTGCACATTTCAGTCGAAGTGTTCGTACGCTTCTCAACAACAGATTCGGTGACCGATGGATTGGTAGAGGCGGACCAATTCCATGGCCTCCACGCTCTCCTGACCTCAACCCTCTTGACTTTCATTTATTGGGGCATTTGAAAGCTCTTGTCTACGCAACCCCGGTACCAAATGTAGAGACTCTTCGTGCTCGTATTGTGGACGGCTGTGATACAATACGCCATTCTCCAGGGCTGCATCAGCGCATCAGGGATTCTATGCGACGGAGGGTGGATGCATGTATCCTCACTAACGGAGGACATTTTGAACATTTCCTGTAACAAAGTGTTTGAAGTCACGCTGGTACGTTCTGTTGCTGTGTGTTTCCATTCCATGATTAATGTGATTTGAAGAGAAGTAATAAAATGAGCTCTAACATGGAAATTAAGCGTTTCCGGACACATGTCCACATATCATATTTTCCTTCTTTGTGTGTGAGGAATGTTTCCTGAAAGTTTGGCCGTACCTTTTTGTAACACCCTGTATAAGTCTTTATGGAAATAAATATATATACATACATTGGAATTGTGAACTAAATTTGACAGTTCAAACTAGTATAACAAAATTTGTCGTAGACTTAAATGACGATAATTTATGGAAATAGATAATACAATTTATCTAATAAATTGTTGCTTCTTGTTTAGTGAAGTTAGAAAAGAAGTAATCTGTGGCACTTCTATATTCGTCTATGATAGGGCATGATATTTTCAGAGCAATTTTTGAAAGGTTTTAAGTTTAATAACGTTTGGGATTAATTCTTGACAGCTTTGGAAAGCTGAATTAAGGTATTGCAATTTTGTGCATACGATTTATTGTGTTAGTGAAGCGTATATTTGACATCATTGGATGGTCAATATTAATGTTGTATATTGTACTCGTAGTCTTTTGAGAAGACATTAACGTTGTCATTGCGTTTTAGTAAGAGTGAAATTAGCTTTTGAGCTATCACTATTTTGGATATGAAGTTGTAGTAATCGTGAATTGGAATCACGAATGTTTCTCTTATATGCTTGTTTTATTCAAGTAGCCCTACGTTTTACTCTTGCCTAGTAGGATTTGCCGGAGATAAATTGCTTATATCATGACACCCATATTTAAGTGACACAGCCACTTCTCGAATAACTTTAATTAATTCATGCAATATAATACATGTGATATTTCAGTAATTTTAGCAAAAATATACTGCATTCTTTGAAGCATATAAATAGTTAATAAACTATTTTCACAACTTGTAACACTATTCGATTATCTTAATTAATTGTTGAATGCAACTAATTAAGAAAATGATAACCATGAAACATACTTGTAAAATTAAATGGAGATAGGCAGCGTTTAGAACAAAATCCTAATTAAGGAAATAACTTGTATATAAAATGTAAAATATGTATAAATCTTTAATAAGGGTATAACATCAGTACTGTCCCCGTTTACCCGGATAGTAGG
Source organism: Meconema thalassinum (assembly GCA_946902985.2). NCBI lineage: Eukaryota > Metazoa > Arthropoda > Insecta > Orthoptera > Tettigoniidae > Meconema > Meconema thalassinum. The sequence continues at coordinate 218,800,610 of OX336396.1, forward strand.
CTGTCAGATATCCGCCCCCTCAATCGGATTGCCAACAATCAATCGCACCGGCTCAGCTACATCAATGAAAATGGCACTGACAGATACTACCGAGGTTTGAACACAGAAGTTACCAAGAAAATTATTGTGGAACACACCAAAATAGACGGGGGTTCATACTTACTTTTACTTACCTCTTAAAAATTATCTCGGGGATTGGGTTGACAACAGGATCACTAAAGTATGCTCCCACAATAATCTTGACCATGACATTTAAAAATGAACCAAAACGAAGGCAAGAACTTTGAACTGTACAAAAGCTTTATTTCCAATAAAGGGTATGACTTTAACAACTCAACAAAATAAATGTGGCTATCAGTAGCCCATGTCAATCTGACTATGTCCTCCTAAAGGACTTGCAAAGTTATCAAACAATATGTTAGCTCCCACGAGCTCAAATAACGTAACATTCAAAACACATTTGGATTGGATGAGGAAGTCAGGATGAGACATATATAGAGCATTTGGTTTCTTTTAATAAACATGACACTTGTATTAATAGGCGCAAGGCCAGAGTATCGACCTCGCCCGCTGATAACCAGTTGTCTGGCCGGCTGGTCTACTCTTCAACCTGGCGCATGCCTGTCAAATGGGGCTCACTCGTCACGCCACACTGCGTAAGAATTCAGCTCCTTCTCAAAGCTTTTAAATGTCTGCAAGACAACTCATATATATTGACGCAAATCTTACAAATGCTTAACTCACATACCACTGGATTATTCTGACAATCCCTAAACTTGTTAAGTTATCATCCAAATGTTTAATAAGCATAGTTTAGAGTATAAAACACACTCTTAAATGTTTATAACAAAATCACATAAATTATTTATAACAATTAGAAATTGTTTATAATATTGTCGAAGATAATTACAAAAATTTTAAACACGCCTTTAACATTACTTTCATTCCACATTATTTTCAAAGATATCTACATCATTATTTACAATATCAACATTTAAATTATTTAAATTATTAATTTAAGAAATACATTGAACCACATGTTCATCCGGTTGGTAATTTCATAATCGTTTCCATATAATCGACCAATGAAGGTTAGTTATACATGTAAATGTCACAATCTGGTTTAATAAAGGTTGTAATAACTATAATTATTTGTGACGGTAATCTTCATTCAAAATCTTATCTCAAATTCTTTCAAAACTCTTGTTAATTATAACAGTAAATTCACTTGATTAATTTTCAACGAACTATGGCAATACACTCCAGCGGAAAATACTTCGCTTACAAAATAATGCACAAACTGCATTAAAAATAGGCCCAAAATTCATCATATATTAAAATATACGGCATCAAAATCTTCCACAGAATTTACAAAAACCTCCACTAACACAATCTTTATCATCATTAATTACTGTGGGAATCTCCTTCATTTATTTAAGGGCATTATACATCAGCGACTTTCAACATGTCCGCTGCACTATCGATTATACATTCATAGTTCCACTTAAAAATTCTTATAATCATTAATTGTTTCAAAACTGTTGTCATTTAACCTTCGTGGATTTCATTCATGAATCGAAATGAAGTAAAAATTTGCCAATCACAAACAAATTTAATAGTGAATACGCTTATATACGCCTATCTGGTCTATCAAAATTTAAGATTAAAATCTTCAAAGAATTGTAGTATAAAAATACTATCATCAAGCAAAGTGCGACTAACTGCAAAATAGTCGAATAGAATCCAATTAGACTGGGGAATGCAAACATCATTATATAAATCTCTAAATGAGAAAACTCCTAACACAAGTTTATGACTTTAATGCATTCAATAATTCATAATTAAAGTTCATCTTTCACAAAATGGTCTATGATGCAATGATCGTTCATAACTGACGATAAATGTCTGTGTTGCAATCAATTCAAATAACGACTAGTATTTCCAAGATCGTCGACAACGTAATGGATTTTAACGCTCTAAAATCATTTAAATGTTCTTCCTTCTTGATGATGACAGAAAATTGGTCAAAGTAATTAAACTGGGGTAGAATTACTTTAATAAAGTGACACGCTGTCTGAATTTAAATCTGCCATAAAAATCATTAACTTACAGTCAAATCGTGACTACAAAAAAAAAAAAAGCAAATTACTGAAAAATCTAAATATCAGTCTCAACTGATCCAAAATCATTTAACTATGCCCATGACATAACAATGTCTTAATAAATCGTCGAAAAAGGCATAACTCATCAATGTGAACTGAGAATGGGAATCTCAAACAAGAATATCGGGCAAAATACATGAGGACAAAAAATATGGGAAAATGGTTGCTCAAATATTGCTAAGAAACTCAAATACAATAAACATTCACGACTACCTTATCTGCCGATTGACGTTCCAGAGGAAAATTCCCCAAAGAAGACTGCTGATGGATCCATTTCACCAAGTTAAAGCTGAGCTCCATCCTCGAAACAAGAAACAGCACCCTCGGAGAATCGAACTGCTTCCTTCTCCGGAAATTGCACTGCTTCGTGAAGACGAACGACATCCTTCCGGCAATAATCTTCTTTGTGAGTCGGGACAACACTGACCTCTCTTGAAAAATCCCTGAAGTTCCAGTTGAAAATCGCCATGAAGTTTTTGTAGAAATTTCCGAAGAAATATTCATATTCAGAGAGTATGAAATCATTTCCATTGCTGTTTGATAGTTTTCAGCGTTGAACCACGAAACATGAGTGTAGATGGTTATTCACCACATGTTCGCTTGTGTGGAATGGCAATTAGCGAAGTTCCATGCTGCTATCTTACTCCGTTGAAATATGTCCCAATTGCATAAAGTCCTTTAGCCTTCCATCTTCTCTTCGGTTATGGTAATAGAAGAACAAACTGCCATATTAAACTGCTCCATAATACTGTAGCGTTGTGTCACAAAAGCAATCTGAAGTCTCCCTATTTCACTAGCCGTGTCAGCCGTGGCGTAGATTCTGGCGATGCAAACTGCTTCTCATGTGGCGAGAAAATCACTTTTGTCAGTCGTCTAAAATTGCTAATATCTTCCAAAATAATTACTCGAAATTGTTCAACTTTTCTACACTCCTAACTGTAGCAATGCACAATAGAATTAGCTTATAGGCGACCGCTAACTGTTCACAGCTAATCTTGTAGACGCGTTATAATGTGCGTTTCAACTTCACCTAGATTTACTCACAGTAAACTTGCACTGCTTGTCAGCTCGACTCTCGTTTTAATGCAGTGGGTTCACCACGCGTTATAAAGACGATTCTTTCACTACTAATCTCACTCGACGTTTCACCGAAATGACTATTTGAAATCTGACGATTGAGCTATCAGACGATTGATGATCTGAGAATGAGGAATGAGACTCCTCTCTTCTGCGCAAGGCCTTTTATGAACTTCATGAGGGGCGTATCTATCCCTTCCATTGCGCGTTACTGCGTCATCGCTAGAAGTTCCAACTTCGTCAATACATGACGGATTTTCAAAATTCAAAAACTGAAAATAAATTTCACCAAAATTCCAGATCAATGCCTCTACTGCAAATGGATTTCCACAATTCTGCATTCCAAAAAGTAATAAAAATACCATAGTTTCAGCAATCTCCGTCTTCCTTCAGACTATCGTTCATTGGTTCAAGCCTCCCCTCCAATAGCATAATTTCTTCCTCAGCAGAATTCCACGTTTCCTGCGACTGCGTCGTAGATCTCGGATCTTTCTCGAATAAATGCTGACGTCACTGAGAATCTCAGCTCAAGTAGCCTGCTGGCATAACGTCTGCGTCATCCATGCCTACGTCATGACTACCCACGTCATAACTATGACAGCCATAACTTTCATTATAATTTCCAATATAGCCACCGTGGTCTCTATATAATTCAATTACGGGGGCAGTACATAATTTAATATTGTATTCTTCTTGTAATTTGTTCAGCGGATGATATGAGCAGTAAGATGGGGCCTTATTGTAGGCATTTATTTAAAAACTATTTTTCATCATTTGATCTAAAGAAGCTTTTCTTTAATTTTGTGTCTAATTGACGGACATTCATCATTAACCAGTCAATAAACGGAATTTAATTTTAAAAGAATCTTAGAACGACTGGTGTTTTCTATCAGAAAAGGGGAGTGCGTTAGGAGGACCAGTGGGCAGTTTTTCTTTGAGTTTGCTTAAACTTAACGCCCGAGATATTTTTATTTTATTTTAGAGTCTCTTGTTCGAGTTCTATTGAGCTTCGTTTCATCGTAATTTTATACACCACTGGCATCTTCGTACCGCATTCTTTAATATCGACGTATCCTGATCCCTGGTTGATCCTAGTTGGTAGGTTTTTCAGAGGTCATTTCAGCCGGGAACTTCTAGAATCTACGATCCAGCTTTTCCATCGGATTGCAACAGGTAAGACCACGTGGATTACGGGTACAGTACCTACTGTAAGGCCACGGCCGCCTCCTTCCCTCTTCCTAGCCTATCCATCCCAATCTTCCATCCCTTCCCATCCCTCATGAGGCCCCTGTTCGCTTTGCAGGTGAGGCCGCCTGGGCGAAGTGCTGATCACACCTCCCCAGTTGTATCCCTCCCGACCAGATGTTCCAAGTTTCAGGACACTGCCCATAGAGGCGGTAGTGGTGAGTTCCTCGCCGAGTCCGTGGGAACCACCAACCTAGAGGGTAAATTGACTAAAAAAAAAAAAAGATACTTAAGATACGTTTCGTCCATCAGGAGTCGATCATCCGCCTTATATGACCGTAGAAGCAAACTCCGTTTTCGCGTTGTGTCTGTGATCTCGGAAACACAAAGAGAGTTATTACACTTGAGTTTTAAAGACAAATATGGAATAACCCCTAAAATTTCTAATGAGAGGTATGAAATAAGTGTTTGAGATAACAAGAGTAGATGTGAAGATCAGCGCAGGTTGACACGTTCCGACAAAAATTACTACCACGTCCACTTTGGAGTGGGGGGCAGTGAAACACGCCTCAGGCAACTTCCCTTGTTAGGACTTTCCTAATTGACCCCGTGGAGAGAACTCGTTAGCGGAGCTCGGTATCACCCATTTGGAGATACTGTAGTGGTATTGAATGATAAAACCGGTTGTTATGACAACACGGTTAAATGTACAGCTCTATTTTTAACCGATCTAAAGCAAGGTTTCTAAATTTGAGCAGCGATCATGCATAAATATCGAGATAGGCTATCGCGTGGTAGGAATGAACGCCAGTGGCATAAAGGATTAGTTGTTGTTTCACTTGAGGGGCTTCGAAATCGTGGGCATTTAGCCCATGTACTTGGGTGTAGGAAAGCAATTCTAATGAAATTAAATCTGTTGATATCAAATATTGATTTAGGTATTCGAAAGTCATTATTGAAAGCCTATGTCTGGAGTGTGTCACTCTATGGAAGTGATACTTGGACTCTTGGCCTAGCAGAAAGGATGAGGATACAAGAGCTTGAAATGTTGTGTTACAGGAGAATGATGAAGATCAGGTGGGTAGTTAGGGTTACAAATGCAGAAGTGTTAAGACGAGTGGGCGAGGAGAGATGTTTCTGGCGACTGCTAATGAAGAGAAGAGATAGGTTGGTAGGACACATCCCAAATATCAAATTTGTTTTGGAAGGAAGGGTTGAGCAAAACACTGTAGGGTTAGACCAAGGTTAGGATATGTTAAACAAATTACATCGGATGTACGATGTGCTGTAGCAATGTAGAGGTGAAACGATTAGCTCGGGACAGGGAAGCATGGAGATCTGCATCAAACCAGTCAATGGACTGAGGGTGTGTGTGGAATATTAACCTGTTTCATTGTGATGGGTGTATTAGTGTGCTTATTTCTGAGTCTAATTGTAAGATTAGAAAGGAGCCGACCGTGGCCTTAATTAGTAACCATCCCGGCACTCATCTGGAGTAGAAGTGGAAAACCGCGGAAAACCACTTCCAGGATGGCTGAGGCGGGAATTGAACCCACCTCCTCTCAGGTTTGCCTAACAAGGTTGAGTGTGAGCTCTGAAACCAGAATCAAAATTTCTTGGAATCGAAACCAGACCTTCGGAGCGACAAGGTCGTCCATCAAGGATTACTTGGAGTTTGCGGCGACGATGCACAACCGTATCGGACGGTTACAAGTATTTTTTTTAGCGTATGGCTTTTAGTGCCGGGAGTGTCCGAGGACATGTTCGGCTCACCAGAGTTTGTAGCTGCTTCTTTGCGGACACCCATGGGGTGAGCTACAAGTACCGTCGCGTGTGGAATGTTGTCTAGGGAGGAAAGTATGAATGTAAGGACGAGGAATTGGAAGGTAGCGGCTGTGGCCTTAAGTTAGGGACCAACCCCGACATTTTCCTGGAAGGAAGATGGGAAACTACAGAAGACCATCTTCAAGGTTGCCGGTGGGGGGATTCAAACCTCCTCACCTCCCGGATGTGAGTGACTGCCTGCAGTCACGCCGTAACGACCTCGGCTAACTCACCCGGTACAAGATGGGTGTCTGCGTTTCGTAGGGGTTGGAATGAGGCGTCACATGTGGCTTGCAAAAGTCGCCCGTATATGTGCATTCTATTTGAAATGTCCACCTGCAAAGAACTAGCGTTCGATCTATACCCCTTGCAACCGTGGTGCTAGACCTAATACGCACGGCTATGTTGCGGTGTACTTCATGAGGATCGGCCTACCAAAGTTAGTCATCAAACCTGCAAATCCCGCTGTATCACCGCTAACGAGACAACTTATGAGTCGGTCTCCCGCTGGTACAAGGCTTGCGTGATCACCGTCAACCCCATCATTATTAAAAGTCGAATATTCTTCATGTTATCCCAGTCTGATCGGTCAAGGTTATTTAAAACATTTATCATAAATCTTTCGCGTGTCTATCCTTGGAGAACAAAAAATGTTCACAACATGTCATGCCCCTGCCACAATCCATTAGTCGCGTAACTGATTCGCTACAGCGTGCAACAACGTTGGGTTTAGCGGGAGCGATACATCAAATTATTGGTTAGATTGTGCAACACACTAACAAGGAATAGGATAGATATTGGAGCAACATTGGGTTTGAGGGGAGGGGAGCGTGATGGCTCAGTGGCTTAGCCACTCGTCTTCCACCCGGACGGCCGGTGTTCGAATCCCGGTGACACCGGGGTGTGTTTTTTACCTGAAAATTCTCCTGGCGTCAAGAAGTTCATACGACCTTGAATCCCCGGCCAAAACCAAAATGAGCCTGGTATGCTCCAGTGACCTCACTCAATTGGGAAAAGCCGGAGAAAGTTTATTGGGTGTAGCGGGAGTGATACAACTAATCACTGGTTAGATTGTGCGACACATTTAATCTAACAAGGGTTAGGATATATATTGGTGCAACATTGGGTTTAGCGGGAGTGATACAACTAATCACTGGTTACATCGTGCAACACATTTAAACTAACAAGGGTTAGGATATATATTGGTGCAACATTGGGTTTAGCGGGAGCAATACAACTAATCACTGGTTACATCGTGCAACACATTTAAACTAACAAGGGTTAGGATATATATTGGTGCAACATTGGGTTTAGCGGGAGCAATAAAACTAATCACTGGTTACATTTTACAACACATTTAAACTAACAAGATATAGGATAGATATTGGTGCAACATTGGGTTTAGCGGGAGCGATACAACTAATCACTGGTTACATTGTGCAACACATTTAAACTAACAAGGGTTAGGATAGATATAGGAGCAACATTGGGTTTAGCGAGAGCGATACAACTAATCACTGGTTACATCGTGCAACACATTTAAACTAACAAGGGTTAGGATAGATATTGGTGCAACATTGGGTTTAGCGGGAGCGATACAACTAATCACTGGTTACATTGTGCAACACATTTAAACTAACAAGGGTTAGGATAGATATTGGTGCAACATTGGGTTTAGCGGGAGCGATACAACTAATCACTGGTTACATCGTGCAACACATTTAAACTAACAAGGGTTAGGATAGATATTGGTGCAACATTGGGTTTAGCGGGAGCGATACAACTAATCACTGGTTACAACGTGCAACACATTTAAACTAACAAGGGTTAGGATAGATATTGGTGCAACATTGGGTTTAGCGGGAGCAATACAACTAATCATTGGTTACATTGTGCAACACATTTAAACTAACAAGGGTTAGGATAGATATTGGTGCAACATTGGGTTTAGCGGGAGCGATACAACTAATCACTGGTTACATTGTGCAACACATTTAAACTAACAAGGGTTAGGATAGATATTGGTGCAACATTGTGTTTTAGCTGGAGCGATACAACTAATCACTGATTACATTGTGCAACACATTTAAACTAACAAGCGATAGGATAGATATTGGTGCAACATTGGGTTTAGCGGGAGCGATACAACTAATCATTGGTTACATTGTGCAACACATTTAAACTAACAAGGGTTAGGATATATATTGGTTCAACATTGGGTTTAGCGGGAGCGATACAACTAATCACTGGTTACATTGTGCAACACATTTAAACTAACAAGGGTTAGGATAGATATTGGTGCAACATTGGGTTTAGCGGGAGCGATACAACTAATCATTGGTTACATTGTGCAACACATTTAAACTAACAAGGGTTAGGATATATATTGGTTCAACATTGGGTTTAGCGGGAGCGATACAACTAATCACTGGTTACATTGTGCAACACATTTAAACTAACAAGGGTTAGGATAGATATTGGTGCAACATTGGGTTTAGCGGGAGCGATACAACTAATCACTGGTTACATTGTGCAACACATTTAAACTAACAAGGGTTAGGATAGATATTGGTGCAACATTGTGTTTTAGCTGGAGCGATACAACTAATCACTGATTACATTGTGCAACACATTTAAACTAACAAGAGATAGGATAGTCGCCTCCGTAGCGTAGCGGTCAGCATGGTTAGGTGCCGCCCCGGAGGTCCTGGGTTCGATTCCCGGCTCTGCCACGAAATTTGAAAAGTGGTATGAGGACTGGAACGGGGTCTACTCAGCCTCGGGTGTTCCAAATGAGTAGAGGGGGTTCGATTCCCACCTCAGGCATCCCCGAAGTGGTTTTCCGTGGTTTCCCACTTCGTCTTCGGGCAAATGCCGGGATGGTACTGTCCCCGATAATCCGGATAGTAGGCTGTCAGAAATCCGCCCCCTCAATCGGATTGCCAATAATCAATCGCACCGGCACAGCTACATCAATAAAAATGGCACTGACAGATACTACCGAGATTAGAGCACAGTAGTTAACAAGAAATTATTGTGGAACACACCAAAATATACGGGGGTTCATACTTACCTTTTACTTACCTTTTCAATTTAATCTCGGGTCTGGGTTTTCAACTGGATCACTTAATAGTATGCCCTCACAATAACCTCCACCATGATATTTAAAATGAACCAAGACGGAAACAAGAAAATTTAAACTGCACAATAATTTATTTCACATAAAGAAAATAATTTAACAAAATTTAACAACAAAATATACGTGGCAATCAGAAGCCATTGTCTATGTAACCATGTCCTCCTGTAGGACTTGTAGACATCACATACAAAATTTCAGCTTTCTCTAGCTCAAAAGAACGTAATAATAATAATGCACTTCGGAATGGATAAGGGAGCTGGGACGAGACATATAGCAATTGTTTCTTTGTTTATGAACTTCACATTTTATTTATAACCGCAAGGCTGCTATGTAGATGACCTTGGCCTCTATCATACAGTTATCTGGCCACCTGCGATACACCCTGCACCATGTCGCATGCTTGCATCGTCAAATGGACGCACCTGTCCATCCAATGTTAGCATATGCTAGTTACCTCAGAGCCTAGCTCCTTTTCAAAACACTTTAAATGTTCACGTCTCAACTCAAATATTATCACGCAAATCTTTTGAATGCTCCGTTCAAATATCAATGGATTACTCTAATAATCTCAAATCTTGTTTAATTGTATATTCCAATTGTTGAACTAGCGTTGTTTAGAGTATACTAACGAAAACGTTTAATGTTTATAACAAAAAGTTCATTAATTATTTATAACATTTTAAATTGTTTATAACATTGTCAAACGACAATTGAAAAATTTATAAACGCCTCTATTAATCCCGTTCGTTTCAAATTATTATTAAAGATATTTACATAGTTATTTACATTATTTATATTATTTATATTATTTATATTAGAAATACATTAAACCACACGTTTATCCGGTTGATAATTACTTAAATCGTGGTGATATAATCGACCAATGAAGGTTAGTTATATTTAAATTTTAGATTCAGGTTTAATAAGATTTAATAATTATTATTATTTGTGACGGTAACCTCCATTCAAAATCGTTATCTCAAATTATTTAAACACTCTTGTTAATTTTAACAGTAACTTCACATGAATAATTTTCAAAGGACCTGAACAATACACTCAGCGGAAAAATACCTCGCTCAAAACGCACAAAATTGCACCAAAATTGGCCCATAATTCATCATATATCTCAATATATATGGCATCAAAATCTTCCACAATACATACAAAAAACCTCCACTTACAAATTCATCAACATCATCAATATTACTGTGGGAACCTCCTTCACTTATTACAGGGCATTATTCATCAGCGACTTTTACACGTCCACTGAACTAACGATTAGACATCCATAGTTCCTCTTTAAAAATTCTTATATTCATCAATTGTATCGAAAACTGTTATTATATTTAACCTTCGTGGGTTTCATTCATGAAGCGATATGAAGTAAAAATTTGCCAATCACAAATAAATTTAATAGCAAATACGATTAGACACGCCTCCCTGGTCTATCAAAATTGAGATTAATATCATCAAAGTATCGCAGTATAAAAATACTATCTTCAATCAAAGTTCATCTAAACTGCATAAATAATCGAATAGAATACAATTAGACTGTGGAATGCAAACATTATTGTTCCAATCTAGAATTGAGAAAAACTCCTATCAAATGTTCATTACTATAGTGTACTCAAAAAAATCGTACTCAAAGTTCATATTTCATAAAATTGTCTATAATGCAATGGTATTTCAGAATTGACGACAAAAGTCTATGTTGCAATCATGTTCATAAACCGACTAGTATTTCCAAGATCGTCGATAAAGTAGAAGATTTTAACGCTCTAAAATCTTTTAATCATTCTTCTTTCTTGAGGATGACAGAAAATTGGTCAAAGTAATTTACTGAATAGAATTACTTTAATAAAGTGACACGCTGTCTGAATTCAAATTTGCCATAGAAAATCGTTAACTTTACAGTCAAATCGTGACTACAAAAATATGCAAATTACTGAAAGAATATATTTATCAGTCTCAACTGATCCAAAATTATATAAATATGCCAATGACATAACAATGTCTCAATAAATCGTACAAAAAGGCATAAATCAGCAAAGTGTACTGAGTACAAAAATATCAAGCAAGAATATGGGGCAAAATATATGGGACAGAAAATATGGGAAAAATGGTTGCTCAGATATCGCTAAATGGCTCAAATAAAACAAGAAACGTTCACGACTACCTTATCTGTTGATTGAAGTTCTAGAGGAAAATTTCCAAAGAAGACTGCTGTTGGTTCCATTTCACCACCGTAAAGATGTGCTCCGACCTCGAACCTGGAACCTGCGCCCTCGGAGAATAGAACTGCTTCCTCCTCCGGAAATTGCACTGCTCCGTGTAGACGATAGACATCCTTCTGGCAAAACTCTTCTTTGTGAGCCGGGTCCACCCTGGCCTCTTTTGATAGTTCCCTGAAGTTCTGGTAGAAATTCGCCATGAAGCTTATTGCAATTATTTCCGCAGAAATGTTCATAATTGTGGAGTATGAAGATATTTCCACTGCCATTTGATGTAATTCAGCGATGGATTACGATGCATGAGTGTAGTGGGATGTTCACTACATACTCGCTTTTGTAGAATGACGATTAACGAAGTTCCATGCTGCTATTTCACTCCATTGATATATGTCCCAATTGCATTAAAGTTTTAGTCTTCCATCTCCACTTCCGTTATAATAATAGTCGAAAGTACTGCCAGATTATATTGTTCCATTGTAGAATGTAGCGTTGTATCACCAAATGTAATCTTCAGTATCACGGTTGCAATACATGTGTCAGCCGTAGCGTAGAATGTGGTATTATAAAAGTGCTTCTCAGGTGTCGAGAAAATCACTTTTGTCTGCAGTCTTAAAATGCGAATATCTTCCAAAGTATAATAGTGAAAATGTTCAACTTTCGTACACGCCTCAATATTGTAATGCACAATTGAATTAGCATAAATGTAGTAGCTAACTCTTGATAGATAATCTTGTAGACTCGTTTATGTGTGCGCTCCAACTTCACCTAGTTTCAGTAACCGTAAAATTGTACTGCTGCACGCTCAATGCTTGTTCGATGCTGTGGGCTCTACCACACGTGCTAATGACGACTTGCTTCACTTAAGAACTCGAAGTCTGACAATATGAGAATCAGAAAAATGAGCCATGAGAGCCATGAGTCATGAGAAATGAGCTATGAGAGCCTCCTCTCTGCTGTGCAAGGCCTTTTATCAACTTCTTAAGGGGCGTATCCATCCCTTCCATAGCTTGTTCCTCCGTCATTGCTAGAAGTTCTAACTTTGGCTATACTTGACGGATTTTCAAATTTCAAAAACTCATAATTAATTTCTTCAAAATTCCAAATCAATGCCATAACTGAAAATAGATTTCCACAATTCTGCATGCCAAAAGTAATTAAATATGGTAGTTTCAGTAATCTCCGTTTCCCTCCAAACTATCATTCATTGGTTCGAGCCTCTCCTCCAATAGCGTAACTTCTTCCTTAGCACAGTTCCTTGTTTCCCTGCGACTGCGTCGTAAATCTTAGATCCTTCTCGAACAAAATCATGACGCCACCCAGAATCTCAGCTCATCCAGCCTACTTGCATGAAGTCTGCGTCATCCGTGCCTACGTCATGAATATACACGTCACAACTATGACAGCCATAACTTTATTCACATATGCCAATACAGCCACCGTGGTCTCAATATAATTCAATTTACGGGGGCAGTACCTTCTTCAAGGCCACGGCGGCCTCCTTCCCTCTTCCTTGCCTATCCATCCTGACCATCCATTACCTTCCCTCATGAGCCCCTGTTCGCTTTGCAGGTGAGGTGCCAATCACACCTCACCAGTTGTATCCACTCCGATTAGATGTTCCCAGCTCTAGGACACTGCCCGTAGAGGCGGTAGTGGTGAGTTCCCTCGCTGAGTCCGTGGGTTCCACCAACCTGGAGGGTAAACGACTAAGGGAAGAGAAGAGAAGAGGAGAGATAGGATATATATTGGTGCAACATTGGGTTTAGCAGGAGCGATACAACTAATCACTGGTTACATTGTGCAACACATTTAAAATAACAAGAGATAGGATGGATATTGGTGCAACATTGGGTTTTAGCGGGAGTGATACAACTAATCACTGGTTACATTGTGCAACACAAGGCATAAGATTGATATTGGTGCAACATTGGATTTAAAGGGACCATATAACTAATCACTGGTTAGATCGTGCAACACATTTAAACCATCAAGGAATAGGATACATATTGGTGCAACATTGAAGAATCCGGAATCCACCACGTGTTGTATTGACAAACATTCTTGGCTGTCACCGTAGATGTTGTTGTTGATGCTGATGACGGTGATGATGATGAAGATAACTGTTGTTTAAAGAAGCCTAACTGCTAGGTTATCGGCCCGTAATGACATGGGTGAAAACGAATAAAATGAAAATGAAATGATAATGGTAATATTGTTACAGTATTGGATTTACGACCCTTTTAACAATTGCGGCTTTTAGAGACGTTAGGGTGCCGGAATTTCGCCCTGAAGGAGGATCTTGAACGTGCCAATAAATCTACTCCCTCGCATTTGCTCACCCTCAAAATGCCAACTGACTGCGTCAAGAATCCATCCTGCAACCTTGAGAACAGCAGGCGAGAACGTTACCACTGCGCCACGCAACCAATCTACAATCATACTAATATATAAAAAAGTCCTCTCGGCACGCCGGAAGGCGGAGTTAGATTTCACCGGGCAAACTTGGGGGATAGGCGAAAATAGGCAGAATATGCAGGTTTTCGTAGAAAGATCAGACCTTTTTTTTTATTGCGAGAAAGTTTTTTATAATTGGAGCTTAATTAACTTTGTTTTTCATCATTTTATGCATATTATAAACATTTTATTGTCTTATGGGGACGGTAACCTTCTTGTCATTTGGGGTCCATTTTTATACTTGTGGTCACACTGTCCTTATGTAAGGTTTCGACACTGATGTGTAACTATCTGTCTGTTACTTCTTCACGCAAAACTTTATCTCCCGCAGAGATTTTGGTTGGTTCCTCAGTTTCGGGGCTGCAACAACGCGGTCATTTAACCCCGTGTACTTTGTGTGAGTGTAGAATCTGTCTGATAAACGGTGTGAATTGTGATGGCTGTATTAGTCTGTAATTCAGGTAAGGACTGCAGACGGTCAATTTCAAGCAGTAGTTCCTAATGTTGCTACCAAATACTACCGTCAACGACACCTAGCTGTGAACTTGGCTACTAAATGCAACCGCAACCAGCATCTCGCAACGAACGTTGGAACTTCCCCTCCAAAGGAAAGCATACTGAGGGATTTTAGCGCTCTTAGAAAATCCGACGACTTCGGCCGGCTTTGCAGCCGCGACCTTGGGCATAGAAGTCCAGCATGCTACCAGTTAAATCACCGAAGCCGCTTCACACTTAGACAGATGGAAAACTGAATGTGATCTCGTGCGAGTGCTTTGTCATGGCAACGTCTGATGGCTCATCCCTCATCAATTTAGTAGTGTTGTCATGGCAACCTCTGATTGCTCTTGGCATCTCTATATATATAAGAATGAAAGTTTGTCTGTTCTTTCTGAATTTCTACGAAAATTTGCGTTATTTACGCGTTTTAGACTGTTTTATGACGGATGCGCGCGAAAATAATTTTTTGTCTGTCTGTCTGTCTGTTTGTTTGTTTGTTTGTTTGTCTATGAACAATTTTTTGTGTCCTTATAACTCGAGAACGGCTGAGTGGATCAACGTAAAATTTTGTACAGATATCCTTCAGAGACACGACACCAATCATTGATGTAACTCTTCTCTCTACCTCTCATAAAAGGGGGCCTACCCCCTTAAAATACTTGCTGAAATAGGCGTAGAAGGGCGAGACAAAGCTCATTTTCAGCCCCTCAGTGTGAGAAACGAAACTCGGGGGCCCCCGAAAACCACATTTTAAGGCCCTAAAACCAACAGTTTTTGAGATATTCCCAGAAAATTAATTTCATTTAATACAATAATGAAAGGAAGCTAGCCGGTAACCATGGCAACAGAAATTCACAGGTCCATCTATTGCTGTAATATAAGACGCAATACAATTCCATGTATTACATTACTGAGATAGTTCGCAAACGGCTAGAAGGTTATAACGGAACCAAACTAAGCTGTAAAATTCATCAATACATATAATGCGCTTAAGGGGGGGGGGGGGGGGGGGTCAAGGGGTACTCTAGAATTTTTTCACGCGATTTACACGTGCTGGTGTGCTACGGAAGGTAAATTATATCCCTATCCCTATATTGTTATATTATTATTATAATTATTATTATTATTACACTACGGAAAGGAAGACCCCAGAGGACTGGAAAAAGGGAATAATTGTCCCGATCTTGAAGAAAGGTAGTAGAACAGAATGCAGAAACTATCGGGGAATAAAACTGATGAGTCATTGTGCAAAGATGTTTGAGAAAGTTTTGGAAAGGAGAATTAGGACAAGGATAGAAGGAGGGATGAGGGAAGAACAACATGGCTTCAGAGCAGGAAGGTCCACAGTGGATTTGATTTTTTCTGTAAGGCAGTTACAAGAACAGCACTGTGAGTTTGGAACAGATCTACTGATGGCCTTCCTGGACATTGAGAAAGCATATGACAGTGTATGCAGAAACAAAGTATGGAAGTCCCTGGAGGATAGAGGAGTAGAAAAATGGACTATAAGGAGGATAAAGGAGATGTACAAGGGAAGCGTGAGCTGTGTGAAAGTGGGAGGAGAGAGATCGGACTGGGTGGAACAGGACATAATGACCAGAGTGGCACAAGTAATTGGGGAAGGAAAGATGAAAGCAATGGTGTTAGCGGATGATTTGATGATTTGGGGAAGCAAGGAGGAGGAGGTACAGGAACAGTTGGACGTGTGGGAAGGAATAATACAAGGATATGGGATGAAATTTAGCATAAATAAGAGTGAGATGGTGATCACAACAAGGAAGAAGGAAAGAACCACAACGGGAATAACAATTGGTGGGGAACAGCTGAAGAAAGTGGAGAGTTTCAGGTATCTGGGAAGCCTGATACAAGATAATGGAAGAAACTATAGAGAAAAAATGAGAGGGGGAGACAGGCAGAAGCATTCCGGAGGAGTGTGAGAAGCATGTTATGGAGCAAGGATGTCCCTCAGAACAGAAAAAAAGATCATATATCGGACGTACTATGCCCCTATCCTGACGTATGCCTCGGAGACCTGGGCTATGAAAGGAATGGAGAAGAGCAAAATACAGACCAGTGAGATGAGGTTCTTGAGAAGCAGTATTGGAGCTACAAAGATGGACAGAATAAGAAATGAGAGGACCAGAGAATTAATAAAGGAGGAACCATTACGGGATGGTATAGAGAAATCTAGACTTAGATGGCATGGACATGTAAAACGAATGGAGGATAAGAGGATACCCAGGAGGATACACGAGACGAAGTGGGAAGGAAAGAGACCGAGAGGAAGACCGAGAGACAGGTGGCTGAAAGGGATGGAAGAAAGCGTGAAGAAGAGAGGAGAAGACTGGACAGGGGTGGAAGCTGAGAGATGGTGGGAAGACAGAAGACGTTGGAGTGGCCTGTGTTCCAAACAGACCCGGCCAACGGCTGTAAACTGTGCAAGAAGATGATGATGATGATGATGATGATGATACTACGGCCTACAACGACGAGACAAAGCTCATTTTCAGCCCCTTGGTGTCGGAAAAAAACCTCGGGGCCCCTAAACAGTCGTAAAGGGTCCCCGAGAACTACATTTTAATGCTCTAAAACCAAGAGTTTCTGAGATATTCCCAGAAAACTAATTTCATTTAATAAACTAATGTAGGAATGCAAGCCAGTAACCATGACAACAGTGTCTCAAAAGGTACATCCAACTTTCCATCTATTTCTGCAAGAAGTAATGCCACTCCATTTATTAAATTTCTGTGAACGTTTGCAAATGGCTATAAGGTTATCACGGAACCAACAAAAACTGTAAAATTCATCAATGCGCTTAAGGGGGTCAAGAGGTACCCTCGATTTTTTCACAAGACTTAAACGTGCGATGTGTCGTGCAGAAGGTCTATTATATCTTCAAACAGCAACATTATTTTCAAAAATTCCTGAATTAAAATAGTTTATTTTTTATTTTATTTTTTTGCTTTTAGGAATTTGGGCCATTGGAGGCTAAAAAAAACCTGAATTTTCATGCACCACAAGCCTTTATAATTTATTAAAGGGGTCTTCCTCTGGATGCGCACTTCACACAACAGTGAGGGTCAGTTTTTATGTGACGTGAATTGCATTTCGTCTACGAGGTTTTCAATTTTATTTTCACGTCAGGAACTACACGTTAGGTAAATTAGTTTCAGAGCATATTTCAACTAATCATTTATCTTTGTCGACAAACAGGTTCCAAGCCCCTAACCATTGCAACAGTAGCTTAGTTGATTACGTCTGGTTATTAATACCGACGACCGTTCGAAGAATGGGTACTTCTGCTAGTTTTCTTATAATTCCGAAATTATTTTTCTCATCCCTTGGCGTAATGGTGGGTCATATCAAAAATTCTTTCAGACAAAAATTTTAGGTAATTATTAGGGGGATATTGTCTATTTTGTACGGTTTTGATCTTGTGCCTATTAAGAGAGATATGATTATTGTTTCCCGAAAAAACCACTTTTTCTCACCCCTTTGGTCAATGATTGGTGCTATCAAAAAACTTTTCAAACATAAATTTTTGGGCCTTATCCGACACATAGTATGAACTTTGAATGGATTCGATATTTCAAATATTAAGAGAGTTATAGCGATATTTCACTTTTTCGAAAGCAAAGCCCCCATTTTCACCCCCGTCGACCGATTGTGCCCATTTACGAACTCGACCGAGATTTTATAGGGATACATATTATGTAAAATTTCAAAGTGATTGGTGCAAAATTGCGGTAGTTATCGTGTCCACAAGAAAGTGATATATAGATACTGTACATATATACATAAATTATGTATAAACTTTTGAACTGACGGTGGTTTTGGGGTCTAGGGGATGTGAAACGCGAAGATATGTCGAAATTTTCCGGAAGTCGAAACATGGTACCCATTGCAATAGTTAGCTTTCTAATGAAATCTACCTAAATGAGTCTGTCTGTCTGTCTGTCGTCCTGTTACTCAATCACGCAAGAACCACTGGTCCGATTTAAATGAAATTTTGCATGGATGTAGCTGATTTACCAGGTTTACATATAGGATACTTTTGATTTCGATATTTTTCACTATTAAAAAGAGGCGACCATTTTAGTCACGTCACTACACCCTTTGGTTTCAAAATTTCGTATTTCCATATCAAATAAAAAGAGTAAGCTACGCTAAGAAATATCAAATTTTTGATGGCACATACGAGCTTTACAATTTAATTTCCTATCCGAGGGTTCCTTATCACTTTTCGCGTTTCTCCAACGGTTAGCGAGTAAAACCCACATTTGTGACGTCACTACACCCTTTGGTTTCAAAATTTCATATTCCATTTCAAATAAAAAGAGAACCCTAAGAAATAGCAAACTTTTGATGGCATACACGAGCTTTAAGATTTAATTTTCTATCCGAAAGTTCCTTATCACTTTTCATGTATCTCCAACGGTTAGCGAGTAAAACCTAAATTTGTGCAATAAAACACGGTCAACATCGAGCGGTGCAGTAAATATATTTATCTTCTTATATATAAAAGTGAAAGTCTGTATGTATGTATGTATGTATGTATGTATGTATGTGCGTGGGTGGGTCTGTTCCGTATGCAAATCTACACCGTTCCTCCAATCTCAACCAAATTTTGCATACACATAGTTTAGGACCCAGAAGGAACCGCTGGCTACATGAATTTTCGATAGTCTTTCTCATTCTTCTGATTTAGGCCCTTTTGCACTCAAGCACAGGCTAATCAAATCATAAAATATACTCATGAAGGAATGGCAAGGCAGATAGTTTCCATGGCAACATAGCTCAAGTCGAGACACGGCCGACTGGATGCCAGTTGCGCTCTGCACTACCGGTATAGAAAATGAGGATCTTTACTTGAAATCCCGTTAGTTACTCAACTGCTCACACAGCACTGTCAACCGAGTTAAGCATAACAAAGACTTGACACTATCCACCATATATTTGTCAAATACCACTCACTCACTCATTCATTCATCACGAAATCTCAGAAACTACCAAACGGATTGGAATGAAATTTGGTATGCAGCTTCCTCAAGGGCCGCAAATGCCCACTAAGAGAGGATTTTTGGGTATTCAGGTTTTAAAGGGGTGTTAAGGGGGTAGACCTGCATTTCATTCAATAGCAATATCTCCCGATTGGTTTCATTGGGGGATGTGTTACTCGGCATATAAACTCATCATTACAAATAAGAAGACACGTGTCTGAGGGTTTTTCGATGTGGTGTATATTATGAGGTGAAAGGGGGTGAAAAGTGGGGATTGAAAGATTCCTAACGGAGTGTGTATCTCTTAAACGACATAGGCGAGGAGTTTGAAACTCAGCGAAAAATAATCAACATAAAAAGGAAGTAAATATGTGTTTGACCGTTTTTTCATAAATCCAATTTAAGGGGCCCATGGGGAGGGGTGAAATTCTGGGGGGGGGGGACAGGAACGAAAGTGTCCTAACTGATTAACTGACTGGCTCACTCATCAAACTTAGGGGAAACAACTGCATTAAAGTAAGTAAATACCTTTTCGACAGTTTTTTATCAATCAAATTGAAGGGGTTCATCGGGAGGGGTGAAATTCTGAAGAAAAAATATATGAAAGAAAATGTCCTGACTCATTCACTCACTCATCATCGCCCAGCCAAAAATATTGAAGTTGGAAACATGGCATTTCGGGGAGATGTTCGTTGTATGTCAAAACCGTACACTAAGGGAGGATTTTTGGATATTCAGGTTCTAAAGGGGTCTTAAGGGGGTTAAACCTGCATTTTCATTGAATAACAATATCTCACGAGTGGTTTCATTTGTGGATGTGATACTCGGCATATAAACAAATCATTAAAAATAAGCTGACATGTGTCAAAGGGTTTTTCGATGTGGTGTATTATGATGAGGTGAAAGGGGTGAAAAATAGGGGTTGAAGGATTCCAAACGGAGCGTGTATGCCTCTCTCTTAAACGATATAGGCGAGAAATTTGAAACTCAGCGAAAAAAAATCAGCTTAAAAAGTAAGTAAATCGTTGTTCGACCGTATTTTCATAAATTAATTTAAGGGGCCAATGTGGTGGGGTGAAATTCTGGGGGGGGGGGGGATGAGAGAAAGTGTCCTAACTGACTGACTCACTTGCTCATCAAATTCAGGGGAAAAAACATCTTAAAAAATAAGTTAATAGGTGTTCAAGCGTTTTCTCATCAATCCAATTTAAGGGGCCCATGGGGAGGGGTGAAATTCTGGTAAAAATAATTGAAAGAAAATGTCCTGTCTGACTCACTCACTCATCACGCCCAGCGAAAACTATTAAAGTTGGAAACATGAAATTTTGGGAATATGTTTGCTGCATGTCGAAAACGTCAACTAAGGAATGATTTTTGTTTATTCGGGTTTTAATGAGGTATTAAGGGGGTAAACGTGAATTTCATTGAATAACGATATCTCATGAGTTGTTTCTTTCGGGATGTGATATTCGGTATATAAAGTAATCATTAAAAATAATCAGACATATGTCTAAGGGTTTATCGATGTGTAAGAATTTTTGGATGTTCACTGTCATCGACCAACCAAAACTATTAAAGTTAGAAGAATGATATCTTGGGGATATGTTTGTTGTGTGTCGAAAACTAAGGAGGGATTTTAAGATATTCAGGTTCTGGTGTATTCTTGGAATACACGGTACGAGAGAATATAATTTTTAATGCTTTTGCATGTTCATTCCTTTTTCTTCATCAAACACCAACAGTGATTTTCTATTTTCTCTTTGGTTATCATGTCGCTTATATCTTTTATGAGTCTGTTCTAGATATATATCTTCCATGACCCACCTAGCGTCATCTAGCAGCGAATCTCTGAAGCTCTTCAACTCTTCCTGGTGCATGAGGACTTCCTTCTCCATCTGGCCACCAGATCTCGCTGCCATCGCCAGCTATTACCTCCATGAGCAAGAGAACTTCGTCTACTTTTTCACTCACCATGCTGTGCTAGTATCGCCTGCTATCAACTCTTTGAAGACCATCTCCTCAAGAGAATTTAATTTCTTATGTTGGTTATTCTGATATGTATACCTTTTGTTTCCTACCACCACTCTTTTCCCTTCCTAGGACCCTCTGTGCTTCGCTGAGTAGGTCTCACTTCTAAGTCGGCAGTTGACTCGGTCAGTCAAGGCTCAACTCGAGCCAGTCTCCTCAAACCAAGAGACACTCTCTACGCTCTACGCCATGTTGGCACATTAGGCATCCGTCAAAGGAAACTTCACCTTCGACATGCAACAAAGATAAGTACCTACTTCAAGTTTTAAGTTCATCTTCATCGGTTTTAACTTCTACATGTTTTTAACGATATTTTATAGACAGCGTGAGATTACTTATTTGGGGCAAACTCATTCTTTGTGGGATTTGCCATGTTGAGCTTTTGTCTGTCTAAGCCAACCTTAATAGAAAGTAGCTTTTCTTAAGCTATTTAATTGAGAAATCTTCTCACTACGTGGGATATTATCTAATACCCGCTGTCTATAAATTACAAAGCAAGTTCCTCCACTGGATTATCTTTGGCCCCATTCTTCTATTAAGATCGTTCTGGAACCTTCCAGATCCTGTACTTTATCTACAAGTCCTGCCGTCATGTATTTTTCACTCACTTGTGGGAATACTATTTAAAATGAGGAATCTTCCTTATAAATTAACGCAATAGCAAATTTTCTTCCACCGCTGGAATGTTCTATGGCGCATTTAATTGTAATTCACAACCTTCTCAAGAAATAGACTCTCGCCTACCTAGTGCAACCAGTTCTTTTCATTATTGCAATAACTTTCTTTCCCATAAACTTCCGTGTTTTTACAGTGAACTTTGCATCCATTTTACAGACTATAGTGAAAACTAGTGCTTGTTCTACTTTTCTACCGCGTCGCGATCGTCCGTATACATTAAATAAGGCCATGAACATTGATCCTATATCCCATTGATCTTTCCTAAACCTTCTACTAACAAACCATATTTATAAAATTGTAACTTTTCTATAAGGTGTCACTCACGAAGTGCCCTTCCATTTTGTTGGTTTATCATTAATTACTTTCTGTATAACTACGTGTTTTATACACGGTTCAAACTTACATTGTTTCTTCCCTATAATCAGAGAAAACAATTCTTTCAACTCTTGAGTGAGTTATTTCTAGGTTTCCCGAAATGGAAACTGCCCCATTTGGCTCGTGATTCCTACTTAAACATAGGAAGTCTAGAACCTTCCTTTGACTTACTCTTCAGGTTTCACCGTAAGTGACCTGCTCTCTTTTGTATAATTGTTATAAAGTAATTCTGCACAAATATAAGAAGTTGTAGGAACTTCTATCTTATTCTTCAAGTTTTTCTTATTGTTATTTTCGAAGTTGTCACTTTCTCTAGAACATTCTCTCAAGAATTTCTTAAAGTACACTCTTTGTACTCAATTTAATGTTTAAACTTTAATTACTTCATTTGTCTTTTTTTAAATCTTATAAAGATTTTAGAACATATATAAGGTTTGAAACCTCATAAATTGTAAATTGCCTGGAGCAAACGTTTAATGTTTTCTGAGGTCTGTGACCCAAAATTTGTTAATCAAATTGAAATTATATATTTGTTAAAGTTATTAACTTCTTTTGAATTGTTAAATAAATTAAGCGTTTCTTTTCGCTTTCTCATTTTTCTAGTACAACGATTAGGCAAGATCCTGTCTTCCTTGGCTTTCCCTACTCAATGCCATTAAATCCATCAATAGGGCTTTCACCACTCGTTGCATTTGAGCAAGAACTCTTAGTGGTAATCTCATTAAAGTTTCTTTTAGCTTTAATAGCTAATTCTAACTGGCCAGTAAGGCAAGTAAAGCTCTCTACGCCAGCTACCTGCTTGTGGAGATCCTCTCCGAAAACTTATGGTCAGTTTTCCAAAATATAAGTGTTTCTCTTTGTCTAAACTTTTAGCCGGCTCCTCGCTGAGTAAAAGCTTAGCCATTTCCAAATGCAACCATTGGTTCATTTACAAAAATTACTCCCCAAGGTATAATCTTTTATCATTTTCCTTCTTGGAAGCACTTGGTCGCTTTTTCAGGAACTCCATAACTTTGAAGATTGGAAATACCAAACCTGATTTAAATTATTGGCATTCTTCGAATTACTTTGCAAAAACGAATTGCTTTGAACAGGCATACAATAAATTTGTTACTCTCAGTCTTGCCAGACCATCACTCTTCCCTATAGTAGGCAGATACATGCTTGAGAGGGATTACACTAAAGCCACTCTCTTGCAAACCGCCCAAGTTCTAGCTGTGTTTCCCGTCAGCTTGGGCCAAGCTCTTACCCACTTTAGGTATCCGAGAACGGATTTGCGGTGGCAACCGCCTCTAAGTGCATTTAAGGTTAAATTTATAACTTTTGTGGGACTCTCCTCCTATTTTTCTATCCTTTTTCTCCAGTCCAAAATCTACCTCCTTTTCTTAATCATCTTCCCTTGGTGGTTAGGTTATTCCTCAGCCAATAATCTACCCAGGTTCTAAAGGGGTATTAACGGGGTTAAACCTGCGTTTCATTGCATAACAATAAGACACGACTATGACGCGAGCGAAGCGAGGCTAAAAATGAGCTGGTGTGTGTCTGTGTATTACTCAATCACGCAAGTACCACAGGTCCGATTTACATGAATTTTACATGGAAGTAGCTGATTTACCTGGTTAACATATAGGTTACTTTTGATTTCAATACTTTGCACTATTTAAAGATGGCGACCATTTTAGTGACGTCACAACACCCTTTGGTTTCAAACTTACATATTTCCATTTCAAATAAAAAGTGAACGCTAAGAAATAGCTAACTTTTGATGGCATATACGAGGCTTTAAATTACATTTTCTATCCGAAAGGTATCTCCAACGGTTAGCGAGTAAAACCTAAATTTGTGCTATAAAACACGGCCAACGCCGAGCGGTGTTGTTGGACAAAATGTTCCATCCTTAATCTCCCTCTGCACAGCACCTCGCCTATCCCCTGTTTTAACTGTCACCTTCACATTTTAATTTATTTATGACGCGTAGCGAAGCACGGGTACTTAAGCTAGTATATATTGTTACGGCTGTGAGTTTGTTCCATCGCTCGCTGCATGATTCACAACTGCCCCAGGGCTGGGCTGCTCGGCCTCAGTGTATTGCGTGCGCCTTATGCAACAGGACTACTAGGACAAAGGGATGGTCCAGACTATTCGTGACTGAGCCAGCGATGGAAACCTCGAGAAGCCGTGAACCCTGGACGGGTCTAGAAGCATTTATTGAGTCACCGGCCTGCTATATAAGAGCGACCTGTGAAGCAGCGGTTGTTGTGTTTTACGAGCTAGTGTGAGCGATTATCCTGAGCGGCAGAAGTGTGGTGACTTGCGAAACCCCTAGTGAAGCCGTTTCCCTTGACAGCGAGGAAGTGAGAAGCATACAGGGGACTGCCTGTGTTTTGAGTGAGTGTGATTTCACTGAGTGTCTGAGATATTGTGGTTACGAAATCCAGTGACATTGTTTCCCAGCTCGTGAACAGCGAAGCTGCGCGTAGCAAGTTATCGTAAGTAACTGTAATTTGTGTACAAAAGGAAGAAGTTGCATGTAGTTCTGTCAAGGCCACCAGGCTCATTAGCGGGAGGATTAACATCTGTGGCTCATTGACAAGTGAAAGGGGGAAGTGTTCTCGACTTGAGGAAACTGGAGTAAGGTTCTAATTCCTTGGAATTGCTGTTGAGTAGTGTAACTTTCTTGCCGAAATAAAATTAATTATTTCTTTAAAAGGAACATCCTGTGTTGTGCGTTCTACCCACCGTAATCCAGTTAACAAAAGTGCCACTAGGGGTGGCACGCAACAACTGGTGTCAGAAGCCGGATTACGAACTCAAGCACAACACCTGACGGTCCTGGTTTCAAAACCCGAGCAGGTCATTTTCTCTAAGTTTCCTGTGAGTGCATGCCCTTTACAAGACAAACAACTAAAATGGAGGTGCAATTGGCAGCATTGCTAGAAAAGTTAAATGGCATGGAAACCAAAATGGAGGCCGGCCAGAGGAAGATGAAGGACGGCCAGAAGAATTTAACCAAGGACCTAACTGCCAAATTAGAAGACGGCCAGAAGAAGCTAGAAGACGGCCAGAAGAAGATGGAAGACAGCCAGAAAAGTTTAGCCGAGGACCTAACTTCCAAATTAGAAGACGGTCAGAATAAGCTAGCAGAGGACCTAACCGCCAAATTTCTGGATGGCCAGAAAAATCTGGAAGAGTGTCTGCTGACGAAATTACAGGAAAGTCAAAAGAAATTGGAACAGGGTCGTCGTCAGGAAGTCAACACCGTCTGCCAGGGCCTACGCGAGGAAGTCACAGCGGTAGAAAAGAAGTTCGACGCCTTACAAGAGGAAGTTGCCGAACTGCGCCAACGCCCACTGACGGGGGTGGAAGAAAAATTCAACGCTTTACAAAAGGAAATTTCTGAGCTGAACCAACGCCCGTCGACGGGGATGGAAGCGAGATTCAACGCTCTTCAAGAGGAAGTTGCCGAGCTGCGCCAACGCCCGCCCACAGGTACACCGGGAATATCAGGAACGGGACAGAGCAGAGTGACGCCCCCAACCTTCGACGGAAAGGTCCCGTGGAGCACCTATTTACGTCAGTTCGAGGCAGCCTGTTCAATAAACAACTGGAACAGCACGGAAAAGGCTACAGCTCTCATTGTAGCGCTGAGAGGGGACGCCCTTAACGTCCTTCAGGCCATCCCGACTGGATCCCAGCACCACGCTTCACTAATCACCCATATGGAGTCCCGATATGGAGATAGTCATCTTAAGCAGGCCTACCAGATGCAGCTCCGGACCCGGGTACAAAAGAACGCGGAAACCCTGCAGGAGTTCGAGATGGACATCGCACGTCTCGTAAGGCTCGCCTACCCAACAGCGCCGGCCGACTTTCTGGAGCAGATAGCGACGCAGACTTTCACCGACGGGCTACGGGACTCGGACACTTACAGGCGCTGCGACTCGCGCGCAATAAGACCCTGACAGATGCGCTGAGCCACGCACTTGAGTTCGAGACGGCAAAACAGGCATCCAGAATGCACGCGCGGGTGCGTCAAGTGGACGTCAACGAACCAGTAAAAGCCAACGAGACCAAACCCCTGGCCGACGAATTAATGGAGGCGCTAAGCCGTTTCTTCGATAGTCGCGGCACCACCAGCAACGACACAGCCGGAAGGCAACCAGAGAGGCGGCCCGGAAGAGGACTACCGACCTGCTGGACCTGCGGTAAGAAAGGCCACCTGAGCAAGGACTGCGGTGATCGCCGCCGCCGAGGGTATCCGATGGGAAATCAGTCGTGTGAAAACCGCGCGACCCAGGGAAACGAATATTAGCCAGTCTTGGGGGGCAAAGGTTGGCTTGTGACAGTCGTCAAGCCCCGGCAGTCCAGGTTCGTGTGACGAAGTTACGGAGGGATAATAGCAGCCTGATGGTCGACGGAGTCGTCAACGGAGAGAGCTGGCCCATGCTAATCGACACGGGAGCATCGAGGACCATCGTCAGTCCCACCGTGATCCCGAAGTGGAGAGTGCAACCCACACAAAGGAACCTCCAGCTAATAACCGCGA